>CM057341.1:616334007-617008960 GCA_030015575.1 Agapanthus africanus
TCTTCGAGTTCGTATATAACCATACGATGGTTTTAACCAATGGAAGTGGACGTTCGTAGTAATACGGGGTGTTCTGAGACAAGGGTAAAAGTAGGAGTGGTAATGAGGTATGCAACTCTGACAATCCAAAAGCCAGTGTTTAAGAAGGTTCGGTTAACTTGGTCACTGAGTCATAGTCAAGGGTCGGGTCATGGTCGTTGCAAAGAGAGAGAGAAAAGAAACACTCAGCATGCACTTTAACCTAGATCAGAATGGTTATCACTTTATCTAATCAGGAAACCTCCCACTTTATCCTCAAATTCTCATCCAAACCTGAAAGAAGAATAGTCTGGATCACCCGAGGAGTTAACAAACTCATCAGTGGGAATCGGGATCCAACTATCATCGCATGATAACGTGACGGAATCCACTCACGTTATCACACTACAGAAGTCAGTTTCTTTGAAACTCCCGATGTGATTTTTACCCCATGCTCTTATGACCTTGACTAAGGCCAACAAATCATAAGTCACATGTCAAGTTCTACCCGTCACTGTCAAGGTTAATTTGAACCCACCCGTACGAGCCCTTGACTAGGCCAACAAGGCTGTACGACTGTCCCAAACCAACGCATCTATCTATGCTGCAGAAAAGTAACAAATAGCTACCATACACTATACCTTGACTAAGGCCAAAAAACATAGCATGAATACTAAGTGCTACCCGTTTGAAATGACGGAGGGCTATGATGGTTTTTGGCGAAAAACCTTTAACGTAATGAACTTGATATCGTTGAAGGAACCGGATAGCTTTTTATAAAAATATAGTGGCGAAAACCTTTGCTAAAGAGGTCACTCCCGGTGAAGGGATCTCGGCTCTTTCCCCCGTAGAATGAGGTGCAGGATATTCCAACTGAATACCACGATGCGAAGCAAAAGGCAATCGGCTATAGTGAAGTTATTACCCTGACGCAAACTTCTGTCCAAGGGGTCACTCCCGGTGAAGGGATCTCGGCCTTTGCCTCGTCGACTGAGGTGCTGGATATTCATAACCGAATACCACTGTGCAAAAAAAAAAGAGAACGTCCTTGCAATAACAGCTTTTTGAAAAATATTCCAACAACATCAGAATAGGTTTGTTTATCTTGCATTGATCCGAATCATGCAGTCCCATCAATTGATCACACCAATAAAGAACGAAAATAATGATGTATGTATATGGCCATCCGCATTCGCCACTGGGTCCCGTCATCACCAGTTAGGTTACTTAACTAACGAGAAAGCGGGGACATAGACTATCGCGGATGCAAAACATATACAACATCTACTAGTATATATATCAATATATCAATAATCGCTCAAGGCGTGATAAATGCAACATCACAGAAATGTAATAAGCATCACAGATACAATACAAATATCTGGAATCCCCGGGTTTCATAGAGCAGCTACTGAAACCCGACGTTCCCCTGTTCGTGTGGATATCCTGTGTAATGAAATCCTAGACCCTACGGGCGCAGCAAGTTACCCGCCAAAACCTGAAGCGAGGTAGCCCCCTTCAACAACGTGAATGGACCACCCAGCACTTCACAGAATCTGGTAACTTGAGCACCCCTCCTTGGGTCAACCTGTACCCCCTACGAGTGCGGCGAATAGCCCGCCAATTCTAGAGTGAAGCCCCCTCCATCTCAACGCCATGAGATGCGGTCCCGTTGCCCTCTAGAACCCGGCTACCCGTGCACCCCTCGCGGGGTAATCCTAGTATAGAAAGTAAAATATACAACGGGTACATCGACCTCAGCCCGGTCGTGCCCCAAAAGAATAATATACAAACAGGAAGTGACGGCAGAACACATGTCAGACGCTCGCCCCGCAATATCAAATGTACATATACAACCAAACTATACTAACATTGCATCCATGCTATCCACCATGACAAATCCGCAACATCACAGCACAACACAGAACATCAACGTGAATGACACGTTCGCAAATCCGTCTAAAGGGCTATAGCAGTTAGACAGGATCTACCGATCAAATGACATTCACGGTCGCAGATAAAATGTAAATACTGTGAACTAACATGTTTAAAATTTCCGATCGACTAAATTTACCGAAGTGGGCCACAAGCACTACTGTAGCACTCAAAATAAATCTGGGCCCAAAAAGAATATACCAGAAACCCTATTTTCATGTCAGAAACCCACTATAGAAATTTGGTGCAGTTTGGCCACAGTACGGAGGCGGATCTGTGGACAAAATGTGGTTTTGGCCGCTTATCCGCCGCGCTACAGTAATTTCGGCCGACCAAATTTTCACAGAATTCTTATAAAACCCTGCACGTATTTTTTCAACGTACCAAATAATTTTTTGAGCACAGCAAAAATTCGACAGAAACCTGGACATGAAAATGGGGTTTTTGGAAAATCCGTTCGATCGAACTTGTAAACACGTTAGAGCAAGCTAGACTAGCTTAATGGCGTAGCTCTGATACCAATGTAAGTACACGGCAGCGCCCCGGCCGTCTGAACGAGGCCAAAATGTAGAAACACAAACTTTTCTTTAAACAGAAACCGGTGCTGCCGCGGACTATAAACCCGGATCGGACCATTAACCTACTACTAGCTAACTAGAGAAAGGGTAGAGAGCTATACCGAGCGATCCGTGTCTTTCAGTCTTCGGCCTCCATGCCGATCTCCTCGCGGAATCTCCAGTCTTCATCTACTCGTCAGAAAGGGCACCACATCGCCGAGTCTTTTTACGGGCCTCCACCTCTGGACCGAGGCAACTCAGACACGAAGTTGGCAAGCCGACGTGTCCAAGGTAGCTGTAGACTGAGTGTAGAAAACTTTTGTCTCAAGGGGTTAGTGAGGTTGCCATTTGGAAGTGGAGGTGAAGTAATAAGCTTTGGAGATGAACCAAGAGGATTTTGTGCAAGCAAATGAGATGAAAATCCTTCTCCAAAATTTTTTGGACAGCCCTATCAAGAATGGCCGGCCATGCTTTTGTCAAGGGGAGAGAGAGAAAAGTCAAGTGGGGGAAGCAATAATGCAAGCAAGAGAAAAGGGTGATGATTAGGAATAATCATCACCACAAAGTCTCACTCCAAAACCCATCACTCAACCCATCATAGCAAGCAATGATGAACAAAGAAGTCAAATAATGGTTGAACCATCATGAAGCTATCATCACAAAAACAACCCTCCAAATTGCTAATTTGCACATTTGCAAATAAGCCCTTCCACTCCAATTTTCAGCCAAAGAAAGATAGAAAGGAAACTGGCCGAAACGAAATACAAACTGGCAACTTCAAAAAGACGATCCCGTAATAAATTACAGGAAAACCCCACGACTCTATATACATACCCGTATTTTTATTCCAACCGAATACAAATACAATGAGACAAAATCTACACAGTACAATACTAGAATTCGGCTTAAACCAAAGCCCGCTAGTATTATCCGTCCGATCATGATCCATGCAATACCGCACGTACATGATCGAACCCTGCCATATATCCATACGGCCTCTATAGCGTTTCGCCCGAAACTTGAGAAACTGTCTGTGGGGGACTCTAAACACTCGTCAACACTTTGGCTGTGGATTTAACCACTAGCACGTCAGAGGTATTAGCCATACGTAACGGGCTACCAGGTATCGACCAAAAGGGACGTCGATAACGAACTCATCCTGACAACTTACTGAGCCTGTCAGTGACAATATCCGTACAGTCCGGTCCGGTCGTCTATGAGCATCGCATGGCGGGCCTAGGGGTTGGTAAAAGTCAGACCCCCAAAAGTGCTACAAGTCGTGTCGGAGTGTAGCCCAGAACACCCTGAGATACTACTGGAATACCTACCAGTAAATCTCCTGCCTAGGCCCAGGACTTCGTGTAATGGCTCTCCTAGACACAGCGCGACCTCACCCCCAATACCGGGAGAGACGAACCCCTGCAGATCCGCTAACTGCCTCCATGTGGCTCGGGACTGTACCCAACTAAAACCTGTTTGCACGACTCCTTTGAGCCATGGTAGGGTAGTAATCAAAGTACAGTGGGAACTCACACAAGACAAATGACGATCTCAGGTCGATGAACTAACCTGTACACATGTCACCAGGGAACTGCTATCTGACGTCAGGTATAATACCAACTAGCATGTTCCCGGCGAGTCCTGTCCAGTGTACTCGTAACCCAAAAAGCACCTGTATACATCTTAGGTGAACCAACTGACACCAATGGCTTGTGAAACCGGCCACCGCCCCTCGTCGGGGTCTCGACTGTATACACTAGTCTACTCTGGTGTATCGATGCCCTGTCTCGAAAACTCCGACGACTAGGGACCTTTTAAGGATGTGCTTATAGACCCCAGCTCCCACGTATATGATCGCCATCATACTGCTGGCCGTCAAGAAAGAATCCTAAGGGCTCTACCAACGTGCAATAGTGATCTGTAATGTCACCTAAAACAGTACACGATGATAAAAATAAACCAAATAGCATACTATCATCTTGAGTAAGACTGTCCTACCGGCATTGGTCCTCCCTCAATCATTGCAATCACATGCCTGTGATCCAATAATTGACTCTGAGGGCACTATCTCCAACAAAGCCATCTCCCGAATTGGCAATACTTGTCTTAGAATATGTCTGGTTATCTGATGGGACCTAGTTCATAAATGAACTCTAAATCCAAACTTCTTAGACTGTATCGTCAACTGAATTTAATCAGTATCCTGCGCCATGCCTCCCTCAGTATCCTTTTGGACCACCTGTCCAAAATATTGCCCCTCATCAGAGCGAAAACTATAACTCTGACAGTCACTCTGTCATCCACGTCACCTTCGAAGCCTGGAATGACAATCGTCTCCTAAAAGAGGCTGCCGTTATCAGATCCCTGGAACATCCACTTATGTTCTAAAACTGCTTCCGATCGTTTCTCCAGGACTGGATCAATATCAACATATTGCATCTAATGCAAAAACAACATCTGGTGTGGTACTTGACATCTCATGATCAACTCAATTGCCTAAGCAAGTGATCTGTTAATCATGCACATCCCTCTCACCTTTAGTCTGTAAGACATCTTTAGAGAGGGTGACTCCATCACCTGCAGGTACACTACCGTGCCGGGAGTCGTCCATTCTAAAACACCAGTAGAATGCTGTTTAAGTACCCAGATTGGGAAACTACCCAAATCTAGATCTAAAACCATAGATCTATTAACCAGAATGTCTGATATTAAATCTATATCCTATGTGGAGAAACTACTGTGTGACAACCAAAGTATAACCGATCATAGTATAAGAATTTCACTTCCTACTCTGTGTATGTCATCCAAATAACAGGACATCACACCCTACTACCTTCTTAACAGATCCATCCCCTATTCTGATGAAGTCAAACCTATGACTTCCACATCAGAAATAGATGATTGATCTCCGCTATATCTGCTTTAGTCCAAAAATAGACATAAGCTATTTGTCCACTATGCTTCCGCTGCTCCCACTGACTACGACAACCCTCTGGCAGATTCATATACATGTACACTTCTAAAGCTAGTTCAGAACGACGCTATACTCATCCTCCTGCCGGGTCTCACAGTCTGGAACAATAGCAATGGCAAGTCTGGGTAAACAAGAACCTTCCTTTCATTGTTTTTGAGCATACCGGAGTGCCTCTTGGGTGCCTGAGGTTACCCACTATATCTGTGGAGTAGCCAATGGAATGTCAAACCAGATTGAATCTTTAGGTTCTTATTAAATTTTCAGTAATCGTTTGTGGTTCTGGAATCGCTTCCAGTTCTACCATACTCCCACTACTGTTTTCTGAAAAAATCCATTTTACTAAAACTGTGGCGAGTCAAGAACAAAATCACTATTGATCTTCCAGATGGTAGAAAGTCAACCCTCGTCATAGCCCGGGTCAACCCACAAACAGCCATTACAGAAACGTGCCTTGAGTTATCTAGAGTCTGCTTTTAAGCATAAGCCAGACAACTCCCCGTACCTTAACAATATTAAGATATGAACTATTCTATATCCAATATAGAAACAGAAGCACTGATTTATTTGAAACCAGATTCAAATCATGCAGCTGTCTCCAGTGCATGTCAATTAAATGGAGAGAGGCCGATCAGCAGTACTCAACTTAGGAGTACTTCCAATTATGAGTAACCTGAAAGAGAAGCAAGTTCTCTCAATCATTACTATCAACTGAATACCATACACAAGTATCTACATCTTCGATCACAATGAAGAATCCCGATACTTGCAACACCTGGTTCTCTACTTTATTCATATACCTATAACGTCTCAAAACTTGGACCTTGTGTTTGCTACGGAACACTTGTCTAAGAACTAGAGAAGTCATAAGTAAACAGAATATAGTACGAGTACCAACCCCTCTGTCCTCATGGACACTAGACAACATACAATACGTTGTATAAGTCTCTTGAGTCTAATAACTCTTTCCCTTTGTGTCGTAGGTTGAAAACGGTACTTATGGTTAAGAAGAATTACACCGCTGTTTAATGCTCCTTACCTAACCATCCACTGATATACGTAAATATCATGGACATAATTTCAAAAAGTTATATCTCACTTTATAAAAATAAACGTACAGATATATCAATTTGAAATTGGTGCATAACAACGGATATTCAAAACCAAATATTTTCCGTCCGGAAAACAACCCAGGCGATTTCCTCAAATATCACCAATTACAACGAATCCCGATATAATGAGGATGATCACCTAATTCCCAATAAGTTACTCCCACTCATCATCTGTAAAACCATAAAGATGTGAGAATCACACCTGGTAAATATATACCCTGGAGCAAGGACTAATTGGGAAATCAGTTTTCCTTTAACAATACACAGTGAAACTGAAACATGTAAATTTTTCGAAGGGGTATCCGGGTATTCTAAGTAATGCCTCTTCCATTATCGGATGCACAACTGTAACCGTATACTTGTTTGCCATCTCTCTGAATCCCTTTATATGACTTTAGTCATTACCTTCTGTACACCCCTTTAGGCTAAATTGTTTTCTTCCTTCCCTACCGTTCGGCATCAGCCTATGGTTTGGAAGAAGACTATTCAATAAGCATAATGGTTGTACTCTCCTAAACCTAGGAGCACTCGTAACCAGAGAGAAGGTGAAGATAAAAGACAACTGAATAAAACCTTATTCCTATTTCTCCTGAACCAGAATCCATCCCCGAACTGGAACAAGTTCTTTTCGAGTTCGTATATAACCATACGATGGAGTATCCAATAAACTGTGGATCTTCGTAGTGATACGGAGTGTTCTGGAGAAATACAAAGGTGATGTAGGATTGGCGAAGAAATAGTTGGTTTGGTCATGAATAGCAGTCGCAATTTACTTTGCCCTCTTTCTAATCCCTTTATTTGTCTTAACTTATTACCTTCTGTACACCATCGTTAGGCTAATTGGTTTTCTTCATTCCCTACCGTTCGGCGCCTGCCTATGGTTTGGAAGAAGACTATCCAATAAGCGTAATAGGTGTACTGTCCTAATCCAAGGAGCACTCGCAACATGAGAGAAGGTAAAAGGAAAAGACAACTGAATAGTCCGATTCGTTTCCTCCAGAACCGGAAACCATCCTCGAATCTGGAATAAGTTCCTTCGAGTTCGTATATAACCATACGATAGTTTTATCCAATGGAAGTGGATGTTCTTAGTAATACGGGGTGTTCTGGAGAAAAGGGTAAAAGTAGGAGTGGCAATGAGGTATGCAACGCTGACAATCCAAAAGCCAGTATTTAAGAAGGTTCGGTTAATCTTGGTCACTGAGTCACAATCAAGGGTCAGGTCATGGTCGCTGCCAAAGAGAGAGAGAAAAGAAACACTCAGCGTGCACTCTAACCTAGATCAGAATGGTTATCACTTTATCTAATCAGGAAACCTCCCACTGTAACCTCAAATTCTCCTCCAAATCTGAAAGAAGAATTAGTCGGGATCACCCAAAGAGTAAACCAACTCATCAGTGGGAATCGGGATCCAACTATCATCGCATGATAATGTGATGGAATCCACTCACATTATCACACTCCAGAAGGTATGCGCATATCTGGCAAGTTCCAGTTTCTTTAGAAACTCCCGATGGGATTTTTACCCCATGCTCTTATGAGCTTGACGAAGGCCAACATATCATAAGTCACATGTCAAGTTCTACCCGTCATTATCCAGGTTAATTTGAACCCACCCGTACATACCCTTGACGAAGGCCAAAATAGTAGTACGACTGTCCCAAACCAACGCATCTATCCATGCTGTAGAAAAGTAACAAATAGCTACCATACACTATGCCTTGACGAAGGCCAACATACATAGCATGAATACTAAGTGCTACCTTTCTGAAATGACGGAGGGCTACGCATGGTTTTTGGCGAAAAACCTTTAATGTAATGAACTTGATATCGTTGAAGGAACCGGATAGCTTTTTATAAAAATATAGTGGCGAAAACCTTTGCTAAAGAGGTCACTCCCGGTGAAGGGATCTCGGCTCTTTCCCCGTAGAATGAGGTGCAGGATATTCCAACTGAATACCACGATGCAAAGCAAAAGGCAATCGGCTATAGTGAAGTTATTACCCTGACGCAAATTTCTGTCCAAGGGGTCACTCCCGGTGAAGGGATCTCGGCCCTTGCCTCGTCGACTGAGGTGCTGGATATCCATAACCGAATACCACTGTCCAAAACAAAAGAGAACGTCCTTGCAATAACATCTTTTTTTGAAAAATGTTCCAACAACATCATAATAGGTTTGTTTAGCTTGCATTGATCCGAATCAATGCAGTCCCATCAATTAATCACACCATAAAAGAACGAAAATAGATGTACGTATATGCCATCCGCATTCGCCACTAGGTCCCGTCATCACCCGTTAGGTTACTTAACTAACGACAGAGCGGGGACTAGATTAATGCGGGTGTAAAACATATACAACATCTACTAGTATATATATCAATATATAATATTCACTCAAGGCGTGATTAAATGCAACATCACAGAAATGTAATAAGCATCACAGAACAATACAGATAATTTGGGATCCCCGGGTTTCATGGAGCCGCTACTGAAACCCGACGTTCCCCTGATCGTGTGGATAGCCCGTGCAATGAAATCCTAGACCCCTACGGGCGTGGCAAGTTACCCTCCAAAACCTAAAGCGAGACAGCCCCCTTCAACAACGTGAATGGACCACCCAGCACTTCACGGAATCCAGTAACTTGAGCACCCCTCCTTGGGTCAACCTGTACCCCTATGAGTGCGCCGAATAGCCCGCCAATTCTAGAGTGAAGCCCCCTACGTCTCAAAGCCATGAGATGTGGGCCCGTTTCCCTCTAGAACCCGGCTACCCATGCACCCCTCCGCAGGGCAATCCTAGTACAGAAAGAAAAATATACAACGGGTACATCGACCTCAGCCCGGTCGTGCCGCAAAAGAATAATATACAAACAGGCAGTGACGGCAGTCCACATGTCGGACGCTCACCCCGCAATAGCAAATGTACAAATACAACCAAACTGTACTACCGTTGCATCTATGCTATCCACCACGACAAATCCGCAACATCACCGCACAACAGAGAACATCAACGTGAATATCACGTTCACAAATCCGTCTAAAAGGGCTATAGCAATTAGACAAGATTTACCGATCAAATAACATTCACGGTCGCAGATATAATATAAATACTGTGAACTAACATATTTAAAATTTTCGATCGACAAAATTTCCCGAAGTGGGCCCCAAGCACAATACCCAGTACTCAAAAAAATCTGGGCCCAAACAAATAATACCAAAAACCCCAATTCCAACACAGAGAACACTGTACAAAATTTGGTTCACAGAAGAGACAGAACGGCGGCGGAACCGCGGCCAAAGCAAGGGTAAGGCCGCGGTTCCGTGGCGCAACAGTAACCGTATGCAACCAAATTTTCAAAGTATTCTTAGAATCGCCTGCACGAATTTCTGTAATACACCAAATAATTTTTCGAGCACAAAAAAAATTCGACAGAAAGTTCATGACTTGGAATCGCGGTTACGGAACATTCATTCGATCGAAGTTCTAAACACGTTAGAGCAAGCTAGTAAAGATTAATGGGGTGGCTCTGATACTATGTAAGTCTACGGTAGCGCCCCGGCCGTCTTTCTGGGGTCAAAATGCGGAAACGAAAATTTTTCTTTACTTGAAAAACGGCGCTATCGTATACTTAAAACCCGGATCGAACCATTAACCTACAACTAGCTAACTAGAGAGAGAGTAGAGAGGCTATACCGATCGATCTGTGTCCTTCGGTCTTTGGCCTCCATCCCATGCTCCCCGCGGCATCTACGATCTCCGGTCTCCTCGTCGGAAGGGCACCACATCGAGAAGTCTTTTATGGGCTCCCGCTTCATCCGAAACAACTCGGGCACGAAGTGTGCTAGTCGACGTGTCTAAGGTTGAAGTAAAGTAGTGTAGAACTCTTTGTCTCAACCCATCCAAGCTCATGGATGATGGTTAATTGAAGTTGCCCCTTTGGTGAAGATGGAGGAATGAACATTTAAAGCGGAGCTAAGATTTTGATGCAAGAAAAATGAGATGAATTTTTCACACCAAAAATTAGACCCACTCTAGTAATGGCCGGCCCTTTTCATGGAGGAGGGGAAAAAAAGGATCATCAAAAGCAAAAGGAAATGTATGATCACAAGAAAAAGGTGTCACCCTCATATCCTTTCCAAATTCAATCTCATTTAATGCAAACCATAATGATGCAAAAAGAATCAAGCTCATCTAGAAAGATCATGACCCTCCACCACAAAAAACCCCTTGCATTTTGCTAAATGGCACTTTGCAAGAAAACCCCTCTCCTCCCAAAAATTCAGCAATGAAGGACCAAATGAAAAATGGCCGAAAAGAGAAAGCAAACTGGCAACTTAAAAAAGCGATCCCGTAATAAATTACAGGAAAACTCCGCGACTGTATATACATAACCGCATTTGTATTCCGACCGAATACAAATGCAATGAGACAAAATCTACACAGTATAATACTAGGATCCGGCTTAAACCAAAGCCCGCTAGTATTATCCGTCCGAACCATGACACGTGCACAAGTGCACGCGAACGTTCGAACCTTGCCATAAATCCATACGGCCTCTACAACGTTTCGCCCGAAACTTGAGAAACTGTCTGTGGGGGACTCTAAAGACTCATCAATACTTTGGCTGTGGATTTAACTACTAGCACGTCAGAGGTATTAGCCGTACGTGACGGGCTACCAAGTATTGACCAAAAGGGAGGTCGAGGAGCGAACTCATCCTGACACCCTGCTAAGCCTGTCAGTGACAATATCCGTACAGTCCGGTCCGTTCATCTATGAGCATCGCATGGCGGGCCAAGGGTGTTGGTAAAAGTCAGACCCCCAAAAGCGGTACAAGTCATGTCGGAGTATAGCCCAGAACACCCTGAGATACTACTGGAATACCTACCAGTAAATCTCCTGCCTTGGCCAAGGACTTCGTGTAATGGCTCTCCTAGACACAGCGCGACCTCACCCCCAATACCGGGAGAGACGAACCCCTGCCGATCCGCTCACTGCCTCCATGTGGCTCGGGACTGTACCCAACTAAAATCTGTTTGCACGACTCCTTTGATCCGTGGTAGGGTAGTAATCAAAGCACAGTGGGGACTCACACGGGATAAATGACGATCTCAGGTCGATGAACTAACCTGTACACATGTCACCAGGGAACTGCTATCTGACGTCAGGTATAATACCAACTAGCATGTTCCCGGCGAGTCCTGTCCGGTGTACTCATAACCCAATGAGCACCTGTATACATCTTAGGTGATCCAACTGACACCAATGGCTTGTGAGACCGGCCACCGCCCCTCGTTGGGGTCTCGACTGTATACACTAGTCTACTTTCGAGTATCGATGCCCTGTCTCGAAAACTCCCACGACTAGAGAGCACTTTAAGGATGTGCTTATAGACCCCAGCTCCCACGTATATGATCGCCATCATACTGCTGTCCGTCAAGCAAGAATCCTATGGGCTCTATCAATGTGTAATAGCGACCTGTAAGGTCACCTAAAGCTGTACACGATGATACAGATAAACCAGATAGCATACTATCATCTCGAGTAAGACTGTCCTACCGGCATAGGTCCTCCCTCAATCATTGCAATCACGTGCCTGTTATCCAATAATTGACTCTGAGGGCACTATATCCAACATTGCATACCTACTTACACATATACCAGGAGGGTATTACATCATTATTGATAGGTAGATACACATATCTTGCTATATCGACATGGTTATGCACACCTGGCTATAGCTACATGTTCACCTTTATTTGATGTTTTATGGACTTGGAGAAATTTAGAACCGCATGATATATATATTAACTTGTTGCAGTTAAATAGCGGCTTTTCCATTATATATGCTCATATTACTGTTTCATGTTGCATATATTACATTCATGGATTTCATATGATGTTCTCTGATATTTTTACTCCTAAGTATATATAACAGTGGAATGGGACACTGTTATATATGCCTATATACATATATTAGTGGTATGGGACGCTAATATATGTGTATTGATTCATGTATTTATACTTATTCATTACTTGATATTTTCTGGATTTGAGGACCGTGGTAGTTTAATGAAATTATGCATTATTTGAAAAACTCAGTTTCTCTTGATATGATATTTCAGCAGCCACCATGAGTTTTATCGGTTCTGATATATATACCCCATGCGAGGAGCGTCGTGGGCCGTGTGAGGGTACATGGTGGGGCCCGGAGGTACCACGGGGCAAGAAAGGAATGTCGATGTGACATGCCGATGAGCCTGACAGGGGAACCATACCTACCGATGACAGTACCTTTGACTCGACGGGTATCGTGGGGATATAGGTCGGGGTCATGTACGTATGGATACGTCGAATTTCGAGTGTCAGAGCTAGGTACTCGAGTTCATGCCTCCTTTCATTAATAAAATTCAGAATTCTTTTTGGAGAGCATCAATTTAGGAGTAAAGTCTTCAATTCTTGCCCTAGGTAATTTCTATTCTTGCCCTAGTTAAATTTAATTCTTTGCCCTAGTTAGATAGTTAGATCTTTTATTCTCTGTCCTAGATAAATGCTTTTCAATTCCATAATGAGCGAGTAGTCTCCTCGCTTGTTAGGGATAGATTTGGGGAAGGTTTGAGAGATGAAGATCTCTCGCCCCTTTCTTGCCCGTTATATATTTTCATAGGATTTCATGCATACATGCACATATCACTCCCTACGGCACCCTATCGCACGAGGTAGCGGTGATACCGTAGTATAAAGGCCCGGTTGCGCGTGTTTTCCAAGGAGGTTAGGCTAAGGATTGATAAAGGAAAGACAAGAAGCTAGAGTAAGAAACATCTTCCCGATGGTTCTAATCCCCTCTATTAATAATTACCATAACTCCTAATAGATCTTCATATGGGTATAGAAAGCGGTGGGATTTATTGACTTTCCAAACTTAACCTAAGCCTAACCGTAGCAAGATTTAGATCTAGATTAATTTAGTTTTCAGATTTAATTGATCCATTCACACTGTTTGGAATTAACTCGTAAGAGCGATTAGGAAATTCATAAAATCCCTGTGGACCGACCCGTACTCACCGGCTAGCTACCAAGCGACGCCGTTCTTGATTGCGGTTACTAGATAATTTTTGAGATCAATCAGTCGTGTGCCAATCGGTTAGGAGATTCGTCCGTCACTTTGATCCGTCTAGGGATGTTAGATTTGACGTTCTTCTGGGTACGGACTGGTTAGCTACGTGATATGCGTCTGTGGACTGTCGTGCTGAAACTGTCAGGATTTGTTTCCCGGCGAGTCAGTTCTTGTTGTGCAGGGCGACAGTGGTGCCGCCCATCACAGCTTAAATTCAGCCTTTTTCGCTAGTCGGCTTTTGAGCAGAGGATGTCGAGGATTATTGGCTTTCATTTGTGATACCGGAGCCACAGTGGGTTTGTTGGACCGGCTTCCTATCGTGCGAGAGTTTTTCGAAGTTGTTCTAGATGAGCCGGCGGAGCTTCGGGAGCTTAAGGATCAGCTGCAGAGTTGCTAGATAGGGGGACTTGTACGTCCAAGTGTTTCGCTTTGGGGAGCTCCTATTCTGTTCGTCAGGGAGAAAGACGGTAGTTTGAGGTTGTGTGTAGATTGATCGCCAATTGAACCGAGTTACGGTGCGGATAGGTACCCTTTACCTCGCATTGACGATTTGTTCGACTTGATCCAGGGTGCAAGACGTTTTCTAAGTTTTTTTGGGATCAGGTCATCGTTGGTTGCCGGTTCGGAGTGATGACATTCTGATGACTGCTTTTTGTGCGCGCTACGGGCAGTATGAGTTTTGGTGGTATCGTTGGACTTCCAAATGCCCTAGCAGCATTCGTGGATGTGATGAACCAGATTTCTTCAGGCCGTTCCTTGAACAGTTGATTGTTGTGTTATTGATAACATTCTGGTCTATTCCAATGTGTCGGGAGGAACTTGAGCAGCACTTGAGTATTTGCTTTGCATACATTGGGAAAGCCCCAGCGGTTTGCTAAATTCTCGGAGTGTTCCTTCAGACTTGATTGTGTTCTCTTCCTAGGTCATATGGTTACGGGAGACGGTTTTCGTACGGACCCGAGGGAGATCGAGGCCGTACAGCTTTGGCCTATACTTATATCCGGGACAGAGGTCTGCAGATTTTTAGGCTTAGCCGGTTTTTACCGCCGTTTAGTGCAGGATTTCTTATGTATCGCTGCATCGTTGACTGGACTGACCGGAAGGAGGTTCCTTTTCTTGGACTGAGATATGCGTGCGGAGTTTTCGGCAGTTGAAGACTCGGTTGACAACTGCACCAGTTCTTTCTTTGCTTCTGGATCGGGCGACTTTGTTGTTTACTGTGATGTTTCACGAGTGGGGCTCGATTTTGCGTTGATGATGCATTTTAGAGTTATCACTTTTGCTTCCCGACAGTTGGAGGAAGTACGAGCAGGATATCCCACTCATGATTTGGAGTTGGCTACGGTGGTCGTGCATTGAAGATTTGGGACACTACTTGTTTGGAAAGTTGTGTCAGATTTTCACAGACCACCAGAGCTTAATGTACATTTTCCTGCAACGGGTTTTGATTGTTGAGACCATGCCGTTGGCTGGAGCTTGTGAAGGATTGTGATTGTGAGATCCTTTGTTTCCCGTAGCAAGGCGATTGTGGTAGCTGATACTTTGAGTCGTAGGCCCGGGGGTAGCTTGTTCCAGTTGTGCGCAGTTCAGAGACAGTTTTCTGCAGATTTACGGTTCTTGTGCGATCGTGGAGTATAGCTTAAGTTCGCCTCTACTGAGGGGACAGCTTGCTAGTGTCCACGTCCGTCCACTTGTACTTAATCGTTTTCGTGAGGCACAGCCCACCGATGCTCGTTGTCTGTGATACTTGAGCATGTTCGGTAGGGTAAAGATTCGGAGTCCTTGATTTATGACTAGGGTGTGCTACGTTTAGGGATGCGTTGTGTATACCTGATACTGATAGGTAGAGACGCAAGATCCTAGAAAAGGCACACCAGTCAGCCTTCCGTGTTCGTCCAAGTTCCACCACGATGTGACGTGACTTGTGAGATAGTTACGAGTGGGCAAGGATGAAGAGTGAAGTTTCGGATTTCGTTTCGAGGTGTTTGTCTTGTTGTGAGCTAAGGTTGAGCATCTGAGACCGGCGGGAGAGTTGCAATCTTTAACCGTTCCGGAGTAGGAATGGGGGCAGATCTCCATGAATTTCGTTGTGGTGTCTACCCAGGGTTAGACAGGGTATCACTCCATTTGGGTGTTTGTTGTCCGGTTATACTCAGTTTGCTCAGTTGTTCTTTCTTAAGTTTGTGCATTTTCACAGAGTTCCTTCATGTGTTGTATCCAATAGAGGCACCCAGTTGGCTAGCCGTCTTCGGAAAAGCTTCAGAAAGCCTTGGGTACTGGTTGAGCTTTAGCTTCGCTTTCCATCCGTTGGCTGGTGGTTAGATAGAACGGACTATACAGACTCTGGAGGATATGCTTGTTGCGTGCGTACTATTTGTTGTCGGCAGTTGGGATCGTCACTTGCCATTGATAGGGTTCTTCTTCGATAGTTGTTATCAGGAGACGTTCCAATTGGAAAACCTTCTAGCCTTGTGTGGTTGGTTGTGTCGATCGCCAGACCGTTTTACTGACTCTGCGAGAGTGGGATTTTTGGATCCCAGCTAGTCATGAGACTACGGAGAAGATCCATTTGATTCAGGTCTGGATGAGAGCAGCCCAGTGCAGACAAAAGTCTTATGCCGACCGTGGTGGTCGCAGACTTGAGTTCGCAGTGGGAGATCATGTATTCCTACCGATTTTCCGATGAATGGAGTGTTGAGTTTTGGAAAGCTTAGTCCTAGATTGTTTGTCCTTTGAGATCCTCGAGCGAGTTAGTTCCGTTGCCTATAATATGGCTCTTCCGCCCAGATTATTGAGTATTCACCCGTTTTTCTTGTGTCGATACTTCGCAAATACCTTCATGACCTTTCTCACATGATTCAGCACCAGACCATTTGGACGCGATCTTTTCGTTCACCAGCAGCCGATAGTTAGAGTGGATCGGCAGGTGGTGAAACTTCGGTCATGGGTCTGGCCATCTGTGAAGGTTTCTTATGCGTAGCCGTATAGTGAGGTGATCACTTGGGAGGCTGCAAGCGAGATTTGGGAGTTTTGTACTCATCTCTTTGAAGGTACGCTTAGTGAGAATTTTAAATTCGGGGACCCAATTTCTTTAAGGGGGAAGATTGTAACGCTTTAGAAATCGTTTTGCGAATTTTCCGTTTTTAGGGTAAAATAGTCGGTGTTTTCCGTTTTAAACCGATTTTGATCAAACTTCTGTATAAACTTGTCGGCACCTAGTTTAACTAGATTGAAGTTAGTGCTCGGGCTTTGTGGGTCAATGAGAAGTTCTGGTTCACATAAAATTTTTCCTAATTAAATATTATTTTAATGTGTTATTTATGCACTTAATTAGTGGAAATTATATTTTTGTGTGGGTTAATTAGTTCTAATTGGGATCATTGCTAATCTAATCACTAGAATTAGTTTAGAACCTTCTCTTCTAATATCTAGATATTTGTTATGACAAATGGAATTAATTTTAAAAAGAAAAGAAAGAAGGAAAAGGTGGCAAATTGCATTTAATATTGCAATTATTGTTTTGTGCTAGAAACTTCACTCTTTTTTCACAACCCCCCCCCCCCTCACTCCCATGGCCGAGCCCTTCTCCCTAAATCTGCCCTATTTTCTTTCCTTGCTCATTTCTTCATTCTCTTGCACTCAAAATCCTTCAAAACACCCAAAATAAATCCACAAATTCCTAAATAAAATTAAACCATCATTTCTCTTGACTAATCTTGCTTGGATCTTCAACAAAATATGGTTTTTTGGAGGCTAAAGTTGTTGAATCTTGTTGCTTTGGGGTATTCTTGTTGAGGTATAATTTCAAACCCTAATCCTTATTTCTTATGCTAAAATCATTATGTTAGCTAATTAATTGGTTAATATAGCTTTTAACTCTTGTTTAATTCATTTCTTGTAATTTTAAAGAAGTTCAAGCTAGTGTTTAATCTTGATGAATGGGTTAAAGGTTAATTGTTAATTTTAGGCAAAAGAAAACTTAACCTACTTGCTAGATTTGTTAAATGATATTTTTCCTAATTATCTAATTAGCTTAATTACAACTAGACCTTTACTAAATCCTAATTAAGTGAGATTAGAATTTTAGTAAGAGTTTGTATGGTTTAATCTTGCTAATTAGTGATATTTGTAAATTCTAGTTTGGTAAAAAGTTGTAGTTTGGTGCTAAAACGATATATATTGCTTACTAGGTTTCGGTAGTTTTTTGGCGTGGGTTTCTTTTGACGTTGCGACGTTAATTATATTGATTCCACGCTATATCTTATGTTGTGAATGCGCGATCGGTACGGTCAGGGTCTAGGCTTGGTAGTTGTGTCGCTTTACATTCCTAGCTAGGGTCGTGCCGATATCGTTCGTGTCTTTGTGTAGCTTTTGCTCTTGAGTTGGTTTTGTAGTGTCGCTACGAGTGTTAGCTATTTGACGAACACTTGAGAGTATGTTTGGAGTTGGTGCGTCGTTCAAACGTAGTTGGTACGTGTTATTGGTCGATTGCTAATATATACTTGTTATATTTATATACTTTCAGGATCGCAGGTGGGGACTTCGGGCGCTGCGAAGCAGAGAAAGCGAGTTGTTGGCTTTAGTTTGCCAGGATGGTTGGTGAGTAGATTTAACATCTACAGGGGGAGCGCCCGTATGGCGTTATGCGTCTGTGCTAGATCAAATGACATGACTATTAGTTAGAAGTATACGGATATTGATTGTGCATGTATACCTTTGTTTCTTATCTCATTTTCTTGTATATGGACTTAGTATTAATGAGACACAACATCATTATTGACGGTTCATGTTTTACGAGCACTAATTGCATGCTACACACACACCGTCAATAATTGCCATGAAACGCACAACACCTATACATATGTGATATTGTATTGTTTAGGAACATTGTGACATGATCCCTATTTACTTTTGTGCATATGACATATAGCATATCTGTATACCTACATGCTTACACATATGCCTTGCTATGCACATATACTTACATGCACACCGTGCATACATACTTACATGTATACTAACTTACCTAGTTAGGGCTACAATTACCTATGTGGTACTGTTTTGTCATTGACGTAGGGTCATTGATTCTTTTACGTTGGCCCATATGATAGTAGTATACTTTGCCATGCCTACATGCTAGTTACCTATGTACCTATATGGTATCGTACCATTAGTGACAGGTATACACACAAATGAGACATAGCTACATGTACAGCTTGCATACCAACTTACACATATACCTGAAGGGTATTACATCATTATTGATAGGTAAATACACATATCTTGCTATATCGACATGGTTATGCACACCTGGCTATTGCTAAATGTTCACCTTTATTTGATATTTTATGGACTTGGAGAACTTAGGAACCGCATGATATATATTAACTTGTTGCAGTTAAATAACGGCTTTTCATTTATATATTCTCATATTACTGTTTCATATTGCATATATTACATTCATGGATTTCATATGATATTTTCTGATATTTTTACTCCTGAGTTTATATAACAGTGCAATGGGACGCTGTTATATATACCTATATACATATATTAGTGGAATGGGACGTTAATATATGTGTATTGATTCATGCATTTATACTTATTCATTACTTGATATTTTCTGGATTTGAGGACCGTGTTAGTTTCATGAAATTATGCATTATTTGAAAAACCCGATTTCTCTTGATATGATATTTCAGCAGCCACAATGAGTTTTATCGGTTCTGATATATATACCCCATGTGAGGAGCGTCGTGGGCCGTGCGAGGGTACATGGTGGGGCCCGGAGGTACCGCGGGGCGAGAAAGGGATGTCGATGTAACATGCCGATGAGCCTGACAAGGGAACCATACCTACCGGTGACAGTACCTTTGACTCGACGGGTATCGTTGGGATATAGGCCGGGGTCATGTAAGTATGGATACGTCGAATTTCGAGTGTCTGAGCTAGGCACTCGAGTTTTCGGGATAGCGTATGATACGTACCTATCAGGGGGCCAGTCGTGGTGACAGCGCCTGATAGACCAGTATTTATGTGTCGATGCTAGACACTTGTTTCATGATATTTTTGGTTGTCGATGTTGGACACTCACTTTATATGAAACTTACTCGAATACTGGATATTGGATATTACTTGATATTGTACATTCAGGATATGTGAGGTTTACTTGATATTGTACGTTCAGGATATATGAGGTTTACTTGATATTGCACATTCAGGGTATATGAGACTTACAGGATATGAGAGCCAATTTAGGGGCTGATTTGAGTAAATTTGGGATTTAGATTGTCTTGATGGACTTTGGTCCTGTCACGAGGTCAGGATTCCGTGAGAATGACATGTTTTATTCCATACTTCTCATTTATTTTATATGCATTGCTTCTTGTATTAGCAGTACCTGATAGAGTACCTTTCATGACTGTTGCATATACAGATTGTCATATTAATATTGCTTCATGTATTAGTTGTACCTGCTAGTGTACCTTTCATGACTATTGCATACATATGACCATTTATTGTTATTAGCTTGCATGCATTAGATTCGCGCTGTACGTGCGTACTTGCGATTACCTGCATATGTTATTTACTATTCACGAGTTGGCAACTCACCCCCGTTGTGCCACAGTATTTTGCAGGTAGTCCCTTAGGGCAGTCGCGGCAGGCTTTTCATCTTTCGTATCATTTTTTGCTGTGGATACCGCTACAGCCGACTGTATACAGTTTTGCTATAGGTGGGTTTTACAATTATCCGATGCTGCTTATTGTATATTCGTTGTATCCAGTACTCTCCATCTACCACTTTCATGTGTATGACTTAGAGACTTGATGTGAGGACAATATTGTATATTTTGGTGACTTGGATGTCTTTTATACAGTTTTACTAATATCGTCTTTTATTTCTTTGCTACGGCGTTGTATATCTGTTGTGGTGGTTGCTTTCCGCCGTTGGGCGTGGATTTGCTCCCGTTGGGGATGCTTTACTTTATATTTATGTTGTACCCATTTTTGGTGTTAGTTTACAAAGGAGGTGCTGCCAAAATTTTTAAGAAAGTAAAGTTGGACTTTAAAGAATTTAGTTTGAGATTTCAAAAGTTTTGAAAATGTTATTATCACTTACTACTTTTGATGGTTTAAATTGCTGGGTTTTCGGCTTTCTTAAATTGCGTTACTCCTGTAGACGTTGCGTAGTTTAAGGGCCGTCACGTGCCAATTTCGGGTCGTGACACAATCGGATCTTCGGAGAATCACTGGACAGCTGTGGAGGACATTCTTAAGTACTTGAGAAGCACTACATGAATGGTCTTGATTCGAGCTTCCAGAGTGATAAGGTCGACTGAAAGTCAGTCACAGGCTTTGTCTTTACCCTCAGTAGAGGGACTGTATGTTAGAAGAGTTCCAAGCTATATACCGAGGCATACTAGACGATAAAGGCTGAATATATTGCTACCAAAGATACTGCCAAAGTGGCTGTCTGGGCATTTCATGTTCATGAGACGAACATGGTTCCTACCATTGAGAGTCCAATAATTGTTATTGTGACAACAATGGAATTGTGGTTTTGGCCTAGAAACGCAGTTCCCATAAGTGTTCCAGACATATTCTGAGGCAAGTATCACCTGATCAGGGAGATGGCTGATCTCCAAGGGATCGAGGTCAGGAGAGTAGACACCAAGGATAACACAGTGGATCCACTCACAAAGGCCTTACCCTAGAGAGACTTCTATAAGACGTTGAGTATGAGATACTGCAACAAATGGCCTTAGTGCAAGTGGGAGATTGTTAGTTATATATATGCCATAGAGGCTATTACTATACATGTGATGTATATTGTAGTGGTTGCTTGGACATATATAGGGAGGACTTTCTTACTCGAAATGATAGTATGCTATCTGGTTCCTCTTTATCTTAACATGTACACTTATTGTCTTTCTATTACATGTTGATAAAGCCCTTAGGATGAGTACTTGACTACCAGGATTATGATGCGGATCATACTAGTGGGGCAGTGGTAGTCGGCAAGTACATTCTTCAAATGTTCCTAGTCGTGTGAGTATCGAGACAGGGCATCGATACTCCAAAGTAGACTAGCGTCTACGCTTCTCGACCCATATGATGGGCGATGGATGATCCCATATCCATTGGTGTTTGACATCAGAGAAGGTATACGGGTGCTCAATGGAGACTGGGTATACTGAACGGACTTTCCGAGAACTCCTAGATGGTATTATACCTATCGTCGGATAGCAGTTCTCTGGTGACAATGGTACAGGTTAGTCTGTCGACCCGAGATCGTCATAGAGTCTTGTGTGATTCCCACTGTGTTTTGATTTCCACCATACCACAGTCAACAGATCGTGCAAAAAGGTGGTTTTTGGGTACAGTCCCGAGTCACATGGAGGCAATGAGCGATAGGAGGGGATTCGTCTCTCCCGGTATTGGGAGTTGATGTTGCGCTATGCTCGATTGGCCATAACAGGAAATCCTGGCCAGGGTTGCTGAGATCTACTGGTAAGTATTATCAGTAGTTTCTCGAACCGTTATGGACATTGCATCGGCATGACTTATCTAGCTATTTTGGTCTGACGTTATACAACCCTCTGGTTGTGATATGCGACATATCATACAAGAGACCGGACTGTACGGTAGTGTTACTGATTGGATTCACAGGAGTATGAGCAGGCTTGCTTGTTGATCTTTTGATCGCTCAATATCCGGGTGGCCGTTACGTTTAGAAGACCGCTTGCGGCTTGTGGGTGTTTGATATGATCATCACCTACTGCCGGCGTATTGACGAGTCTTTAGAGTCCTACATAGAGGTTTCCTGGTTCATGCGAAACGAAGTAGGAGCACATATGTGACATGTGCGGGACCGAAATTAATGCGCGTATGTGATACCACATTCTATTCTCGCGATATGTAATATCGGACGGTTATATGAGATATAGCCAGGTTATCGAATCAAGTGTTGATTTATATGATATTAGTCAGTTGTATGTGATATAGCCGGATTATTAAATCAAGTGTTGATTTGATAATTTAATGTATAATTATATATTTGATAAATTAACTTACATTAACTAATATTTTCTCACTAAGTATTCTTTTTCTCACTTGTGTGCATATAGTATATATGTGATATATATTAATGTACATTTTATTTGTGTCATGCCTGATGCCACATGCTTTATGGGTGTATGAGACTTACACCATGCTTGCTATAATGTAGGGTTTATATTTATCTAAGTAATTCAAAATTGGATGGATATTTATCATGGCTATAAGCTTGTAGAAGCTTGTGGAAACATTGACCAAGTCCACCATTTTTGTTTCACTTGTAGATATTTGTTAACCTAACCATTATACCTTAGCCATGGTTCATTCTCTACATGAGTTAATGTATGACACTAACTCACCCATGGTTGCTATTCTCACCTCATGAGTTCGTTCTCTTCATCACTTCATCTTCTTCTTCATTGAGAAAAAACTTGCTAGCTATTTTCTAAGTGAGGAAATATTGTGAGAAAAATAAATCTAAAGTGAGAAAAATTCCTACTTCATCATCCTCTACTATTAGCCATTTAGTTTAGGATGTTTGCTTCACTAATTGACATATTAGTGAGGAGGTAGCATGAGCTTGAGTCTCCTCGACGTAGATCATCTTCGGCCTCAAAGGCATTGAGCAAGGTTGTTCATTTCTTTATGTGAACCCATACTAGAGTTTGGGAGCTCACTACTTGGAGCGAAGGGACTACTACACGGAGCTTTAGAAGTGAAGGACCAGTTTACAAAGGTTATATTCCTCATTCACTTTGTTTGCAAAGTTGTTTGCATATTGTATTGTTTAAATCTCTACTTAATATTCTAGGGTTATGGTTCTTTAGAATGGCAAATTTTTGAAAACGGCATGGACGATGCCTCCCAAAACCTTGCTTCCGCGCTACATAACCCTACACTTAAAACCAGACTCTGGATAACTCAAGGCACATTTCTGTAATGGCAGTTTGTGGGTTATCCCGAGCTATGACGACGGTTAACTTTCTACCATCTGGAAGATCAATAGTAATATTGTTCTTGACTCGCTACAGTTTTAGCAAAATGGATTTTTTCAGAAAACAGTAGTGGGAATATGGTAGAACTGGAAGTGATCCCATAACCACAAATGGTTACTGAAAATTTAATAGAACCTAAAGATTCAATCAGGTTTGACATTCCATTAGCCACTCCGCAGATATGATGGGTAACCTTAGGCACCCGAGAGGTACTTTGGTATCCTTAAAGACGGTGACATGGAGGTTCTTGTTTACCCAGACTTGCCATTACTGCTGTTCTAGACTATGAGACCCGGCATGAGGATGAGTATAGTTCTAAACTTGCTTTAGAACTGCACGTATATATGACTCTGCAAGAAGGTTGTTGTAGTCAGTGAGAGCAGCGGAAGAATAATGGGCAAGGAGCTTGTGTCTATTTATAGACTAAAGCATGTATATTGGAGATAGATCATCTATTTTTGATGTGACAGTCATGGGCTTTGACTTCATCAAAATAGGATATGGATCTGTTAAGAAGGTAGTAGGGTGTGATGTCCTGGTATTTGGATGACATGCACTTTGTTGGAAGTGAAATTCCTATACTACGATCGGTTATACTGTGGTTGTCATACAGTGGTTTCTCCACATAGGATATGGATATTATATCAGGCATTCTTGTTACTAGATCTATGGTTTTAGATCTAGATTTGGGTAGTTTCCCAATCTTGGTATTTTGACACTATTCTAAAGGTGTTTTGGAATGGACGATTCCTAGCATGGTGGTGTACCTGCAGGTGAAGGAGTCACCCTCTCTAAAGGTGTCTTACAGACTAAAGGGTAGACGGATGTGCATGATTGGCATATCACTTGCTTAGGCAATTGAGTCAATCATAAGATGTCAAGTACCACACCAGATGCTGTTTTAGCACTAGCTGCAATGAGTTTATATATTAATCCAATCCTGGAGAAACGTTCGGAAGCAGTTTATGAACATAAGTGGATGTTCTAGGGATTTGGTAACGGCAGCCTCCTTTAGGAAACGTTTATGATTCCAGGCTTCCAAGGTGACCTGGATGATAGAGTGACTGTGAGAGTTATAGTTTTCCCTCTTTTGAGGGGCAGTAGTTTGGACAGGTGATCCAAGCGGATACTGAGGGAGGCATGGCGCGGGATACTGATTAATTTTAGTTGACGATACAGTCTAAAAAGTTTGCTGGATTTGGAGTTCATTTGTGAACTGTGTCCCATCAGATATCCAGACATATTCTAAGACATATATTGCTCATTTCGGGAGATGGCTTTCTCCGCGAACTTGAGATAAAAAGAGACATAGAAAGAAACATTAGAGCGGATCGACTCACTAAGGCTATTTCTCGAACGCAATAGTTTTTCAAACGAGCTTTGTGAAACTGATTAGTAGAGAAGTTGGGTGTTTGGTATTGTTAGTTATATATATGTCCTAGAGGCCATTGTTGTACATATGATGTATATTATAGTGGATGCTTGGATATATAGAGAGAGGACTTTCTTTCTCGACATGATAGTATGCTATTTGGTTTCACTTTATCTTAACATGTCGACTTGTATTAGTTTACTGTCTTGCTCTCAAATGTTGATAAAGCCCTTAAGATATGTACTCGACTACTAGGACTATGATGTAGATCATACTAGTGGGGCCAGGGTAGTCAATGAGTACATCCTATAACTGTTCCTAGTCAAGGGTGTATCGAAACAGGGCATCGATACACCAGAGTAGACTAGCGTATACGCATCTTGACCTATATGATGGACGATGGATGATCCCATATCCATCGGTGTTTGACATCAAATATGGTGTACGGGTGCTCAGTGGAGACTGGGTACACTGAACGGACTCGCCTAGAACTCCTAGATGGTATTATACCTATCCTCAGATAGCGGTTCTCCGGTGACACTGGTACAGGTTAGTTTGTAGACCCGACATCGTCATAGAGTCTTGTGTGATTCCCACTGTGCTTTGATTTCCACCTTACCACGTCCAAGTGGGCGTGCAAAATGGTGGCTTTTGGGTACAGTCCCGAATCACATGGAGGCAATGAGCGATATGAGGGGTTTCTTCACTCCCGGTATAAGGAGTTGATGTTGTGCTGTGATCGGTTGGCTATAACTGGAAGTCCCTGGCCAGGGCTAATATAGAGTGCTACTGGTAAGTGTTATCAGTAGTTTCTCGACCTGTTATGAGCCTCAAATCCACATGACTTATCGGTTACTGGGGTCTGACGTTTACCACCCTTAGACTAGATATACAACATATCAGACGAAGAGACCGGACTGTACGGTAGTGTTACTGATTGGATTCACAGGAGAATGTACAGGCTTGCTTGTTGATCTTCTGATCACTCAATACCTGGGTGGCTGTTACATTTAGCTGACCGCTTGCAGCTTATGGGTGTTTGATATGATCATCACCTACTACCGAAGTATTGACGATTCTTTAGAGTCCTACACAGAGCTTTCCAGGCTCAGGCAAAACGGAGTAGGAGCACATATGCGATATGTGCGGGACCGAGAATATTACGATATGAGATACCGTATTCTATTCTCACGATATATGATATCGGCCAGGTATATGTGATATAGCCGGGTCATCGGATCAAGTGTTGATTCGATGAATCGGTACATGATATATTAGTAAGTTATATGCTTAATAGCCGGATTGTCGGATCAAGTGTTGATTCGATAATTTAATGTATAATTATATATGTGATATATTACATTACGTTAACTAATATAAGCTCGCTTTATTGATTCATTTTCTCACCGGATAATACATTGATATATATATGCGATATATGTTAATTGTGTTATTTTCTTTTGTTACAAAAATATATTATATATGTGATACATAATATTGTGACAACTTAGGGTTAAAAATGCAACATGTTTTGTGGAGTTTAAACAAGTTAGGGTTTGGATTTGGGTTAGCTTTTGGGTTAGCTTTTTCATGAAGCTTCATGAAGCTTTCTTTTGTCTTTAGCTTGATATTTTGTGTAGATATTTGTTAACCCAACCCAAACCCTTTACCTATGGTTTATTCTCTACATGAGTTAAGCCCTTCATTCTTAACTCATGGTTGCAATTGTAACCACAACAATATAATTCATTATTCATCACAAAAGCTTTCTTCTTCTTCTTCCTCCTTGAAAAAACTTGCTAGCTTTTTGCATGTGATGAATTAGTGTGAGAAATTAAAAACAAAAGAGAGCATAATTCCTACTTCATCATCCTCATCTATTCTAGCCACTTAGATTAGGGTGTTCACTTCTCTAATAAGTTGTTTAGTGAAGTGTAAGCTTGGGTTTGAGATTCTTCTAGGTAGATCATCTTAGATCATGAAGACTACAAGCAAGGTGTCTCATTTACCTCATGGAGCCACTCGTGAGTCGGAGTTCATGTTGATCGCAGCGAAGGGACCTCAACACGGAGCTTATGAAGTGAAGGAACGGACTATAAAGGTTGTAATCCCTCTCTTAGATGTAAAGTTGTTTACATTCAAGTTAATCCTAATTCTCTAGTTAAGATCTTGGTTAGGGTTTGTTTAGCACCCCAAAAATTTTAATGTAGCATGATTGATGCTTGCCAAAACCTTCACAAGGTTATATGCTAACCCTATATTGGTATCAGAGACAAGCTAGAGCAATAGGCGTTCTCTAGACGATATTTGAAGTCCGATCGAACTCCGAAACCCAGATAAATCCCACTTTCCGGAAAAAATTTCAAAAGTTGAAATTTTTCATATTAAAAATACTCAGAAAATCATGCAGGGAATTCTAAGGATTACTGTGAAATACAAAGCCATAACTCACTCAAGAGACCGTGGAACCGCAGCCAAACCATGCGTTTGGCGACGGTTCCGCGGCCAACTTTGGGAGTTGGGGGCCAATACTTCAGGGGTTTATTCTTGGGAACTTTTTAATGCTTCTGGGAATTTTTAATTCTACTCAAGTGTTGAGCTTTCTAGAAAATATTGGGAACTCGTTGATTCGATCGGAAAGTTTAACTTCGTTTAAGTTTTTTCGGGTAATTTAGAACGTGTTAAAAGGTTCAAACGGATATCAATAACTCACTTTTTCCCCTGTCGGAAAACTTTCAAGTGTTGGATTTTTCCTAAGTTTGAAACTTTCAGAAAAATCATGCAAGCGAATCTGTGGACCCTCTAGAAGAACGTAACCTTAACTCGATTATGGGACCGTCAAAACCGCCACTGAACCATATGGTTTGTGGTAGTTTAGCGTTTCCACATGTGAGGCGTTGGTTTGACCCTTCTACGGCCAGTTCATAGCGGCTGTGACATATTCTGGGACTTTTTGAACTCCGCTCAAGTGTTGAGCTATTTGGGAAATCTTAGGTGTTTGTTTATTCGATCGGAAAGTTTAACATTGTCTATTTATCAGGAATGTGATACAATATGTGGAATTCATATAGTTAGGCATGAAATGCGAAGTATGTGATATTTCGGATTTAAGATGTCTAAAGTGATTGTGAATTCCAAATGTTGTAGTTTTACACTATCTTTTATGTGACCGTAAGCGTAGTATGTGGTGTATCGCCGGCTTCGTTGCTATACATCAACGACAATCGGGATACACATACTTGCTTACGTTGATGATAAGAGATATTATGTGTTGCTGTGATATGTTATATTGGATCATCGTGTTATGAATAGTCGGGGGTTTTATGTGAGATGAGGGTGTTTATTTTCATTCATGTAAAATTCATTGTATGTAATATTCTTTTATTCGGGGACTTTCCGGGTTGAGGATGATGTCACCATTGTATATTATTTACTTTTCCGCATTAGGATAGACCCGAGGAGGGGAGCACAAGTAACCGGGTTCTAGGGTCCAGTGGGAGGCCATCTCGAGGAGTCGAGACCGGGTCTCCTTACCCTAGAATTGGCAGTGTTGCTTGCTGCTCTCGTAGGGATCTAGGGATGTGGGTTTGGCTATTCATCGAGACCGTGGAATCCGTGTTTTATACAGGCTCGATATAAAACACGGACGTCCTAGTATATCTAATATTTCATATGTTATCTTCTGCTGCAATATTCTGTGATAAGATCATATTACTTCCTGAGACGAATGCTTATGCTAAATATATATGATGATATATAAATATTACTGCTTTCGTTTCTTCTGTGATGCTTAGGAAGCATAATTGATGGGATTTATTAATGGGATTAATAAAATAAAAGAAACCTAAAAGATGTTGTAGAATCAAAACTTTATAAAAAGGGTAGCTACAGTTTTGCATTGCATAGCAGTAAATATGATATACCCCGCACCTTGTTGGATAAGGAATGAGCCGAGATCCCTTCACCGGGAGTGACCTCTTTAGCAAAACTGGCAGATGATACAAACTCGCGGTTTAGTTTTTGATTGTTTCTATAGTTCTTGCTTTGCACAGCGGTATTTATGAAATATACTGCACCTTATTCGATAGGGAAAGAGCCGAGATCCCTTCACCGGGAGTGACCTCTTTAGCGAAACTAGAAAAGCTTCAAAAACACTCCTTTTCAAAATCACTTGTTTCTACAACGATATCAAGTTCATTACGCTCATAGTTTTATGAAAAACCTGCGTAGCCCTCCGTCATTTCAGATAAGTAATATTTAGTATTCGCGGTAGTTTGGCATGCGTCAAGGCGTAGTGTTCGGTAGCTGATTACTACTTATCTATAGCGTGAGATGCGATTGGATTAGGGTATTCGTACGGCGTTGTTTGGCATGCGTCAAGGGTCGTACGAGTGGGTTTAATTCAATCACGAAATGTACGGGTTGAACTTGACTAGCGGACTATGGGTTGTTTGGCATGCGTCAAGGTCATTGCACGCTAGGGGTAAAAGAATTATCGGGAATTTCAAGTGTTGAAATTTGCAATGAGATTGCATACCTCCTATGAGATAGTTGGATCCCGATACCCTCTGCGAGTAAGAGTTACTCTAGGGAGATTTTTACACAGGACAATTAGCCGATCAAGTAGGTGTTTAGAAAGGTGTTTACAGGGCTATGCCTCTGGGAAAACGAGATTTATTTTAATTAGGTCCGTGCGAAAGCACGGGGAACCTCCCTCAAAGTACCAACACTGGCCTGGCCGAAAGATTTGCGAACATGTAAGGTGTAATTAATCCCAGCTAGTCTTTCCTTTTAGGGTTTGAAGGAAGATTTGATGAAAACAGTGGGAGCCATCCTAATTAGATAAGATAATAACCAATCTAATCTTGCAAGAGCATACGCTAAAGTGTTTTCTTCTCTCTCTCTCTCCAGGTAGCGACCATGTCAGTCCTTAATCAAGATAATAACATGGATGTATTGACTGAACCCGCTTATTATACTGAGCAGGGGAACGTTGGTCCCGTTCTTTCTTATAAGTGTTATAAGAATGAGCAGGGAATAGGAGAATATCTGGATTCTCACGCCACCCAAACAAAGAATAAGCATGTTGATGCATCTTCTTCAGGTGTGTTAGTTATCGAGAACTGTTTCTCAGTTCACTCTACGTCCTGGGTATTAGATATCGGATCGGGATCCCACATATGTAATATGTTACACGGGCTACGAAAAGGTAGGGAACTAGGAGAGAGTGATCATTCCGTAACAGTAGAGAATGGTGGAAATGTTACAGCCAAGGCAGTTGGCGAATATCACCTTGTATTACCAAATGGTAATACATTGGTTCTAAACGAATGCTATTACATTCCGACCCTGATATGCAATCTTATATCAGTTTCTTTATTGAGCAAAGAAGGATATAATTTTTTAGTACAGGATAATGTTATGAACATATTCCTAAATCAAAAGTTGATTGGATCAGGATCGTTAAATAATGACATATACGTTCTCAACCAAATTACAGTACTTAATATACAAAATACACACAAGAGGAAAAGTTCAGAAATGAATGAATCCTTCTTGTGGCATTGTAGACTATGTCATATCAATGCGACATAGCTAGCTAAGTTACATAAGGATGGATATTTGAATCCGTTGGAATTTTCATCTTATGATACTTGCTAGTCATGTCCCATAGGTAAGATAACCAAAACTCCGTTTAGTGGACACGGAGAAAGAGTTACAGAACTCTTGGGACTGATATATAGTGATGTATGTGGTCCCATGTCTATACATGCCAGGAACGGTTCTTTCTAATTCATTACATTCACTGACGATCTCTCAAGATACGGACATGTGTTCCCGATGAAACACACAAGTCTGAAACTTTTGAGAAATTCAGAGAATATAAGTACGAAGTAGAGAACCAAACTGTAACACCTTAGGATGTGATTAGTGGCTAATTATACTTTAATATATGGTTTTTAGTAAAAAGTTTATCAAAACGATTTTCAAATATTTTATCAAAATTAATGAATATTTTATTAGAATTTATTTAGGCTTGCATAAACATGTGCATGTAAACTAGGGTTAAATTAAGGTTAGACCATGATTAGCAACCATATGGACTAACCATTTTGTTAAGCCAATTTGAATTTTAATTAAGTGTTTTGGTTAATTGTTTTTTTAAATGGAAAATGATTAGAATTGTGGTTGACTTAGAGAGAGAGAGAGAGAGAATGGGCATCATGGCTTGAGCCATGCTCTCATTTAATGAAGAGAGAGGGGGGTTGACTAGCTTAACTCCCATTTCTTTTGTTACTACACTCATTTCTTCTCACATCTCTATCACTCTCACTCACACACACACAACACCAGCCACAGTAGCAGCAGAAGAAGAAGTAGCAGCAGCAGGAGCTTCAGCATCAGCAGCAAGCAACAACAACAGCAACAAGTAGCACCAGCAGCCCAAGCAACAGCAGCAAAAGCAGCAGCAGCACCATGCATCAGCAGCAGCAGCACTCCAGCAGCAGCAGCTCCTTCTCTTCTTTTTCTCCTCCTTCTCCTTGCACCTAGGGTCAAGTGAGTTATTCTTCTTAGACTTAACTTCCTAGCTTGCTAAACTTATGTGATAAGTAGCATCGTTTAGTGTTCAATATGCGTTTTAGTGCTAAAAATGGTGCTTTGTGTGAAGTTTTGGCCAAGTTGTGATATTTAAGGTTAGCTTAACTTAACTAAGTGTTATTAGGCCCTTTAAACAGAGATTTAACCCCAGATTTCACTAAAATACCATAGGTTTTCATTTAGTGCAAAATTTAACATTTTAGAGTAAATATTGGCCTTTCTGTAATCTGCTGTTGACCCGTTTGCTTCAGAGAAAATCTGGGATAACTGGAGCATGTACACTAGGTCTAGACTACACACAGGAAGCACGAGCCCATAATCCCACACCCAGGCCACCAATTTAATCGTTCTGGCTGCAATTTGCGGCCAGATAGGGGAGTAAGGTGCTGGGGTTGGGTCTAGGATAGTCTGCTGTGTATTTAAGTAGTTTGGCATATGCAACTTTTTATGTTTTCACCCGAGTCAAAATCTGGAGCAATATATCGTTTTTCATATACATTTAGTTTGCGCAACACGTGTGATACGTGCGTGGCTTTAGTGTTTCTGCGTGTCGCGACGTGTCGGGGTAGATTCAGACTCGTATACACACGTTTCAGCGTATCGGACACACGTGCGTTTAGTTCGCAATGCGAGTTTCACGTTTGATTTCGATATCGCGTTTTTGCAGGATTTTGCTTATGTGTATTCATTGTGTAAATTCTAGGTTCGCAGGTGGGTACGTCGGACGCCGCAAAGAAGGGGAAATAAGTGGTCGGCTATGCTTAGCACAAGACCAGGAGAGTAGATTTAACATCTATGGGGAAATCGCCCGTATGGCGTTAAGCGTCAGGGCGTGATAGGATATTTTAATCGTATATATTCATATATCCTATGGTAGCATACCCATTCCTTGTTGCATATAGAAATGATAGTTAGATGACACTGCACTGTCACTAACAGTTTAAGCTGTACGAGCACTATTTGTATGATACACTCACACCGTTAGTGATTGCCATGACACTCGCACTATAGGATTGCTATGAATAATATATAATTTGATTACCGCATCATTGATGATTAGAAATGACTTAGTCATATATTTGCTTACATATATTGATATCTTCATACTTGCGCACTGCACACTATATATTCATAATGGTGCACACATATATTGATATCTTCATGCTTGCGCACATGCACACTATATATTCATACTGGTGCACACACATATTAATATCTTCATACTTGCGTACATGCGCACTATATATTCATACTGGTGCACACATATATTGATATCTTCATACTTGCGCACATGCATATTATATATTCATACTCGTGCACACATAGATTGATATCTTCATACTTGCGCACATGCAAACTATATATTCATACTGATGCACACATATATTGATATCTTTATACTTGCGCACAAGCACACTATATATTCATACTGGTGCACACATAGATTGATATCTTCATACTTGCGCACATGCACACTGTATACTCATATTAGTGCATACGTTTATTGATATATTCCTACTTGCGCACATGGACACTGTATACTCATATTAATGCATACATTTATTGATATATTCCTACTGTAAGTCCATATTGCGACCCCCGGTGCTTACGGGGAGGCGGAAACGGTATAAAAAACGAATTTTTATCGCAAGAGGCAACATGGACTAAACAAGGTCGGGATCGTTGTCTAAACTAAAACTAGTATTCTTGCTAAAGAGAGTTAGCTACTATGGAAGATGGTTATACCTAAACTTGAACTCCTTCTTCTTCAAACCTTGTAGAGGTTGATGGTTCTCTTTTCGTCGCCTTCTCCCGTCGAAGATGGATCCACCTCGAAGGTTCGACCTTTGGGCTCTTCCTCGATCTTTGAGTGAACTAGGGTTTCCGGCTTGCTAAACCTTCATCCTAGAATGAGTAGAGAGTGATTAGGGTTTGCTTTTCTTTCTAAAGAGAATGATTCTCAACACATGAGAAGGTTTCTCTTTTCTAGAGGAAGAAGAAGATGAAGTGAGGAGAGAGAGAGGTTATGATAGAATGAGCTCAATTATTTCTTTCTTGCAACCATATTGCAAAAGAAAAGAATTATCTAAATGATAATAATTGAAATAAGAATAGTTGATGGTTATATTTGGAATGACCACTATCATTCTTCTTTAAATGAAGTGTAAGCATGAATCAAGGAGGATCTTTCAAAGCATGATGGTGGTCAATGGTCAACAAGTCAACCATGGTCAACAAGTCAACAAAAAATCAACCATAACATAATTCTCATTTAATTACTATTATTAATAGATAATATATAAATCCATTAGGGTTTGGAAAATGATAACTGTCAACTGTGCATACGCACCCGATCCGAAACCCTAATGAAAAACCTCATTCTCCGCCTCAAGCAACTGTGCATACACACCTGCATTCTCGTTCCGAGGAACAAGAATACCAAGAGATAAAAGCAACCCTAAAACATATACCAGTATCTGGCTCAAACCAGAGCCTGCCAGTATAATCCGTCCGGACTCCAAACGTGCACAAGTGCGCGGATGAGAACGAACCCTGTCGCAAAACCATGCGACCTCTACTCTGTTTTGCCCAGAGGCGAATACCCTCTGTGTGGGACTTTAAAGACTCGACACTAAGCTGGCAGTGGGTTTAACCACAGACCGCAAGCGGCACTAGCTGTGCGTAACGGTCCCCAGGTAGATGCCGACAAGAAGGCTGACGAGGTGAAACCCCATCTGAACTCCTACTGAGTCTGAATGTGACATTCTCCGTACAGTCCGGTCTGTTCGTCTGATACATCGCATGGCGGGCCTAGGGGGCGGTAAAACGTCAGTCCCCCAATAGCGGTACAAGTCGTGTCGGAGTGAAGCCCAAAACACCCTGAGATAACACTGGAAACCTACCAGTATATCTCGCTTGCCCTGGCCAGGGACTACTCGTGTAATGGCTCTCCTAGACACAGCGCGATGTCAACCCCCAATACCGGGAGAGACGAATCCTGTCTAACCGTCACTGCCTCCAAGTACTTCGGGACTGCACCCAACCACCACCTGTTTGCACGACTCCTTTGAGCCGTGGTAGGGTAGTGATCAAAGTGCAGTAGGAACACACTCGAGGCGAAGTGTCAGTGTCAAGTCAGCGGACTAAGCTGTACTCATGTCACCTGGGAACTGATAACTGACGATAGGTATAATACCAACCTGTCAGTTCCCGACGAGTCCTGTCCAGTGTACTCGTAACCCAACGAGCACCCGTATACTATCTCCAGTACGACGTACTGATGGCTGTGGGACAGACCATCTCCCACACTGGGATGAGAAGCGCATACGCTAGTCTACTCCGGAGTATCGATGCCCTGTCTCGATAGTCCTACGACTAGGGACCTGTATAAGGATGTGCCTATAGATTACCCAGCCCCCACTAGTGTGACTGCCATCACAACGCTGGTAATCAAGCAAAGATCCTAAGGGCTCCACTAATGCGTATAAGTGATATACTGAAATAAACACAAGTACACATTGAAGTAGAAACAAACCAAGTAGCATACTACTATATTGAGCAAGATTGTTTATACAAGGTGAATATCCCAAGCTTCCATCAAGTAATATACAAACTAGTATGATACAGTAATGGCCTCTAGGGCATCTACACTAACAATCTCCCACTTGCACTAAGGCCATGTACTGGCGTATCGAAGACCTATCATCTCGATCAGCCGCTCGAACTGAGTCTGGGGTAGGGCCTTGGTGAATGGATCTGCAGTGTTCTCTTCTGAAGCAACCCTCCGAACCTCGATCTCCTTGCGATCCACGATCTCCCTGATCAGGTGATACCGCCTCAAGATGTGCCTGGATCTCTGATGGGACCTGGGTTCCTTTGCTAAAGCTATAGCCCCGTTGTTGTCGCAATACAGAGGTACTGGGTCAACAATGGACGGAACCACCTGAAGTTCTTTTAAGAACTTCCTTATCCAGACAGCTTCTTTTGCGGCATCAGATGCAGCGATGTATTCCGCTTCCATAGTCGAGTCTGCAACGGTTTCCTGTTTGGAACTCATCCAACACACCGCCCCTCCATTGAGGGTAAAGACAAAACCCGACATGGACTTGGAATCATCCTTGTCACTCTGGAAGCTGGAGTCAGCAAAGGCCTCAATTTGGAGGTCTTTTCCGCCATACACCAAGAACATCTCCTTAGTCCTCCTCAGGTACTTGAGAATGTTCTTTACCGCTATCCAATGTTTCTCCCCAGGGTTTGACTGATACCGGCTTACTACACTCAGTGCATAAGCTACATCCGGTCTGGTACACAACATCGCATACATTATAGAGCCTACCGCAGAAGCGTAGGGTATAATAGACATGCGATCCCTCTCCAAATCAGTCTTGGGAGACATCTCTTTAGAGAGGGTGATCCCGTGACAAGCCGGTAAGTTACCGCGCTTGGAATCTTCCATACTGAATCTTTTCAGTACGGTGTCGATGTACCTGGACTGTGAAAGTCCTAATATCCTCTTGGATCTATCACGATGGATCCGGATCCCCAGGATGTAAGAGGCATCACCCAGGTCTTTCATGGAGAACCTGTGTGACAAGAAACCCTTGACAGATTGTAGCATAGGAATGTCATTTCCTATCAAGAGAATGTCATCCACGTATAAAACAAGGAATACCACAGTTCTCGCTACAAATCTACTATAGATGCATGGTTCATCTGGATTTTTGATAAAGTCAAATTCCTTGACCGTCTCATCAAAACAGATGTTCCAACTCCGCGATGCCTGCTTTAGTCCATAGATGGACTTAAGCAACTTGCACACCTTTCCGCTGCTCCCACTCTGAATGAAACCCTCTGGCTGATCCATATAGACACACTCCTCTAAATTTCCATTTAGAAAAGCGGTCTTTACGTCCATCTGCCAAATCTCATAATCGTGGAAGGCAGCAATGGCAAGAAGGATCCGAATGGATTTCAGCATAGCCACTGGAGAAAAGGTTTCGTCATAGTCCAAGCCAGGTCTTTGACGGAAACCCTTTGCTACAAGTCTAGCTTTATAGGTCTCAACCTGTCCATCTACACCAATCTTCCTTTTGAAGATCCACTTGCATCCTACGGGTTTTACCCCGTCTGGAGAAATGTCCAACGTCCATACTTTGTTGGTGTACATGGACTCCATTTCGGTCCGCATTGCATCCAGCCATTTTACCGAGTCAATGCTCTGAACGGCCTGCTGGAAGCTAGTAGGCTCATCATAGTCTATGATGCAATCCTCTCTATCCCCGTCTATGAGAAAACCGTAGTATCTCTCGGGCGGATGAGACTGCCTACTACTCCTGCGGAGCGGCGTAGGAATGTCCTGTTCATTTGAACCCTCTGGTTCCACTAAGCTTTCAGTAATAGTCTGTGGTTCTGGAATTTCTTCCAGTTCTACTGCGCTCCCACTTAATTCTTTTTCTAAGAACTGATGTTCTAGAAAGTGGGCATGACGAGAAACAAGAACTTTTTGTTCCTCTTCGTAGTAGAAGAGATATCCCTTGGAATTCTTTGGATATCCCACAAACTTACACAGTACTGAGCGCGCCTCGAGCTTGTCCGCATGCTGCTTTTTAACAAAAGCTGGACTTCCCCAAGTCTTAATGTGACTGAGATGGGGTCTCTTCCCACACCACATCTCATATGGTGTAGTAGGCACAGTCTTAGTAGGAACTCGGTTCAAAAGGTACGCAGCTGATTCTAGCGCATACCCCCAGAATGATCGCGGTAACTCAGCGTTACTCATCATGGACCGTACCATATCCAATAGGGTCCGGTTCCGTCTTTCCGATACACCGTTGTGTTGCGGAGTGTATGGAGGAGTAAGCTGAGAGAGAATCCCATTCTCTTTTAAATAATTCAGGAACTCGGCACTTAAGTATTCTCCACCTCGATCCGATCTTAGAATCTTGATACTTTTGCCGGTTTGTTTTTCTACTTCATTCTTAAATTCCTGGAATTTTTCAAAAGCTTCGGACTTATGTTTCATTAAGAAGACATAACCGTATCTTGAAAAATCATCCGTAAAAGTAATGAAGTAAGAATAACCGCTTCGCGCATGTGTAGACATTGGACCGCACACGTCGCTGTGTACGAGTCCCAAGAGCTCGCTCGCTCTTACTCCGTGTCCAGTGAACGGAGTCTTTGTCATCTTTCCTTTGAGACAGGATTGACAAGTGGCATACGATTGATATTCGAACGGATCCAAATATCCTTCTGTATGTAACTTAGTCAACCTTCTCTCATTGATGTGACCCAGTCTACAATGCCATAAGAAAGTCTGATTAATATCTGGTGACTTTCTTTTGTGTGTATTCTGGACATTGAAAATCTGTGGTTGGTTTAATACGTATATACCATTGCTCAATGTACCTGACCCAATCAGAACTTGATTAAGGTGAATGTTAACAACATTACTTACAAACGCAAATTCATAACCTTCTTTAGAAACCAAAGATACAGAAATGATATTACAAGTTGCGTTGGGTACAAAAAAGCAATTACGCAAAACCAAAACATGCCCATCTGACATTCCCAGGTGATAGTCCCCCACGGCTTTAGCATCCATGCTAGCTCCGTTCGCAACTCTGAGGGTCATGTCACCTGCCTTCAAAACCCTACGGTTTCTCAACGCCTGCAAAGAATTACAGATATGAGATCCTGATCCGGTATCCAATACCCAGGAAGTAGAGTTTATAGAAAGACAGTTTTCAATAACATACACACCTGAAGCTGAAGCCGCAACCTGCTTCAGTTCCTGTGTCCTGGCTTTCCAAGCCCTGCAATCTTTCTTCCAGTGTCCACTCTTGTGACAATAGAAGCATTCCTCTTTACCAACAAGCTTCCCCGCTATCTTTGTTGCCTTTTCCTTTCCCTTCGCACCCACTTTACTAACACCGCCTCTTGGTTTGGCGGGGGCTTTCTTCTTCTTTCCCTTGGCTTTCGCCTTGGACCTAGAAGAAGAAGATCCTCCTACAAACAAAGTGGATGTATCCCTACCCTTCTGTAGGGTGCCCTCTGCGCTCCTCAGCAGGTTGAGGAGTTCTGAAAGTTCAACTTCCTTTTCTTGCAAGTTGAAATTCAGTATGAACTGGGCGTAAGTGGATGGAAGGGACTGGAGAATTATATCTGTATAAAGTTCACTGTCCAACGTGGTCCCAAGTTCCGCGAGCTCCTCAGTGTAGCCAATCATCTTAAGCACGTGGTCCGCTACCGATGATCCGACGGCCAACTTAGTCGAAAATAACTTCTTCGACACTTCGTATCTTGCGATACGAGACTGCTCTCCATACAGTTCTTTTGTATGAAGAAATATGGATTCCAAATCCATATTCTCGTGCCTCCTCTGATGGTCATTGTCCATCGAGGCAAGTACGAGGCATCTGGCCTTCGCGCTGTCAATCTCCCAAGTCTTACGGATTTCCTTATCCGCGACGCTGGAGGTGGGACCTGGGACGGGGGGAGCTTTGGTGGTAAGAAGATACCCCAGCTTGTCGTAAGAGATTGCCAATTTGACATTCCTGAGCCAATCTTTGTAGTTTGGCCCTGTCAATATGTTTTTATCTAGAAGTAACTTAAGTCCAGTCATTTCGATTTGGTTGCTGCAGGGGGAGAGAAGAAACACTTAGCACGATGCTCTTGCAAGTTTAGAATGGTTTTTAATTTGTCTAAACAGGATGGCTCCCACTGTCTCTCGAATCCCTCCTCAAACTACAAAGGAAGAATTAGCCGGGATCAATCCTACCGTACAATACTTGCTTAACCGTTCAGCCAGGCCAGTGTCGGTACTTCGAGGGAGGTTTTCCAACGCTTTCGCGAAGTTCCTTAATTTAAGAACCTCTTTTCCCTGGGGGCGTAGCCCCGCTAACACCTTTCTAGGCACCTACTAGGTTTATAGCATTGATCGTTTAGTGAGAAATTTCCCGAGGAGTAGCATATACTCACAGTAGGATCGGGATCCAAATATCATCGCGTGACGAAAATGAAGGAATCCTACCATAATCATCACACTCCAAATGGTATGCAAATCTAGCAAGTTTCAGTACTTATGAAACTCCCGATGTGGATTTTTGCCCCATGCTCTTATGACCTTGACTTTGGCCAAAATATCATAAGTCACATGTCAAGTTCTTCCCGTCACTTTCCAGGTTAATTTGGATCCACCCGTACATACCCTTGACTTTGGCCAAAATGGCAGCACGACTGTCCCAAACCAACGCATCTATCTATGCTACACATGAACACCCAATAGCTACCAATCACTGTGCCTTGACTTTGGCCAAAATACACAGCTTGAATACTATTGCCTATTCATGCGAAACGACGGAGGGCTACGAATGGTTTTGGTAAAACCGTAAACGTAGTGAACTTGATATAATCGATGGAACGAGATAGCTTTTATAAGGAGTGGCTCAAGCTCCGCATTTAAAAGTTAGTTTTGAAAAGAACCGAGTGGTTTTTCGAAAGTGTTCCATCGACTTAAACTCGGTTTATTATCTTGCATTAGTTCTTTTAATGCGTGATATTCTTGCATTAGTTCTTTTAATGCGTCCCATCATTTAGTTCCTACCATTGCAGAAAACAACCAAAATATGACGTACGCTTATGCCATTCGCATTCGCCACGGGGTCCCGTCATCACTCGTTAGGTTACTTAACTAACGACAGAGCGGGGGCTGGGCTAGCGCGGCTGTAAAACATAAGCAACGCCTAAATAGAAAGCAATGATAGACATTACAGATCACAGATGAATACATTGGATATACTAGCAATCCGCAATCCTTTCGAGCCTGAAACGAAAAGCGGATAACACGGTCGCGGTGAATAGCCAAATACCCCACCCAAGACCCCTACGGGTGCGGCAAACTACCCGCCAAGTACTCGGCAGTTTGTGCACCCCTCCATGGGTCTATCCTAGGAGCATAAACAGTAAAAAGAATTATACAATGACGGCTACAACCCCGACCCGGTTGTGCGGCCAAACAAATAATATTATTACATCAATTTACATTTACAATGAATGAAAGAAAAACAAAAGCTCATCTCACATCCACCCCGGCTATTCACCCGCGACAGTCCAACACATTCATATACACATTCCAGCACATTACAGATCATGTATAACCCCGACTAATCGACCTATAGCGATTAGCCGACGTTCAATACATGCAAACATCACAGATATAACCAACATAGCCAAAGTGCAGTGAAGTTCGGGAAAAAAAAATACGGAATTATAGGACCCCAAAAGTGAATTTCTGTTCTGGAAAATCTGGGTACATATAATATATCTGAAAAATCCCAAAACCAACACAGAAGAACACTGCACGAAAAACGATGCAAAGATGAAAACAACCTGCGGCGGTTCCGCGGCCAGATGAATAGGTGAGGCCGCGGAAGGGCGGCGGTTTGGAGGAAACATGCTATCGTTTTTGGTGGGTGTTCTTAAAAAACCCTGAGACGATTTTACAAGTATAAAGTTTTTCATTTTGAGCAGAAAAAATTTCAACAGAAACTTAGGGTTTTGTTTTTCCGGTTTTGCGATTTTTCGGTTCCGAACTTCGTTACACTTCACTACCAAGCTAGTTTAAGTTTAGTTAGGCTCTGATACCACTGTAAGTCCATATTGCGACCCCCGGTGCTTACGGGGAGGCGGAAACGGTATAAAAAACGAATTTTTATCGCAAGAGGCAACATGGACTAAACAAGGTCGGGATCGTTGTCTAAACTAAAACTAGTATTCTTGCTAAAGAGAGTTAGCTACTATAGAAGATGGTTATACCTAAACTTGAACTCCTTCTTCTTCAAACCTTGTAGAGGTTGATGGTTCTCTTTTCGTCGCCTTCTCCCGTCGAAGATGGATCCACCTCGAAGGTTCGACCTTTGGGCTCTTCCTCGATCTTTGAGTGAACTAGGGTTTCCGGCTTGCTAAACCTTCATCCTAGAATGAGTAGAGAGTGATTAGGGTTTGCTTTTCTTTCTAAAGAGAATGATTCTCAACACATGAGAAGGTTTCTCTTTTCTAGAGGAAGAAGAAGATGAAGTGAGGAGAGAGAGAGGTTATGATAGAATGAGCTCAATTATTTCTTTCTTGCAACCATATTGCAAAAGAAAAGAATTATCTAAATGATAATAATTGAAATAAGAATAGTTGATGGTTATATTTGGAATGACCACTATCATTCTTCTTTAAATGAAGTGTAAGCATGAATCAAGGAGGATCTTTCAAAGTATGATGGTGGTCAATGGTCAACAAGTCAACCATGGTCAACAAGTCAACAAAAAATCAACCATAACATAATTCTCATTTAATTACTATTATTAATAGATAATATATAAATCCATTAGGGTTTGGAAAATGATAACTGTCAACTGTGCATACGCACCCGATCCGAAACCCTAATGAAAAACCTCATTCTCCGCCTCAAGCAACTGTGCATACACACCTGCATTCTCGTTCCGAGGAACAAGAATACCAAGAGATAAAAGCAACCCTAAAACATATACCAGTATCTGGCTCAAACCAGAGCCTGCCAGTATAATCCGTCCGGACTCCAAACGTGCACAAGTGCGCGGATGAGAACGAACCCTGTCGCAAAACCATGCGACCTCTACTCTGTTTTGCCCAGAGGCGAATACCCTCTGTGTGGGACTCTAAAGACTCGACACTACGCTGGCAGAGGGTTTAACCACAGACCGCAAGCGGCACTAGCTGTGCGTAACGGTCCCCAGGTAGATGCCGACAAGAAGGCTGACGAGGTGAAACCCCATCTGAACTCCTACTGAGTCTGAATGTGACATTCTCCGTACAGTCCGGTCTGTTCGTCTGATACATCGCATGGCGGGCCTAGGGGGCGGTAAAACGTCAGTCCCCCAATAGCGGTACAAGTCGTGTCGGAGTGAAGCCCAAAACACCCTGAGATAACACTGGAAACCTACCAGTATATCTCGCTTGCCCTGGCCAGGGACTACTCGTGTAATGGCTCTCCTAGACACAGCGCGATGTCAACCCCCAATACCGGGAGAGACGAATCCTGTCTAACCGTCACTGCCTCCAAGTGCTTCGGGACTGCACCCAACCACCACCTGTTTGCACGACTCCTTTGAGCCGTGGTAGGGTAGTGATCAAAGTGCAGTGGGAACACACTCGAGGCGAAGTGTCAGTGTCAAGTCAGCGGACTAAGCTGTACTCATGTCACCTGGGAACTGATAACTGACGATAGGTATAATACCAACCTGTCAGTTCCCGACGAGTCCTGTCCAGTGTACTCGTAACCCAACGAGCACCCGTATACTATCTCCAGTACGACGTACTGATGGCTGTGGGACAGACCATCTCCCACACTGGGATGAGAAGCGCATACGCTAGTCTACTCCGGAGTATCGATGCCCTGTCTCGATAGTCCTACGAGTAGGGACCTGTATAAGGATGTGCCTATAGATTACCCAGCCCCCACTAGTGTGACTGCCATCACAACGCTGGTAATCAAGCAAAGATCCTAAGGGCTCCACTAATGCGTATAAGTGATATACTGAAATAAACACAAGTACACATTGAAGTAGAAACAAACCAAGTAGCATACTACTATATTGAGCAAGATTGTTTATACAAGGTGAATATCCCAAGCTTCCATCAAGTAATATACAAACTAGTATGATACAGTAATGGCCTCTAGGGCATATACACTAACACCTACTTGTGCACATGCACACTGTATACTCATATTAGTGCATACATTTATTGATATATCCTTACATGCGCACATGTACACTGTATACTCATATGAGTGTATACATTCACTGCTATATCCCTACTTGCGCACATGCACACTGTATACTCATATCAGTGCATACATTTATTGATATATCTCTATTTGCGCACATGCACACTGTATACTCATATTAGTGCATACATTTATTGATATATCCCTACTTGCGCACATGCACACTGTGTATCCATATTAGTGCACGTATACATTGCTACAATCATATTCGCGTATATATCCATTTGCACATCCATACCTATATACATACATATGTACATACATGGATGGCATTGACTTGATTTCTAGAATAATAGGGACCACATGAGATATTTTCAAAACTGGATCTTCTTTTTAAAAGAGCGGTTTTCCCTTTTTTCTCTTAGTGTCATACGACACATTGCATTGAGTTTTGGATTCTTGTGATTTCTGGATTTGAGAACCGTAGTATTATTTTAGGAAAATACGCACTGTTTTAAAAACCCGGTTTCTCTTGTTATGATATTTCAGTGCATCTACCATGCGTGTTATCGGTTCTGAGACGTATGACACATGAAACCCGATTCGAGGAGGAGGACGATCCGTTTGTGGGTACATGGTGGACCCGGTATGGTACCCCGGGGCGAGATAGAAATTCGTGTGGATGACGATGAACCCGGCAGAGGGACTACTACCTACCGGTGATTGGTTGGACCTGGCGGTTATCCGGAGGATACTGAACAGAGTCGAGAGATGGATACGGGCCGACCCGTACTGCCGGGGCCGAGGGCTGATTCGGCAGACGAAGCCCGTGGGCCGATTCGGACTGACGGAGCCCGATACATGAGCATTTGTGTTTCGATGCTGGAAACGATTTTTTTATGATATTTCGAGTGCCGATGTTGGGCACTCACGATTCTATGAGATTTACAGGATTTAAGGGCCGATGAGGGTGACGGCGCCTGAGTTTACTGGGATTTGGTTGTAATGATGGACACCGGTTATTTTCCACGTTGACATTCCGTGTAGATGTTATTTTATCCCATTTTCAGCATTCATTATTTTGCATCTCATCCTGTATCTGTAGAATCTGATAGAGTACTTATGCATGATTATTGTTAGTTGTATGTATGCCCTAGAGGCCTGTATTGTACAGATGATGTATATTATATTGGATGCTTGGACATATATAGAGAGGACTTTCTTGCTCGACATGATAGTATGCTATCTGGTTGCTCTTTACTTTAACATGTGTACTTGTCTCTTTATACTGTCTTATAGTTACATGTTGGTAAAGCCCTTAGGATGTGTACTTGACTACTTGGACTATGATGCGGATCATACTAGTGGGGGCATGGTAGTCCATAAGTACATCCTTCAAGGTCCCTAGTCATGGGTGTATCGAGATGGGGCATCGATATACCAGAATAGACTAGCGTATACGCTTCTCGACCTATGAGATGGGCGATGGATGATCCCATATCCATTGGTGTTTGACATCAGAGATGGTATACGGGTGCTCAGTGGAGACTGGGTACACTGGACGAACTCGCCGAGAACTCCCAGATGGTATTATACCTCACGTCAGATGGCAGTTCTCTGGTGACACTTGTGCAGGTTAGTCTGTAGACCCGAGATCGTCATAGAGTCTTGTGTGATTACCACTGTTCTTTGATTTCCACCTTACCACGTCCATGAGGGCGTGCAAAACTGTGGTTTTTGGGTACAGTCCCGAGTCACATGGAGGCAATGAGCGATAGGAGGGGTTTCGTCTCTCCCAGTATTGGGGGTTGATGTTGCGCTGTGCTCGATTGGCAGTAACAGGGAAGTCCCTGGCCAGGGCTGATTTAGAGATTTACTGGTAAGTGTTACCAGTAGTTTCTTGACCCGTTATGAGCCTCACATCGGCACGACTTATCGGTTATTGGGGTCTGGCGTTTACCACCCCTAGACTTGATATGCGACATATCAGACGAGGAGACCGGACTGTACGGGAAGTGTTACCGGCAGGCTTTTACAGGAGTTGGAGCGGGCTTGCTTGCTGATCTTCTGATCGCTCAATACCCGGGTAGCCGTTACGTCCAGCTAGTACCGCTGACTGCTTGTGTGTACTTGATGTGATCATCACCTACTGTCGGCGTATTGACGAGTCTTTAGAGTCCTACATTGAGGTTTTACTGGCTCAGGCAAAACGAAATAGGAGCACGTATGTGATATGTGCGGGACCGAGAATAATGCGTGTATGTGATACCGTATTCTATTCTCGCGACTTTTTGTATCGGTCGGTTATATATGATATAGCCGGGTTATCGAATCAAGTGTTGATTCGATAAGTCGATACAATGGATGTTAGTCGGTTATATGAGATATGACCGGATTATTAAGTCAAGTGTTGATTTAATAATTAAGTGTATAATTGTATATTAGATATACTAGTTTACTTTTACTAACACTTGTTCACTTTAGGGTTTTTCTCACATGAGCACAATTTTAATGTATATATGATATATTTTAAAATGTGTTTTCCTTTTTGTATCATGGTTGATGATACTGTTAGTTATATGTATGCTCTAGAGGCCATTACTATACATAGGATGTATATTATAGTGGATGCTTGGACGTTTATAGGGAGGACTTTCTTGCTCGACATGATAGTATGCTATCTAGTTGCTCTTTACCTTAACGTGTACACTGATTGTCTCTCTGCTACATGTTGGTAAAGCCCTTAGGATGTGTACTTGACTACCTGGACTATGATGCGGATCATACTAGTGGGGACATGGTAGTCCATAAGTACATCCTTCAAGGTCCCTAGTCGTCGGTGTATCGAGACGGGGCATCCATATACCAGAGTAGACTAGCGTATACCTTCTCGACTCATACAGATGGGCGATGGATGATCCCATATCCATTGGTGTTTGACATCACAGATGATATACGGGTGCTCAGTGGAGACTGGGTATACTGGACGGACTCGCCGAGAACTCCCAGATGGTATTATACCTTACGTCAGATGGCAGTTCTCTGGTGACATTGGTACAGGTTACTCTGTAGACCCAAGATCGTCATAGAGTCTTGTGTGATTCCCACTGTGCTTTGATTTCCACCTTACCACGTCCAAGAGGGCGTGCAAAACGGTGGTTTTTGGGTACAGTCCCGAATCACATGGAGGCAATGAGCGATAGGAGGGGATTCGTCTCTCCCGGTATAGGGAGTTGATGTTGCGCTGTGTTCGATTGGCTATAACCAGAAATCCGTGGCCAGGGTTGTTGAGATTTACTGGTAAGTGTTACTAGTAGTTTCTCGAACTGTTATAGACCTCATATCGACACGACTTATCGAGCTATTGGGGTCTGACGTTTACCACCCCTAGGCAAGATATGCGACATATCAGACGACGAGACCGGACTGTACGGTAAGTGTTACTGGTTGGATTCACAGGAGTGTGAGCGGGCTTGCTCGTCGATCTTCTGATCGCTCAATACCCGGGTGGCCGTTACGTTTAGCAGACCGCTTGCGGCTTGTGGGTGTTTGATATGATCATCACCTACTGCCGGCATATTGACGAGTCTTTAGAGTCCTACACAGAGGTTTCCTGGCTCAAGCGAAACGAAATAGGAGCGCATATGAGATATGTACGGGACCGAGAATAATGCGTGTATGTGATACCGTATTCTATTCTCGCGATGAATGTATCGATTGGTTGTATGCGATATAACCTAGTTATCGAATCGAGGATTGATTCGATAAGTCGATACATTGGATATTAGTCGGTCATATGCGATATGACCGGATCGTTAAATCAAGTGTTGATTTAATGATTGATGTATAATTATATATTTGATATATTACTTTACATTAACTAGTATTTGTTCACTTAAAATGGATTTTCTCACTTGATGTGCACATTGTATATGTGATATATTTTTGTGCACTTGATTGTATCATGTTTGATGATACATGTATGTTTGGGTGTATGATTACTTTAAACCATGTTTAAGTGAATGGTTAGGATTTTGTAATCTTTTCTTAACTATTTATTTTATTTATTTATTTTTAGGCAAGAAAAGAAATGGTTGCTTCTTTTGGATTTACTTTGAAGCTTCATGAAGCTTTGAAAAGTTCAACCATTTTTGTTTCTTTTGCTTAACCTAACCATTCACCTAACCCTAGTTTATTCTCTACACTTAACCATGGTTGCATTATGATAACCATCATTTGTTTTTCTATTATTGATAATACTTATCATATTCCTTCTTCTTCATCTTCCTCATGAAGAGAAAAAGAACAACCTTTGCTTGAAATTTCTAAGTGATGATTCCAAGTGAGAAATCCAAATCAAAAGTGAACCCACTTCCTATTTCTTCATCCTCTACCACTTGCCATGTAGTATAGGGTGTTTTCTTCTCAAGTTTCATGACTTGGTGAAGTTGGAGCTTGATCTTGAGTTGCCTCGACGTAGATCATTTTCGGCATCGAAGTCGACGACCTAGCCCGATCATTTCTTCGATGAAACCATAGCTAGAGTCCGGGATCCGATGATTGCAGTGGAGGGACATCATCACGGAGCTAAGGAAGTGGAGGGCCGGATCTACAAAGGTTGTAGTCTCTTTCACTTTAGAGTAAAGTTGTTTATTCGCATTTGTTTTCGCCTAAACTCTAGTTAACGATCGCATTAGGGTTTCTCGGCACAGGAAAAATTTCAATTTGGCATGGTTGATACCTTGTGAGACCTTTAGAGTGTGCCTAGTGTTAGTTATATGTGTGCCCTAGAGGCCATTACTGTACATTGGATGTATATTGTAGTGGATGCTGGGACATATATAGGTAGGACTTTCTTGCTCGACATGATAGTACGCTATCTGGTTGCTCTTTATCTTAACATGTATACTCTCTGTCTCTCTGATTACATGTTGATAAAGCACTTAGGACGTGTACTCGACTTCCAGGACTATGATGCAGATCATACTAGTGGGGCCTGGATAGTCCATGAGTACATCCTTCAATGTTTCTAGTCGTGGGAATATCGAGACGGGGCATCGATATTCCAGAGTAGACTAGCGTATATCTTCTCGACCCATGTGATGGGCGATGGATGATCCCATATCCATTGGTGTTTGACATCAGAGATGGTATGCGGGTGCTCAATGGAGACTGGGTACACTGAACGGACTCGCCGGGAACTCCCAGATGGTATTATACCTCACGTCAGATGGCAACTCTCTGGTGACACTGGTACAGCTTAGTCTGTTGACCCGAGATCGTCATAGTGTCTTGTGTGTCTCCCACTGTGCTTTGATTTCCACCCTACCACGGCTCTACTGAGTCGTGCAAACAGGTGGTTTTTCGGTACAGTCCCGATTCACATGGAGGCAATGAGCGATAGGAGGGGATTCGTCTCTCCCGGTATTGGGGGTTGATGTTGCGCTGTGCTCGACTGGCCATAACAGGAAATCCCTGGCCAGGGTTACAGTGATATACTGGTAAGAGTTATCAGTAGTTTCACGAATGTTATGGACCCTACTTCAGCATGACTTATCAAGCAACTGGGGTCTGACGTTTACCACCCCTAGGCGAGATATGCAACATATCAGACGAACAGACCGGACTGTACGGTAAGTGTTACTGGTTGGATTCACAGGAGTGTGAGTGGGCTTGCTCGTCGATCTTCTGATCGCTCAATACCCGGGTGGCCGTTATGTAAGTCCACGTTGCCCACCCCGGTGCTTGCGGGGAGGCGGAAAACGGAATAAAAATCGAATTTTTATGAACTTAGGCAACATGGACTAGACTAGGAAGGATCTTTGCTAAACAAAAACAAGCTAAAGCTAACTAGAAACTAGCTAAGTACTAGAAAGGCTATACCTTGGGCTTTATGTCCTTCTCTCCTTGCTCCTTGGAGTAGTGGAAAGAGGTCACCTGTGTCGTCTTCTCACGTCGAAGAAAGATCCACCCGAAAGCCTCAACCTTTGGCTTCAACTCCAAGCTAGAAGTAACTAGGGTGTAAGAAGTGCTAATCCTTAAACCCTAGATGAGAGTAGAGATTATCAAGAAGAGGTTTTTCTCAAGCTCAAGTGTTTCTTAACACATGAGAGGGGAGAGCTTAAGGGAGAGGAAGAACAAGAGAGAGAAAGCAAATGATAGAATGAGAATAAAATGAACCATTCTCACATATATGTGTGAATTATTGTAATTAGATAATTAGCTAGATAATTGTCATGGTTAATCAAGACATGACCATTATCATTTCATTTTTAATGCAAATTGCAAGGATCAAAGAGCATCTTCCAAATGAAATGATGATGGTCAAAGTGTCAACCAAGGTCAACAAGTCAAGAAGGTCAAATGGTCAACAACCATAACCATGCACAATTATTAAACTAATATCAATTAACCATAATACACACATAAGCATTAGGGTTAATAAAATGACAATAGTCATTAACCCTAATCAAGGTCCTCTCCCTCTGTCTCAAGCAACTGTGCATACGCACCCGTATTCGTGATTCGAGGAATACGAATACAATGAGAAAAACCAATCCCAAATCATATACTAGGATCCGGCTTAAACCAAAGCCCGCTAGTATAAGCTGTCCGGACATCAAACGTGCACAAGTGCGCGGATGTGAACGAACCCTGTCGCAAAACCATGCGACCTCTACTCATTTTGCCTAAAGGCGAATAGCTCTCTGTGTGGGACTCTAAAGACTCGACACTACGCTGGCAGTGGGTTTAACCACAGACCGCAAGCGGCACTAGCTGTACGTAACGGTCCCCAGGTAGATGTCGATAAGAAGACTGACGAGGTGAACCCCATCTGAACTCCTACTGAGCCTGTATGTGACAATCTCTGTACAGTCCTGTCTGTTCGTCTGATACATCGCATGGCGGGCCTAGGGGGGCGGTGAACGTCAGTCCCCTAATAGCGGTACAAGTCGTGTCGGAGTGTAGCCCAGAACACCCTGAGATAACACTGGAAACCTACCAGTATATCCCGCTTGCCCTGGCCAGGGACTACTCATGTAATGGCTCTCCTGGACACAGCGCGATGTCAACCCCCAATACCGGGAGAGACGAATCCTGTCTAACCGTCACTTCCTCCAAGTGCTTCGGGACTGCACCCAAAAACTACCTGTTTGCACGACTCCTTTGAGCCGTGGTAGGGTAGTAATCAAAGTGCAGTGGGAACACACTCGAGGCGAAGTGACAGTGTCAAGTCAGCGGACTAAGCTGTACTCATGTCACCTGGGAACTGATAACTGACGATAGGTATAGTACCAACCAACAGTTCTCGACGAGTCCTGTCCAGTGTACTCGTAACCTAACGAGCACCCGCATACTATCTCAAGTACGACGTACTGAGGGCTGTGGGACAGACCGTCTCCCACGCTGGGATGAGAAGCGCATACGCTAGTCTACTCCGGAGTATCGATGCCCTGTCTCGATAGTCCAACGACTAGGGACCTGTATAAGGATGTGCTTATAGATCACCCAGCTCCCACGAGTGTGAGCGCCATCACAACGCTGGTAATCAAGCAAAGATCCTAAGGGCTCTACTAATATATATATCAGCGATATGCTAAAAGAAACACATGCATATATTAAAGCAGAGACAAACCAAGTAGCATACTACCATTTCGAGCAAGATTGTATATACAACTGTGAATATCCCAAGCTTCCATCAAGTAATATACAAGCTAGTATGATACAGTAATGGCCTCTAGGGCATATACACTAATAATCTCCCACTTGCACTAAGGCCATGTACTGGCGTATCGAAGACCTATCATCTCGATCAGCCGCTCGAACTGAGTCTGGGGCAAGGCCTTGGTGAATGGATCTGCTGTGTTATCTTCTGAAGCAACCCTCCGAACCTCGATCTCCTTGCGATCCACGATCTCCCTGATCAGGTGATACCGCCTCAAGATGTGTCTGGATTTCTGATGGGACCTGGGTTCCTTCGCTAAAGCTATAGCCCCGTTGTTGTCGCAATACAGAGGTATTGGGTCAACAATGAACGGAACCACCTGAAGTTCTCTCAAGAACTTCCTCATCCAGACAGCTTCTTTTGCGGCATCAGATGCAGCGATGTATTCCGCTTCCATAGTCGAGTCAGCAACGGTTTCCTGTTTGGAGCTCTTCCAACACACCGCCCCTCCATTGAGGGTAAAGACAAAACCCGACATGGACTTGGAATCATCCTTGTGACTCTGGAAGCTGGAGTCAGCAAAGGCCTCAATCTGGAGGACTTTTCCGCCATACACCAAGAACATCTCCTTAGTCCTTCACAGGTACTTGAGAATGTTCTTTACTGCTATCCAATGTTTCTCCCCAGGGTTTGACTGATACCTGCTTACCACACTCAGTGCATAAGCCACATCCGGTCTGGTACACAACATCGCATACATTATAGAGCCTACCGCAGAAGCGTAGGGTATAATAGACATGCGATCCCTCTCCAAATCACTCTTGGGAGACATCTCTTTGGAGAGGGTGATCCCGTGACAAGCCGGTAGATTACCGCGCTTAGAATCTTCCATACTGAATCTCTTCAATATGGTGTCGATGTACCTGGACTGCGAAAGTCCTAATATCCTCTTGGATCTGTCACGGTAGATCCGGATACCCAGAATGTATGAGGCATCACCCAGGTCTTTCATGGAGAACCTGTGTGACAAGAACCCCTTGACAGATTGTAGCATAGGAATGTCATTTCCTATTAAGAGAATGTCATCCACGTATAAAACGAGGAATACTACAGTTCTCGCTACAAATCTACAATAGATGCATGGTTCATCTGGATTTTTGATAAAGCCAAATTCCTTGACCGTCTCATCAAAACAGATGTTCCAACTCCGCGATGCCTGCTTTAGTCCATAAATGGACTTAAGCAACTTGCACACCTTTCCGCTGCTCCCACTCTGAATGAAACCCTCTGGCTGGTCCATATAGACACACTCCTCTAAATGTCCATTTAGAAAAGCTGTCTTTACGTCCATCTGCCAAATCTCATAATCGTGGAAGGCAGCAATGGCAAGAAGGATCCGAATGGATTTCAGCATAGCTACTGGAGAAAAGGTTTCGTCATAGTCCAAACCAGGTCGCTGACGAAAACCCTTTTCTACCAGTCTAGCTTTATAGGTCTCAACCTGTCCATCTACACCATTCTTCCTTTTGAAGATCCACTTGCATCCTACGGGTTTTACCCCATCTGGAGCAATGTACAACGTCCATACTTTGTTGGTGTACATGGACTCTATTTCGGTCCGCATTGTATCCATCCATTTTACCGAGTCGACGCTCTGAATGGCTTGCTGGAAGATAGTAGGCTCATCAAAATCTATGATGCAATCCTCTCTATCCCCATCAATGAGAAAACCGTAGTATCTCTCGGGTGGATGAGACTGCCTACTACTTCTGCGGAGCGGCGTGGGAATGTCCTGATCTTTCGAACCCTCTGGTTCTACTAAGCTTTCAGTAATAGCTCGTGGTTCTGGAATTTCTTCCAGTTCTATTGCGCTCCGACTTAATTCTTTTTCTATGAACTGGTGTTCTAGAAAGTGGGCATGGCGAGAAACAAACACCTTTTGTTCCTCTTCGCAATAGAAGAAATATCCCTTGGAGTTCTTTGGATATCCCACAAACTTGCACTGTACTGAGCGTGCCTCGAGCTTGTCCGCATGCTGCTTTTTTACAAAAGCGGGACATCCCCATGTCTTAATGTGATTAAGATATGGTCTCTTCCCACACCACATCTGATATGGTGTAGTGGGCACAGTCTTAGTTGGAACCCGGTTCAAAAGGTATGCAGCTGATTCTAGCGCATATCCCCAAAACGATCGCGGCAACTCAGCGTTACTCATCATGGACCATACCATATCCAATAGGGTTCGGTTCCGTCTCTCCGATACACTGTTATGTTGTGGAGTGTATGGAGGAGTAAGCTGAGAGAGAATTCCATTCACTTTTAAGTAACCCAGGAACTCGGCACTCAAGTATTCACCACCTCGATCAGATCTCAGTGTCTTGATACTTTTGCCTATTTGTTTTTCTACTTCATTCTTATATTCCTGGAATTTTTCAAAAGCCTCGGATTTATGTCTCATTAAGAAGACATAACCGTACCTTGAAAAGTCATCCGTAAAAGTAATGAAGTAAGAATAACCGCTTCGTGCATGTGTAGGCATTGGACCGCACACGTCGCTGTGTACGAGTCCCAAGAGCTCGCTCGCTCTTACTCCGTGTCCAGTGAATGGAGTCTTTGTCATCTTTCCCTTGAGACAGGATTGACAAGTTGCATACGATTGATATTCGAACGGATCCAAATATCTTTCTGCATGTAACTTAGTCAACCTTCTCTCATTGATGTGACCCAGTCTACAATGCCATAAGAAAGTTTTATTGATTTCTGGAGACTTTCTTTTGTGTGTATTCTGGACATTGAAAATCTGTGGTTGGTTTAATACGTATATACCGTTGTTCAATGTACCTGACCCAATCAAAAATTGATTAAGGTGAATGTTCACTACATTATTTACAAATGCAAATTCATAACCTTCTTTAGATAATAAAGATACAGAAATGATATTACAGGTTGCATTTGGTACATAATAACAACTACGCAAAACCAAAAAGTGTCCATCCGACAATCCCAGGTGATAGTCCCCCACGGCCTCAGCATCCATCCTAGCACCATTTGCAACTCTGAGGGTCATGTCACCTGCCTTCAAAACTCTATGCTTTCTCAACGCCTGCAAAGAATTACAGATACGAGATCCTGATCCGGTATCCAATACCCAGGATGTAGAGTTTATTGATAGACAGTTTTCAATAACATACACACCTGAAGCTGAAGCCGCAACTCGCTTCAAATCCTGTGTTCTGGCCTTCCAAGCCTTGCAATCCTGTTTCCAGTGACCACTTTTGTGACAATAGAAGCATTCTTCCTTCCCCACCAGCTTTCCCGCTATCTTTGTTGCTTTTCCTTTTCCCTTCGGATCCACTTTACCGACACCGCCTCTTGGTTTGGCGGGGGCTTTCTTCTTCTTACCCTTGGCTTTCGCCCTGGATCTAGAAGAGGAAGATCCTCCTACAAACAAAGTGGATGTCTCCCTACTTTTCTGTAGGGTGCCCTCAGCACTCCTCAACATGTTCAGAAGTTCGGAAAGTTCAACCTCCTTTCCTTGCATGTTGAAGTTAAGAATAAACTGGGCGTAAGTGGAAGGAAGGGACTGGAGAATCAAATCAGTATAGAGTTCATTCTCCAACGTGGTCCCAAGGTCCGCGAGCTCCTCTATGTAGCCAATCATCTTAAGCACGTGTTCCGCTACCGATGATCCGACGGCCAACCTTGCCGAAAACAACTTCTTCGACACATCGTATCTTGCGATACGAGACTGCTCTCCATACAGTTCTTTTGTATGAAGAAATATGGACTCTAGGTCCATATTCTCGTGCCTCCTCTGATGTTCGTTGTCCATCGAGGCTAGTACGAGGCATCTGGCCTTCGCGCAATCTATTTCCCAGGTCTTGTAGATTTCCTTATCTATGACACTGGTTTTGGGACCTGGGACAGGGGGAGCTTTGGTGGTAAGGACATACCCCAGCTTGTCGTAAGTGATTGCCATCTTGACATTCCTGAGCCAATCTTTGTAGTTTGGCCCTGTCAATATGTTTTTATCTAGTAATAACTTAAGTCTGGTCATGTTGAATGGTCGCTGCAATTAGGAGAGAGAAAAGAAACACTTTAGCATGATGCTCTTGCAAGTTTAGAGTGGTTTTTAGTTTGTCTAAACTGGATGGCTCCCACTGTCTCTCGAATCCCTTCTCAAACCGTAAAGAAAGGATTAGTCAGGATCAATCTCACCGTACAATACTTGCTTAACCGTTCAGCCAGGCCAGTGTCGGTATTTCGAGGGAGGTTTTCCAACGCTTTCGCGAAGTTCCTTAATTAAGTAACCTCTTTTCCCTGTGGGCGTAGCCCCGCTAACACCTTTCTAGACACCTACTAAGTTTATAGCATTGATCGTTAAGTGAGAGTTTTCCCGAGGAGTAGCATATACTCACAGTAGGATCGGGATCCAAATATCATCGCGTAATAAAACCGAAGGAATCCTACCAGAATTATCACACTCCAAATGGTATGCAGTGCTAGCAAGTTTCAGTACTTATGAAACTCCCGATGTGGATTTTTGCCCCAAGCTCTTATGACCTTGACTTTGGCCAAAATATCATAAGTCACATGTCAAGTTCTACCCGTCATTCTCCTGGTTAATTTGGACCCACCCGTACCTACCATTTACTTTGGCCAAAATGGCAGCACGGCTGTCCCAAACCAACGCATCTATCTATGCTGCACATGAATACCCAATAGCTACCAATAACTATGCCTTGACTTTGGCCAAAATACATAGCTTGAATACTTTTTGACCATTCATGTGGAATGACGGAGGGCTACGAATGGTTTTGGCGAAACCGTGAACGTAGTGAACTTGATATAATCGATGGAACGAGATAGCTTTTAAAAGGAGTGGTTCATGCTCCGCGTTTAAAAGTTTAGTTTTTGAAAAGAACCGAGTGGTTTTCAAAGTGTTCCAATCGACTTTTACTTGGTTTATTTTCTTGCATTAGTTCTTTTAATGCGTCCCATCATTTAGTCCTACCATTGTAGAAAACAACCAAAATATGACGTACGCTTATGCCATTCGCATTCGCCACGGGGCCCCGTCATCACCCGTTAGGTTACTTAACTAACGACAGAGCGGGGGCTGGGCTAGCGAGGCTGTAAAACATAAGCAACGCCTAAATAGTTATCATATATAAATATATAGCAATGATAGACATTACAGATCACAGATGAATACATTAGATATACTCGGAATCCACAATCCGTTCGAGCCTGCAACGAAAAGCGGATTACACGGTCGCGGTGAATAGCCAATACCCCACCCAAGACCCCTAAGGGTGCGGCAAACTACCCGCCAAGTACCCGAAGCGAAGCAACCTCCCTCAACACCGTGAGTAGGCCACTCGGCACTTCGAGATACCCGGTAGTTTGTGCACCCCCTCCATGGGTCTATCCTAGGAGCAAAAACAGTAAAAAGAATTATACAATGGCGGCTACAACCCCGACCCGGTTGCGCGGCCATACAAATAATATTATTACATCAATTTACATATTACAATGAATGAAAGAAAAAGCGACACTCATCTCACATCCACCCCGGCTATTCATCCGCGACAATCCAATCTATTCATATACACATACCATCATCGATCACAGATCACAGATCTATATAACCCCGACTAATCGACATATAGCGATTAGCCGACGTTCAATACATATAAACATCACAGATATAACCTTTTAGTCAAAGTGTATTGAAGTTCGATAAAAATTACGGATTTATAGGCCCCCAAAAACAAATTTCTATTCTGGAAAACCTGGGCACATATAAACCATCTTAAAAATCCCAAAACCAAGCCAGAAATACACTGCACCAAATTCGACCCAGTGAAGAGCCAAGACGGCCGCGGTTGCGCGGCAATAGCTTGCTATTGCCGTGGAACCGCGGCTCTTTGGTCGAATCACTGGATCGTTTTTGGTGGCATTCTTCACAAAACCCTGAGATGATTTTTGGAGTATGATTTATTTTGTTTTGATCAGAAAAAATTTTAACAGAAACTTAGGGTTTTGAAAAATCAGTTTTTCGATTTTTCCGATTCGAACTTCGATACACTCTACTACCTAGCTAGTTTATGTTTAGTTAGGCTCTGATACCACTGTAAGTCCACGTTGCCCACCCCGGTGCTTGCGGGGAGGCGGAAAACGGAATAAAAATCGAATTTTTATGAACTTAGGCAACATGGACTAGACTAGGAAGGATCTTTGCTAAATAAAAACAAGCTAAAGCTAACTAGAAACTAGCTAAGTGCTAGAAAGGTTATACCTTGGGCTTTATGTCCTTCTCTCCTTGCTCCTTGGAGTAGTGGAAAGAGGTCACCTTTGTCGTCTTCTCACGTCGAAGAAAGATCCACCCGAAAGCCTCAACCTTTGGCTTCAACTCCAAGCTAGAAGTAACTAGGGTGTAAGAAGTGCTAATCCTTAAACCCTAGATGAGAGTAGAGATTATCAAGAAGAGGTTTTTCTCAAGCTCAAGTGTTTCTCAACACATGAGAGGGGAGAGCCTGAGGGAGAGGAAGAACAAGAGAGAGAAAGCAAATGATAGAATGAGAATAAAATGAACCATTCTCACATATATGTGTGAATTATTGTAATTAGATAATTAGCTAGATAATTATCTTGGTTAATCAAGACATGACCATTATCATTTCATTTTTAATGCAAATTGCAAGGATCAAAGAGCATCTTCCAAATGAAATGATGATGGTTAAAGTGTCAACCAAGGTCAACAAGTCAAGACGGTCAAATGGTCAACAACCATAACCATGCACAATTATTAAACTAATATCAATTAACCATAATACACACATAAGCATTAGGGTTAATAAAATGACAATAGTCATTAACCCTAATCAAGGTCCTCTCCCTCTGTCTCAAGCAACTGTGCATACGCACCCGTATTCGTGATCCGAGGAATACGAATACAATGAGAAAAACCAATCCCAAATCATATACTAGGATCCGGCTTAAACCAAATCCCGCTAGTATAAGCTGTCCGGACAGCAAACGTGCACAAGTGCGCGGATATGAACGAACCCTGTCGCAAAACCATGCGACCTCTACTCATTTTGCCTAAAGGCGAATAGCTCTCTGTGTGGGACTCTAAAGACTCGACACTACGCTGGCAGTGGGTTTAACCACAGACCGCAAGCGGCACTAGCTGTACGTAACGGTCCCCAGGTAGATGTCGATAAGAAGACTGACGAGGTGAACCCCATCTGAACTCCTACTGAGCCTGTATGTGACAATCTCCGTACAGTCCGGTCTGTTCGTCTGATACATCGCATGGCGGGCCTAGGGGGGCGGTGAACGTCAGTCCCCTAATAGCGGTTCAAGTCGTGTCGGAGTGTAGCCCAGAACACCCTGAGATAACACTGGAAACCTACCAGTATATCCCGCTTGCCCTGGCCAGGGACTACTCGTGTAATGGCTCTCCTGGATACAGTGCAATGTCAACCCCCAATACCGGGAGAGACGAATCCTGTCTAACCGTCACTGCCTCCAAGTGCTTCGGGACTGCACCCAAAAACTACCTGTTTGCATGACTCCTTTGAACCGTGGTAGGGTAGTAATCAAAGTGCAGTGGGAACACACTCGAGGCGAAGTGACACTGTCAAGTCAGCGGACTAAGCTGTACTCATGTCACCTGAGAACTGATAACTGACGATAGGTATAATACCAACCAACAGTTCCCGACGAGTCCTGTCCAGTGTACTCGTAACCTAACGAGCACCCGCATACTATCTCAAGTACGACGTACTGACGGCTGTGGGACAGACCGTCTCCCACGCTGGGATGAGAAGCGCATACGCTAGTCTACTCCGGAGTATCGATGCCCTGTCTCGATAGTCCAACGACTAGGGACCTGTATAAGGATGTGCTTATAGATCACCCAGCTCCCACAAGTGTGAGCGCCATCATAACGCTGGTAATCAAGCAAAGATCTTAAGGGCTCTACTAATATGTATATCAGCGATATGCTAAAAGAAACACATGCACATATTAAAGCAGAGACAAACCAAGTAGCATACTACCATTTCGAGCAAGATTGTATATACAACTGTGAATATCCCAAGCTTCCATCAAGTAATATACAAGCTAGTATGATACAGTAATGGCCTCTAGGGCATATACACTGACACGTTACGTTTAGCAGACCGCTTGCGGCTTGTGGGTGCTTGATATGATCATCATCTGCTGCCGGCGTATTGACGAGTCTTTAGAGTCCTACACAGAGGTTTCCTGGCTCAAGCGAAACGAAATAGGAGCGCATATGAGATATGTGCGGGACCGAGAATAATGCGTGTATGTGATACCGTATTCCATTCTCGCGATGAATGTATCGAATGGTTGTATGTGATATAACCTAGTTATCGAATCAAGGATTGATTCGATAAGTCGATACATTGGATACTAGTCGGTTATATGCGACATGACCGGATCATTGAATCAAGTGTTGATTTAATGATTTAATATATAATTATATATTTGATATATTACTTTGCATTAACTAGTATTGGTTCATTTTAAAAGGATTTTCTCACTTGATGTACACAAGTTGTATATGTGATATACTTTTGTGCACATGATTGTATCATGTTTGATGATACATGCTAACTTGGTTAAGTGTATGGTTAAACCATGGTTGTGTAATGGTTAGGGTTTTGATTTTATTTATTTTTTTAATCTTTTTTTTGGCAAAATAAAATGGTGGATTTATTTGTTCTTTGCTAAAAGCTTCTTGAAGTTTCAAAGCATCTTTGAAAAGTCTTCCATTTTGTTTTTACCACTAAACCTAACCATTCACCTAACCCTAGTTTATTCTCTACACTTTACCATGGTTAACATTATGATAACCATCACTTGATTATTCAATTAGGATTAATTCATTTTCCATTCTTTTCTTCTTCTTCTTCTTGATGAAGAAAGAAAAGCTTTCTTGAAATTTATCAAGTGTTGATTCCAAGTGAGAAATCCAAATCCAAAGTGAACCCACTTCCTATTTCTTCATCCTCTACCTCTTGCCAAGTAGTATAGGGTGTTTTCTTCACAAGTTTCATGGCTTGGTGAAGTTGTAGCTTGATCTTGTGTTGCCTCGATGTAGATCATCTTCGGCATCGAAGTCGACGACCTAGCCCGCCCATTTCTCCGATGAAGCCGATGCTAGAGTCCGGGATCCGATATGAACAGCGAGGGGACTACATCACGGAGCCATAGAGGTGGAGGACCGGATCTACAAAGGTTGTAGCCCCTTCACTTTAGCTATAAATTCGTTTATTTGTTCTGCATCGCCTATACATCTGGTTAACGATCCGTATTAGGGTTTCTCGGCACTTGTAAAATTTGAATTGGCCATGTTTGATGCCTTGTGAGATCTCATTAGCGTGCATAGGAACCCTACACCTAGGAACCCTACAGTGGTATCAGAGCCTAGGTAGAGCCTTAGGCGACGTGTAGACGAAGTTAGAAACCCGATCGAACCCCGAAACCCTAAAAATAACCTTTCTCTGTACATTTTCTGTAACTGCGGAATTTTCCAGATTAAAAATATGCAAAAAATCAGCAGGCTTTTTCAAGAATTACTGTGCAGCACGTGCGCATAACTCGACCAAGTGGCCGCGAAACCGCGGCAATAGCATGGTATTTGCGGCGGTTCCGCGACCATATTGGAGTATCTTGTCATTTTCTTTGCACAGTAATTCATATCTGTTAGTGGTGTATTTTCTGGGAATTTTTAATATTTACTCAAGAGTTGAGTTTTCTGGGTTGTATTAGGAGTTCGTAGATTTGATCGGATTGTCTAACTTTGTCTATGTGTTTTTCCGGGTAATTTTAGAATATGTTAAAAAGTTCGACCGGATATAAATACCCAATTTTTCCCCTGACGGGAAATTTCCAAGTGTTGGATTTTTCCGTGGTTTAAAGACGTTCTAAGTAGTGCAAGTAACGCGTTGGACCCTCTAGAAGACAACAAACCTTAACTCGATTATGTGACCGTCTTGAACTGCCCTTTGAACCTTAGGGTTTGAGGCAGTACGGCGTGCCACATGTGAGGCGTTGGCTTGACCCTTCTACGGCTGGACCGTTGGTACTGAGGCATAAAGAGAATGTTTTTAAACTTATTTCATGAGTTGATCTGTTTCGGGAAAACTTGGGTGTTCGATTGTTCGATCGGAAAGTTTAACATTTTCTATTTATCCGGAATGTGATACAATATTTGGAATCCACATGTTGTTATGGGATAACTAAAATGAATGTTATAAACATAGCAGTTTAGTCTCACTTGATCGGTTGCCACGGAATTTTGATGTGATCAAAAGTCCGTCGCAATCACGTAGCTTACGTGGATACTCGCCGGGTAAACTTAATAGACAGCCTCACCCCGTAGTCCCGACCAAGTGACTGTAGGAGAACCCCGTCGCCGAAAGCATCCGTTCGGGTGCTCGCGGCAGCGGTGTTCCGCCTTGGTGCACTTCGTCGACGGCGATGGGGGTGCGGCCGCCTACTAAAGTTTGCGGCGAGCATTCGATCAGGATGTCGGGAATCTTGTTGAATTGCCCGACTTGATATTGAAAAGAGTTTTCGATAATGAGACTAAAATGTGGGGTTTATAATTGTTAGGCATGCGATATCTAAGGAATTCATTTGATTAGGCATGCGATGTCTAAGGAGGTTGCGGATTCCAACTGTTGTAGGTTTATACTTTCTTTTCTGCGACCGTAAGTGTAATATGTGATATCGCCGGTTTCGTTGCTATATGTCAATGACAATTGGGATACGCATGTTTACTTACGTTGATGACATGTGATGTTATGTGTTGCTGGATATGTTATATTGGATCGTCGTGTTTGAATAGCCGGGGTTTTTTTATGTGAGATGAGTGTTTTTCATTTTCATTCATGTAAAAAAACTTGTATGTAATATTCTTTTACTGGGGCAATTCCAGATTGCGGAAGATGTCACCTTTTGTATATTATTTACTTTTCCGCACTAGGATAGACCCAAGGAGGAGAGCACAAGTAACCGGGTTCTGGAGTCCAGTAGGAGACCAACTCGAGGAGTCGAGTCCGGGTCTCCTAACCCTAGAATTGGTAGGGTTGCTTTCCTCTCTCGTAGGGGTCTAGGGGTGTGGGTTTGGCTATTCATCACGACCGTGGAATCCGTGTTTTATACTGGCTCGTATTAAAAACACGGACGTCCTAGTATATCCAATATTTCATATGATATTTTCTGCTGCGTTATCTATGATGTTCTGTGATAAATACAGTATATGGTATATATGATATATTATATAGGCGTTACTTATGTTTTACACCCGCGCTAGCCCTGCCCCGCTCTGTCGTTAGTTACCTAACCTAACGGTGCACGAGGGGACATCGAGGCGAATGCAGATGGCATAAGTGTACGTCGTATTTATCTGTGATGTTTAGGTACTTAAATGATGGGACTTTATTAATGAGATTAATGAAATAAAAGAAACCTGATGATGTTGTGGAATCGAATTTTCAAAAATAAAACTGGTAGCTACAGTTCTTGCTTTGCACAGCGGTATATATGATATATCCTGCACCTTATTCGATGAGGAAAGGGCCGACGATCCCTTCACCGGGAGTGACCCCTTTAGCAATAACTGGCAGATGCTACACCCCTCGGTTTGTCTTTTGATTGCTTCTATAGTTTTTGCTTTGCACAGTGATATATATGATATATCCCGCACCTCATTCGACGAGGAAAGGGCCGACGATCCCTTCACCGAGAGTGATCCCTTTAGCAAAACTAGAAAAGCCTCAGAAACATTCCATTTTTAAAATCATTTGATTCTACAACGATATCAAGTTCATTACGTAATAGGTTTTCAGAAAAACCTGTCATAGCCCTCCGTCATTTCAGATAAGTAGTAGTTAGTATTCGTGCTACGTTTGTTGGCCTGCGTCAAGGCATAGTGTGCGGTAGCTAACTAGTATTTATCTGCTTATGCATATGATGCAGATTGGATTAGGGTAGTCGTGCGACTTTGTTGGCCTGCGTCAAGGGTCATGCGGGTGAGTTTAATCCAATCAAGAAATGACGGGTTGAACTTGACAAGCGGACTATGGTTTGTTGGCTTGCGTCAAGGTCATAGGATGCTAGGGGCAAAATATTATCGGGAATTTCAAGTGTTGAAATTTGCAATGAGATTGCATACCTTCTATGAGATAGTTGGATCCCGATACCTGCTGCGAGTAAGAATTACTCCTGGGAGAGTTTTACACTTTACAATTAGCCGATCATGTAGGTGTCTAGAAAAGTGTCAATGGGGTTACGCCTATGGGAAAACGAGGTTTACATTAATTAGGTTCGTGCGAAAGCACGGGGGACCTCTCTCAAAGTACCAACACTGGCCTGGCTGAAAGATTAACGAACTTGTAGTGTGTAATTAATCCCGGCTAGTCTTTCCTTTTAGGGTTTGAAAGAAGATTAGATTAAAACAGTGGGAGCCGTCCTGATTAGATAAAATAATAACCAATCTATTCTTGCAAGAGCGCACGCTGAGTGTTTTCTTCTCTCTCTCTCCAAGTAGCGACCATATCACGCCTTAATCAAGATAATAATATGAATGTATTGACCGAACCCGCTTATTATACTGAGCTGGGGAACGTTGGTCCCGCTCCAACTTATAATTGTTATAAGACTGAGCAGGAAATTGGAGAATACCAGAATTCCTTTGCCGCCCAAACGAAGAAAGTGTATAAGATGCATCTTTTTTGGGTGTGTTCGTTACACATAACTGTTTCTCAGTATCCTCTGCATCCTGGGTATTTGATACCGGATCAGGATCCCAGATATGTAATCTGTTACATAGGGCTACAAAAGGTAGAGAACTGAGAACGGGTGATAAGTTTCATGAGACAGAAAACGGTGCAAGTGTTGTAGCCAAGTCTGTTGGTCACTGTCACCCTGTATTACCAGTACATTGATTCTGAACGAATGTTTTTAGATACCGAACCTGATATACAAAATCATATCAGTCTCTTTATTAGTAAAGAAGGATATAATTTTGTATTGTTGGATATTGTTTTGAACATTTCCTATATCAAAAGTTGATCGGTTCAGGCATGTTATCTAAAAGCATTGATGTTCTAAATCAAACTACAGTTCCTAGTATATAGAACACACACAAGAGGAAGAGTTCAGATATGAACGAATCCTTCTTGAGGTATTGTAGACTAGGTCATATCAATACGACCCGACTGGCTGAAGTTACATTTAGATGCATATTTAAATCAGTTTGAATTTACATCTTGTGAAACTTACCAGTCATGTCACAAAGATAAGATGACCATAGCTCTGTTTATTGGAAACAGAGAAAGAGTTAGTAAACTCTTGGGACTGATACATGATGATGTATGTAGGTCCCCTGTCTACACATGCCAAGACCGGTTCTTTGTAGTTCATTACATTCTCTAATGATCTCTTTAGATTCAGACATATGTTCCTGTTGAAACATAAGTCCGAACCTTTTGAGATATTCACAGAATATAAGTTAGAAGTAGAGAACCAAAACGGGTATAAGTATTATATCCTTTGATGTGATCAAGGAGGAGAATACTTGAGCACGGAATTTCTGGACTATTCTAAAGGAAAATGAGATTCTCTCTCAACATTACTCCTCCGAATACACCATAGAATGATGGTATATCGGGGCTGAGCAATAACACCCTATATGATATGGTGTGCTTTATGATGAGTACTACTGAGTAACCTATTTCCTTTTGGGAGTTATGCACTTATGAAGTTGCATACCTATTGAATAGGGTTCAAATCAAATATGTTGCCTTCCACTTCATATGTGATATGGAAAGGTTAGAGCCTGAAAGGTTAGCCTAGCACTTCATGAAGGGTTTGGAAGAATCACATGTACCAAAGATTGAATTTTTAGGGTGCTAAGTAAACTTACAAAGGATCTATCCTAGAAAAATTAGGGTTTCAAAATTTTCACATCATCTCATGAAAGAAAAGCTAGGGTTTAGAGAGTACAACCTTTGTAGCTTCCTACGCTAGACTCCTCGGCCTCTTGGGTGTTGGAGGAAGGTTCTCTTGAAGTCCTCTTACGTCCACGACGATCCAACCGAAGTCCCTAGTCCAAGCTCGCAACTTCACCCGGTCAAGAGAACGAATGAAGATAACACTCTAAACAAGTGGGCTAAACTTGTGTAGAATGATGTTGTGGTTCTTATTCTCACTTCAAAATCCAATCTTGTTATGTAATTTGCTCACTACAAAAGTCTAGAGAGCAAGTGAAGAAGGAGGAAGAAGATGATGGCTATTTTTGAGAAGAAGATAAGAATAACTCATGAAAGAAAATAGAAAATATATCAATATATATTTTCCTCTTCTCACATCAAACCACGGTTAGGATATTATTGAACTTGAGTTAAAAACACAAAAGGAAAAGTAATCCATGGTGAAATGGTGGGTGAGAATGGTTAGGTCAAGAAGAGTGTAGAAAGAATCCATGAATTATCCTTTTCTTTTCTTTTGTTTTAAATCAAATGCAATAATAAATCATATATAAATCCAACCATGGTGTGATTCTTATATTGCCACCATTTTCATGTATGTACAACCATGAAGGATGTATGTATGTATGTGTGTGTGTATGTACATCCATATGTGCATGAATCTATAAAGAAAGCATACATGCATGCATACATCCATCAAATACAAGAAAGGATTTCTAGTGAGAAACTAATGGTTAAATGATAAATCAACACTTGATTTACCAATCCGGTCATATCACATATGACCCAAACCAAAAGCAAGCCGCCCGATCAATATACAGTATCCTATACGCGCATTTTAATCGGGTCCATGCGCATATCACATACGCGCACCACAACGTTTCGCCTGGACTAGGTAACTCCTTTGTGGGACTCTAAGACTCGTCAATACGCCGGCAGTGGGTGATGATCATATCAAGCACCCCCAAGACGCAAGCGGTCAGCTAAACGTAACGGCCACCCGGGTATTGAACGATCAGAAGAGAACAAGCAAACCTGCTACAACTCCCGTCGAGCCAATCGGCAACACTTCCCGTACAGTCCGGTCTCCTCGTCTGATATGTCGCATATCAAGTCTAGGGGTGGTAAACGTCAGACCCCAATAACTGATAAGTCGTGCCGATGTGAGGCTCATAACGGGTCGAGAAACTACTGGTAACACTTACCAGCAAATCTCTGAATCAGCCCTGGCCAGGGACTTCCCTGTTACGGCCAATCGAGCACAGCGCAACATCAACCCCCAATACCGGGAGAGATGAAACCCCTCCTATCGCTCATTGCCTCCATGTGACTCGGGACTGTACCCAAAAACCACCGTTTTGCACGCCCTCATGGACGTGGTAAGGTGGTAATCAAAGCACAGTGGGAATCACACAAGACTCTATGACGATCTCGGGTCTACAGACTAACCTGCACAAGTGTCACCTGAGAACTGCCATCTGACGTGAGGTATAATACTATCTGGGAGTTCTCGGCGAGTCCGTCCAGTGTACCCAGTCTCCACTGAGCACCCGTATACCATCTCTGATGTCAAACACCAATGGATATGGGATCATCCATCGCCCATCTCATGGGTCGAGAAGCATATACTCTAGTCTACACTGGTATATTGATGCCCTGTCTCGATACACCAACGACTAGGGACCTTGAAGGATGTACTTATGGACTACCATGTCCCCACTAGTATGACCTGCATCATAGTCCAGGTAGTCAAGCACACATCCTAATGGCTTTACCAACATGTAACTATAAGACAGTATAAAGAGACTAGCATACATGTTAAGATAAAGTGTAACCAGATAGCATACTATCATATCGAGCAAGAAAGTCATCTCTATATATGTCCAAGCATCCAATATAATATACATCATCTGTACAATACTGGCCTCTAGGGCATACATACAACTAACAATCTCCCACTTGCACTAGGGCCAGCTGCTGTAGTATCGCATACCAAGCATCCCGAAGAGTCTCTCAAACTGTATCTAGGGAATGGCCTTCGTGAGTGGATCCGCTGTGTTGTTCTTCGTGTCAACCCTCCTGACCTCGATCTCCCGACGATCAATTATCTCTCGGATCTGGTGATACCGCCTCAGAATATGCCTGGATCGCTGATGGGACCTGGGTTCCTTGGCCAAAGCCACCGCTCCATTGTTATCGCAATACAAAGGTATTGGATGCTCAATGGATGGAACCACTCCAAGTTCAGTAATGAACTTCTTGATCCAGACAGTTTCTTTGGCAGCATCGTTGGCAGCGATGTATTCAGCCTCCATCGTCGAGACTGCCACGGTTTCCTGCTTGGAACTCTTCCAGCTAACCGCCCCTCCATAAAGGGTAAAGACAAATCCCGACTGCGACTTAGAGTCGTCCTTATCACTCTGGAAGCTCGAATCGGTAAAGGACTCCACTTGGAGTTCTCCGTTACCATACACCAAGATCATCTCTTTAGTCCTTCGTAAGTACTTGAGAATGCTCTTCACAGCTGTCCAGTGACTCTCTCCAGGATCAGCTTGATACCTACTCACTACACTTAGTGAGTATGGTACATCGGGTCTGGTACATAGCATCGCATACTTGATAGAGCCTACAGCCGAAGCATAGGGTATCCCTTGCATGCGAGCTCTCTCCAAATCAGTCTTAGGAGACATCTATTTAGAGAGAGTGACTCCAGAGATCGTGGGCAAGGTCCCACGCTTGGATTCTTCCATACTAAACCTCTTTAGTATGGTGTCAATGTACCTGGATTGGGACAATCCCAATATCCGTTTGGATCTATCTCTATAGATCCTAATTCCCAATATGCAGGAGGCATCACCAAGATCTTTCATTGAGAATCTTTGTGATAAGAAAAGCTTGACCGATTGCAGCATAGGAATATCATTTCCTATCAAGAGTATGTCGTCCACGTACAATACGAGGAAGATAACCTTACTCTCTGCCACCTTCTTGTAGATACAAGGTTCATCTGGGTTTTTGACGAAATCAAACTCTTTGATAACGACGTCAAAGCAGATGTTCCAACTCCGCGATGCTTGCTTTAATCTATAAATGGATTTTAGCAGCTTGCACACCTTCCTGCTGCTCCCACTGTCTACGAAGCCCTCTGGCTGAGTCATGTACACGCACTCTTCTAAATCACCGTTTAGAAAGGCGGTCTTAACATCCATTTTCCAGATTTCATAGTCGTGATATGCAGCGATGGCAAGCATGATCCGGATGGATTTAAGCATAGCCACTGGAGAAAAGGTTTCGTCATAGTCCACACCTGGTCTTTGACGAAAACCTTTTGCAACAAGTCTAGCTTTGAAAGTCTCCACTTTCCCATCTACACTAAGTTTTTTCTTGAAGATCCACTTGCTCCCAATGGGTTTTACCCCTTCAGGAGCATTTTCCAAAGTCCATACTTTGTTGGTGTACATGGATTCCATCTCGGACCGCATAGCATCCAACCATTTCACTGAGTCCCCACTCGAGATGGCCTGCTCGAAGCTAGTTGGGTCATCATCCTCCATGATGCAATCCTCGCTCCCACCATCAATGAGAAAACCGTAGTGTCACGTCCCGAAAGTACGGAACATGACCGGCACTTAAACTACGAAACGTCTCGAGGCGTGCGTAATCTAAGTAAGCCGAAAACCCAGAAATCCAAAACCAAGAAAAGTAGTAGAGTGAAGGAAAACCAATTTAAAATCAAGTAGTTTTAATAGCATAAGCCGAATTATGCGGTTTTAAAAACATCAAATATTTCCTGAAAATTTCGGCAGAGTCTCCTATGTAAATACTGGCCCCCAAACGGAATACAACATGAATAGTATACGAAATCAAAAAAAGGCATCCCCAAGCGAGAGCTGGCTCTTCGTCAATCGACGGTCACAACCACACAAGCAATATAATATACAACGCCGACGGCGAGGATCAAAACTCAAAAGGAAACTCAAAACCACAAGAAATCCGCAGAAATATACGCGCGACTCTAAGGTCGAAAGAATAACATCACTGGTCTCTATCTAAAAAATAAATACATGTTTGGTTGATGGAACTTCTAGATACAACAGAATAATAATATACAAGATGTAATGATGGGTACGATACAAATAAACCCACCTACTAGGAAGTCACCCGGAAATGGAAATAGTGCTAGCAAAGCCGTAATGAAACATGTACGGCGAAACATGCAAGAACTGTGGCACAACGGGGGTGAGTTGCCAACTCGTGAGTAGAAAGACATCTACGCACAGAAATCGCATAAATAACGCAACCAAGGTCAATGATCATAATATATCCTCAAATCTATGAATAACATGCAGCCTATAACAATGGCTAGGGTAATATCTAACCCGAGTGTGATCTCATATGCCCGTGTCAGTGCCTCAGGTAGCAATATATCTTACGAATGAGGTATGAATGCATGAAAACAGAATACATGTAAATGAAGAACTGTTTTCATAAATTAGTGAGATTTCCTTTGTATTTTTAAAATGAGGTATCATAAATGAAATCGGCATCAACAGTGTTTAGCATCGACACAAAACATAAATCTCAATGTCCCAAAGCCTCAGGCTCCGGCTATCCGGACTGGCCAGTATCATCAAATCTCAGTACCTCAATATCTCGAAATCTCAATGTCTCAATCTCAATCTCTAGGGCGCCGTCAGTCCAGACCGGCCCCTACCATCCATCTCAAGACCACGACGGTACCCTCCGGATATCCGACGCGTCGGGTAAAATCACCGGTAGGTAGTCTCCCCCTGCCAGGCTCATCGTCATCACCACGAGCTTCTTTCCCCAGGGTACCTTACCGGGTCCACCATATACCCGAAACGGTTCATCCAACTCCTCGAATCGGGTCTCGAAATCCATCAGCAAACTCATGGTGGACGACTCATACATCATGGGAAAAACCGCGCTTTTCATTTAAAAAGAGAAAGACGAAGTTTGTATATGTTTTGCGGTTTTCCCCAAATCCAGAAAATCTCATGGAAAACCGAATCCAAAACCTCAATAGCACATAAAAAGTGAATATATGCATGAGAATCCATGAATGCGGCATAACAATGAATAACAGTATGCATGAAGTAGCAGATAATAACTACAATGTGTAAACTAACATATAAGGCAAGTACACTAATATCATGTCTAAACTATTAGCTAACAGGCTATGTCAAGCAATAATATTTTCTAAGGTGTACGTGACATGGCAATTAACGATGAAGATGTGTATGAGCCGGCAAGTAAGTGTACGTGGTACATACGCATCATCGGTAATGGTGCTGGTGTCCTAACCACAAGATATCAACAGTAGAATATGAAGTATAATATAAGCATGTGATGCGGAGCGAACAACAATAATGAGCGGGAGCTGAATACTAGACGCAACGATAACTAATCTGCATTAACCTAATATAAGTCCTACAATGGTGCCTTTTGAAATAACACGAATCGTGGGGTTTTGAAAATAGGGGCTACGGTGTTTTTTAGAAAAGATACGGTTTTGAAATATCCGTAGAATCCCTTGACCTGTCTTTTAAAATACGCATGATTCGTAAGCTTTGAAATAGGTAGGAACCGAATCTAATCTAACAACTAACTAAACTAAAGGGCTAAGCTACAAGCTAGACTACAGGTAAGGAAACCGCCTAACATCTGAGTCGATACATATACATACCTGTATATATATTAGTCGGTGATCCCGCCCCAATAATATCATATCCGATACCATATCTATAATTAGACATCCTAAGTCAAGAGTGCGGATCAATCATCAAGATATAGCTCGTACGTAGATCCGTCGTACAGCATCCCCAAATCTGGGTATGGGTCAATATCATATTCCTCACACTATACATACCTGTATATATATTAGTCGGTGATCCCGCCCCAATAATATCATATCCGATACCATATCTATAATTAGACATCCTAAGTCAAGAGTGCGGATCAATCATCAAGATATAGCTCGTACGTAGATCCGTCGTACGGCATCCCCAAATCTGGGTACGGGTCAATATCATATTCCTCACACTATTCCTCTGGTATCCTTTTTATCCAAGATCATAGTCTAGGGTACTGACCTATGTCTAGTACAATACTAATATCCTCAATATACTCATGATCTGACTACTGATCGACAATCTCGTACAAACCGATATCGTCAGCACATATCATCATCAAGGGGTATATATCGCCCGATACGGCCTAATATCAAAATCCTAGCATATCATGATCACATGTCGACCATTTTATTTATAACACTATTCACCCGAATCGCCGCCCCAAGATCCGCTATAACACCAGGACGTACCTCAAGTACGAATCCTGCCATATCACCGATATCACAACCACAAAACAAATCTCATCGACTCAGCACAATCCCAAGTATCATCCTCAAATCCGTATGTGAACACATAGTCCCATACCCATATGAACACATAACTATAAAGAATCCCATGAGCACATATAAATAGGAATGTATGCAAGTATGTATGTGTGTATGTGTAGTGCAACACTACCCTAGGGTTCGCAACACTAAAATAATCCAACACACCAATATCCATCCTAACATCGTTATTAATCCCAAATAACATATAATAATTGTTGGTGTGTATACGCATCCGTATACACCACCACGGACTGCGGGGGTGCTATACGCCATCCACCCGACTTCTCCCCGTAGATATAAATCTACTCACCTGGTCCCCGCTCGCCGGTGCCGATGTCGCCACGCGCTTGCATGTCGTCTCGAAGAACACATGGGGTACCTACATATCATAATGCACCGTATCACATTAAAATCCGACTCATGACCAAAACGACACACGAATCCCACATAGGTCAAAACCTATGGTTGCTTTCACAAATCAACCCCAAAACCCTCGACATCGGCGTACAAACATCGATTGATCAAGAAAAACACCAACCATACCAATCATGGTTTCAAAATTCGCTAACTGTATAAGAGATATGGTTAAATTCATCAAAACCACAAATTCACCTTAAAGCAATTTTTCCGAAAATCTAGCAAGCAAAAATTACCCGTTTTAGTACAAAACTCGACGTTTAAACAAATCTAATGGCCATAATACTTATTAAATATCTTAAATAAGTCATCAAAACAATTTCCATAATTTAATCCCAATAAATTTCATTAACCCCAACATCCTAGTTTACAATATACCCAAATTTTAACAATTTAGCAAAAATGCACAAACAACAATTTAGCTTGGACTTTCATAAACTAAAAGCATAAAACCACTCAATACAATATTTATAATGACATGAAAACTTAATTATATTTTAATTTAAGCATTTGATAATTTTTCAAAAACTCTAGTTAGCAAACTAGCTTAATTAGGGCATTTATAAGAAATGGTTGTAATTAACAACTAGATTAGCTTTCAACAAGGCTTAGGAGGTTAATCCACATCACATATCCATGCACAATTGTTCACAACCCAATTCCACAACAAAACCCTAACTTGAATTCCTTAATCATGCAATTAAACTCATCTAAAACCTAATTAATTAACTTAGATTAAAGCAATAATCAACAATTTAACTACATGGTTAAGATTATATCTCCACAATTTTTGTAGATCCCACTTGCCACTAGCCTCCCAAATTAGCTTCCATCCCCCAAGATCCATGCTAAATTGGCTAAAGAAAAATGGGTAGGGCTTTGATTTTGATTTTATGGGATTTTTGATGCATTTTTTGAATGGTTTTTGAGGTGGAATGAGAGGGGAAAATGGGGGAGATGGGGCTGCCATTTTCGGCCAGAAAATGAGGGAAGGATGAGGGAGTGTGGTGAGGGAATTATGGCCAAGTCAAGGAAAAAACCCCAAGTTAACAAAACCCATACCTCATTCTTTATTAGTTTTCTTTTAATTTCTTGTTTCCTTTTTCATTTTCTTTTTTACTTGAAGTGGGAAAACAATTGGGGAGGGCTGCTGAATTCTGCATAAAAGAGGAGGAAAAATGGGGGGGTGTGAGTGTGGGGGTGTATGTAGCAAGTTCCAATTGAAGGAAATACCCCCTTATCTCAATTACATTAATTAACTTCACAATTTTAGCATTTTTCTTCGATATTTTCTAACATCGTTTGACAGTTCCATTTCATTTCAAAAACCATATGATAAAATTTTGTTTGATGTGTTATGATGCACAAAATTCGTTTCAACTCAATCCAGTTTGTAATTTTCCCTAATTAAATGTATTAGTGACGGCTTAAAATAAAATTAAAATAATTAATTTCGGTAAATTTTTCAGAAAATTAGAAATATTACCAGTGGCTCAATAAACACCAATTACTAGTAATTACATAGCTAGAATATGTATATTTAATTTTATATTAAAGATATTTACATTTTGAAATTTTACGGAAAACCCCCTTATTTTACCGATTTTCCGAAATTACACCGAAACGATTTTCAAAACGTTACAATCTTCCCCCCTTACAGAAATTTGGTCCCCGAATTTAAATTAAAACTCCCCCCAAATACTAAAATATCTAAGCAAAACCATGAAGTCGTCGGAGCTCCGAAATCGTAAATACATAAAACAAATCGTAGCGCAGCACATGCGCATGAAAAATGAGCATATAACTCAAAATCAAAACTCCATCCAGCATCCCGCAATCATCGGATTCATGGTGAAGACACAATGTCCAAATCCAAAATGAAAATCAATATGATATACATCATTAAAACATCTGGAAGCAATGCATGCCAAATCTTCTTCAAATCGTTGTGCGATGCTCGCAGAACTGCACAGTGGCGGACGTTTATTGTAAAAAAATAACTACATATATATATATATATATATATATATATATATCCTTTGCTTAATATGCACGTCCCGCCGTTTCGGAAGCAATTTCAGAAGGGTTTCCTTTATAAAATGTTTCGTGTCATCTCGGACACGTAGGTAAATACTGAGACTATAGCTCGCTTTTTGGAAATCCCTTCAATAACTATCAATGCATGCAAAATACATTCAGGTACTGTCCTCTGACTAGTCCTGCTCAGTACTAAACCAAATAGCAAACATTATAAAATATACTGCTCCAACATAAATCAGTCCTAAATATATATATGAATGCCATGTGCCTCGGGTGCGCACGGAAATCGAAATCCATGAATGTGCTATACATATGCACAGAAACAACATCTAAGAGCATCGGGTGTGCACGAAACATCTGTCAAGGGCAATAGGTGTGCCTGACAGCAAAACAGGTGTATCTAACATGCACGAAGAATCTCGATTTAGTACATCTGGTGTGCACCAAAATCGTATCTCATAACATGCGCCCAACATGCGCGAAAATCCAAATCAGGTGCATCAATCGTGCACGAAATCATGAAATCCAATATCAAGCGCCGAACATGCGCAAAATCCAATCAGGTGCATAAGGTGCACAAACAAATATCGAGCATCACCATCGAAATCGAAGTCCAGTGCAACTGTAGTGCACAAAATACGAATCACTGCACTGCAAGCATATATGAACTATACCGAGTGCAAGAACCAAATCGTGTGCGTACATATGCACAAAATCATCTCAACTGTATGAAACCCATAAAATCATAAACATAAGAAACCAAGGCACGAAAACGATGTCAAGTGCAACAACTGTGCAAAATCATAAATACTCAGTAGGTGCAACCATGGTACATGAAAACAAATACCATGAAACTCAATCATCAAAATCAGTCATGCGAAAAGATCGTCCAAAATACCGAAATCAAATTTGGCGGAATAGTCCCGCTCAAGCACATCCTCCAAGAATCTCTGGCCAACTGTCGTGGTCACTCATAGCATGTCTCGTCGACGATCCTAAACTCTGGCCTGCCGGTGTGCGTAACACGACCACTCCTGGGTCCAAGTCTTCTCGTAATTTATTCCAGAAAGGTCCTGTCGAGGTCTCTCCCAAATCTCGTCTCCGCCGAACTGTCCGAAAGTCATCGTCCCTTACTAGATCTGTTCTCGTCTCGGAACGGCTGCATACTCATCACGACTCCTTCTGGAAGGTATATCCAAGTACAATGCCTCGGCATGCGTATCGCATCTCTGACGTCGTCGGAGTGGAACGTTGTCTCATCAAGATCTCGTACGAACCTCTTACTCCATTTTCTCTAATGTCGACTGCTTCGGACTCGTCTCGTCGTGGCTGCATGGACTGAGCTCCAACGGCTATCCTCGTATCTGGAGTCTCCCAAGAAACGCATCTCACTACCTAGCATCCGAATGAAGTCGAACCATCCGATCGATTCGTCAAAACCTCATAATCCCCCAAGAGCTCAACATCTTGGGTACAGTTTAATAGTATTGAGTACGTACCACAGCATCGGTGGTCCAGCCGTAGAAGGGCAAACCCAAGCCTCACTAATGGTGCCGCGGAACTGCCGCAAACCCTAAGGTTCAAAGGCTTTCACACGGTCATTAAGTCGAGTTAGGGTTTCATTCTTCTAGAGGGACCATAGAATTGCCTGCATGTCTTTCTGAGTACCTTAAACTTGGAATAGTAGGTTTCTGATATTCGATCGTCTCTGTCGACTCTCAACGTCTCCGCGTGAAGTCGTCTCTAGCTGGAATCAATTTATCTGATGACCTCGCATCGGTAAGCGAACGATCCACACGTCCTAGTCATTCTTCCTTGGTGACTAGCGGCCTTCTATAATCTCTTAGTACAACCTCGTACTGCAATAGCTCCCACATCTGGGGCGATATCTCGTCGTTCACAGCAAAAACCGGTTCGCTCATCTGTACGCTGAACCGTGCCTCAATCATCAGGAGTAAGCAATACGCCAACGGTCATCAAAATCTGGTTGGCCTCTGTCGGTGGCCCAATCCTCTGGTGCTGATATGCACGTCTGAGTAACCTCATACAGCGATCCATCAAACGCTCGTGGCGCGAAAACACAATAAAAAGACTCATCTCTGCAATCGTGTGTCGCCGAAATTACGCCCCGGTCAGTCCTTGTTCTTAACAAGCTCGTGTTGACCGCAACTGTAGCCGTAGCTCTCCCTGCCCGTAATCGGGGCAGCAAAACCATAACTGGTACCGATGAGGCTAGATCAGGAAGGAATATAATACTGAACAAGGAAATGTACATCCTAAGGCTTCTTAAGTGGAGTGACGTGTCGTAAATATGCCGCGGAACATACCAACGGTACGTCACTCTACTTTAATCACCTATTCCATCAACCAAGGGTCATCCTACACTCCGAAGGTAAAACCTAACGCTCTGATACCAACTTTGTCACTTCCCGAATGTACGGAACATGACCGGCACTTAAACTACGAAACGTCTCGAGGCGTACGTAATCTAAGTAAGCCGAAAACCCAGAAATCCAAAACCAAGAAAAGTAGTAGAGTGAAGGAAAACCAATTTAAAATCAAGTAGTTTTAATAGCATAAGCCGAATTATGCAGTTTTAAAAATATCAAATATTTCCTGAAAATTTCGGCAGAGTCTCCTTTGTAAATACTGGCCCCCAAACGGAATACAACATGAATAGTATACGAAAACAAAAAAGGCATCCCCAAGCGGGAGCTAGCTCTTCGTCAATCGACGGTCACAACCACACAAGCAATATAATATACAACGCCGACGGCGAGGATCAAAACTCAAAAGGAAACTCAAAACCACAAGAAATCCGCAGAAATATACGCGCCTCTAAGGTCGAAAGAATAATATCACTGGTCTCTATCTCAAAAATAAATACATGTTTGGTTGATGGAACTTCTAGATACAACAGAATAATAATATACAAGATGTAATGATGGGTACGATACAAATAAACCCACCTAGTAGTAAGTCACCCGGAAATGGAAATAGTGCCAGCAAAGCCGTAATGAAACCTGTACGGCGAAACCTGCAAGAACTGTGGCACAACGGGGGTGAGTTGCCAACTCGTGAGTAGAATGACATCTACGCACAGAAATCACATAAATAACGCAACCTAGGTCAATGATCATAATATATCCTCAAATATATGAATAACATGCAGCCTATAACAATGGCTAGGGTAATATCTAACCCGAGTGTGATCTCATGTGCCCGTGTCAGTGCCTCAGGTAGCAATATATCATATGAACGAGGTATGAATGCATGAAAACAGAATACATGTAAATGAAGAACTGTTTTCATAAATTAGTGAGATTTCCTTTGTATTTTTAAAATGAGGTATCATAAATGAAATCAGCATCAACAGTGTCTAGCATCGATACAAAACATAAATCTCAATGTCTCAAAGCCTCAGGCTCCGGCTATCCGGACTGGCCTGTATCATCAAATCTCAGTACCTCAATATCTCGAAATCTCAATGTCTCAATCTCAATCTCTAGGGCGCCGTCGGTCCAGACCGGCCCCTACCATCCATCTCAAGACCACGACGGTACCCTCCGGATATCCGACGCGTCGGGTAAAATCACCGGTAGGTAGTCTCCCCCTGCCAGGCTCATCGTCATCACCACGAGCTTCTTGCCCCGGGGTACCTTACCGGGTCCACCATGTACCCGAAACGGTTCATCCAACTCCTCGAATCGGGTCTCGAAATCCATCAGCAAACTCATGGTGGACGACTCATACATCATGGGAAAAACCGCGCTTTTCATTTAAAAAGAGAAAGACGAAGTTTGTATATGTTTTGCGGTTTTCCCCAAATCCAGAAAATCTCATGGAAATCCGAATCCAAAACCTCAATAGCACGTAAAAAGTGAATATATGCATGAGAATCCATGAATGCGGCATAACAATGAATAACAGTATGCATGAAGTAGCAGGTAATAACTACAATGTCTAAACTAACATATAAGGCAAGTACATTAATATCGTGTCTAAACTATTAGCTAACAGGCTATGTCAAGCAATAATATTTTCTAAGGTGTACATGACATGGCAATTACCGATGAAGATGTGTGTGAGCCGGCAAGTAAGTGTACGTGGTACATACGCATCATCGGTAATGGTGCTGGTATCCTAACCACAAGATATCAACAGTAGAATATGAAGCATAATATAAGCATGTGATGCGGAGCGAACAACAATAATGAGCGGGTGCTGAATACTAGACGCAATGATAACTAATCTGCATTAACCTAATATAAGTCCTATAATGGTGCCTTTTGAAATAAAACGAATCGTGGGGTTTTGAAAATAGGGGCTACGGTGTTTTTAAGAAAAGATACGTTTTTGAAATATCCGTAGAATCCCTTGACCTGTCTTTTAAAATACGCACGATTCGTAAGCTTTGAAATAGGTAGGAACCGAATCTAATCTAACAACTAACTAAACTAAAGACCTAAGCTACAAGCTAGACTACAGGTAAGAAAACCGCCTAACATCTGAGTCGAAACATATACATACCTGTATATATATTAGTCGGTGATCCCGCCTCAATAATATCATATCCGATACCATATCTATAATTAGACATCCCAAGTCAAAAGTGCGGATCAATCATCAAGATATAGCTCGTACGTAAATCCGTCGTACGGCATCCCCAAATCTGGGTACGGATCAATATCATATTCCTCACACTATTCCTCTGTTATCCTCTTTATCCAAGATCATAGTCTAGGTTACTGACCTATGTCTAGTACAATACTAATATCCTCAATATACTCATGATCTGACTACTGATCGACAATCTCGTACAAACCGATATCGTCAGCACATATCATCATCAAGGGGTATATATCGCCCGATACGGCCTAATATCAAAATCCTAGCATATCATGCCTCATATCACGATCACATGTCGACCATTTTATTTATAACACTATTCACCCGTATCGCTACCCCAAGATCCGCTATAACACCATGACGTACCTCAAGTATGAATCCTGCCATATCACCGATATCACAACCACAAAACAAATCTCATCGACTCAGCTCAATCCCAAGTATCATCCTCAAATCCGTATGTGAACACATAGTCCCATACCCATGTGAACACATAACTATAAAGAATCCCATGAGCACATATAAATAGGAATGTATGCAAGTATGTATGTGTGTATGTGTAGTGCAACACTACCCTAGGGTTCGCAACACTAAAATAATCCAACACACCAATATCCATCCTAACATCGTTATTAATCCCAAATAACATATAATAATTGTTGGTGTGTATACGCATCCGTATACACCACCACGGACTGCGGGGGTGCTATACGCCATCCACCCGACTTCTCCCTATAGATATAAATCTACTCACCTGGTCCTCGCTCGCCGGTGCCGACGTCGCCACGCGCTTGCATGTCGTCTCGAAGTCCACATGGGGTACCTACATATCATAATGCACCGTATCACATTAAAATCCGACTCATGACCAAAATGACACACGAATCCCACATAGGTCAAAACCTATGGTTGCTTTCACAAATCAACCCCAATACCCTCGACATCAGCGTACAAACGTCGATTGATCAAGAAAAACACCAACCATACCAATCATGGTTTCAAAACTCGCTAACTGTATAAGAGATATGGTTAAATTCATCAAAACCACAAATTCACCTTAAAAGCCATTTTTCCGAAAATCTAGCAAGCAAAAATTACCCGTTTTAGTACAAAACTCGACGTTTAAACAAATCTAATGGCCATAATACTTATTAAATATCTTAAATAAGTCATAAAAACAATTTCCATAATTTAATCCTAATAAATTTCATTAACCCCAACATCCTAGTTTACAATATACCCAAATTTTAACAATTTAGCAAAAATGCACAAACAACAATTTAGCTTGGACTTTCATAAACTAAAAGCATTAAACCACTCAATACAATATTTATAATGACATGAAAACTTAATTATATTTTAATCTAAGCATTTGATAATTTTTCAAAAACTCTAATTAGCAAACTAGCTTAATTAGGGCATTTATAAGAAATGGTTGTAATTAACAACTAGATTAGCTTTCAACAAGGCTTAGGATGTTAATCCACATCACATATCCATGCACAATTGGTCACAACCCAATTCCACAACAAAACCCTAACTTGAATTCTTTAATCATGCAATTAAACTCATCTAAAACCTAATTAATCACTTAATTAACTTAGATTAAAGCAATATTCAACAATTTAACTACATGGTTAAGATTATACCTCCATAATTTTTGTAGATCCCACTTGCCACTAGCCTCCCAAATTAGCTTCCATCCCCCAAGATCCATGCTAAATTGGCTAAAGAAAAATCGGTAGGGCTTTGATTTTGATTTTATGGAATTTTTGATGCATTTTTTGAATGGTTTTTGAGGTGGAATGAGAGGGGAAAATGGGGGAGATGGGGCTGCCATTTTCGGCCAGAAAATGAGTGAAGGATGAGGGAGTGTGGTGAGGGAATTATGGCCAAGTGAAGGAAAAAACCCCAAGTCTACAAAACCCATACCTCATTCTTTATTAGTTTTCTTTTAATTTCTTGTTTCCTTTTTCATTTTCTTTTTTACTTGAAGTGGGAAAACAATTGGGGAGGGCTGCTGAATTCTGCATAAAAGAGGAGGAAAAATGGGGGTGTGTGAGTGTGGGGGTGTGTGTAGCAAGTTCCAATTGAAGGAAATACCCCCTTATCTCAATTACATTAATTAACTTCACAATTTTAGCATTTTTCTTCGATATTTTCTAACATCGTTTGACAGTTCCATTTCATTTCAAAAACCACATGATATAATTTTGTTTAATGTGTTATGATACACAAAATTCGTTTCAACTCAATCCAGTTTGTAATTTTCCCTAATTAAATGTATTAGTGACGGCTTAAAATAATATTAAAATAATTAATTTCGGAAAAATTTTTAGAAAATTTGAAATTTTACCAGTGGCTCAATAAACACCAATTACTAGTAATTACATAGTTAGAATATGTATATTTAATTTTATATTAAAGATATTTACATTTTGACTTTTTACGGAAAACCCCCTTATTTTACCGATTTTCCGAAATTACACCGAAACGATTTTCAAAACGTTACACGTAGTATCTCTCAGGTTAGCGAGGAACCCTACTAGATCGGCGGAGTGGCTGGGGTTCATTAGGAACTGCTGAATGCTCTGGTTCCACTAAATCTTCTGTTGTGGTTTGTTCAGCTGGAACCTCTTCCAGTTCTATCTCAGGGCCACTAATCTCTTTTGCAAGAAATTCCTTTTCTAAAAATGTGGAATGTTGAGCAACAAATACTCTTTGTTCCTCACTGTGGTAGAAGATATACCCTCGCGAATGCTTGAGATATCCAACAAATTTACACAAAACAGACCTTGCCTCGAGTTTGTCCGGTTTTTGTCTTTTGACATAGGCCGGGAAACCCCATATTTTTATAAAATTAAGATATGGTCTCTTCCCCTCCCATATCTCATATGGGGTGGTAGGCACAGATTTGGTAGGAACCCATTCAGTAGGTATGCTGTTGTTTCCAGTGTATATCCCCAGAAGGAAATAGGTAACTCAGCTACACTCATCATAGAGCGCACCATATCCAATAGGGTGCGGTTCCTCCGTTCTGATACACCGTTATGCTGTGGTGTATATGGAGGAGTCAGCCGAGAGAGAATCCCATTCTCTTTTAGGAAGTCCAGGAATTCAATGCTCAAGTATTCACCTCCTCGATCAGATCGAAGGACTTTAATACTTTTTCCGGTTTGATTCTCGACTTCTTGTTTATATTCTCTAAATTTCTCAAAAGCTTCTGATTTGTGTTTCATCAGGAACACATATCCGAATCTAGAGAGATCGTCAATGAATGTAATGAAGTACGAAGAACCATCCCTGGCATGTGTAGACAAGGGACCGCATACATCACTATGTATCAGTCCCAAGAGTTCAGTGACTCTTTCTCCGTGTCCCGTAAACGGAGTTTTGGTCATCTTGCCTTTGAGACATGACTGGCAAGTGTCATAAGATAAAAATTCAAACGGATTCAAATATCCATCCTTATGCAACTTAGCCAGTCGTGTCGCATTTATATGACCGAGTCTAGAATGCCATAAAAAGGATTCGTTCAGTTCTGAACTTTTTCTCTTGTGTGTGTTTGTTATGCTCAGAACTGTTGATTGATTTAGAACATAAATGCCATTACATAACGTGCCTGATCCAACCAACTTTTGGTTACGGAAAATGTTCATAACATTATCCTGTAATACAAAATTATATCCCTATTTACTCAACAAAGAAACCGATATAATGTTGCATATCAGGTTCGGCATGTAATAGCATTCGTTCAGAACCAATGTATTACCAGTTGGTAATCCAAGGTGATATTCCCCGACAGTCTTAGCTGCAACAATTGCACCATTTCCAACTTTTATGTCTTAATCACCTTCTCTAAGTTCTCTACTTTTCCTAAGCCCATATAACTGATTACATATATGGGATCCTGACCCGGTATCTAATACCCAGGACGTAGGGCAAAGGGAGAAACAGTTCTCTGTAACGAACACACCCGAAGAAAATGCATCAACATGTACTTTCTTCATTCGGGTGGCATGGGAATCCTGGTATTCCCCTATGTCCTATTCATTCCTATAACTCTTATAAGAAAGAACGGAACCAACGTTCCCCAGCACAGTAAAACTTGCGGGTTCGGTCAATACATCCATATTATTATCTTGATTAAGGCATAACATGGTCGCTACCTGGAGAGAGAGAGAAGAAAACACTTTAGCGTATGCGCTTGCAAGATCAGATTGGTTATTATCTTATCTAATCAGGATGGCTCCCACTGGTTTTTATCAAATCTTCCTTCAAACCCTAAAAGGAAAGACTAGATGGGATTAATTACACCCTACAACTTCGCCGATCTTTCAGCCAGGCCAGTATCGGTACTTTGAGGGAGGTTCCCCGTGCTTTCACACGGACCTAATTAAAGTAAACCTCGTTTTCCCAGAGGCGTAACCCCGTTGACACCTTTCTAGACACCTACTTGATCGGCTAATTGTAATGTGTAAAACTCTCCCAGGAGTAACAATTACTCGCAGTGGGTATCGGGATCCAACTATCTCATAGAAGGTATGCAATATGATTACAAATTTCAACACTTGAAATTCCCGATAATATTTTGCCCCAAGCATCCTATGACCTTGACGGAGGTCAACAAACCACAGGGTGCAAGTCAAGTTCAACCCGTTATTTCTTGATTGAATCAAACCCACCCGCAGGACCCTTGACGGAGGTCAACAAGGTCTTACGACTACCCTAATCCAATCTGCATCACATGCATAAGCAGATAAATACTAGTTAGCTACCGCACACTACGCCTTGACGGAGGTCAACAAACGTAGCACGAATACTAAGTAGGATTTATCTGAAATGACGGAGGGCTACGACAGGTTTTTCTGAAAACCTATTGCGTAATGAACTTGATATCGTTGTAGAATCGAATGAATTTTGAAATGGAGTGTTCTTGAGGCTTTTCTAGTTTTGCTAAAGGGGTCACTCCCGGTGAAGGGATCGTCGGCCCTTTCCTCGTCGAATGAGGTGCGGGATATATCATATATATCACTGTACAAAGCAAAAACTATAGAAGCAATCAAAAGACAAACCGAGTGTGTAGCATCTGCCAGTTATTGCTAAAGGGGTCACTCCCGGTGAAGGGATCTCGGCCCTTTCCTCATCGAATAAGGTGCAGGGTATATCATATATACCGCTATGCAAAGCAAAACTGTAGCTATCCTTTTTTATTTAAAAATCTGATTCTACAACATCTATTAGGTTTCTTTTCTTTCATTAATCACATTAATGAAGTCCCATCATTTAAGTCACCTAAACATCATAGATAAATACGACGTACACTTATGCCATCCGCATTCGCCTCGATGTCCCCTCGTGCATCGTTAGGTTAGGTAACTAACGACAGAGCAGGGCAGGGCTAGTGCGGGTGTAAAACATAAGTAACGCCTATATAATATATCATATATACTATAAACTGTATCCATCAGAACATATCAAATGATCACATCACAGATATCGCAGTAGAAACATAGATATAATGTGGGATATACTAGGACGTCCGTATTTAGTATTTAGCCAATAATAGAAAATGCGGATTCCATAGTCGCGATGAATAGCCAAGCCCACACCCTGGACCCTTACGAGAGTGGCAAGCGACCCTACCAATTCTGGAGTTTAGGAGACCCGGTCTCGACTCCTCGAGATGGCCTCCCACTGAACCCCAGAACCCGGTCACCTGTGCTCCCCTCCTTGGGTCCATCCTAATGCGGAAAAGTAAATAATATACAACACTGGTGGCATCGACCTCAACCCGGAAGTGCCCCAAATAAAAGAATATTACATTACATTTGAATTTACATGAATGAAAATATAAAACTCTCATCTCACATAAAACCCCCCGGCTATTCAATCGTGACAATCCTGCACATCATATCTCAGCAACACATAATATCACATATCATCAATGTAAGTAAGTATGCGTGCCCCAACTGTCGTTGATGTATAGCAACGAAACCGGCGATATCGACATACTACACTTACGGTCACAGAAAAGAAAGTGTAAAAATGCGATATCTGGAATCCACATTCTCCTTAGACATCATAAATTGGAAATATCACATACCTCGTATTTCATGTCTTATAATATGAATTCCACACATTGCATCACATTCCAGATAATTAGACAGTATTAAAGTTTTCGAACGAACGATCAAATACCCAAGATTCACTAAAGCTCAACACTTGAGCGGAGTTCAAAAATCGGAGTGTGACACAGTAGTAGCGGTCCAGCCGTAGAAGGGTCAAGCCAACACCTCACATGTGGCACGCCGTACTGCCCCAAACCCTAAGGTTCAAAGGGCAGTTCAAGACGGTCACATAATCGAGTTAAGGTTTGTTGTCTTCTAGAGGGACCACCACAAAACTTGCACGTATTTCCAAAATATTTAAACCCCGTGAAAAGTGAGCAAACGATACTCGTTCAAACACTTCAATACTTTCTAATTTATCCGAAAAAACCACGAAATGAAAATTCCGATCGAATCGACGAGTCCAAAACCAACTCCAGAATCTTCAGAACTAAATTCAGATTAAAAATACCCTAAAAAATATACAAGCAGAATGCAGCATTACTGTATAAAAATGATGCATTGATTTCTAAGTACGGCCGCGGAACCACGGCCTAAGCAAGCTTAGGCCGCGTTTCCGCGGCAAGATTCACTGTTCATCGCATAATTTTTATACCATAATTCTTATATTTTCCTGCTAAATTTTTTTCATATTTTTAATTCTGAAAAACAGTAGTTTTTAAAAAATGTCCAGAGAGCACTCAAAAAACCGTATTTTCGGTTCAATCGGAGTTTTAACTTCGTTAAAGTTGTCGCCTAATATTCTAGGTCGGCTCTGATACCAGTGAAAGGTTAGCCTAGCACCTCATGAAGGGTTTGGAAGCATCACATGTACCAAAGATTGAATTTTTAGGGTGCTAAGTAAACTTACAAAGGATCTATCCTAGAAAAATTAGGGTTTCAAAATTTTCACATCATCTCATGAAAGAAAAGCTAGGGTTTAGAGAGTACAACCTTTGTAGCTCCCTACGCTAGACTCCTCGACCTCTTGGGTGTTGGAGGAAGGTCCTCTTGAAGTCCTCTCACGTCCACGACGATCCACCCGAAGTCCCTAGTCCAAGCTCGCAACTTCACCCGGTCAAGAGAACGAATGAAGATAACACTCTAAACAAGTGGGCTAAACTTGTGTAGAATGATGTTGTGTTCTTATTCTCACTTCAAAATCCAATCTTGTTATGTAATTTGCTCACTACAAAAGTCTAGAGAGCAAGTGAAGAAGGAGGAAGAAGATGATGGCTATTTTTCAGAAGAAGATAAGAATAACTCATGAAACAAAATAGAAAATATATCAATATATAATTTCCTCTTCTCATATCAAACCATGGTTAGGATATTATTGAACTTGAGTTAAAAGCACAAAAGGAAAAGTAATCCATGGTCAAATGGTGGGTGAGAATGGTTAGGTCAAGAAGAGTGTAGAAAGAATCCATGAATTATCCTTTTCTTTTCTTTTGTTTTAAATCAAATGCAATAATAAATCATATATAAATCCAACTATGGTGTGATTCTTATATTGCCACCATTTTCATGTATGTACAACCATGAAGGATGTATGTATGTACGTGTGTGTGTATGTGCATCCATATGTGCATGAATCTATAAAGAAAGCATACTTGCATGCATACATCCATCAAATACAAGAAAGGATTTCTAGTGAGAAACTAATGGTTAAATGATAAATCAACACATGATTTATCAATCCGGTCATATCACATATGACCCTAACCAAAAGCAAGCTGCCCGATCAATATACGGTATCCTATACGCGCATTTTAATCGGTTCCATGCGCATATCGCATATGCGTACCACAACGTTTCGCCTGGACTAGGTAACTCCTTTGTGGGACTCTAAGACTCGTCAATACGCCGGCAGTGGGTGATGATCATATCAAGCACCCCCAAGATGCAAGCGGTCAGCTAAACGTAACGGCCACCGGGGTATTGAACGATCAGAAGAGAACAAGAAAACCTGCTACAACTCCCGTCGAGCCAATCGGCAACACTTCCCGTACAGTCCGGTCTCCTCGTCTGATATGTCGCATATCAAGTCTAGGGGTGGTAAACGTCAGACCCCAATAACTGATAAGTCGTGCCGATGTGAGGCTCATAACGGGTCGAGAAACTACTGGTAACACTTACCAGCAAATCTCTGAATCAGCCCTGGCCAGGGACTTCCCTGTTACGGCCAATCGAGCATAGCACAACATCAACCCCCAATACCGGAGAGACGAAACCCCTCCTATCCCTCATTGCCTCCACGTGACTCGGGACAGTACCCAAAAACCACCATTTTGCACGCCCTCATAGACGTGGTAAGGTCGTAATCAAAGCACAGTGGGAATCACACAAGACTCTATGACGATCTCGGGTCTACAGACTAACCTGCACAAATGTCACCTGAGAACTGCCATCTGACGTGAGGTATAATACCATCTGGGAGTTCTCGGCGAGTCCGTCCAGTGTACCCAGTCTCCACTGAGCACCCGTATACCATCTCTGATGTCAAACACCAATGGATAAGGGATCATCCATCGCCCATCTTATGGGTCGAGAAGCGTATACGCTAGTCTACACTGGTATATCGATGCCCCGTCTCGATACACCTACGACTAGGGACCTTGAAGCATGTACTTATGGACTACCATGTCCCCACTAGTATGACCTGCATCATAGTCCAGGTAGTCAAGTACATATCCTAAGGGCTTTACCAACATGTAACTATAAGACAGTATAAAGAGACTAGCATACATGTTAAGATAAAGTGTAACCAGATAGCATACTATCATATCGAGCAAGAAAGTCATCTCTATATATGTCCAAGCATCCAATATAATATACATCATCTGTACAATACTGGCCTCTAGGGCATACATACAACTAACAGAGACCATATCTTAAGTTGGTTAAGATTTGGGGTTGTCCGGGCTATGTCTAAAAGCAAAATCCGGACAAGCTCGAGGCAAGGGCTGTTATGTAAAACTGGAATGGTTCCAGCTATACAAACTACAGCTGATGATTTGATAGAACCAAATGATTCAATAGTCCCCGACGAACCTCAGCCTCTCCGCCGATCTAGTAGGGTTCCTCACCCACCTGAGAGATACTTCGGTTTCTCAATGACAGTGGGAGCGAGGATTGCATCATGAGATGATGACCCAACTAGTTTCGAGCTGGCCATCAGGAGTGGGACTCTGTAAGCATGGCTGGATGCTTAGCGATCTGAGATGGAATCCTTATACACCAACAAAGTATGGACTTTGTTTGCTATATCTGAAGGATTAAATCCCCATCAGGAGCAAGTATATCTTGAGAAGATTACTTGGTGTACATGGAAAAGTTGAGACTTTCAAAGCTAGACTTGTTAAAGGTTTGCATTATTGACCAGGTACGGATTATGTTGAAACCTTTTCTAAGGATCTATACTTAAGTCCATCCAGATCCTACTTGCCACGGCTATATACCATGACTACGATATCTGGTGGTTGGGTGTCATGACTGCTCTTCTAAATGATATTTTAGAAGAGAGAGTCTACAAGAACACAGTCAGAGGGCTTCGTAGACAGTGGGAGCAGCGGAAACGTGTACAAGATGCTTTATAGGATAAAACAGGCATCGCGGAGTTGGAACGTCTGTTTTGATGTGTTAGTCAAAGAGTTTGACATTATCAAAATGGTAGATGAACCTTGTATAAACAAAAGGGTAGTAGGGAGTATGGTGGTGATCCTCGTAGAGTACGTGGATGACTTACTTTTGATAAGAAAGGAGTTTCCTATGCTACGCTTGGTCAATCTCCACTTGTCACAATGATTCTCCATATAGGATCAAAGTGATACCTCCTAAATCCTAGGTTTTGGACCTATGAGATGGATCTAATTGGATGTTAGGATACTCATTAGTTATAGTGAGATGGTATCAATCGATCCTAAGGAGAATCACTGGAAAGATTCCAGGGTGATAAGGACGACTGAATATCAGTCACAGGCATTGTCTTTACCCTCAGTAAAGGGACGGTATGTTGGAAAAGTTCCAAGCTAGATACCGTGGCATACTAGACGATAAAGGCTGGATACATTGCTACTTAAGATGCTATCAAAGAGGAAGTCTGGGTGTATATTAGTTCATGAGATGAACTTCGTTCCTACCATTGTGAGACAATGGAGTTGTGGCTTATGCCTAGGAATGCCTGTCCCATCAGTGATCCAGACATATTCTGAGGCAGCATCACCTGATCATGGAGATAGTTGATCTCCAGGGTGATCGAGGTTAGGAGAGTAGACTCAGAGGACAACACGGCGGATCCACTCACAAAGGCCTTTTCCCAAAGAGAGACTTTTATGGGATGGTTGAGTATGAGATACTACAACCACTGCTATCAGATGGCCCTAGTGCAAGTTGGAGATTTTTAGTTATATGTATGCCCTAGAGGCCATTACTATACATAGGATGTATATTGTAGTGGATGCTTGGACGTATATAGGGAGGACTTTCTTGCTCGACATGATAGTATGCTATCTGGTTGCTCTTTACCTTAACGTGCACACTGATTGTCTCTCTGCAACATGTTGGTAAAGCCCTTAGGATGCGTACTTGACTACCTGGACTATGATGCGGATCATACTAGTGGGGACATGGTTGTCCATAAGTACATCCTTCAAGGTCCCTAGTCGTGGGTGTATCGAGACGGGGCATCGATATACCAGAGTAGACTAGCGTATACCTTCTCGACCCATACAGATGGGCGATGGATGATCCCATATCCATTGGTGTTTGACATCAGAGATGATATACGGGTGCTTAGTGGAGACTGGGTACACTGGACGGACTCGCCGAGAACTCCCAGATGGTATTATACCTTACGTCAGATGGCAGTTCTCTGGTGACACTGGTACAGGTTAGTCTGTAGACCCAAGATCCTCATAGAGTCTTGTGTGATTCCTACTGTGCTTTGATTTCCACCTTACCACGTCTAAGAGGGCGTGCAAAACGGTGGTTTTTAGGTACAGTCTCGAATCACATGGAGGCAAAGAGCGATAGGAGGGGATTCGTCTCTCCCGGTATAGGGAGTTGATGTTGCGCTGTGTTCGATTGGCTATAACCGGAAATCCCTGGCCAGGGTTGCTGAGATTTACTGGTAAGTGTTACCAGTAGTTTCTCGAACTGTTATAGACCTCATATCGACACGACTTATCGAGCTATTGGTGTCTGACGTTTACCACCCCTAGGCAAGATATGCGACATATCAGACGACGAGACCGGACTGTACGGTAAGTGTTACTGGTTGGATTCACAGAAGTGTGAGCGGGCTTGCTCATCGATCTTCTGATCGCTCAATACCCGGGTGGCCGTTACGTTTAGCAGACCGCTTGCGGCTTGTGGGTGTTTGATATGATCATCACCTACTGCCGGCGTATTGACGAGTCTTTAGAGTCCTACACAGAGGTTTCCTGGCTCAAGCGAAACGAAATAGGAGCGCATATGAGATATGTGCGGGACCGAGAATAATGCGTGTATGTGATACCGTATTCTATTCTCGCGATGAATGTATCGATTGGTTGTATGCGATATAACCTAGTTATCGAATCGATGATTGATTCGATAAGTCGATACATTGGATATTAGTCAGTCATATGCGATATGACCGGATCGTTAAATCAAGTGTTGATTTAATGATTTGATATATAATTATATATTAGATATATTACTTTATAGTAACTAGTATTTGTTCACTTAAAATGGATTTTCTCACTTGATGTGCACATTGTATATGTGATATATTTTTGTGCACTTGATTGTATCATGTTTGATGATACATGCATGTTTGGGTGTATGTTTACTTTAAACCATGTTTAAGTGAATGGTTAGGGTTTTGTTATCTTTTCTTAACTTTTTATTTTATTTATTTATTTTTTGGCAAGAAAAGAAATGGTTGCTTCTTTTGGATTTACTTTGAAGCTTCATGCTTTGAAAAGTTCAACCATTTTTGTTTCTTTTGCTTAACCTAACCATTCACCAAGCCCTAGTTTATTCTCTACACTTAACCATGGTTGCATTATGATAACCATCACTTGTTTTTCTATTATTGATAATACTTAACATATTCCTTCTTCTTCATCTTCCTCATGAAGAAAAAAAGAAAAACCTTTGCTTGAAATTTCTATGTGTTGATTCCAAATGAGAAATCCAAATCAAAAGTGAATCCACTTCCTATTTCCTCATCCTCTACCACTTTCCATGTAGTATAGGGTGTTTTCTTCACAAGTTTCATGACTTGGTGAAGTTGGAACTTGATCTTGAGTTGCCTCGACGTAGATCATCTTCGGCATGGAAGTCGACGACCTAGCCTGATTATTTCTTCGACGAAACCATCGCTAGAGTCCGGGATCCGATGATCGCAGTGGAGGGACATCATCACGGAGCTAAGGAAGTGGAGGACCGGATCTACAAAGGTTGTAGTCTCTTTCACTTTAGAGTAAAGTTGTTTATTCGCATTTGTTTTCGCCTAAACTCTAGTTAATGATCACATTAGGCTTTCTCGGCACCGGAAAAATTTGAATTTGGCATGGTTGATGCCTTGTGAGACCTCTAGAGTGTGCCTAGGAACCCTACAGATACACATGACTTGGGTGTATGAGACTTACACCATACTATCTTTTATGTTGGATTTTAATATTCAAAGTAATTACAAAATTATTGGAGGATTAGCTAAATGCTTGAAGCTTGTGGAAGCTTGTGGAAGCATTTGACTAATTCCACTAAATTTGTTTTTACTATGGATATTTCTTAATCCAACCATAAGGATTAGCCTAGGGTTAAGTCTCTACAAGAGTTAGTATATGATACTCACTCACCATGGTTAGCCTTCTCACTTGATCATTATCCTCATCTCTTTCTTTTGTTCTTCTTCTTCATTGTGAAAAAGAAAAAGCTTGCTAGGGTTTTATCCAAAGTGAGAAAGATTGTGAGAAATAAAATTCTAAAGAGAACCCACTTCCTATTTCTCCATCCTCTACTAGACTAGCACTTTAGTTTAGGGTGTTTACTTCACTAATTCTCAAGTTAGTGAAGTAGAAGCTTGAGTTAGCATCCCCTCGACGTAGATCATCTTCGGCCTCGAAGACTTCAAGCAAGGACGCGTCTTTCGCCTCGTGAAGCCATGCTAGGGACCGGGAGAACCACGATCGCAGCGAAGGGACTTCAACAAGGAGCTAAAGAAGTGAAGGACCGATCTACAAAGGTTGTATTTCGTATTCACTTAGTCGTAAACATAGTTTACTAGCATATGAAACCCTAATTTTCTAGCAACGATCTTGCTTAGGGTTATTCGGCACGGCTAAAATTTTAAACGGGCATGTTTGATGCTTCCTTAACCCTTGTTAGAGTGCCTAGTAACCCTACAGTGGTATCAGAGCCTGGCTAGAACATTAGGCAATGTGTTAACGAAGTTAAAACTCCGAACGAACCCGAACACGTCAAGATAACCCCCTCTCTGTACAATTTTTAAAAACTGGGTTTTTTCAGAATTAAAAATACCTAAAAAATTCAGCAGGGTTTTCTAAGAATTGTAGTGAAAAATGACAGCATACTCCGTACAAGCCACCGCGGAACCGCGGCCGTACCCTGCTTGGGCCGCAGTTCCGCGGCCGTACAGAGGAGATACGCCATCATGTTTTCACTGTAATTACTTTTTCTGTGATTTGTATTTTCTGGGTATTTTTAAATTAACTCAAGTGTTGAGTATTTTGGGGTTCATTTTGTAATCGTTGAATCGATCGGAGAATTTAATTTTGTTATTCCGGATAATTTAGAAAGTATTAAAATGTTCGAACGGATATCATTAACTCAATTTTTCCGGGCACGAAAAACATTCAAGTGTTGAATTTTTCTCGGGTTTAAATCTTTCGGAAAAACGTGCATGTGACGCGATGGACCCTCTAGAAGACTTCAAACCTTAACTCGATTATGTGACCGTCTTGAACTTCCTTTTGAACCTTAGGGTTTGAGGCAGTACGGCGTGCCACATGTGAGGCGTTGGCTTGACCCTTCTACGGCTGGACCGTTGCTACTGTGACGTATTCTGGAATTTTTGAACTCCGCTCAAGTGTTGAGCTATTATGGAAATCTTGGGTGTTTGATTATTCGATCGGAAAGTTTAATACTGTCTATTTATCTGGAATGTGATACAATATGTGGAATTCATACAGTTAGACATGAAATGCGAAGTATGTGATATTTCTGATTTACGATGTCTAAAGAGATTGTGGATTCCAAATGTTGTAGTTTTACACTTTCTTTTCTGTGACCGTAAGTGTAATATGTGACATCGCCGGTTTCGTTGCTATATGTCAACGACAATTGGGATGCGCATATTTACTCACGTTGATGACATGTGATGTTATGTGTTGCTGGATATGTTATATTGGATCGTCGCGTTTTGAATAGCCGGGGGGTTTTATGTGAGATGAGAGTTTTTATTTTCATTCATGTAAAATAAAATGTATGTAATATTCTTTTATTGGGGCACTTCCGGGATGAGGTTGATGTCACCTTTTGTATATTATTTACTTTTCCGCACTAGGATAGACCCAAGGAGGAGAGCACAAGTAACCGGGTTCTGGAGTCCAGTAGGAGACCAACTCGAGGAATCGTGTCCGGGTCTCCTAACTCTAGAATTGGTACGGTTGCTTGCTGCTCTCGCAGAGGTCTAGAGGTATGGGTTTGGCTATTCATCGCGACCGTAGAATCCGTGTTTTATAGATGCTCAAAATAAAACACGGACGTCCTAGTATATCCAATGTTTCATATGTTTCTTCTGCTGTGATATCTGTGATGTGATCATTTGATGTGCTGTGATAAATACTGTATATAGTATATATGACATATTATATAGGCGTTACTTATGTTTTACACCCGCGCAAGCCCTGCCCCGCTCTGCCGTTAGTTACCTAACCTAACGGTACACGAGGGGACATCGAGGCGAATGCGGATGGCACAAGTGTACGTCGTATTTATCTGTGATGTTTAGGTGACTTAAATGATGGGACTTCATTAATGTGATTAATGAAAGAAAAGAAACCGAAAGATGTTGTAGAATCAATTTTTTTTAAAAAAAGGGTAGCTACAGTTTTGCTTTGCATAGCGATATATATGATATATCCCGCACCTTATTCGATGAAGAAAGAGCCGAGATCCCTTCACCGGGAGTGACCTCTTTAGCAAAACTGGCAGATGCTGCAACACTCGGTTTGCTTTTGATTGCTTTTGGAGTTTTGCTTTGCATAGCGATATATATGATATATCCCGCACCTTATTCGATGAGGAAAGAGCCGAGATCCCTTCACCGGGAGTGACCTCTTTAGCAAAACTAATAAAAGCCTCAAAATCACTCCATTTCAAAATTCACATGATTCTACAACGATATCAAGTTCATTACGCAATAGCTTTTCAGAAAAACCTGTCGTAGCCCTCCGTCATTTCAGATAAGAACTATTTAGTATTCGTGCTGCGTTTGTTGGCCTTTGTCAAGGCGTAGTGTGCGGTAGCTAAATGGTGCTTATCTGCTTATGCATATGATGCAGATTGTTTTGGGGTAGTCGTACGAATTTGTTGGCCTTTGTCAAGGGTCGTGCGGGTGGGTTTGATTCAATCAAGAAATGACGGGTTGAACTTGACTAGCATCCTATGATTTGTTGGCCTTTGTCAAGGTCATAGGGGTTAGGGCCAAAATATTATCGGGAATTTCAAGTGTTGAAATTTGCAATGAGATTGCATACCTTCTATGAGATAGTTGGATCCCGATACCCACTGCGAGTAATTGTTATACCCTGGAGAGTTGTACACAGGACAATTAGCCGATCAAATAGGTGTCTAGAAAGGTGTCAACGGGGTTACGCCTCTGGGGAAACGAGGTTTACTTTAATTAGGTCCGTGCGAAAGCACGGGGAACCTCTCTCAAAGTACCGACGCTGGCCTGGCTGAAAGATTGGCGAAATTGTAGGGTGTAATTAATCCCGGCTAGTCTTTCCTTTTAGGGTTTGAAGGAAGATTTGATAAAAACAGTGGGAGCTATCCTGATTAGATAAAATAATAACCAATCTGATCTTACAAGAGCATACGCTAAAGTGTTTTCTTCTCTCTCTCTCCAGGTAGCGACCATATCATGCCTTAATCAAGATAATAATATGGATGTATTGACCGAACCCGCATGTTATACTGTGCTGGGGAACGTTGGTTCCGTTCTCTCTTATAAGAGTTATAGGACTGAACAGGATATAGGGGAATACCAGGATTCCCATGCCACCCGTATGAAGAAAATGTTGACAACCGTATGAAGAAAGTACATGTTGATGCATTTTCTTCGGGTGTGTTCGTTACAGAGAACTGTTTCTCCATTTCCTCTACGTCCTGGGTATTAGATACCGGGTCAGGATCCCATATATGTAATCAGTTACATGGATTTATGAAAGGTAGAGAACTTGGAGAAGGTGATAAAGACATAAGGGTTGGAAATGGTGCAATTGTTGCAGCTAAAACCGTCGGGGAATATCACCTTGTATTGCCAACTGGTAATACATTGATTTTGAACGAATGCAATTACATGCCGAACCTGATATGCAACATTATATCGGTTTCTTTGTTGAGTAAAGAAGGATATAATTTTGTACTACAGGATAATGTTATGAATATTTTTCTAAACCAAAAGTTGGTTGGATCGGCACGATGTGCAATGGAATTTATGTTCTAAATCAATCAACAGCTCTGAGCATAACAAACACACATAAGAGGAAGAGTTCAGAAATGAACGAATACTTCTTGTGGCATTGTAGACTGGGTCACATCAATGCGACACGATTAACTAAGTTGCATAAAGATGGATATTTGAATTCGTTTGAATTTTCATCTTATGACACTTGCCAGTCATGTCTCAAAGGCAAGATGACCAAAACTACGTTTACGGCACACGGAGAGAGAGTTACGGAACTCTTAGGACTGGTACATAGTGATGTATGCGGCCCCATGTCTACACATGCCAGGAATGGTTCTGCGTACTTCATTACATTCACTGAAGATCTCTCTAGATTCAGATATGTGTTCCTGATGAAACATAAATCATAAGCTTTTGAGAAATTTAGAGAATATAAACATGAAGTCGAGAACCAAACCGGGAAAAGCATTAAAATCCTTAGATCTGATCGAGAAGGTGAATACTTAAGCGATGAATTCCTGGACTTCCTAAAAGAGAATGGGATTCTCTCTCAGTTGACTCCTCCATATAGCCCACAACACAACGGTGTATCTGAACGGAGGAACCGCACCCTATTAGATATAGCGCGCTCTATGATGAGCACAGCTGAGTTACCTATTTCCTTCTGGGGGTATGCGCTGGAGACAACAGCATACCTATTGAATCAAGTTCCATCTAAATTTTTACCTACCACACCATATGAGATATGGAGTGGGAAGAGACCATGTCTTAAACGAGTTAAGATATGGGGCTGTCCGGCCTATGTCAAAAGGCAAAATCCGGACAAACTCGAGGCACGGTCAGTTCTATGCAAGTTTGTGGGATATCCCAAACATTCACATGGATATCTTTTCTACCATACCGAGGAACAAAAAGTGTTTGTTTCTCGACATGCCACCTTTTTAGAAAAGGAATTTCTTACAAAATAAATTAGTGGCATGAGGTAGAACTGGAAGAAATTCCGGCTACACAAACTCAAACTGAAGATTTTGTGGAACCGGAGGATTCGGTAATTCCCAACGAACCTCAGCCTCTTCGCCGATCTACTAGGGTTCCTCACCCACCTGAGAGATACTACGGTTTTCTCATGGACGGTGGGAGCGAGGATTGCATCATGGTTGATGATGACCCAACTAGCTTCGAGCAGGCCATCACGAGTGGGGACTCAGTGAAATGGCTGGATGCAATACGGTCCGAGATGGAATCCATGTACACCAACAAAGTATGGACTTTGGAAGATGCTCCTGAAGGGGTAAAACCTATTGGGAGCAAGTGGATCTTCAAGAAAAAACTTGGTGTAGATGGGAAAGTGGAGACTTTCAAAGCTAGACTTGTTGCAAAAGGTTTTCTTCAAAGACCAGGTGTGGACTATGACGAAACCTTTTCTCCAGTGGCTATGCTTAAATCCATCCGGATCATGCTTTCCATCGCTGCATATCATGACTACAAAATCTGGCAAATAGATGTTAAGACCGTCTTTCTGAACGGTGATTTAGAAGAGTGCGTGTACATGACTCAGCCAGAGGGCTTCGTAGATAGTGGGAGCAGCGGGAAGGTGTGCAAGCTGCTTAAATCCATTTATGGATTAAAGCAAGCATCGCGGAGTTGGAACATCTTCTTTGACGTTGTTATCAAAGAGTTTGATTTCGTCAAAAACGTAGATGAACCTTGTATCTACAAGAAGGTGGCAGAGAGTAAGGTTGTCTTCCTCGTATTGTACATGGACGACATACTCTTGATAGGAAATGACATTCCTATGCTGCAATCGGTCAAGCTCTTCTTATCACAAAGATTCTCAATGAAAGATCTTGGTGATGCCTCCTGCATATTGGGAATTATGATCTATAGAGATAGATCTAAACGGATATTAGGATTGTCCCAATCCAGGTACATTGACACCATACTAAAGAGGTTTAGTATGGAAGAGTCCAAACGTGGGCTTTTACCCACGATCTCAGGGCTCACTCTCTCCAAAGAGATTTCTCCCAAGACTGATTTGGAGAGAGCTCGCATGCAAGGGATACCCTATGCTTTGGCTGTAGGCTCTATCATGTACGCGATGCTATGTACCAGACTCGATGTATCATACTCACTAAGTGTAGTGAGTAGGTATCAAGCTGATCCTGGAGAGAGTCATTGGATAGCTGTGAAGAGCATTCTCAAGTACATGCGAAGGACTAAAGAGATGCTCTTGGTGTATGGTAACGGAGAACTCCAAGTGGAGTCTTTTACCGATTCGAGCTTCCAGAGTGGTAAGGACGACTCTAAGTCACAGTCGGGGCTTGTCTTTACCCTTTACGGAGGGGCGGTTAGCTGGAAGAGTTCCAAGCAGGAAACCATGGCAGACTCAACGATGGAGGCTGAATACATCGCTGCCAACGATGCTGCCAAAGAGGCGGTCTGGATCAAGAAGTTTATTACTGAACTTGGAGTGGTTCCATCCATTGAGCATCCAATACCTTTGTATTGCGATAACAATGGAGCGGTGGCTTGGGCCAAGGAACCCAGGTCCCATCAGCGATCCAGGCATATTCTGAGGCGGTATCACCTGATCCGGGAGATATTTGATCGCCGGGAGATTGAGGTCAGGAGGGTTGACACAAAGAACAACACTGCGGATCGACTCACGAAGGCCATTCCCCAGATACAGTTTGAGAGACTCTTTGGGATGCTTGGTATGCGATACTACAGCAGCTGGCCCTAGTGCAAGTGGGAGATTATTAGTTGTATGTATGCCCTAGAGGCCAGTATTGTACTGATGATGTATATTATATTGGATGCTTGGACATATATAGAGAGGACTTTCTTGCTCGACATGATAGTATGCTATCTGGTTGCTCTTTACTTTAACATGTATACTTGTCTCTTTATACTGTCTTATAGTAACATGTTGGTAAAGCCCTTAGGATGTGTACTTGACTACCTGGACTATGATGCGGATCATACTAGTAGGGACATGGTAGTCCATAAGTACATCCTTTAAGGTCCCTAGTCGTGGGTGTATCGAGACGGGGCATCGATATACCAGAGTAGACTAGCGTATACGCTTCTCGACCCATGAGATGGGCGATGGATGATCCCATATCCATTGGTGTTTTACATCAGAGATGGTATACGGGTGCTCAGTGGAGACTGGGTGCACTGGACGGACTCGCCGAGAACTCCCAGATGGTATTATACCTCATGTCAGATGGCAGTTCTCTGGTGACACTTGTGCAGGTTAGTCTGTGAACCGGAGATCGTCATAGAGTCTTGTGTGATTCCCACAGTGCTTTGATTTCCACCTTACCACATCCATGAGGGCGTGCAAAACGGTGGTTTTTGGGTACAGTCCCGAGTCACTTGGAGGCAATGAGCGATAGGAGGGGTTTCGTCTCTCCCGGTATTGGGGGTTGATGTTGCGCTGTGCTCGATTGGCCGTAACAGGGAAGCCCCTGGCCAGGGCTGATTTAGAGATTTACTGGTAAGTGTTACCAGTAGTTTCTCGACCCGTTATGAGCCTCACATCGGCATGACTTATCGGTTATTGGGGTCTGGCGTTTACCACCCCTAGACTTGATATGCGACATATTAGACGAGGAGACCGGACTGTACGGGAAGTGTTACCGGCAGGCTTTTACAGGAGTTGGAGCGGGCTTGCTTGCTGATCTTCTGATCGCTCAATACCCGGGTAGCCGTTACGTCCAGCTAGTACCGCTGACGGCTTGTGGGTGCTTGATGTGATCATCACCTACTGTCGGCGTATTGACGAGTCTTTAGAGTCCTACATAGAGGTTTTACCGCTCAGGCAAAACGAAATAGGAGCACGTATGTGATATGTGCGGGACCGAGAATAATGCGTGTATGTGATACCGTATTCTATTCTCGTGACTTTTTGTATCGTTCGGTTATATATGATATTTCCGGGTTATCGAATCAAGTGTTGATTCGATAAGTCGATACAATGGATGTTAGTCGGTTATATGAGATATGATCGGATTATTAAGTCAAGTGTTGACTTAATAATTAAGTGTATAATTGTATATTAGATATACTAGTTTACATTTACTAACACTTGTTCACTTTAGGGTTTTTCTCACATGAGCACAATTTTAATGTATATATGATATATATTAAAATGTGTTTTCCTTTTTGTATCATGGTTGATGATACACATGACTTGGGTGTATGAGACTTACACCATGCTATCTTTTATGTTGGATTTTAATATTCAAAGTAATTACAAAATTAGTGGAGGATTAGCTAAATGCTTGAAGCTTGTGGAACCTTGTGGAAGCATTTGACTAATTCCACTAAATTTGTTTTTACTATGGATATTTCTTAACCCAACCATAAGGATTAGCCTAGGGTTAAGTCTCTACAAGAGTTAGTATATGATACTCACTCACCATGGTTTGCCTTCTCACTTGATCATTATCCTCATCTCTTTCTTTTTTTCTTCTTCTTCATTGTGAAAAAGAAAAAGCTTGCTAGGGTTTGATCCAAAGTGAGAAAGATTGTGAGAAATAAAATTCTGAAGAGAACCCACTTCCTATTTCTCCATCCTCTAGTAGACTAGCACTTTAGTTTAGGGTGTTTACTTCACTAATTCTCAAGTTAGTGAAGTAGAAGCTTGAGTTGGCATCCCCTCGACGTAGATCATCTTCGACCTCGAAGACTTCAAGTAAGGACGCGTCTTTCGCCTCGTGAAGCCATGCAAGGGTCCGGGAGAACCACGATCGCAGCGAAGGGACTTCAACAAGGAGCTAAAGAAGTGAAGGACCGATCTACAAAGGTTGTATTTCGTATTCACTTAGTCGTAAACATAGTTTACTAGCATATGAAACCCTATTTTTCTAGCAACGATCTTGTTTAGGGTTATTCGGCATAGCTAAAATTTTAAACGGGTATGTTTGATGTTTCCTTAACCCTTGTTAGAGTGCCTAGTAACCCTACAATTATTGCACACCTTGCTCATCTTATATAGATGTTACTAGATTGCATTTGCTATGCATGACTATTTCATACCCTGCTCATCCTTTATAGATGTTACTAGATTGCATTTGCTATGCATGATTATTGCATACCCTTCTCATCATGTAGAGATATTATTAGATCGCACTTGTTGCATGATTATTGCATCCAGCTCATCATATAGATATTATCTGTTGGCATAGGTTAGAGTATCACAGTACGTGCATACTCGCGATTACCTTTATATGTTATCTACTATTCATGAGTTGGCAACTCACCCCCGTTGTGCCACAGTGTTTGCAGGTTTCCCCTCAGAGTAGTCGCGGCAGGCTGCTTTCTTGCATCTTTTGGTTCGGATACCACTGCAGTTGGCGCGTGAGCCCTTTTGCTGATAGGTGGGTTTTTGCGATATCCGTTTATTTTCCAGTTGTATACACTGTTGTATCTAGTACTCTCCATCTACTATTCATGTATTGACTTAGAGACCAGTGGTGAGGACGATATATATTATTTTGTACTCTGGTGTCGAGCTCGTTAGGAGCCGACTTTATTTATACAGTTTTATCTTTCATGTTGTCTTCACTTATTCTTGCTCTTTCTTCTCTACGGCGTCGTATAATATCAATGTGGTGATTGTTTCCGCCGTTGGGCATGATTGCTCCCGTTTGGGATGCTTTATTCATATTACATGTCATCTTTATTTATATCTTGTCTTGTACCCGATTTCAGGGCTAGTTTTTACAAAGGAAATGCTGTCGAATTTTTTTAAAGAAAACAACTTAAACTTTAAAGAATTTTACTAAATTACTTAAGGTTTTCTAAATGTTTTAAACTAATGTTTTCTCTTCACTCACTTTTTCAATGGTTTTGATTTCGGGGCATCAGCTTACTTAGTCGCGTTACGCCTGTAGACGTTACGTGGTTAAGTGCCGGTCACGGGCCGAACTTTGGGTCGTGACAAAGTTGGTATCAGAGCGTAGGTTTTACCTTTCGGAGTGTAGCATGACCCAGGTATGATGGAGTAGGTAATGTTAGTTATATGTATGCCCTAGAGGCCATTACTGTACATACGATGTATATTGTAGTGGATGCTTGGACATATATAGGGAGGACTTTCTTGCTCGACATGATAGTACGCTATCTGGTTGCTCTTTATCTTAACATGTACTCTGATTTTCTCTATGTTAAATGTTGATAAAGCCCTTAGGATATATACTCGACTACTGGGACTATGATGAGATCATACTAGTGGGGCCACGGTAGTCGACGAGTACATCCTATAACTGTTCCTAGTCGAGGGTGTATCGAGACAGGGCATCGATGCACCAGAGTAGACTAGTGTATACGCATCTTGACCAATATGAAGGGCGATGGATGATCCCATATCCATCGGTGTTTGACATCAAGGATGGTGTACGGGTGCTCAGTAGAGACTGGGTACACGGGACGGACTCGCCGAGAACTCCCAGATGGTATTATACCTCACGTCAGATGGCAGTTCTTTGGTGACACTGGTACAGGTTAGTCTGTAGACCCGAGATCGTCATAGAGTCTTGTGTCATTCCCACTGTGCTTTGATTTCCATCATACCACGTCCAAGAGGGCATGCAAAAAGGTGGCTTTTGGGTACAGTCCCGAATCACATGGAGGCAATGAGCGATAGGAGGGGATTCGTCTCTCCCGGTATAGGGAGTTGATGTTGCGCTGTGTTCGATTGGCTATAACTGGAAATCCCTGGCCAAGTTTGCTGAGATTTACTGGTAAGTGTTATCAGTAGTTTCTCGAACTGTTATAGACCTCATATCGAAACGACTTATCAAGATTCTAGGGTCTGACGTTTACCACCGCTAGGCGAGATATGCGACATATCAGACGAACAGACCGGACAGTACGGGAGTGTTACTGACTGGATTTGCAGGAGAAAGTACAGGCTTGCTTGTTGATCTTCTGATCGCTCAATACCTGGGTGGCTGTTACGTTTAGCTGACCGCTTGCAGCTTGTGGGTGTTTGATATGATCATCACCTACTGCCAGCATATTGACGATTCTTTTGAGTCCTACACAGAGGTTTCTTGACTTAGGCAAAACGGAGTAGGAGCACATATATGATATGTACGGGACCGAGAACAATACGTGTATGTGATACCGTATTAGATTCTCACGATATGAGATATCGGCCGGGTATATGAGATATAGACGGGTCATCGGATCAAGTGTTGATTCGATGAACTGATACAGATTATATTAGTCGGTTATTTGTGAAATAGCCGGATTATCGGATCAAGTGTTGATTTGATAATTTAATGTATAATAATATATATTTGATATATTAAATTACATTAACTAATATTAGCTCACTTATTGATTCATTTTCTCACTCGGGTAATACATTGATATATTTGTATTATTTTCTTTTGTTACAAAATATATTATATATGAACATCTTATAATTACTAATGCAACATGATTAGTGGAGATTAAACAAGGTTAGGCTTTGATTTGGGTTAGCTCATTCTTGAAGCTTCTAGAAGCTTTTCTTTTTGTCTTGAGCTAAGATATTTTGTATGATATTTTGTAACCCAAACCACACTCTTAACTCCAGTTAACTCTCTACAAAGGTTAGCTATTATTTTATTAGAAACCATGGTTGCTTAAGGAATTATCACAACATTTCATTATTCATCACAGATGATTATTCATTATTCTTCTTCTTCCTCCTTGCAATGCTTTCTAGCTTTAGGTTTTTTGACGAATTTGAGCGAGATTAAGAAAACAAATGAGAGCTAAAATCCTACTTCATCATCCTAATCTATCCTAACCATTTAGATTAGGGTGTTCACTTCATTTAGTGAGTGAGAGCTTGTATTAAAGAAACTTCAAGGTAGATCATCTTAGTTATCGAAGATCGGAAGCAAGCTTGCATCTTTCTCTTCGTGGAGCCTCTTTAGAGTCCAAAAACTCGATGATCGCAGCGAAGGGACCTCAACATGGAGCTTTAGAAGTGAAGGACCGGACTACAAAGGTTGTAATCCCAAACTCATAGTGTTAAAGTGTTTAACATGTTTTGTTTCGCCTAATCTCTTGTTTAAAGATCTTGGTTAAGGTTGTTCGGCACGTCTAAATTTTCAATCGGGCATGGTTGATGCCTTATAGACCCTTGTGAGAGTGCCTAGTAACCCTGCAGTGGTATCAGAGCCAAGCTAGAGCTTTAGGCAAAGTCTAGACGTTGTTTAAAGTCCGATCGAACTCCGAATACCGGTAAAACCCTAGCTTCTGGAAATTTTTCAAAACGTTGACATTTTTCATATTAAAAATACTCAAAAAAATCAGCAGGTAATTTTATGGGGAACTGTGAAAAACGACCCCCTAAATCAATTAATGCGCCGCGGAACCGTAGCCAAACCAGGGTATTGGCGGCGGTTCCGCGGCAATTACTGTAGATTGAGGGATAGTTTTTGTACAGTTACAACCGTAGGTACTTCCTGATTCTTCTGGGAATTTATAATTATACTCAAGTGTTGAGTTTTCTGGGATGTATTGAGGACTCGTTGATTCGATCGGATAATTTAACTTCGTTTAATATTTTTCCGGATAGTTTTAGAAACTGTTAAAAAGTTCAAACGGATATCAATAAATCACTTTTTCCCCTGTCTAAAAATTTTCAGAAGTTGGATTTTTTTCTCGAGTTTGAAACTTCCGAAAAATCATGCAAGTAACGCAGTGGACCCTCTAGAAGAACACAAACCTTAACTCGATTATGTGACCGTCTGAACCGTCTCTGAACCTTAGGGTTTGGGGCAGTACGGTGTTGCCACATTTGAGGCGTTGGCTTGACCCTTCTACGGCTGGACCATCGGTACTGTGGCATGTGATGGATATTTTTTTGTTGAACTCCGCCCAAGTGTTGAGCTATTTGGGAAAACTTGGGTGTTTGATTATACGATCAGAAAGTTTAACATTGTCTATTTATCTGGAATGCGATACAATATTTGAAATCCACAAGTAGTTATGAGATAACTAATTTGAATATTATAAATCTAGCAGTTCAGTCTCAGATGATCGGTTTCCACGGAATTTTGATATGATCAAAAGTCCGTCGCAATCACGTAGCGTACGCGGATACTCGCCGGGTAAACATAATAGATAGCCACGCCCTATAGCCACGACCAAGTGACTGTAGGAGAACCCCGTCGCCAAAAGTATCCGTTCGGGTGCTCGCGGCAGCGGTGTTCCGCCTTAGTGCACTTCGTCGACGGCATCCGGGGGTGCAGCCGTCTACTAAAGTTTGCGATGAGCATTCGATCAGATGATCGAGAATCTTGTTGAATTGCCCGACTAGATATTGAAAAGTGTTTTCGATAATGAGACTAAAATGCGGGGTTTATAATTGTTAGGCATGAGATGTCTAAGGAATTCATTTGTTTAGGCATGCGATGTCTAAAGAGGTTGCGGATTCCAACTGTTGTAGTTTTACACTTTCTTTTCTGTGACCGTAAGCGTAGTATGTGGTGTATCACCGGCTTCGTTGCTATACATCAACGACAATCGGGATACGCATACTTGCTTACGTTGATGATATGAGATATTATGTGTTGCTGTGATATGTTATATTGGATTGTCGTGTTTTGAATAGCCGGGGGGTTTTATGTGAGATGAGCATTTTTATTTTCATTCATGTAAAATTCATTTGTATGTAATATTCTTTTATTGGGGAACTTCCAGGCTGAGGATGATGTCACCATTGTATATTATTTACTTTTCCGCATGAGGTAGACCCATGGCAGGGAGCACAAGAAACCGGGTTCTAGGGTCCAGAGGGAGACCATCTCGAGGAGTCGAGACCGGGTCTCCTAACCCTAGAATTGGCAGTGTTGCTTGCCGCTCTCGTAAGGGTCTAGGGATGTGGGTTTGGCTATTCATCGCGACCGTGGAATCCACGTTTTATACAGGCTCGCATAAAACACGGAAATCCTAGTATATCCAATATTTCATATACTATCTTCTGCTGCAATGTTCTGTGATGAGATCATATTACTGCCTGAGACGAATGTTTATATTATATATATGAGATATATGTTATATTTGTTGGAGATAGTGCCCTCAGAGTCAATTATTGGATCACAGGCACGTGATTGCAATGATTGAGGGAGGACCTATACCGGTAGGACAGTCTTACTCAAGATGATAGTATGCTATCCGGTTTATCTTTATCATCGTGTACTGCTTTAGGTGACCTTACAGGTCACTATTGCGCGTTGATAGAGCCCTTAGGATTCTTTCTTGACGACCAGCAGTATGATGGCGATCATATACGTGGGAGCTGGGGTCTATAAGCACATCCTTAAAAGTTCCCTAGTCGTGGGAGTTTTCGAGACAGGGTATCGATACTCCAGAGTAGACTAGTGTATACAGTCGAGACCCCGACGAGGGGCGGTGGCCGGTCTCACAAGCCACTGGTGTCAGTTGGTTCACCTAAGATGTATACAGGTAATCATTGGGTTATGAGTACACCGGACAGGACTCGCCGGGAACATGCTAGTTGGTCTTATACCTGAGGTCTGATAGCAGTTCCCTGGTGACATGTGTACAGGTTAGTTCATCGACCTGAGATCGTCATTTGTTTCGTGTGAGTTCCCACTGTGCTTTGATTACTACCCTACCACGGCTCAAAGGAGTCGTGCAAATAGGTTTTAGTTGGGCACAGTCCCGAGCCACATGGACGCAGTGAACGGATCTGCAGGGGTTCGTCTCTCCCGGTTTTGGGGGTGAGGTCGCGCCGTGTCTAGGAGAGCCATTACACAAAGTCCTTGGCCAAGACAGGAGATTTACTGGTAGGTATTCCAGTAGTATCTCAAGGTGTTCTGGGCTACACTCCGACACGACTTGTACCGCTTTTCGGGGTCTGACTTTTACCAACCCCCTAGGCCCGCCATGCGATGCTCATAGACGAACGTACCAGACTGTACGGATATTGTCACTGACAGGCTCAGTAGGGTGTCAGGATGAGTTCGCTCATCGGCGTCCCTTTTGGTCAATACCTGGTAGCCTGTTATGTATGGCTAATACCTCTGACGTGCTAGTGGTTAAATCCACCGCCAAAGTATTGACGAGTCCTTAGAGTCCCCCAAAGACAGTTACTCAAGTTTTGGGAGAAACGCTGTAGAGGCCGTATGGAGATATGGCAGGATTCGATCTTATACATGCGGTATTGCACGGATCATGATCGGACGGATAATACCAGCGGGCTTTGGTTTAAGCCGGATCCTAGTATTGTACAGTGTAGATTTTGTCTCATTGCATTTGTATTCGGTCGAAATACAAATGCGGGTATGTATATACGGTCGCGGGGTTTTCCTGTAATTTATTACTGGATCAGTTTTTTGAAGTTGCCAGTTTCCATTCCGTTTCAGCCAGTTTTTCTTTCTTCCAATCTTTGCCTAAATTTTCCTTGGGAGGGGTTTTCTTGCAAAGTGGCATTTAGCTAATTGTAAGGGTGTTATTTGTAAATGGAGGCTTCATGATACTTCTAGCATCTTTGATTTCATTTTTGCTCATTATGGTTTTCTTTAATTGTGAGGGGGGTTGATTTGGATTTGGTGTGACATAATTACATTATTATCGTCACTTTTTTCTTATGATTACCACACTTTCTTGTGCTCACCCTTTTTTAGTTTTCCCTCCTCCATTTTGTGAAAGGGGCCGGCCACTACTAGAAGGAAGAGGGTTTCATTTTTGGGTGTGAGGGAAAAAGATTATTATTCTCATTTTTCTAGCCACAAAATCATATAGCTCCATTTCAAAGTTCTTGTTCACCTCCATCATTATGGCAACTTCATACCCGCTAGAGAAAAACTATTCTACACTAGCCTACAATATTCTTGGACACGTCGACTCGCCAATTTCGTGCCCGAGTGATTGATAGTGAATTAGCGTGCTTGCGCTTTCTAAAAGATAGATCAAAAATATTTGTAACCGCAATCAAGAACGGCGTCGCATTGCAGCTAGCCGGTGAGTACGGGTCGGTCCACAGGGATGTTGTGAATCTCCGATTCGTTCTTACGAGTTAATTCCGAAGGGTGTTTGGATTAATTATTAAATCTAAAAATCTAATTAACCTAGGGCAATTATCTAGATCTACTCTTGCTAGGGCTAGGTTTAGGGATGGTTTGGAAATGTAATTAAATCTCACCGCTTTCAATACCCGAATGAAGATCTATAAGGAGTTATGGTAATTATCAATAAAATGGATTGGATCCGTTCGGGAAGGTGTTCCTTCCTCTAGGTTCTTGTCCTTCCTTTAGAGATCCTTACCCTAACCTCCATGGAAAACATCACACCCGGGCCTTTATACTACGGTATCACCGCTACCTTGACGGATAGGGTGCCGTAGGGAGCGGTATGTGCATGTATGCATGGAGTCCTATTGTAAATATTTGGTGGGTAAGAAAGGGATGAGAGATCTCATCTCTCAAAATCCTTCCCCAAAGCTAACTCTAAACAAGTTCCTAGGGCATGAAATTAAATCTACCTAGGGCAAGGAATTGAAATCTACACTAGAGCAAGAAATTAAATTACTTACAGATGGCTCTCTCCAAACATCAAAGCAGGGTTGTCAGATCTGAATTTCTGAATTAAAGAGAGGCACCGATGCTCTCCAAAAGATTTCTAAATTTTATTCATTAAAGGGAGGCATAGGGAGGCATGAGAAATTACAATGATTAGAGTTCTATTTATAGGAAATAGAAAACCCTAGGTTACATTTGATTCGCATATCTGCTTTTACGAAAACACCCATAAGAAAAGACCTAGTGAAATATTCAGCGCCGTCTCGAGTTTCTGTAAAAAATTCGCGAAGCCCGGGCACATGGTGGCCGCGGAACCGCGGCATTGGTGGGCTTGGGCCGCGGTTCCGTGGCCCATTAGTCGGCTCACATGCTGAAATTTCCTGGTTTTGTTCTGGGGTTCCTGGGCTTCTATATTCTTTGGATCTTTTCTCAATTTGGCTTCTTTATTTCTTCCAGATCTCCAGTGAACAATTTGCAGTAGACTTGTAACCGTTCGCTTTGTAATCTTGGACCTTGCGTTGCCTTGTACTGATCTTTTGTGTAGGCTTGATTAAGATCCTTCTATTTGTTGGTCAAAGTCCACTTTTGCATCTTCTTTTCATCGTTTTCATCGTTTTAGACCCAAGAACCTGTAACCTGTAAATATGTAGCAGACATGCGTCAAAAGCACCTGTTTATTTATAAAACGAACAAGAATGGGGAATTTAATATTGCAATATTATGGTATGAACAAATACCCCCAAACTTATCTTTTGCTCGTCCTCGAGCAAACTTATTTTTATTCACTAAAATCCTAACCGCACTTTCGCAGGGAAACGCGATTGCACTGAGCACGTGCAACAAGCCGTTAAACCTCTAGGTGTCCCTAGTAGGAGGAGTGTTGTCTCCTGAGGGTTTTCAGCGGATACTACCCACAAAATCCTATCAACTCAGCCCATTGACTTTTATTCTTCATTTAGGTTTTCTAACAAGGAATTCTATTATCTTTTACCCATAAATTATCCACCCATATTCTTCACACTTCCTCATCATCTAACTTAAGATTATATATGTTATGTAGACCTACTTAGCTTTCAGCATTTCTTAAGTTTTCCTTCTAGAGTTCCATCTCCACTTAGGAATTTCTATCAACTCTACTAAAGATACAAGTTCTATTCTTCATTCCTCTCTCTTATCTAAATTCCAATCACATACCCCTACGTGTGTGTATAGATCACCCCTACACTTGGAAATTCAAATCAATTAATCATACCCTTGTCCGTTGTCCAAAATACTTATTTGTAAGTGAATTTTTAATTGAGTTTTGCTTACACATCCTTCATGCGACCGTTAATACTTCTTGAGGTACCAACAACCGATTACAAGATATGTTTGCACATTTAAGCGTAATTCCTAGTTTTGCAACACCCAAGGCTTTTTAGCAGTGACTCCCAAACCATTTGGTCTAAGGCACTAGGTGATGAAGCACCCTCGCTAAATATTTTTTTATTTTTTTTACAGCCTTAAGTAATCACAAAAACCAGTGTTCATTTTTTTCTTTTTTTTATTCACTCTTTTTTTCTTTTATTTTCATTGTACTAAGGACTTTAGACAAGAGCATTTCAAGGTCTCTTCTACTATTCCAAGTTTCAAGGTGCGTGATTGTGCAAATTGTAGGGTATACATTTTCAGAATCTAGACTTAAGCTTGGAATTATTTTTCAAACTTATACTCTAATAAGAACATCAATACTTTTCCCTTGTTTCGACTTAGCCCAAGAAGTGAACCCAAAATTTTCCTATTTCTAAATAAACTACAAGGCACATACTTTCTACCGTTAAACTTTAAGGAATGTTATTTTTAGAGTTTTTAATTTACTAAGTCTAAGATCTAGTTGCTCCTAGCCAGTTAACCTATCTGTCAAACTCAAGTCAATTAGCCAAAATTGAATACATTAATTTTTTTAATTTTTTGAAATTTTTTCAATTTTTATGGGTTTTCAAATAAGTATGCAAATGCAAAAATATGTACAAATGAATGCGAAAGAAGAAGACGTACCGAGCATACCCCCAAACTTGAACTTGACAGTGTCCTCACTGTCATGCTAAACCAAGATAATCAAAATGTCGGCACTCCCCTTTTTATTTATTTACAATAAAAAAAAAATTATATTTTTTTTTGTTTTAAATTTTTTTTTATTTTTTTATAGAAAAAGAAAACAAAAATATATATACATATATACAACAAGGTTCCCCCAAAACTTAAGCTTGGCCTTACACAAGCCAAAGGTCAGCACCAACCATTCAAAAATCTTATCGTGGTAATGATACAGTTGGTGCAAGAATGGGGTGGAAAGAAGAGAAATGAGAAACACGCGAGACCGTGTTGAAAGAAGAATGGAAGATGGTCTCGGCGGAGGAGAAGAATGGCGGAAAGAAGAAAGAAGTAGAGTACGATCTTGAGGGTGTAAATTGAGTGAATAAATTAGCGCAATTTGTGATGACCGATATGTTAAAAGCGATTGCGCCAACCTATCAACCCGTCGTGCAATAGTATCAAATCCCTCAAGATTCGCAAGAAAAAATGGGTACGCCGAACTTGGTATAGGAGATGAAAGCGTAACGGTCTCTTGTTCAGTCGGAACAATGGGAAAGACGAAAGGGAGTGAATTAGGGATAGTATCTTTCTCACCGTAGTAAACTGTTTCGAACTTGAAAGATTCCATTAATGGTTCGAAACTACTATAATCAACCGAGTCTGATGGCTCATCTGAAAATGTAAAGGACTCAAACTCGGGCGGTGAGTCATCAGCATCGTCCGAAAAAGTGAAACACTCGTAGGTGTTATCGTCTGTGAGAATTGTGTCAGATTCAAAGGAAAAGGTTTCAAGCTCACAGTCTTCAAGCGGGGTCGGAACGATGGGAAGGAGGGAGGGTGATATAACAGTCAAAGGTTCAGGAGGTTGAATTGGAAAATCAGACACATCAAACAAAAATGATTCAACCTCAATATTATCCTCAAGACTCTCCTCAATACTATCCTCAATATTTAACTCATCCATGCCATTATCATCAAAATATAGACGCATATGAGATTCGGGAGAAACATTTAATAACTCAGGATGATGATTTGAACATAAAATTTCAATTAAATCGAAAGGTTCATCATCCGAAATATTCCCGGCGTCTATTTTCTCAATCAAGTGAAAATCAATTTCTTTAGACACCTCATCAAAAGCATGGATATGTATCAATTTAGGTTCTAGAGTGGAGGTGTAAAGATCAAACGAATTAGATACGGTTTCACTCGAAAAGGGTTCTTCACAGTTTAGCAAGTCAAACACTACAAAATCACACAACTCATTTTTATTTTCAACAGGTGAACTATTTAGGGCAATCGATGGAAAACAGGAGTTGTGGGCTTCAATTGGGTAAGGGTAGGTTTGATTTGAAAATCCTCTCTCATTCTCACTCTATCCAACCGCCTCCTTATACATTGAAAAATTTGAAGCTAGTGGGAAACTAGCTACCGATACAACAGGTTGCATAAGGGCGGCCACGGACGCTTCCATATTTCTAGTCATTTTATTTGTTGCTGCAATGTATGCTTCCAACGACTCTTCCAAACTAGACTTAAGTGGTGAGGGGGTTTCGGTGAAAGATTCGAAATTGGTTGGATATGTGAAACTCCCTAATGGCTGTGTCGAAACAGTGTCTAGTGAGGGTGGAAAGGTCGGGTATGACTGGTAGGGAGTGGATGGTAGGACAGGGGTAGGGTCAACATATGGATAAAAAGATGAATAATCATGTGGATCCCTAGAACTAGATGAGTGGAGAGGGGTGAAAAATCGACTGCGAGATTGAGCAATATGCTCAGCAATGGACATCGGCCTAGGAGTGACAGAAGGACTTGAAGAATTGGTATCAACATATGTAGGTGGTAAAGGTGGACTTGGTTGACACAAATTTGGTTGAAAAGTCAAACTGTTTCTCCTAGACGCCTCGATGTGATCTTTCAAAGATTTTTTTGGCAAGGAAGGATCTTCTTTAAATTGACCGAACAAATTGACGTACGACGCAAAATTAGGTTCGGGATACCAAAGTTCGGCTAATGATTTATTATGTGGGGTACCCATGTTGGAAGAAAGGGTGAAAAGAAAGAAAATTTGTGGTGCAAGGATCTATTTGAGGCCAAAAATTTTGCAAGTTTCTAATAAAATTTGTCATTTTTATTTTTATTCTTTTTCTCTTTATTTGGAAAAATTTTGTTGCAAAAAGATTTTAGAGAAAAGATATGCAACAACAAAATATTTTATAGAAAAGATATGCAACAGCAAATATTACTTGCAATTGGTTATTATTTGAAGCATATCACAAGAATCTTTATCTGGAAAAAATTGTTGCAAAAAGATATTCGAGAAAAAATATGCAACAAAAAAAGATTACTTGCAATCAATTTTAATTTTGAGCGGGGCCCAAAAATCCTGCACAAGACTCGTTATATGGAAGAGAATATATTTTTAAAGCACACAAAATCTTGCAGGCATTATTCAGAAAATATATTAAAATTTGCAGAGGAGAAATAACAGAGAGCTTACAATGCAAATTTCGTAGGATGATCTCACCAAAAGAGCGCGGTTCCGCGGTATAAACGCGTTATTGCCGCGTTTTCGCGGCAGTCTAATCAGCACGAATCCCCAAAAAAAATTTGACGCTCTGATTCCACTAGAAGGCCGCGGCCTAAGGTGGGCTTTGGCCGCGGAATCGCGGCGGGTTGGGGGAATTGGGTCTCCAAAAAATTTTCACTGTTCTGTTATTTGATTCCCCTTCTGTTTCGATCTTCTGATTTCTGTTTCGCCTTCTGGAAATTTCCAGATCGTCTTTGTAAATCCTGCAAAATTAAAACAACAAAGTATCCCTTCCAAAAATAACAAAATATATATATTTTTATACTTTTTTGGATTTTTTAGTTTTTTATGAATTTTTAAATTTTATGATTAACCCGAAATTGCGAAAAGAAAATTCTACGCCATCCCCGGCAACGGCGCCATTTGATTGGAGTGATTTAGCGTGCTTGCGCTTTTTAAAAGATAGATCAAAAATATTTGTAACCGCAATCAAGAACGGCGTCGCTTTGCAGCTAGCCGGTGGGTACGGGTCGGTCCACAGGGATGTTGTGAATTTCCGATTCGTTCTTACGAGTTAATTCCGAAAGGTGTTCGGATTAATTATTAAATCTAAAAACTGAATTAACCTAGGGCAATTATCTAGATCTACTCTTGCTAGGGCTAGGTTTAGAGATGGTTTAGGAATGTAATTAAATCTCACCGCTTTCAATACCCGAATGAAGATTTATGAGGAGTTATGGTAATTATCAATAAAGTGGATTAGATCCGTTCGGGAAAGTGTTCCTTCCTCTAGGTTCTTGTCCTTCCTTTAGAGATCCTTACCCTAACCTCCATGGAAAACATCACACCCGGGCCTTTATACTACGGTATCACCGCTACCTTGAGGGATAGAGTGCCGTAGGGAGCGGTATGTGCATGTATGCATAGAGTCCTATTGTAAATATTTGGTGGGTAAGAAAGGGATGAGAGATCTCATCTCTCAAAATCCTTCCCAAAAGCTAAACCCTAAACAAGTTCCTAGGGCTTGAAATTAAATCTACCTAGGGCAAGGAATTGAAAACTACACTAAGGCAAGAAATTAAATTACTTAGAGATGCATCCCTCCAATCATCCATGCAGGGTTGTCAGATCTGAATTTCTGAATGGAGAAGAAACACCGATGCTCTCCATAAGGATTTCTGAATTTTTATTAAAAGGAGGCATAAAGTTTATAATGATTAGAGTTCCTATTTATAAAGAATAGGAAACCTTAGGGTTACATTTGTTTCGCATGTATGAAATTACAAAAATAGCCTTTAGGAAATCTTTTCAGAGCCGCAAACAACTTTTGGTAAAATTTCTCGAAGCACGGGCACCAGATGGCCGCGGAACCGCGGCAATAGAGGTCTTGGGCCGCGGTTCCGCGGCCCTTTAGAGAGATCAAGGACTGAAGTTTTGTGGGCTGCTTCCTGTTGGCTTGGGCTTCTTATTTCTATATATCTTTTTCCATTTGGGCTTCTAGGTTGGTTCCAGATCTTCAGTGAACAATTTGCAATGGATTTTTAACCGTCCGCTTTGTATTTTTGGACCTTGAGTTGCCTTGTTAATTGTGAACTGTCTTTCGATGTAGGCTTGACTAAGATCCTCTCATTTGTTGGTCAAAAGTCCATAGTTTCATCGTCTTTACATCGTTTTCACTGTTTCCTGTCCAAGAACCTGCAACCTGTAACATGTAGCAGACATGCGTCAAAAGCACCTGTTTATTTATAAAAAGAATAAGAATGGGGAATATAGTAATGCAATATTATGGTGTGAACACCGAGTTGCCTCGGTCCAGAGGTGGGAGCCCGTAAATGAACCCGGCGATGTGGTGCCCGTTCCGATGAGGAGATGAAGACCGGAGATTCCGTGAGGAGATCGGATTGGAGGCCGAAGACCGAAGGACACGGATCGCTCGGTATAGCTTTCTACCCATTCTCTAGTTTGCTAGGATTAGGTTAATAGCCCGATCCGAGTTTATAATGCGCGGTAGTGCCGGTTTACAAGTTTTGTAAAAGTTTAGTTTCCGCATTCCGGCATCGGATTGACGGCCGGGGCGCTGTCGTGCACTTACATTGGTATCAGAGCCATGCCATTAACCTAGTCTAGCTTGCTCTAGTATATTTAAAACTTCGATCGAACAAATATTCTAAAACTGCGATTTCAAGAGCATCAGTTTCTGACGATTTTATTTGTGCTCGAAATTTTTTTTTTAGTGTTGCAGAAATTCATGCAGGCGTTTTTAAGCATTCTGGAAAAATTAGATGCAGTGATTCCTCAGTAGGACCGCGGAACCGCGGCCAAACCCCTGTTCTGGCCGCGGTTCTGCGGCGGGAAAATGTAATCACAGCACCAAATTTTTCCAGTGGGCTTCTGACTTGGAAATAGGGTTTTTGGTCTATTCTGTTTGGGCCCAGATTTATTTTGAGTGCTACAGTTGTGCTTGGGGCCCACTTTGGGGAATTTTAGTCGATCGAAAATTTTAAACATGTTAGTTCACAGTATTTACATTATACCTGCGACCGTGAATGTCACTTGATCGATAAATCCTGTCTATCTGCTATAGCCCTTTTAGACGGATTTGGAAACGTGACATTCACGTTGATGTTCTGTGTTGTGCTGTGATGTTGCGGATTGTCGTGGTGGATAGCCTGGATGCAATGGTAGTACAGTTTGGTTGTATATGTACATTTGATATTGCGGGGCGAGCGTCCGACATGTGGACTGTCGTTACTGCCTGTTTGTATATTATTCTTTTGGGGCACGACCGGGCTGAGGTCGATGTACCCATTGTATGTATATTTTACTTTCTGTACTAGGATTACCCCGCGGTGGGGTGCACGGGTAGCCGGGTTCTAGAGGGCAACGGGCCCGCATCTCATGGATTTGAGACGGAGGCGGCTTCACTCTAGAATTGGCGGGCTATTCACCGCACTCGTAGGGGGTACAGGTTGACCAAGGAGGGGTGCCCAAGTTAACGGATTCCGTGAAGTGCTGGGTGGTCCATTCACGTTGTTGATGGGGGCTGCCTCGCTTCAGGTTTTGGCGGGTGACTTGCCGCGCCCGTAAGGGTCTAGGATTTTCATTGCACGGGGTATCCACACAACCAGGGGAACGTCGGGTTTCAGTAGCGGCTCTATGAAACCCGGGGATCCCAGATATCTGTATTGTTCTGTCATGCTTATTACATTTCTGTGATGTTGTATTTTATCATGCCTTGAGCGAATATTATATATTGATATATATACTAGTAGATGTTGTATATATTTTGCATCCACGCTAGTCCAGTCCCCGCTCTGTCGTTAGTTAAGTAACCTAACGGGTAATGACGGGACCCAGTGGCGAATGCAGATGGCATATACGTACATCGTATTTTCGTTCTTTTGTGGTGTGATCAATTGATGGGACTGTGTTGATTCGGATCAATGCAAGCTAAACAAACCTATTCTGATGTTGTTGGAACAATTTTCAAAAAACTGTTATTGCAAGGACGCTCTCTTTTGTTTTGCACAGTGGTATTCGGTTGGAATATCCTGCACCTCAGTCGACGAGGCAAGGGCCGAAATCCCTTCACCGGGAGTGACCCCTTGGACAGAAGTTTGCATCAGGGCAATAACTTCACTATAGTCGATTACTTTTGCTTTGCATCATGGTATTCAGTTGGAATATCCTGCACCTCATTCTACGGGGAAAGAGCCGAGATCCCTTCGCCGGGAATGACCTCTTTAGCAAAAGTTTTCGTCGCTATATTTTTATAAAAGCTTTCCAGTTCCTTCAACGATATAAAGTTCATTACGTTAAAGGTTTTTCGCCAAAAACCATTCGTAGCCCTCCGTCATTTCATATGGATAGTCAATAGTATTCAAGCTGTGTTTGTTGGTTGATTGATTCAAATTCTTGTTGTGTGTTTATGAAAATGTATTGAATCACAATCAAAGAATTATTTGACCGCAATCAACTACGGTGTCGGATGTAGATCGTTAGCGAGTGCGGATCATCCACAGGGATTATGCGATTCGTTTGTATTTTGATTTGTTTGAATCGAAAAGTTAATAGAAAAGAAAAGAAAGCAAGATTCAAGATTTTTATCGATGGTTCTAAGTATCACTATTCTAATCAAGAATCAAGAAAATGATAAACATCGAGAATCGAGTTTCGATAGAATTCCAATCACTTTAGGGTTTCAAGATTTGAAGTAAAACTCGTAGGAATCGAGTAAATTGTAGATGTGATGAAGATTCAAGATTACAATTTCTTATCTAGTAACAAATTGATGCTAAATCAATGTCGAATTCATCGAGGATCAAGGATCCTGCGAAAAATTAGGGTTCCTCATCCTATCCTTTGTCCTTTCGATGAATAACATTCACTAGATAACTTCTTGAAAGTCGAATGATCAATTGTTGATCTCTAGATCGTGCGAAAGGAATCAAGAACACATTCGCATCGATCTAGATCATCGATCAATCGATTTTCAAGAATTTACAATTGTTTTAAGACTTAAGAAAACGTTTAACAATTCATCAACATCATCATTTTACAATTGTTTCGATTCCTCCACGAGCGGAGTTTTATTCAAGCATCATCACAAAGTACATATTCAAGAATCGAAATGAATCATATTGCTCGAATTGAAATGTAAACAAGTTATAGAATCATCACCTTTATTACAACAATAAGTAGTTACAACTCTCGAGATTTACAAGAGGTAGGAACTTCGCTCGTTGAATCTTGCATCGCTCGGCTTCTTGAGTCTTGGATCGCTTCGATCTCGTGCTCTGTTGAATACCGGCTCTGCTTCTAAAGGATCTTTGAAGACTTGCTTTGCTTGAACTCCGTGGATCTTGGATTGGGTATCTCTAGATTGGATTAGGGTTAGGGTTTTGACACAAGCCTTGTCACTAGACTTGTGGGTGGAATTTGGGGAAGATGAAGAATGGGAAAATTTAGCCAACAATGAGTTGTCTAAGATCTATGATGTAAGATGATATCTAAGATGATTTACAAGTGAGCCTAGGGGTCTATTTATAGGTTTCCAAAACCCTAGGTCTAGGATTTTGAATTTGCAATTCCCTCCAAAAGTTTGTTGTAAGTTAGTTAGGAGCTTAGCTTAGACTTTAAGCTAGGAATGTTTAGCTTAGAAACCCTAAGTTTGCTGAACTGGTAGAAGCTTCTGGGGTCTTCTGGAAAATGTAGTAGCTTGATGAAGTGTACACACTGAGGTAGAAGTTATGGTGCAGAGAACTAGGGCTGACGTGGCAGGGACGCCGCGGAACCGCGGCTCTAGGCGGCTCCGGCCGCGGTTCCGCGGCCATATGGTGGCTTGAGGGATTCATCTTTCTTCTGTGGCTCTCCTATGTCTTTTGATGTATTTCCTACTATGTTGAATCTCTGATTTTTTTAGATCAATACCAGATTCAAAATCCTTATGTTGGCGTATTCTTTAGCAGTCTTTGTTTTGTAAATGGACCATTCTTCTGGATTTTCCTGCACAAACTTCGGAACACAAGTTGCGATATATCGGAATGATGCCATGCTATGAAATGCAGTCAATTTCCTTTATAGTGCTGGTTTTAGACTCTAACACATGCAATCTGATATTTAACAACTGATTTGCTAATATGTGCGATATGAATGCGAAACACTTCTAGCTGAGTGCAAATGATAGGGAAATAACCGGTTAAAAGATGCAGTATTTTCGACTGATCAAATTCCCCCAAACTTATTTTCGATCGTCTCGAGCGAACTTTTTATTAAAAAGAGAAGGAGAAAATAAAGAAAGAGAAAAACTAACTAGCACAAATTCGTAGGCAACACGATTGCACTGAGCACGTGCAACAAGCCTTTAAACCTCTAGGTGTCCCTAGTAGGAGGAGTGTTGTCTCCTGAGGGTTTTCAGCGGATTGCACCCTCAAAATCCAATAATAAAAGGAAGATCATGAATATTACATTTAAAGAAAAGAAATGTAAAAGAAAAGCTTCGAAAATTAGGGTTTCCAACTAAGCTAGCTTTTCGGTTGGCATGACCCCTATCTTAATGGTCATGAAAAGATATCAGAAATCACGTCCTCCCTCAATAAAACATCGTCTTATTCTTCATTCCGATATTTCTTCCAAACATCGATCATATAACCCTGCGTGTGTGTAAAGACATCCCTACACCCAGAGAATTCAATTCAAGCTATCATACTTTTGCCCATCATCCTAAGTACTTTTTAATTAATTAATATTTAGATGAGATTGCTCACACACTTTCATGCGACCGTTAATACTTCTTGAGGTACTAACCAACCGATTACTCCTGTGCTTGCTTACTTGGTGTATTTTTCTCGTCTTGCACCACCTAAGGCTTAGCAGTGACTCCCAGACCAGTTGGCCATAGGGCACTAGGTGAAGAGGCACCCTCGCAATATTTTTTTTATTGCCGCCTTAGCGATAACAAAAGCAGTGTTCATTTTTCTCACCACTTTATATTTTCTTCATTTTTTTTTATTTCCTTCATACTTTTGGCTTTAAGACAAGAGCATTTCAAGGTATCCTCTACTATCCCAAGCTTTAAGACGTGTGTCAGTGCGAATAGCAGGGTATCAACGTTCAAAATGTTTGGCTTCCAGAATAGAAACTATTTTTCAGACTTATTTTTATCCTCAGATTAGTGACGTCTTTCATCTTACTAACCCTTGGGACAACGGCTCATAACTACTTATTACTAGTTCGTATAAGAAAACTTCTAATTTTCTTGGTTTTCTTAAATTTTTCTAATCTCGTGGATGTAATTTTTCATTATCTAAACTTTCATTATCTTATTTATGTACAAAAAATGTTAAGTATTAAAATATTTTTGTATTTTGAAAATTTTAAATTTTTATGGGTTTTGAAAATTTTTAAATTTTTATAAGTTTTTTTAGAAATGTTTTGTGCTTATGCAAATGATATGCAAATGATGCAAAAATAAGCACAAACCTCCCCCCAAACTTGTTTTCAACAGTGTCCTCACTGTTGCCAACAGCTATATCTACAAAACCTGTAAGCCTGGGAGGAATTTATTAGTGGGGGCAAAATATATAAGTGAAGAACCTCCCCCAAACTTACTCTTTTCACTCACCTCCATTCAAAAAAAGATGCAGTAAAATGCAGGATATGGGGTGAGACGGAGGAATTTTAATCCAAATAAAATGGCTCCTGTAAGAACAGGAGCTCCTCCATGGGGTCAGTGGAAAAATACGGCTTTAGTCTATGTCCATTCACTTTGAAAAATGTGCCGTTTTTAACATTTTCTACTTCTAATGCCCCGTGCGGGTATACAGACCGCTCAACAAAAGGTCCCTTCCACCGAGATCGAAGCTTACCCGCGTGAAGGTGTAGTCGTGAATCATAAAGAAGGACTTGTTGACCAGGTGAAAATGTTTTCCTCAAAATATTTTTATCATGAAAAACTTTAGTCCTATTCTTTATGATTACAGCGTTATCATAAGCTTCATTGCGGAGTTCGCTTAGCTCATTAAGTTGCAGCTTCCGAAAGTTGCAGGCTTGGTTTAGATCAAAATTTATTTCCTTAATAGCCCACAATGCTTTATGTTCAATCTCGACGGGTAAGTGACATGCCTTCCCAAACACTATCCTATATGGAGACATCCCTAGGTCGGTTTTAAATGCAGTTCGGAATGCCCAAAGAGCATCCGTCAGTTTGGTCGACCAGTCTTTTCTATTCTTAGCAACAGTCTTCTCCAGGATTAGTTTGATCTGTCTGTTTGAGATCTCAGCCTGCCCGCTTGTTTGGGGATGATAGGGTGTAGAAAGTCGGTGGTTGATTGCGTATTTCCGCATCAGAGTCTCGAAAGACCTGTTGCAGAAATGTGTCCCATTATCGCTAATAATAGCGCGTGGGTGTCCAAATCGCCAAAAGATATTCTCTTTCAAGAACTTAATGACAACTTTCCTGTCATTAGTGCGACATGGAATGGCTTCAACCCACTTTGAGACATAATCAACCGCTAGCAGTATGTACAAATTCCTAAAGGAGTTGGGAAAGGAACCCATAAAATCAATGCCCCAAACATCGAATATTTCAACAACCAAGATGGGCTGCTGAGGCATTTCATTTCTCCGGGAAATTCAACCCGTGTACTGGCATTGTGTACAGGTTTTGCAATAGTCAAATGCGTCCTTGAATAAGGTCGGCCAATAAAAACCACATTGCAAAACCTTCTCCGCCATCTTTTTAGTACCAAAGTGACCCCCACAGGCCTGATCATGACAATAAGAAAGAACACTCTTGAACTCTTCTTTCGGGACACACCGGCGAATGATCTGATCAGGACAATACTTAAACAAATATGGATCATCCCAGTAAAAGTGTTTTACTTGGGATAGAAAGCGGTATTTGTCCTGTTTTGACCAATTGCTGGGTATAAGTCCCGTGACAAGATAGTTCACAATATCCCTGAACCAAGGTTCATTGGATACGCTCAAGAGTTGTTCGTCAGGAAACGAATCATTGATCGGCAGGGTCACAGGGGAAGAAGAGATGCGTGAAAGATGGTCGGCTACTACATTTTCACATCCTTTCTTATCTTTGATAACAAGATCAAATTCTTGTAACAGTAGGATCTAACGTATCAGTCGACCTTTTGCATCTTTCTTCTCCAGAAGATGTTTTAAGGCGGAATGGTCAGTGTACACAACTATAGGTGAGCCAATTAAGTAAGGCCTGAATTTTTCTAATGCAAATACAACCGCAAAAAGTTTCTTTTCGGTGGTTGTATAATTGATTTGAGCATCATTCAGGCTCTTACTCGCATAGTATATCACGTGTGGCATCTTTTCAATGTGCTGTCCTAAGACTGCACCTACTGCAAAGTCGGATGCGTCACACATTAGCTCAAAGGGGTAGTCCCAATTTGGAGACAATAGAACGGGGGCTGAACTGAGTGAGTGTTTAAGTGAGTCAAAAGCTGTCTCACGGTCCGTGTCAAAGTGGAAGGTCGTATCCTTGGCCAGGAGAAGAGTTAAAGGACTAGCAATTTTGCTAAAATCCTTAATGAATCTCCTATAAAAACCCGCATGGCCAAGGAAAGATCGAATATCTTTGACGCTTTTGGGATGAGGGAGGTTTTGAATGACATCTATCTTAGCTCTGTCAACCACAATGCATTTCTGTAAAATAACATGTCCAAGTACAATTCCTTCTTGGACCATGAAATGGCATTTTTCCCAGTTCAAAGATAAGTTCTTCTCTTTGCAATGAGTAAGAACTGTGTCAAGATTCGATAGGCAATCAGAAAAAGAGTCTCCAAAAATCGAGAAATCGTCCATAAAGATCTCTAGAAAATTCTCTACCATATCAGAGAATATCCCCATCATACACCGCTGAAAGGTAGCGGGAGCATTGCATAACCCAAAGGGCATGCGACTGTAAGCAAAGGTACCAAAAGGACAAGTAAAAGTGGTTTTATCTTGATCCTTTTTGGCGATGGGGACCTGATTATAGCCTGAGTATCCGTCCATAAAGCAATAATACTCTCGTCCCGCTAAGCGTTCCAGCATTTGATCAATGAAAGGTAGAGGAAAGTGGTCTTTCCTCGTGGTAGCATTGAGTTTTCTGTAATCAATACATACACGCCACCCAGATTGGGTGCATTGATGAATCAACTCATTTGCCTCATTGGTAATAACAGTGATGCCGGATTTCTTAGGGACGACATGTATAGGACTCACCCATTGGCTATCGGAGATGGGGTATATAATACCATTATCTAGGCATTTGACAATCTCTTTCATCACCGCTTCCTTCATGACGGGATTCAACCGTCTCTGTGGTTCTCGGGTTGGTCTGGCATCATCCATCACATGTATATGATGTTCAACTATCAAGGGACTAATCCCTTTGATGTCCGCCATAGTCCAACCAAATGCCTCTTTATTTGATCTCAATACCGATAAAAGTGCATTCTCTTGCTCTGATGCTAGAGAAGCAGATATGATAACCGGTAAAGACTCATTCTCACCTAAACAAGCATATTCAAGATGAGAAGGTAAAATTTTGAGATCTAATTCAGTTGGAGAAAAGATAGAAGGAGGGATCATCGAGTGATTTTTGGAATTACAAAGAAGCTCACAGCCTGTGAAAGATACAGACTCGGGTGGAGATAGGTCAGGAGTGTCGGACTCAAGTGTAGAAAAAGTGTCCTCACTAAGAGCATGTGTAAGGTCAAACAGAGATGTGGTAATGTCGTCGAGATCAGTAAAGCATAGTTCCTCAGCTCCACAACTATCGGGAGCGATCTCATGAACAGAGCACACATCAAGAATATGAGCAGAGGGTTCTGATGGCCGACTTCTAACTTTGTAGATGTTTAGTTCAATGGTCATATTTCCAATTGATAAATTCATTGAACCATTTCTACAGTTTATAACAGCGTTGGAAGTGGCAAGGAAAGGATGACCCAGAATCACCGGAATTTGGCTCCGGGGGTTTGCTACAGGCTATGTATCGAGTACAATGAAGTCTACAGGGAATACAAATTCCCCGACCTTTATCAACACATCCTCTAGTTCACCCCTTGGTTTGGTGATTGAACGGTCTGCCATTTGGAGAGTACGGTGAGCTAGTTTCAACTCTCCAATACCTAACTGCTCATAGACAGAATATGGAAGTAGGTTAACACTTGCGCCAAGGTCTAAAAGAGCACGATTTATGTTTTTACCCCCAATAGAAATCGATATTGTAGTGCATCCTGGGTCCTTTCATTTCTTTGGTAGCTGGGGAATAAAAGCAGTGCTAATATTATTAGACATAAAGACCTTTTTCGGCACTTGAGTCTTCCTCTTCCTAGTGCACAAGTCTTTAAGAATTTTCACATAAGCGGGGATTTGTTGAATCGCATCTAGGAGAGGGATGTTGATGTTAACCTGTTTGAACATTTCCATAATTTTCTCCATATGAGGACTCGTTCTGTTACCCCTTAACCGATTCGGGCAAGGAGCTTTCGCAATAAGCGTCGGGTCCATCATAGGAGAAGGAAGAGGGGGTAGACGAGATCCCAAAAGAGGTGTGGGGATCGTCTATGGAGAACTAGAAGGGCTATACTGAGGTGTCGAGCCTAGTGGGAAATGGAGAATAGGCTCGCGAGAAGGCGGTGGGGTAGAAGAACAAGGATCAGAACTAGAAGTGTGTGTGTGAGGAAAGGTCTCAGCCGGGGTGTTATTGATAGGATTTTCAATATCATCAATTCCTTCCCCGACATGATTGTTCAGCACTCTTCCCGATCTCAACGTTGTGACGGCATTTATATTGTAATGCCCAGGATTCGGTAAGGGTTGAAACGGAAGTTTCCCTTTTTCTCTCGCACTCATTTTAGCTTTAAGTCGTGCGATTTCAGCTTCCATCGATCTTATACTCTCAGCTTGGGACGCTGAGTTTTTCTTTATCTCACTGACGGAAGATCTAACCTCAGTCGAAACCTCTATGAAATTTGATAAAAGTGATTTCATGGTTTGAGTGAAATTGAGAGAATTCATCAGAACAGGACAACTGCATGGGATTAGACTGTGCAGGAGTGTTGACTTGGTTTTGGAAATTTTGTGACTGGTAGGGGTGCTGAGTGAGTTGAAGTGGTTGCTGTTATGGTGGAAGAGCCCTTTGAAATTGATTTTGGCTTGGAACCGTGTTTTATGATTGTTGTTGGTTCCAAGCAAAATTCGGGTGATTCCTCCAACCCTGATTGTATGTGGAAGAATATGGATCGTTTCTAGGTCTTTGAAATGCGGCATTTGTATGCTCGTGACCTTGAAACGCAGAGTTTAATGGACATTCTTCCGTTAAGTGAGACGGATCAGAACAGCAACCACATACAGTTTTGTGGAGCGACATTGGGTTTTGGGAGGCTGTAGAAAATTTGTGTTCCATAGCGTCGAGCTTCTTTTGCATTGCTGCCATCTTAGCTCGAACACCTATGGACACATCTATTTGGTGTACGCCACCCATATTCAATGGTTGGGTTCCACTCTCCCACTGTAGTGATTTTTCAGCGAACTCTTCTAAAAATTTTCAAGCTTCCCCATCATCCTTGGTCATAAAAGTACCTTGACACATGTTTTCAAGGTTCTGTTTAGTGTTTGGGTTAATGCCCTCATAAATGAATCGGCAAAGATCCCATCTCGGGATGCCGTGATGAGGACACTGAACCAAAAGATCCTTGAAACGTTCAAAGCATTTAGAGAATGGTTCAGTAGAGAGCTGGGTAAATTGGTTCAGTTCGCTACGGATTCGAGCTGTCTTTTGCATTGGGTAAAATTTCTTAAGGAATGCCGCGACAAATTCTTCCCAATTCGTGATAGAGTGTGCGGTAGTGTTATATAGCCACTTCTCGGCTATATCGCACAAAGTAAATGGAAGAAGTCGTAGACGCATAGCATCCACTGAAAGTTGTGACGTACCCATCATTGCGCATACGTTTTCAAATTTGGTAATGAAAACGTAAGCGTCCTTTGTCTCGAGTCCGTGGAATTTGGGTAAAAGGTTGATGTATTAGGGTTTAATTTCAAAATTATCCCCGTTGGCTGGTGGAATGGATAAGCAGGTCAAAAGAGGACCTCGCAAAGGATAGCACCTCTCTTTGAGAGAGATGCGGGGTGGATTCTGCGCACCAACGGACGGCGGCAGATTAGTGTTAAAGAAATTCGATGGAGGTGGATCCATCGATGTGGGTGTTGTAGTGGGTAAAGAAGAAGTAAATGGAGAAATACCTACTTCGGAGTCGATAAAGGGTACGCGGACTAAACGGGCACTAGAATCCCGTGTCCATCCTATCTTGTACTAAAAAGGGTTAGTACAAGTGGCAGCGTGAATTTATAATTAGGGGAGAGAATGAATGCGGTGTTTGTTTTGAAAATTGGACAGATTTTTGAAAATATGATGCAAGCACAACAAATGCAACACACAAAACCCTAATTCTAGGGGTCACCTAGGTCAAATCTCTAGACCGCTCCTAACTGCCAAAAGACAAGTCGCAGGATAAATCCTCCACTGCCTCTTTGTCTCTCCTGTGGCCAGGTAAGTGCCAGGTAAGTGGGACGTTCTCCACTACGTAAGTAGTGGCCCTAATTAAGTAACCACTAGCCTTCGACACACTTGTCTAGACACCACAAGAGAAACGCGGATAAGCAATGAATTACCCACGGCCTTCTTCTATCCTAAGTGAGCGCGACGGTCCTTAGAATCATCTCTAGATATTTTTTAGTTAATTGGGGTAAATGCGGATGCAAGTTTGTGATTTTCGGGGCTTAGGAAGGGTAATGAACTCCCCACCTAATCTGGATTTGGCCGTGCCCCTTAATGTCCGTATTAGAATGCAAACAACCAAGAAACAAAAAACACGCACAATTTTTAATTTGCTTTTTGCGGCGCTGCGATTTTTGCAAAGAAGCCTGCAGAAATTTGTTATTTGGAGCAGACAGAGAAGAAGATAAGAAAGATAGAAGCTTACAGAGAAAAATTTGTACCGACGGGCTTTCACCTAGCCGCGGAACCGCCGCAATAAGAGGCTCCCACCGCGGAAACGCGGTCGTCTGTGCTGATCTCTGCGCCAAAATTTAACAGTGAACTTCTGTTTACTCCTTCAGCTCTCTGGAAATCTCCAAAAATTATTTCAATTTCGCAGCAAGCTCCAGATTTCCTTGCAAAGAACCACAACAAATCGTTTAGATTTTGCGCGAATTTTGATTACAAAATTATAACGAAATAAATCTTTCAATTCAAATTTCAATATAAAAGGAATTAGCGCGCGATCCGCGACAACGACGCCATTTGATTGTATTGAATTTCTCGATTGTGTGTGTATATCAAATGATCCCCGGCAATGGCGCCATTTGATTGTTGATATTTTCCGATTGTGTGTGTAAATCAAATGTTCCCCGGCAACGGCGCCATTTGATTGATTCAAATTCTTGTTGTGTGTTTAAGAAAATGTATAGAATCACAATCAAAGAATTATTTGACCGCAATCAACTACGGTATCGGATATAGATCATTAGCGAGTGCGGATCGTCCACAGGGATTGTGCGATTCGTTTGTATTTTGATTTGTTTGAATCGAAAAGTTAATAGAAAAGAAAAGAAAACATGATTCAAGATTTTTATCGATGGTTTCAAGTATCACTATTCTAATCAAGAATCAAGAAATGATAAACATCGAGAATCGAGTTTCGATAGAATTCCAATCACTTTAGGGTTTTAAGATTTGAAGTAAAACTCGTAGGAATCGAGTAAATTGTAGATGTGATGAAGATTCAAGATTACAATTTCTTATCTAGTAACAAATTGATGCTAAATTGATGTCGAATTCATCGAGGTTCAAGGATCTTGCGAAGAATTAGGGTTCCTCATCCTATCCTTTGTCCTTTCGATGAATAACATTCACTAGATAGCTTCTTGAAAGTCGAATGATCAATTGTTGATCTCTAGATCGTGCGAAAGGAATCAAGAACACATTCGCATCGATCTAGATCATCGATCAATCGATTTTCAAGAATTTACAATTGTTTTAAGACTTAAGAAAACGTTTAACAATTCATCAACATCATCATTTTACAATTGTTTCGATTCCTCCACGAGCGGAGTTTTATTCAAGCATCATCACAAAGTACATATTCAAGAATCAAAATGAATCATATTGCTCGAATTGAAATGTAAACAACATAAAGAATCATCACCTTTATTAAAACAACAAATAGTTACAACTCTCGAGATTTACAAGAGGTAGGAACTTCGCTCGTTGAATCTTGCATCGCCTCGGCTTCTTGAGTCTTGGATCGCTTCGATCTCGTGCTCCGTTGAATACCGGCTCTGCTTCTAAAGGATCTTTGAAGACATACTTTGCTTGAACTCCATGGATCTTAAATGGGTATTTCTAGATTGGATTAGGGTTAGAGTTTTGACACAAGCCTTGTCACTAGACTTGTGGGTGGAATTTGGGGAAGATGAAGAATGGGAAAATTTAGCCAACAATGAGTTGTCTAAGATCTATGATATAAGATGATATCTAAGATGATTTACAAGTGAGCCTAGGGTCTATTTATAGGTTTCCCAAACCCTAGGTCTAGGATTTTGAATTTGCAATTCCCTCCAAAAGTTTGTTGTAAGTTAGTTAGGAGCTTAGCTTAGACTTTAAGCTAGGAATGTTTAACTTAGAAACCCTAAGTTTGCTGAACTGGAAGAAGCTTCTGGGGTCTTCTGGAAAATGTAGTAGCTTGATGAAGTGTACACACTGAGGTAGAAGTTATGGTGCAGAGAACTAGGGCTGACGTGGCAGGGACGCCGCGGAACCACGGCTCAAGGCGGCTCCGGCCGCGGTTCCACGGCCATATGGTGGCTTGAGGGCTTCATCTTTCTTCTATGGCTCTCCTATGTCTTTTTATGTATTTCCTGCTATGTTGAATCTCTGAATTCTTTTTAGATCAATACCAGATTCAAAATCCTTAAGTTGGCGTATTCTTTAGCAGTCTTTGTTTTGTAAATTGACCATTCTTCTGGATTTTCCTGCACAAACTTCGGAACACAAGTTGCGATATATAGGAATGATGCCATGCTATGAAATGCAGTCAATTTCCTTTATAGTGCCGGTTTTAGAGTCTAACACATGCAATCTGATATTTAACGACTGATTTGCTAATATGTGCGATATGAATGCCGAACACTTCTAGATGAGTGCAAATGATAGGGAAATTGCCGGTTAAAAGATGCAGTATTTTCGACTTATCATTTCCCAAAGTCAAGGCGCAGTGATTGGTAGATATTGGATATTCATATGCAGCATAGATAGATGCGTTGGTTTTGTTAGTGTATATGCCGTAGAGGCCATTACTGTATCATACTGGATTGTATATTACTTGATGGAAGCATGGGATATTCACCTTGTATTGACATTCTTGCTCAAAATGGTAGTATGCTACTTGGTTTGTTTCTGCTTTAATGTGTGCATGTGTTTCTTTTAGCATATCACCTTTACACATTAGTGGAGCCCTTAGGATCTTTGCTTGATTACCAGCGTTGTGATGGCAGTCACACTCATGGGGGCTGGGTAGTCTACAAGCACACCCTTATGCAGGTCCCTAGTCGCAGGACTATCGAGACAGGGCATCGATACTCCGGAGTAGACTAGGGCATGCGCTTCTTATCCCAGCTTGGGAGATGGTCTGTCCCATAGCCGTCAGTAGGTCGTACTTGAGATAGTATGCGGGTGCTCGTTAGGTTACGAGTACACTGGACAGGACTCGTCGGGAACTGTTGGTTGGTATTATACCTATCGTCAGTTATCAGTTCATAGGTGACATGAGTACAGCTTAGTCCGTTGACTTGACACTGTCACTTCGCCTCAAGGGTGTTCCCACTGTACTTTGATTACTACCCTACCACGGCTCAAAGGAGTCGTGCAAATAGGTAGTTTTTGATGGAGTCCCGAAGCACTTGGACGCAGTGACGGTTAGACAGGATTCGTTTCTCCCGGTATTGGGGGTTGATATCGCGCTGTGTCTAGGAGAGCCATTAAACAAAGTCCCTGGCCAGGGCAAGCGAGATAGACTGGTAGGTTTCCAGTGTTATCTCAGGTGTTCTGGGCTACACTCCAACACGACTTGTACCGCTAGTAGGGGACTGACGTTTACTGCCCCCTAGGCCCGCCATGCGATGTTCTTAGATGAACAGACCGGAATGTACGGAGACTGTCATATACAGGCTCAGTAGGAGTTCAGATGGGTTTACCTCGTCAGTCTTCTTATCGGCATCTACCTGGTTACCGTTACGTACAGCTAGTGCTGCTTGCGGTCTGTGGTTAAACCCACTGCCAGCGTAGTGTCGAATCTTTAGAGTCCCACACAGAGGGTTATTCGCCTTTGGTCAAAACAGAGTAGAGGTCGCATGGTTTTGCGACAGGGTTCGTTCACATCCGCGCACTTGTGCACGTTTGGCGTCCGGGCAGACATTGCTAGTGGGCTTTGGTTTGAGCCAGATCCTAGTAAATGTTTTGGGGTTAGTTTTATCTCATAGTATTCATGTTCCTCGGAACACGAATGTGGGTGTGTATGCACAGTTGATTGAGGCGGAGGAAGAGGATTTTCATTAGGGTTTTGGAACGGGTGCGTATGCACAGTTGACAGTCGTCTTTTTCCAAACCCTAATGAATTTGTGATATATCAATTAATAATATTAATTAAATGAAATTGTGTCATAGTTGGGTTTGTGGACTTGTTGACCAAGGTTGACTAGTTGACCATGGTTTAAACTTTGACCATCATCATTACACATCAAAGATGCTCATTGATATTTACAAAAACCATTTAATGTGAAATGATAATTGTCTCATCAAACCAACCATCAACTTTTTCATTTGATTAAAATTATTAATTTGATTAATTCACTTATATTGTTATGGTTGTAAAACTATTCTTATTCTATGATAACCATTCTCTCTCTTCCCTTCTTCTTCCTCCTCCTCTAGTTTAAGGAGAACCATTCTTATAAGTTGAGAAACCTCTCCTTGGAGATAAAACACCCAAAACCACTCTCTACTCATCCTAAGGTTGAAAGTCTAGCAAGCCAGACACTTTAGTTCTCTCAAGATCGAGAAAGGAGCTTAAGGTAGAAACCCTCAGGTGGATCCATCTTCGACAAGAGAAGGCAACGAGGAAAGCACCATCCGACCACTACAAAGAGTCCAAGAAGAAGGAGTTCAAGTGAGGTATAACCCCTAACCGAGTAGATAAATCTCTAGTTTTGTTGCTAGTATGTAGTTTAGCAAAGATCCGTTTTTGTTGTCCATGTTACCTAAACCCTAAAAATCGTTTTTCACTATTTCCGCAAGCCCGAAAGAACCGGGACGTAACGTGGACTTACAGTGGTATCAGAGCCTAACTAAACACACCCTAGCATGTTAGCAAAGTATCTAGAATTTCGACCGGACAAAAAACCGTGAAACACCCCGGAAAATCCTAGTTTCTGCCGATTTTTATTTCTGCTCCTAAAATAATAAATCATGTCTTAAAAATCGGCTCAGGCTTTTTTATGAACAGGCAAGAAAAACGATCCAGCGAACCGACCGACTCACCGCGGTTCCGCGGCAGAAGCTTGCTTCTGCCGTGGATCCGCGGCCGAGTTGACTCGGCCTTGGATCGTTTTTCCTGCAGTTTGTTTCTGGTGGTATTTTGTGATTTTTGAGATGGTTTGTTTCTGCCCAGAATTTCCAAAGAACAAGTTTGTTTTTGGGGTGGTTACAAATCCGTATATTGGTCGATTTTCTGTAGACCTTGTCTAATGGATTGTATCTGTAATGTTTATATGTATTGAACGTCCGCTAATTGCTATACGTCGATTAGTGGGGGTTATACATATCTGTGATCTGTAATGTTGATGGTTTGTGTATATGAATTCGTTGGATTGTCGCGGATGAATAGCCGGGTGGTTGTGAGATGCGAGTTTTCTTATTCTTTCAATTCTTGTAATAAGTAAATTGATGTATTATTATTTGTATGACCGCACAACCGGGTCGGGGTTGTAGCCGTCATTGTATAATTTCTTTTTACTGTTTTTGCTCCTAGGATAGACCCAAGGTGTGGTGCACAAACTACCGGGTACGTCGAAGTGCCGAGTGCCCTACTCACGTCGTTGAGGGAGGTTGCTTCACTTCGGATACTTGGCGGGTAATTTGCCGCACCCGTAGGGGTCTAGGGTGGGGTTTGGCTATTCATCGCGACCGTGTAATCCGTTCTTCATTACAGGCTCGTACGAATTGCGGATTCCTAGTATATCCAATGTATTCATCTGTGATCTAGAATGGCTATCATTGCATGTGACGAATGTTTATATATATCTATATGATATCTATTTAGGCGTTGCTTATGTTTTGCATCCGCGCTAGTCCAGCCCCCGCTCTGTCGTTAGTTAAGTAACCTAACGGGTGATGACGGGACCCCGTGGCGAATGTGGATGGCATAAGCGTACATCATATTTTCGTTGTTTTCTGCAATGGTAGGATTAAATGATGGGACGCATTGGAATTAATGCAAGAAAAAAATAAACCAACTAAAAGTCGTTGGAACACTTTGAAAACCACTCGATTCTTCTCAAAACCAAACTTTTAAATGCGGAGATTGAACCACTCCTTTTGAAAGCTATCTCGTTCCATCGATTATATCAAGTTCACTACGTTCACGGTTTCGCCAAAGCCATTCGTAGCCCTCCGTTGTTTCACATGAATGGTCAATAAGTATTCAAGCCATGTTTGTTGGCCAAAGCCAAGACATAGTGATTGGTAGCTATTGGGTATTCATGTGCAGCATAGATAGATGTGTTGGTTTGGGGCAGTCGTTCTACCTTGTTGGCCAAAGTCAAGGGTATGTGCGGGTGGGCTCAAATTAATATGGAGAATGATGGGTAGAACTTGACATGTGACTTATGATTTGTTGGCCAAAGTCAAGGTCATAAGAGCATGGGGCAAAAATCCACATCGGGAGTTTCAAAAGAACTGAAATTTGCTAGCTCTGCATACCATTTAGAGTGTGATGATTCTGGTAAGATTCCTTCAGTTTTGTCACGCGATGATATTTGGATCCCGATCCTACTGTGAGTATATGCTACTCTTCCGGAACTTTCTCACTTAACGATCAATGCTATAAACCAAGTAGCTGTCTAGAAAGGTGTTAGCGGGGCTACGCCCACAGGGAAAAGAGGTTATTTAATTAACGAACTTCGCGAAAGCGTTGTAAAACCTCCCTCGAAATACCGACACTGGCCTGGCTGAATGGTTAAGCAAGTATTGTACGGTGAGATTGATCCCGACTAGTTCTTCCTTTATGGTTTGAGGAAGGTTTCGAGAGACAGTGGGAGCCATCCTGTTTAGAAAAATTAAAAACCACTCTAAACTTGCAAGAGCATCATGCTAAAGTGTTTCTTCTGTCTCTCCTAATTGCAGCGACCAAACATCATGACAGGACATAAGTTACTACTAGATAAAAACATACTGACAGGGCCAAACTATAAAAATTGGCTTAGGAATGTCAAAATGGCAATCACTTATGACAAGTTGGGGTATCTTCTTACCACCAAAGCTCCCCCTGTCCCAGGTCCCAAAACCAGCGTCGCGGATAGGGAAATCCGTAAGACCTGGGAAATCGACTGCGTGAAGGCCAAATGCCTCGTGCTTGCCTCTATGGACAATGAACAACAGAGGAGGCATGAGAATATGGACCTCGAATCCATATTTCTCCATACAAAAGAACTGTAAGGAGAGCAATCTCGTATCGCCAGATACGAAGTGTCGAAGAAGTTGTTTTCGGCAAGATTGGCTGTCTGATCTTCGGTAGTGGAACACGTGCTTAAGATGATTGGCTATATAGAGGAGCTCGCGGAACTTGGGACCACGTTGGAGAATGAGCTCTATACGGACTTGATTCTTCAGTCCCTTCCTTCCACTTACGTCCAGTTCATTCTGAATTTCAACTTGCAAGAAAAGGAAGTTGAACTTTCAGAGCTCCTCAACATGCTGAGGAGTGCAGAGGGCACCCTACAGAAAGGTAGGGAAACATCCACTTTGTTTGTAAGAGGATCTTCCTCTTCTAGGTCCAAGGCGAAAGCCAATGGAAAGAAGAAGAAAACCCACGCCAAACCAAGGGGCGGTGTTAGTAAGATGGATACGAAGGAAAAGGCAAAAGCAACAAAGGTAGCGGGGAAGCTTGTGGATAAGGAAGAATGCTTTCACTGTCACAAGAATGGACACTGGAAGAAAGATTGCAGGGCTTGGAAAGCCAGAGCACAGGATCTGAAGCAGGTTGCGGCTTCAACTTCAGGTGTGTATGTTATTGAAAACTGTCTATCAATAAACTCTACGTCCTGGGTATTGGATACCGGATCAGGATCTCATATCTGTAATTCTTTGCAGGCATTGAGAAAGCATAGGTTTTTGAAAGCAGGTGACATGACCCTCAAAGTTGCAAACGGAGCTAGCATGGATGCTGAGGCCGTGGGGGACTATCACCTAGGAATGTCAGATGGACATGTTTTGGTTTTACGTAATTGCTTTTTTGTACCCAACGCAACTTTTAATATCATTTTTATATCTTTGATTTCTAAAGAAGGTTATGAATTTGCGTTTGTAAGTAATGTTGTAAACATTCAGCTTAATCAAGTTCTGATTAGGTCAGGTACATTGAGCAATGGTATATACGTATTAAACCTACCACAGATTTTCAATGTCCAGAATACACACAAAAGAAAGTCTCCGGAAATAAATCAGACTTTCTTATGGCATTGTAGACTGGGTCACATCAATGAGAGAAGGTTGACGAAGTTACATACAGAAGGATATTTGGATCCGTTCGAATATCAATCATATGCAACTTGTCAATCCTGTCTCAAAGGAAAGATGACAAAGACTGCGTTCACTGGACACGGAGTGAGAGCGAGCGAGCTCTTGGGACTCGTACACAGCGACGTGTGCGGTCCAATGTCTACACATGCACGAAGCGGTTATTCTTACTTCATTACTTTTACGGATGACTTTTCAAGGTATGGTTATGTCTTCTTAATGAAAAATAAATCCGAAGACTTCGGAAAATTCCAGGAATATAAGAATGAAGTAGAAAAATAAACAGGCAAAAGTATCAAAACACTGAGATCTGATCGAGGTGGTGAATACTTGAGTGCCGAGTTCCAGGACTACTTAAAAGAGAATGGAATTCTCTCTCAGCTTACTCCTCCATACACTCCGCAACATAATGGTGTATCGGAGAGATGGAACCGAAGCCTATTGGATATGGTACGGTCCATGATGAGTAACGCTGAGTTACCGCGATCATTCTGGGGATATGCGCTAGAATCAGCTGCATACCTTTTGAACAGAGATCCAACTAAGACTGTGCCTACTACACCATATCAGATGCGGTGTGGGAAGAGACCCTATCTTAATCACATTAAGACATGGGGATGTCCAGCTTTTGTCAAAAAGCAGTATGCAGACAAGCTCGAGGCACGCTCAGTACAGTGCAAGTTTGTAGGATATCCAAAGAACTCCAAGGGATATTTCTTCTATTGCGAAGAGGAACAAAAGGTTTTTGTTTCTCGTCATGCCCACTTCTTGGAAACTGAGTTTTTGGAAAATCAGATAAGTGGGAGCGCAATAGAACTGGAAGAAATTCCAGAACCACGAGCTATTACTGAAAGCTTAGTAGAACCAGAGGGTTCGAAAGATCAGGACATTCCTACTCCACTCCATAGAAGTAGTAGGCAGTCTCAACCGCCCGAGAGATACTACGGTTTTCTCATAGACGGGGATAGAGAGGATTGCATCATTGATATTGATGAGCCGACTAGCTTCCAGCAGGCCATTCAGAGCGTTGACTTGGTAAAATGGCTGGATGCAATGCGGACCGAAATGGAGTCCATGTACACCAACAAAGTATGGACGTTGGACATTGCTCCAGATGGGGTAAAACCCGTAGGATGCAAGTGGATCTTCAAAAGGAAGATTGGTGTAGATGGACAGGTTGAGACCTATAAAGCTAGACTTGTTGCAAAGGGTTTCCGTCAAAGACCTGGCTTGGACTATGACGAAACCTTTTCTCCAGTGGCTATGCTGAAATCCATTCGGATCCTTCTTGCCATTGCTGCCTTCCACGATTATGAGATCTGGCAAATGGACGTAAAGACCGCTTTTCTAAATGGAAATTTAGAGGAGTGTGTCTAAATGGACCAGCCAGAGGGTTTCATTCAGAGTGGGAGCAGCGAAAAGGTGTGCAAGTTGCTTAAGTCCATCTAGACTAAAGCAGGCATCGCGGAGTTGGAACATCTGTTTTGATGAGACGGTCAAAGAATTTGGCTTTATCAAAAATCCAGATGAACCATGCATCTATAGTAGATTTGTAGCGAGAACTGTAGTATTCCTCGTTTTATACGTGGTTGACATTCTCTTGATAGGAAATGATATTTCTATGCTACAATCTGTCAAAGGGTTCTTGTCACACAGGTTCTCCATGAAAGACCTGGGTGATGCCTCATACATTCTGAGGATCCGGATCGATCGTGACAGATCCAAGAGGATACTGGGACTCTCACAGTCCAGGTACATCGACACCATACTGAAAATATTCAGTATGGAAGATTCCAAGCATGGTAATCTACCGGCTTGTCACGGGATCACCCTCTCCAAAGAGATGTCTCCCAAGACTGATTTGGAAAGGGATCGCATGTCTATTATACCCTACGCTTCTGCGGTAGGCTCTATAATGTATGCGATGTTGTGTACCAGACCAGATGTAGCTTATGCACTAAGTGTGGTAAGCCGGTATCAGTCAAACCCTGGGGAGAAACACTGGATAGCAGTAAAGAACATTCTCAAGTACCTGAGAAGAACTAAGGAGATGTTCTTGGTGTATGGTGGAAAAGACGTCCAGATCGAGGCCTTTGCTGACTCCAGATTCCAGAGTGACAAGGATGATTCCAAGTCCATGTCGGGTTATGTCTTCACCCTCTATGGAGGGGCGGTGTGTTGGAAGAGTTCCAAACAGGAAACCGTTGCTGACTCGACTATGGAAGCGGAATATATCGCTGCTGCAGATGCCACAAAGGAAGCTGTCTGGATGAAGAAGTTCCTCACGGAGCTTCAGGTGGTTCCTACCATTGTTGATCCAATACCGCTGTATTGTGACAACAATGGAGATATAGCTTTAGCGAAGGAACCTAGGTCCCATCAGAAGTCCAGGCACATCTTGAGGCGGTATCACCTGATCAAGGAGATCGTGGTCGCCAGGAGATCGTGGTTCGGAGAGTTGCTACGGAAGATAACACTGTTGATCCATTCATGAAGGCCTTACCCCAGACTCAGTTCGAACGGCTGATCGAGATGATAGGTCTTCGATACGCCAGTACATGGCCTTAGTGCAAGTGGGAGATTGTTAGTGTATATGCCCTAGAGGCCATTACTGTATCATACTTGATTGTATATTACTTGATGGAAGCTTGGGATATTCACCTTGTATTGACATTCTTGCTCAAAATGGTAGTATGCTACTTGGTTTATTTCTGCTTTAATGTGTGCATGTGTTTCTTTTAGCATATCGCCTTTACACATTAGTGGAGCCCTTAGGATCTTTGCTTGATTACCAGCGTTGTGATGGCAGTCACACTCGTGGAGGCTAGGTAGTCTACTAGAACATCCTTATGCAGGTACCTAGTCGTAGGACTATCGAGACAGGGCATCGATACTCTGGAGTAGACTAGCACATGCGCTTCTTATCTCAGCTTGGGAGATGGTCTGTCCCACAGCCGTCAGTACGTCGTACTTGAGATAGTATGCGGGTGCTCGTTAGGTTACAAGTACACTGGACAGGACTCATCGGGAACTGTTGGTTGGTATTATACCTATCGTCAGTTATCAGTTCCCAGGTGACATGAGTACAGCATAGTCCGTTGACTTGACACTGTCACTTCGCCTCGAGTGTGTTCCTACTGTACTTTGATTACTACCCTACCACGGCTCAAAGGAGTCGTGCAAACAGGTAGTTTTTGGGTGCAGTCCCGAAGCACTTGGAGGCAGTGACGGTTAGACAGGATTCGTCTCTCCCGGTATTGGGGGTTGATATCGCGCTGTGTCTAGGAGAGTCATTACACAAAGTCCCTGGTCAGGGCAAGCGAGATAGACTGGTAGGTTTCCAGTGTTATCTCAGGTGTTCTGGGCTACACTCCAACACGACTTGTACCGCTAGTAGGGGACTGAAGTTTACCGCCCCTTAGGCCCGCCATGCGATGTTCTTAGACGAACAGACCGGACTGTACGGAGACTGTCACATACAGGCTCAGTAGCAGTTCAGATGGGTTTACCTTGTCAGTCTTCTTATCGGCATCTACCTGGGGACTGTTACGTACAGCTAGTGCCGCTTACGGTCTGTGGTTAAACCCACTGCCAGCGTAGTGTCGAGTCTTTAGAGTCCCACATAGAGGGTTATTCGCCTTTGGGCAAAACAGAGTAGAGGTCGCAAGGTTTTGCGACTGAGTTCGTTCACATTCCCGCCCTTGTGCACGTTTGGTGTCCGGACAGACATTGCTAGTGGGCTCTGGTTTGAGCCAGATCCTAGTATATGTTTTGGGGTTAGTTTTATCTCATAGTATTCATGCTCCTCGAAACACGAATGTGGGTGTGTATGCACAGTTGATTGAGGTGGAGGAAGAGGATTTTCATTAGGGTTTTGGAACGGGTGCGTATACACAGTTGACAGTCGTCTTTTTCCAAACCCTAATGAATTTGTGATATATCAATTAATAATATTAATTAAATGAAATTGTGTCATGGTTGTGTTTGTTGACTTGTTGACCAAGGTTGACTAGTTGACCATGGTTGAAACTTTGACCATCATCATTACACATCGGAGATGCTCTTTGATCTTTGCAAAAACCATTTAATGTGAAATGATAATTGTCTCATCAAACCAACCATCAACTTTCTCATTTGATTAAAATTATTAATTTGATTAATTCACTTATATTGTTATGGTTGTAAAACTATTCTCATTCTATGATAACCATTCTCTCTCTTCCCTTCCTTTTTCTCCTCCTCTAGTTCAAGGAAAACCATTCTCATGAGTTGAGAAACTTCTCCTTGGAGATAAAACACCCAAAACCACTCTCTACTCATCCTAAGGTTGAAGTTCTAGCAAGCCAGACACTTTAGTTCTCTCAAGATCGAGAAAGGAGCTCAAGGTAGAAACCCTCAGGTGGATCTATCTTCGACAAGAGAAGGCAACGAGGAAAGCACCATCCGACCACTACAAAGAGTCCAAGAAGAAGGAGTTCAAGTGAGGTATAACCCCTAAACGAGTAGATAAATCTCTAGTTTTGTTGCTAGTGTGTAGTTTAGCAAAGATCCGTTTTTGTAGTCCATGTTACCTAAACCCTAAAAATCGTTTTTCACTATTTCCGCAAGCCCGAAAGAACCGGGAGAGGTAACGTGGACTTACAGGTTTGGGACAGTCGTACTGCCTTGTTGGCCAAAGTCAAGGGTAGGTACGGGTGGGTTCAAATTAACTTGGAGAATGACGGGTAGAACTTGACTTGTGACTTATGATTTGTTGGCCAAAGTCAAGATCATAAGAGCATGGGGGAAAAATCACATCGGGAGTTTCTAAGGAAACTGAAACTTGCCAGATAAGCGCATACCTTCTGGAGTGTGATAACGTGAGCGGATTCCGTCATTTTATCATTTGATGATAGTTGGATCCCGTTTCCCACTGATGTGTTGGTTTACTCCTCGGGTGATCCCGACTAATTCTTCTTTCAGGTTTGGAGGAGAATTTGACGGTACAGTAGGAGGTTTCCAGATTAGATAAATTGACAACCATTCTGATCTAGGTTAGAGTGCACGCTGAGTGTTTCTTTTCTCTCTCTCTTTGGTAGCGACCATAACCCGACCCTTGACTATGACTTAATGACCAAGTTGACCGAACCTTCTTAAAACACAGGCTTTTGGATTGTCAGAGTTGCATACCTCATTGTCACTCCTACTTTTACCCTTTCCTCCAGAACTCCCCGTATTACTACGAATGTCCACATCCATTGGATAAAACCATCGTATGGTTATATACAAACTCGAAGGAATTTATTCGAGGATGGTTTCCGGTTCTGGAGAAAACGAATAGGACTATTCAGTTGTCTTTTCCTTTTACCTTCTCTCAGGTTGCGAGTGCTCCTTGGATTAGGACGGTGCACCTATTACACTAATTGGATAGTCTTCTTCCAAACCATAGGCTGGTGCCGAAAGGTAGGGAATGAAGAAAACCATTTAGCCTAAACGGTGTACAGAAGGTATTAAGTAAAGACAAATAAAGGGATTAGTAAGAGGGCAGAGTAAATTGCGACTGCTATTTCACGACCAAATCAAATATTTCTTCGCCAATCCTACATCACCTTTGTATTTCTCCAGAACACTCCGTATCACTACGAAGATCCACAATTTATTGGATACTCCATCATATGGTTATATATGAACTCGAAAGGAACTTGTTCCAGTTCGGGGATGGATTCTGGTTCAGGAGAAATAGGAATATGGTTTTATTCAGTTGTCTTTTATCCTCACCTTCTCTCAGGTTGTGAGTGCTCCTAGGATTAGGATAGTACACCTATTATGCTTAATAGATAGTCTTCTTCCAAACCATAGGCTGGTGCCGAACGGTAGGGAAGGAAGAAAACCATTTAGCCTAACGATGGTGTACAGAAGGTAATGACTAAAGACATATGAAGGGATTTGGAGAGATGACAAAGAAATATACGGTTTCAGTTGTGAATCTGATAATGGAAGAGGCATTACTCGGAATACCAAGATACCCCTACGAAACATTTCAATGTTTCAGTTTCAATGTGTACTGTAAAAAGAAAACTGATTTCCCAATTAGACACTTGCTCCGGGGTATGTATTTACCAGGTATGATTCTCACATCTGTATGGTTTTACAGATGATGAGTGGGAGTAAGTTATTGGGAATTGGGTGATCATCCTCATTATATCGGGATTCGTTGTACTTGGTGATATTTGAGGAAATCGCCTGGGCTGTTTTCCGGACGACAAATATTTGGTTTTGAATATCCGTTGTTATGAACCATTTTCAAATTGATATATTTGTACGTCTATTTTTATAGAGTGAGATATAACTTTTTGAAATTATGTCTATGACATTTACCTATATCAGTGGATGGTTAGGTAAAGAGTATTAAACAGCGGTGTAATTCTTCTTAACCATAAGTACAGTTTTCAACCTACGACACACAGAGAATAGTTATTAGACTCAAGGGACTTAAACAAAGTATTATATGTTGTCCAGTGTCCATTAGGACAGAGGGGTTGGTCTTCGTACTATATTCGGTTTACTTATGACTTCTCCAGTTTTTAGACATGTGTTTCGTAAAAATGCAGGGTCTGAGTTTTGAGAAGTTATAGGTATATGAATAAAGTAGAGAACCAAGTGTTGCAAGTATCGGGATTCTTCAAGGTAATCGAAGATGTAGATACTTGTGTATGGTATTCAGTTGATAGTAATGATTATGAGAAACTTCTTTCTCTTTCAGGTTACTCATATTTGGATGCATTCCTAAGTTGAGTAACGCTGATAGGCCTCCTTCCATTTAGTTGACATGCACTGGAGACAGCTACAAGATTTGAATCTGGTTCCAATTAAATAAGTGCCTCTGTTTCTATATTGGATATACAACAGTTCATATCTTAACGATGTTAAGGTACGGGGAGTTGTACGGCTTATGCTTAATGAAAGGTTTGTTTAGCACCCTATGAAGAGTTTTGAAGCATCACATGACCCAAAGTTATAATTTTTATGGTGCTAAACTAACATGCAAAGGGATCGATCCTAGAAAATTAGGGTTAACAAACTTTGAACTAGTAAAGATAAGGGTTTGAAGACTACAACCTTTGTAGCTCCCCTTTGCTGGACTCCTTGGTGTCTTGGGTGTTGAATCAAGGTCCTCTTGAAGTTCCTTTGTGTCCATGACGATCCACCACAGAGTACTCCGTCCAAGCTCGCTACTTTGGAAAACCGAAGGAAACACTCTAATCAAGTCGGCTAGACTTGAGTAGAATGATGTTGTGGTTTGGAATCTCACTTCAAAAACCTTTCTTTAGTTGTATTTAGCTCACTAGAAAAGACTAGAGAGGAAAAGATGAAGGAGGATGAAGATGGTGGCTAATTTAGACAAGAGGTGTAAAAGATAACCTTGAGTTAAGAAGAAAAAGAAATATATATCACTATATATATTTATTTCCTTCTTAACTTCAACCATGATTAAATGATGGATAGTTAGTTTAACTTGGGTTTTAAATGATAAAGAGAAGGATAACCATAGGTTAGTGGTAGTTGAGATAGGTTAGGTTAGAAGAAGAGTGTAGAATCAAGAATGATTATTTTCTTTTTCATTTTACTTTAAAACCAAAATTAAATAATAATCCATTATTTAATCTATGGTGTGAGTCTTATATTGCCACCATTTCCATATGCAATCAACGATGATGGATGGGTGTATGTATGTATACATGTATGCACATCTACATGTGCATGAAACTAGAAAAGAAGAAAGAAACACATGCATGCATGCATACATCCATCAAACCCTAGAAAGGTTTCAAGTGAGAAAACTAATGGTTAGATGATAAATCAACACTTAATTTATCAATCCGGTCATATCTCATATGACCCCACCAAAAGCAGTTCACCCGATCAATGTTCGGTATCATATACGCACATTTCAATCGGGTGCATGCGCATATCGCATACGCGCACCACAACGTTTCGCCTGGACTGGGTAACTCCTTTGTGCGACTCTAAGACTCGTCAATACGCCGGCAGAGGGTAATGATCATATCAAGTACCCTCAAGCCGCAAGCGGTCAGCTAAACGTAACGGCCACCCGGGTATTGAGCGATCAGAAGACAACAAGCGAACCTGCTACAACTCCCGTCGAGCCATCCGGCAACACTACCGTACAGTCCGGTCTCTTCGTCAGATATGCTGCATATCGAGCCTAGGGATGGTCACGTCGACCCCAATAACTCAATAAGTCGTGCCGGTGAATGGTCTATAACAGATTGAGAAACTACTGATAACACTTATCAGCAAATCTCAGCAGCCCTGGCCAGGGACTTGCTGTTATAACCAGTCAGGCACAGCACAGCATCAACTCCCAATACCGGGAGAGACGAAACCCCTCCTATCGCTCATCGTCTTCGTATGTCTCGGGACTGTACCCAACGGCCACCTGTTTGCACGACTCAGTAGAGCCGTGGTAGGGTGGCAATCAAAGTATAGTGGGAGAACACACAAGACTCCATGACGATCTCGGGTCTACAGACTAACCTGTACCAGTGTCACCTGAGAACTGCTATCCGACGATAGATATAATTCCATATAGGAGTTCTCGGTGAGTCCGTCCAGTGTACCCAGTCACCACTGAGCACCCGTATATGATCTTGATGTCAAACATCGATGAATGTGGGAACATCCATCGCCCATCGTATGGGTCTAGTATCATATACGCTAGTCTACTCTGGTATATCAATGCCCCATCTCGATATACCTACGACTAGGGACGTTCCAGGATATGCTTATAGACTACAGATGTCCCACTAGTATGATCTCCATCATAATCAGAGTAGTCAAGCCGATATCCTCAGGCTTTATCAGCATGTATGAATGAATAAAAGCATGATCAAATCAACATGTCAGATAAAGAAGAACCAGATAGCATACTATCATGTCGAGCAAGAATGCAAACTGAATATATATACATGTATAGATACATCCACTATCACATAATGGCCTCTAGGGCATACATATATCCAACAATCTCCCACTTGCACTAAGGCCAGTTATTCGCGTATCTCATACACAACATCTCAAAAAGTCGCTCATGCTGTGGCTGAGGGAGGGCCTTGGTGAACGGATCCGCGGCGTTGTTCTTTTTGTCAACTCTCTTAATCTCGATCTCACGGCGATCTACAATCTCCCGGATCAAATGAAAGCGCCTCAGGATATGTCTGGACCGCTGATGGGATCTGGGCTACTTGGCTAACGCCATCGCCCCATTATTGTCACAATACAAAGGTATTGGATCAATAACGGTTGGAACTACTCCTAGCTCCGAGACGAACTTCTTCATCCAGACGGCTTCCTTGGCGGCATCATTTGCAGCAATGTACTCAGCTTCCATCGTAGAGTCTGCAACGGTATCTTGTTTGGAACTCTTCCAACTTACCGCCCCTCCATTGAGGGTAAATACAAACCCTGAGATAGATTTGCTGTCATCCTTATCGCTCTGGAAGCTCGAATCGGTAAAGGCCTCCATTTGGAGATCTGTATTACCATACACCAAGAACAATTCTTTAGTCCTTCGTAAGTACTTAAGAATGTTCTTCACAGCTGTCCAGTGGTTCTCCCCTGGGTTGGATTGATACCTGCTTACAACACTAAGTGCATAAGCTACATCTGGGCGTGTACATAACATCGCATACATTATAGATCCTACTGCCGAAGCATAAGGTATAATGCTCATGCGAGCTCTCTCTTCATCGGTCTTTGGACAAGAATCCTTGGAGAGAGTGACTCCATGGCAAGCGGGTAAGGCACCCCGCTTGGAGTCTTCCATACTAAACCTCTTTAGGATGGTGTTGATGTACCTGGTTTGGGATAATCCCAATAACTTTTTGGATCTATCCCTATAGATCCTTATGCCCAGGATGTATGTGGCATCACCCAGGTCCTTCATGGAGAACCTTAGTGATAAGAATGATTTGACCGACTATAGCATAGGAATATCATTTCCTATCAGAAGAATATCATCCACGTACAATACGAGGAATGTGACAGCTCTTCCTATAGCCTTCTTATAAACACAAGGTTCATCTGGATTTTTGATGAAATCAAACTCTTTGATAACATCATCGAAACAGATGTTCCAACTCCGAGATGCCTGCTTTAACCCATATATGGAATTAAGAAGCCTACATGCTTTTTCGCTGCTCCCACTGTCAATGAAGCCCTCTGACTGATCCATATAAACGCATTCTTCTAAATCTCCATTTAGAAATGCTGTTTTAACGTCCATCTGCCAGATTTCATAGTCGTAGTGAGCAGCAATAGCAAGTAGGATCCGAATGGATTTAAGCATGGCTACGGGCGAAAAAGTTTCGTCATAGTCCAAACCTGGTCTTTGACGAAAACCTTTCGCTACAAGTCTTGCCTTATAGGTCTCTACCTGCCCATCTACACTAATCTTTCTTTTAAAGATCCATTTGCACCCTACAGGTTTTACCCCAGGGGGTACAACGTCCAAAGTCCATACTTTGTTGGTGTACATAGACTCCATTTCGGATCTCATGGCATCCAGCCACTTCACAGAGTCACCACTCGTGATAGCTTGCTGAAAACTGGTAGGATCATCATCATCCATGATGCAATCTTCTCTGTCACCATCAATGAGGAAACCGTAGTACCTCTCGGTGGGCGAGAAGTCCTACCAGACCTACGGAGTGGCCGAGGTTCTTCAGTTTCTGCTGCAACAGCCGGTTCAACCAAATCGTCATTTATAGTTTGTGTCTCTAGAATCTCTTCCAGATCTACTACCTTGCCATCATCTTTATCTGTGAAAAACTCTTTTTCCAAGAATGTGGCATACTGAGAAACAAACACCTTTTGTTCCTCTTTGTGGTAGAACAGATATCCATAAGAATTCTTTGGATATCCCACAAAGTTACACATGACTGACCGTGTCTCGAGTTTGTCCGGATTCTGCTTTTTAACATAGGCCGGGCAACCCCAAATCTTAATTCTTTTAAGAGATGGTCTCTTCCCATTCCATATCTCATATGGCATGGTAGACACGGCTTTGGTTGGAACCCTGTTTAGCAGAAATGCTGCAGTCTCCAATGCATGTCCCCAAAACGAGACTGGTAACTCAGCGTCACTCATCATGGACCGGACCATATCTAATAGGGTCCTATTCCGTCGTTCTGACACACCATTGTGCTGTGGTGTGTAAGGAGGAGTGAGCTGAGAGAGAATCCCATTCTCTTTTAGGAAGTTTGCAAATTCTGTACTGAGATACTCTCCACCTCGATCTGATCGAAGCATCTTAATACTCAAGCCGGTTTGTTTTTCTACTTCTTGTTTATATTCAACGAATTTCTCGAAAGCGTCGGACTTGTCTTTTAATAAAAATACATGACCGAATCTTGAGAAATCATCGGTGAATGTAATGAAGTATGAAAAACCGCCTCTAGCCTGTGTAGACATTGGCCCACATACATCACTATGTATGAGGCCAAGGAGCTGGGTAGCTCTTTCTCCGTGTCCGGTAAACGAAGTTTTGGTCATTTTACCCTTGATACAAGACTGGCAAGTCGCATAAGATTTATATTCAAAAGAGTTTAAATATCCATCTTTGTGTAACCTGTTTAGTCTTGTTTCGTTAATATGACCAAGTCTACAATGCCAAAGAAAAGCTTCATTTAATTCTGAAAGTTTTCTTTTATTAGTGTGTTGTATACTGAAAACTGTGTGTTGATTTAGGACATATATTCCGTTATTAAGCGTACCATACCCAACCAACATTTGATTTAGGTGAATGTTCATAATATTGTTCTGCAACACAAAATTATACCTTTCATTGTCCAACAAAGAAACGGATATTATATTACATAGCATACTTGGTACAAAATAACATGGATTCAAAATCAAAATACATCCAGATGGCAACCCCAAGTGATACTCTCCCACTGCGACTGTATGTACATTGGAACCATTTCCAACGCGGAGAGTATGGTCACCTGTCCTCAAAACCTTGCTATTTCGCAGCCCCTGCATAGAATTGCAAATATGAGAACCTGAACCGGTATTCAATACCCAGGAAGCAGAGTTTATAGAAAAACAGTTTTCAGTCACAAACGCACCTGAAGCAGAAGCATCACCATGCTTCTTCTTGAGACTTAAGTACTCCGTGCAATTGCGCTTCCAATGTCCTGTCTTGTGACAATGAAAACATTCGCCTTTCCCCGAGTCTCCAGCCTTGGACTTTCCCTTTCCCTTCACCTTTTTAACTCCGCCCTTAGGATTAGTGGGTTTCTTCTTTTTCTTTCCCTTGGCCTTGGCTTTCGGGCGAGAAGAGGAAGACTGTCCAATAGTCATAACGGGAGTTTTTGCTAACTTCATAGTGCTCTCTGCACTCCTTAACATATTAAGGAGTTCAGGGAGGTCCTTCTCCATGCCATGCATTTTGAAGTTCACTATGAACTGAGCAAAGGTGGAGGGGAGGGACTGCAGAATAATATCTATATATTGTTCATTGTCCATTATCCATCCAAGGTCCTCAAGCTCTTCTATAAGAGCTATCATCTTCAGAACATGGTCTCCTACTGGTGTGCCAGGGGCCATTCGCATCTGAAACAATTTCTTTGATGCTTCGTATCGTAATACGCGGGATTGCTCCCCATACAACTCCTTTGTATGGAGCAATATACCGTGAATGTCCATGTCCTCGTGCTTCTTTTGATGTGTGTTATCCATCAATGCAAGCGCGAGGCATGTGGCCGTGGCACAGTCAGCGTCCCATGTCTTGCGGACTACAATGTCCGCAACTGAGGATTTTGGACCTGGGACGGGCGGGGCTGAAGCCGTGAGGACATATGATACTTTATCATAAGTCAAAGTGATCTTCAGATTCCTTAGCCAGTCTTTATAGTTGGTCCCATTCAGTTTGTTTTTATCTAGTAGAAGCATAAGTCCAGTCATTGGTATCTGCCATTAAGAGAGAGAAAAGAATACACTCAGTGAAAGCTCTTGCACAGATTAGATTGGTTTATTATCTTGTCTAATCGATGTTTCCCACTGCTTTTTATCAAGTTTTTCTTTCAAACCTTAAAAAGAAAAACTAGCCAGGATTAATTACAGTCTACAACTTCGGTAACCGTTCAGCCAGGCCAGTGTCGGTACTTTGAGGGAGGTTCCCGGTGCTTTCGCACGGACCTAATTAGAGTAAACCTCGTTTTCCCAGAGGCGGAGCCCCGTTAACACCTTTCTAGACACCTAATGAGTTAGCTAATTGTAAACTGTAAAACTCTCCTAGGAGCAACTATTGCCCACAGTGGGATCGGGATCCAACCATCACATGGAAGGTATGCAATCTCATTGCAAATTTCAACACTTGAAATTCCCGATGTAATTTTTACCCCTAGTACTTATGACCTTAACTATGGTCAACAAATCATAAGTACCAGTCAAGTTCTACCCGTCATTTCTTGATTAATTAGACCCACCCATATGACCCTTAACTATGGTCAACAAAGTCGCATGAATGTCCTAATTAATCTGCATCATATGCAGTGTAGGAAGACATCACTTAGCTACCGTACACTACGCCTTAACTAAAGTCAACAAACGTAGCACGAATACTAAGTACTCTACTTCCTAAAATGACGGAGGGTTGCGAATGATTTTTAAGAAAATCTTTAACGCTTTGAACTTGATATCATTGTAGAATCAAACAGTTTTTCAAAAGGAGTGGCTCAAGCTCCGCAGTTTTGAAATGTAGCTTTTTCATAAATAGCCGAGTAGTTTTAAATCCGATTCTACAACATCTTTTTAGGTTTATTTTCTTTACATTAATCACATTAATGTAATCCCATCATTTAAGTCCTTAAGCCAATCACAGAAAAGAAACGAAAATAACACGTACGCTTATGCCATCCGCATTCGCCGCAATGTTCCGTTATGCACCGTTAGGTTACTTAACTAACGGCATATCGGGACGGGACTAGCGCGGGTGTAAAACATAAGCAACGTCTACTATGTATCATATATATAATATGTCATTCGTCTCAGATATCACAGAATACAGGCAGCAGAAACATAGATATAACGTGGGATATCCTAGGACGTCCGTATTTAGTATTTAGCCAGAATAGAAAATACGGATTCCACAGTCGTGATGAATAGCCAAGCCCACACCCTGGACCCCTACGAGAGCGCCAAGTGACCCTACCAATCCTGGAGTTTAGGAGACCCGGTCTCGACTCCTCTAGATGGCCTCCCACTGAACCCTAGAACCCGGTCACCAGTGCTCCCCTCCTTGGGTCCATCCTAATGCGGAAAAGTAAATAATATACAACACTGGTGACCCAACCTGTCACGACCCGAAAGAGCACGTGACTGGCCCTTGAACCATATGAAGTCTATAGGACTCCATCTGATCCAAGTAAGCCAAAAGCCCAGAAATCTAAAACCATTTTTGAGAATAAGTAAAGAAAACTGGTTTAAAGAAGTGAAGAAAAACATGTTTGAAATCAAGGTTTTTAAATAACTAAGCTGAATGTGCATTTGAAAACCGTACAGTCTTTTCTAAAATTTTCGGCAGAGTTTCTCTTGTAAAACTGGCCCCGAATGGGGTACAACATGAATAACAATATATAAAATGATAAAGGCATCCCCAAGCGGGAGCTAGCTCTTCGTCAATCGACGGTCACAACCACACGATGATATGATAATATACAACGCCAAGTGGCGAGGATCAAAATCAAGGAAAGCTCAAAAAGCAGCAAGAAAACCGCAATACTACTAAGCGCGACTCTAAGGTCGAATAATACCACACTGTCTCTAAGTCTGAAAGAATATACAAGTTTTTGGTTGATGGACAATTTCTAGATACAATGAAATACATGAATAAAATGGTGATTCTTGATGCGAAAGAATCCACCTACCAAAGCAAATCACCCGCAAGAAGGTAGTGTGCCAGAAATGCCGCAATGAAACCTGTACGGCAGAACCTGCAAGGACTGTGGCATAACGGGGGTGAGTTGCCAACTCGTGAATAGAAATATCTACAAGCAGAAACCGAATGCAAGACATAAACCTAAGCCAACGATCAGTAATACAATCCACAAGAGTGCATCTGAGTGTAATAAGGTGGCAAGGTAACATCTAATCATGTATGTAGTGCCAGGTACTCAGGTAATAACATGTCATCAGTGTAAGGTATGCCTGCATGAGGTAAGTATGATGAAATATCAATGATATCAATACACATATATTAGCGTCCCATACCACTAATATTGGTGTAAGGGTATATATAACAGCGCCCTCATACCCTGTTATATATACAAATGAAGTATGACAAGTGTAAATCCAGTCTGTATATGATCCATGTCTGTATATATGTGGAACCCGTCCACCTGTCACCCACTGACAGTAAGCATCATGTATGCAAGTATGAGGATATAAACAATATCATGGAAAACATCATGAAACCCGTGCCAAGCATCGACACGTAAATCCTCATCCATATGGGGCTCCGTCTGCGGTATCGGCCCTCGGCCCCGGCAGCACGAGTCAACCCATGTCCATCTCTGGGCTCCGTCTGCGGTAGCGGCCCGTCGGCCCCCGGCAGTACGCCCATCTCTCGGCTCCAGGCGGTATCCCCCGGATATCCGCCGAGCTCAAATACAATCACCGGTAGGTACTCGCCCGCCTCCAGGCTCAATCGGCATAACCCATCGATCATCTCGCCGAGGGGAACCATACCGGGCCCACCATGAACCCGCAAACGGATCATCACTCCTCGAATCGGGTTTCAAGCACACGTCTCAGCACCGAGAAAACGCGTGGTGGACGCACCCAAATATCATATCACGAGGTACCGGGTTTTCATAAAAGAACATCTTTTCTTAAATAATCCCACGGTCCTCAAAATCAGAAATCACATGAAAATCCACATCAAGAAGTAAATCCAATGCAATGTGCTATGCAATCAATCCATGATGTATGCGACATGTAAAGAGAGATATCATATCGGAAATCATGCAACATGGAATAGTAATGTACATATGTCGGGAGGAACCGCTCCTTTAGAATGAATCAGTTTAAAGAATATCTTGCGGTCCTCAATCTCAATCAAGCCAGAATCATCTATGTTTGTGTACAGGTACATGTGTACAATATGCCAAGCAGTAATCATATCATGAATGCAACAGTACTACAGTGTAGTGGCATGGCAATTATCGATGATGAAGTGTGTGAGCCGGCAAATAGTGTACGTGAAACATACGCATCATCGATAATGGTGCTGGTGTCCTAACAGCATGATAATAATAAAACAATGAACATATGCCAGCAATGCGAATAGCAGGAAAATGCAGATATCTAGTAGTCAACACCACAGTGAAGTATCTACTATGCAAACTACATCCAAGTATCCGGTCAATCAGGAAGGGTAGGTGTGGAAACCACCTAAATCTGAGTCGATACATGTATAAAAGTATATAGTCGGTGATCTCGCCTCAATGTCATATCATAAGATATCCTCGAGTTATGAGTACGGATCTATCATCAATATCGGCTCGTACGGTAAATCATCGTACGACATCCCCATAGCTGGGTAGGGGTCAGTATCTCACTGTCTCATCACATAACAGATATCACCATCGTCAGATCATATAGTCTGGAGTACTACTCTATGTCTAGTACAAAACGGTAACCTCAGTAAGTATGCATGCGGGGGTAAACACATATCCCAAGCCCGCAAGAATCACAAGTCATATCCCACATATGAATCGTATAAAATCACCGATCCCAGGGCACCCAGCCCACATCATCGACTCATCTCCAAAGTCATCACATATCATCAATCACAGTGCAAGTACAAGTGATAAGCAAGGGTGTGTGTGTAGGTGTAATTCTACCCTAGGGTTCGCGACTATGAACTACACTAGTCACTTCTAACCCTACATTATCCACAATACACCTAATATCACAATAAACTACATAGTAATCTATCTACGGACTGCGGGGGTGCTATACGCCATCCACCCGACTTCCCCCTGTAGATATAATCTACTCACCTTGCATCACCAATTGCGGACGTCACCACGTATTTGCTTGTCGTCCCGAAGTCTTCATGGGTACCTACACATCAAAATATCGTATATGCGCATTAAAACCAAATCCAATCTAAAACGGCGCATGAAATCCAAAACGATACGATAAGGGGGCCTATAGGTGAGAACCTATGGCACGCCTTCAAAACCATCAATAAATCCTCTACATCGTCGTATAAACGACAATTAGTCGAGGCAAAACACATTCCACCATTTCAGAATCAAAAATACGGAATACGGAAACACGAATCCAAAATAGCAACTTAGGATATATGTCCCAGATTTCACCCTAGATAGAATCTGTCAAAACTAGAAGTACCCTGGGTCAACACTAGAGGAACAGGGGCTGTGCACAGAAAACGAGGAGAATGGCTAAGTATGCTAAGTCAAAGTCCACCTCTCTCTCTCACCTACCCTCATCATTATATTTTCCTTTCTTTTCCTTTTCTTTTAAAATCCAAACCTTCTCACATCAATAGTAATCCCAAAAGAAAACCATGGCTAGAAAAATGCACAAGTGTAGAAAAAGTGATGTGTGCAAGTTTTGCACAAAATTGCCAAAAAACCCGATTAGCGATTTTAATCGCGATTAGCACTAATTTATTGTCAAACTAATCACAAAAACTTAAAAATGCCATAATCCACTAATTTACCCTATTTTAGAATTTTCCATAATTTTTCATAATTTTTTCTAACATTTTTCCTATTTATTTGCATTTAATATTAAAATAATCAATAAAATAATATTAAATTATAAAAATTCCCAAAATTAATATTTTATATTTTTGAAAATGTTACAATCTACCCCCCTTAAAGAAATTCGGTCCCCGAATTTTAAATTTAAACCCCCAGATACAAAAACATCTCAGTAATAAACCAAAGTCGTCGGGGCTCCGAAATCATCAACACATAGAACGTCACAGCGCAATGCATGCGCAAGGGTACTGAGCAGATAACTCGAAAACAAAACTCCGTCAAGCATCCCGCAATCATCGGAGTCAATGTAAAAAAAACACAATGTCAAATCCAATACAAAACCGATATGATATGGATCGGAACTACACATGTAGACATCCAATCTAAACATAACACCATCCTGTGCGTCTGGTGCGCACTGAAATCAAAAAAAAAAATCCATATATGTGCTAAACAGGTGCACAAAACAACATCCAAGTGCAACGGGTCTGCACGAAGCATCTATCATGGGCATCGTATGTGCCTGACAGCAAAATAAATCAGGTGCATGTGACATGCACGAAGAATCCCGATTTAGCGCATCTGGCGTGCACCAAAATCGTATCTAAAAACATGCGCCCAACATGCGCGAAAATCCAAACCGGTGCATTCATCGTGCACGAATGAAAATCTAAACCCTGCGCACTCAACATGCACGGAAATCACGAAATCCAATAGCAAACACCGAACAGGCGTAAAGCACATCGCCAGCACGGAGTGCAAAAATCAACCATCAAAATCCGGGTCAAAATCAACGATATAATGCGGCTCAAACCAAAATCAGGGTACCGCAAGGAAAATCTCACAACCGTGTGCATCAGCGTGCACGAATCAAAGTCTAACACTAAAATGCATGAAAACTCTGCGCAAAATATATAAATATCCAGTGGGTGCATGAAACCAATATCATGAAACTCAGTCACCAAAACTAGATCGTGCAAATAGAACGCCCAAAATACCGAAATCCAAAATGACGGATACGTGATAATCGAATCACAAAATCACAAATCATAAATACCGTCTTCGGTAGTTTCTCCTTCAAGGTCGAGAAGGAGTCAGTGTAATCCACTGCTAGCAGCGCAGGATATCTACCTGCCTCTTGCTCACGGTCTGGCGTCTTCTGACTCTCTAGGTCCTTATCTTCTCTACGGATTACCTATCACGCGGTCAATCGGCTCATCGGCCCTGTCAGGTGTGCTAACGGGGACGATTCCGTTCTGGCACTTTTCTGGTCACCTCTCGGTCAAACCTTACGACCACTCGTAAGGCAGCATATCACTGACGTCGGTCTCTGGCTATCCGAATGCACGTCACACATCTGATCCTGGGTGCAAACATCATTGCAGCAATGTCCTGGAAGGAATCCTGCTCAAGGTCTCTTCCAATCATGCCTATGCCGATCTGTACAGAGGCTGGCTCTCTTGTACTATCTCTTCTCGCTGGAAAGACATCTGTGTCCTCAGCACAACATTTCTCGAAAATTGGTCACATCCCAACGTTTCTGTAAGCATAGCAGGTCTCTAGTTTCGACGGGAAACAATGACAACTCGTCAGTGTCTCACACGAACCTCTGGTTCCACTTGTCTCCATCGTCGTCCACTATGACGTCACGCCAAGCTACTATACACTGTACTGCTCTCGGCCACGGTCAATCTGAAGTCTCTCACACGGACTCGAAATCGCGTACTCTGTAGCTTCATCATTCTGTAGCAGATGTCAGGCCGAACTGGTCCTCGGAAACACGTCCCAACCATCGGAGGAATACTCATCACTCGTCCGTCCTTGATCCATTCGCAACGCATCTGGGTAAGTTCCTTTATCCGAACTTGGTCAACTACCTCGTCGACAATGCCGAACTCTGGCCTGCTGGGTGTGCGCAACACGACCACTCCTGGTCTAGGTCTTCTCGTATCGTACTCCAGAAAGGTCCTGCCGAGGTTCCTTTCTCAAATCTCAATCCTGCCGAAATGCCCGGAAGTCATCATCCAATGCTGAAGCTAAAGCTTATTCCGGAACGGCTGCATACCTATCGCGCTTCTTTCTGGAAGGTATATCCATATACCACGCCTCTGGGTGCGTATAACATCTCTGATGTCGGCGGAGTGGGACGTCATCTCGTCGAAATATCTTGCGAACTCTTTTCTTCACTCTGCATCAGTGTCGACTGATTCGGACTCGTCTCATCATGGCTGCACGAACTGCGCTCCGACGGCTATGCTCGCACCTGGAGTCTCCCAAGCAGTGTCCCATCACGATATCCGAAAGATGTCGAACCATCCGATCGACTCGTCAGATCCTCATAATCCCCCAAGAGCTCACATCTCGGGTACAGTTTAATAGTATCGAGTACATGCCACAGCGTCGGTGGTCCAGCCGTAGAAGGGCAAACCCAAGCCTCACTAATGGCGCCGCGGAACCGCCGTAAACCCTAAGGTTCCAAGGCTGTCACACGGTCATTAAGTCGAGTTAGGGTTTCATTCTTCTAGAGGGTCCATAGAATCACCTGCATGTCTTTCCGTATACTTTAAACTTGGAAAATAGGCTCCTGACATTCGATCGTCTCAATCGACTCTCAACGAATCTGCGTGAAGTCGTCTCTAGCTGGAATCAATCCACCTGATGACCTCGCATCGGGGTAAGCGAACTCACCACGCGTCCTAGTCATCCATCCTCGGTGACTAGCAACTCGCTATCATCTCTCTAAGAACATGCTCATGCTGCAATAGCTCCAATCATCTGGACGATATCTCATCATTTGCAGCAACAACTGGCTCATATGCCTGTACGCCGAACAACGCCTCAATCCTCCAGGAAAGGCAATACATAAGCGGTCATCTCTGAATCAGCCTGCTCTAGATCTGAGTAAGACTCTCCACACTGGAAATCTTCAACTCAACTGGGCCCGCTCTGGCGCAAAATCGGACGAATCACCTTCGTCTCTCAAATCGGGTAGACTAGCTATCATCTGTCGCATAACTGCCTGAAAGCTCCGGCAATCTCAGCTCGTAAGCTCCGAAAGCAACACCCTGTCAATCTCAGCGACAGCTGGTCCATCTGTCTGCACGGTAGGCGACATCACCATCTCTGAGGTATGCTGTACATCAACAGTCCTCTCTCAACTGGCAGCTCTAACAAAGGCCCGATCATCCGGTGCAAGACCAAGCACTCGCCTCCACTAGAGGTCACAATCACCAACACTAACTCGAGACGTTCCCATGTCACCAGAAAACACAAAGGTCGGCCCTCGTACCAAACGAGCTCACACCGGCCGTAACCCTAGCAGCAGCCCAAACTGCGCTCAAACACGGTGACAGGAATCTCAATCGAGTATCAAAGAGAGCACATCAGTGGCAAGAAGGGAAACAACAGATCCAAAATGGATACATGATCATAGGAAGGAACAGTATCAATGAAGGTATGATCATGAAACTAATAGAATCGGGGATCTCAAATGGATGAATAATCCTGGATATAAAGAGAATCACTGATCTCGAAAGTATGTACATCCTAAGGTTCCTTAAGCGGAGTGGCGTGTCGTAAGTATGCCGCGGAACATACCAACGGTACGTCACTCTACTTTAGTCACCAAATCCATCAACCAAGGGTCATCCTAAAACGACGAAAGTTCGGGTTTACACCCCCTCGACCAAGTCTAAGTTCCGTAAGGTCAAGCCTAAGTTCCGTATATAAACAACTCCCTAGGCTCCACATAGTCAAACTTAGACTCGAACCAAGGTCAACCTAGCGCTCTGATACCAACTTTGTCACGACCCGAAAGAGCACGTGACTGGCCCTTGAACCATATGAAGTCTATAGGACTCCATCTGATCCAAGTAAGCCAAAAGCCCAGAAATCTAAAACCATTTTTGAGAATAAGTAAAGAAAACTGGTTTAAAGAAGTGAAGAAAAACATGTTTGAAATCAAGGTTTTTAAATAACTAAGCTGAATGTGCATTTGAAAACCGTACAGTCTTTTCTAAAATTTTCGGCAGAGTTTCTCTTGTAAAACTGGCCCCGAATGGGGTACAACATGAATAACAATATATAAAATGATAAAGGCATCCCCAAGCGGGAGCTAGCTCTTCGTCAATCGACGGTCACAACCACACGATGATATGATAATATACAACGCCAAGTGGCGAGGATCAAAATCAAGGAAAGCTCAAAAAGCAGCAAGAAAACCGCAATACTACTAAGCGCGACTCTAAGGTCGAATAATACCACACTGTCTCTAAGTCTGAAAGAATATACAAGTTTTTGGTTGATGGACAATTTCTAGATACAATGAAATACATGAATAAAATGGTGATTCTTGATGCGAAAGAATCCACCTACCAAAGCAAATCACCCGCAAGAAGGTAGTGTGCCAGAAATGCCGCAATGAAACCTGTACGGCAGAACCTGCAAGGACTGTGGCATAACGGGGGTGAGTTGCCAACTCGTGAATAGAAATATCTACAAGCAGAAACCGAATGCAAGACATAAACCTAAGCCAACGATCAGTAATACAATCCACAAGAGTGCATCTGAGTGTAATAAGGTGGCAAGGTAACATCTAATCATGTATGTAGTGCCAGGTACTCAGGTAATAACATGTCATCAGTGTAAGGTATGCCTGCATGAGGTAAGTATGATGAAATATCAATGATATCAATACACATATATTAGCGTCCCATACCACTAATATTGGTGTAAGGGTATATATAACAGCGCCCTCATACCCTGTTATATATACAAATGAAGTATGACAAGTGTAAATCCAGTCTGTATATGATCCATGTCTGTATATATGTGGAACCCGTCCACCTGTCACCCACTGACAGTAAGCATCATGTATGCAAGTATGAGGATATAAACAATATCATGGAAAACATCATGAAACCCGTGCCAAGCATCGACACGTAAATCCTCATCCATATGGGGCTCCGTCTGCGGTATCGGCCCTCGGCCCCGGCAGCACGAGTCAACCCATGTCCATCTCTGGGCTCCGTCTGCGGTAGCGGCCCGTCGGCCCCCGGCAGTACGCCCATCTCTCGGCTCCAGGCGGTATCCCCCGGATATCCGCCGAGCTCAAATACAATCACCGGTAGGTACTCGCCCGCCTCCAGGCTCAATCGGCATAACCCATCGATCATCTCGCCGAGGGGAACCATACCGGGCCCACCACGAACCCGCAAACGGATCATCACTCCTCGAATCGGGTTTCAAGCACACGTCTCAGCACCGAGAAAACGCGTGGTGGACGCACCCAAATATCATATCACGAGGTACCGGGTTTTCATAAAAGAACATCTTTTCTTAAATAATCCCACGGTCCTCAAAATCAGAAATCACATGAAAATCCACATCAAGAAGTAAATCCAATGCAATGTGCTATGCAATCAATCCATGATGTATGCGACATGTAAAGAGAGATATCATATCGGAAATCATGCAACATGGAATAGTAATGTACATATGTCGGGAGGAACCGCTCCTTTAGAATGAATCAGTTTAAAGAATATCTTGCGGTCCTCAATCTCAATCAAGCCAGAATCATCTATGTTTGTGTACAGGTACATGTGTACAATATGCCAAGCAGTAATCATATCATGAATGCAACAGTACTACAGTGTAGTGGCATGGCAATTATCGATGATGAAGTGTGTGAGCCGGCAAATAGTGTACGTGAAACATACGCATCATCGATAATGGTGCTGGTGTCCTAACAGCATGATAATAATAAAACAATGAACATATGCCAGCAATGCGAATAGCAGGAAAATGCAGATATCTAGTAGTCAACACCACAGTGAAGTATCTACTATGCAAACTACATCCAAGTATCCGGTCAATCAGGAAGGGTAGGTGTGGAAACCACCTAAATCTGAGTCGATACATGTATAAAAGTATATAGTCGGTGATCTCGCCTCAATGTCATATCATAAGATATCCTCGAGTTATGAGTACGGATCTATCATCAATATCGGCTCGTACGGTAAATCATCGTACGACATCCCCATAGCTGGGTAGGGGTCAGTATCTCACTGTCTCATCACATAACAGATATCACCATCGTCAGATCATATAGTCTGGAGTACTACTCTATGTCTAGTACAAAACGGTAACCTCAGTAAGTATGCATGCGGGGGTAAACACATATCCCAAGCCCGCAAGAATCACAAGTCATATCCCACATATGAATCGTATAAAATCACCGATCCCAGGGCACCCAGCCCACATCATCGACTCATCTCCAAAGTCATCACATATCATCAATCACAGTGCAAGTACAAGTGATAAGCAAGGGTGTGTGTGTAGGTGTAATTCTACCCTAGGGTTCGCGACTATGAACTACACTAGTCACTTCTAACCCTACATTATCCACAATACACCTAATATCACAATAAACTACATAGTAATCTATCTACGGACTGCGGGGGTGCTATACGCCATCCACCCGACTTCCCCCTGTAGATATAATCTACTCACCTTGCATCACCAATTGCGGACGTCACCACGTATTTGCTTGTCGTCCCGAAGTCTTCATGGGTACCTACACATCAAAATATCGTATATGCGCATTAAAACCAAATCCAATCTAAAACGGCGCATGAAATCCAAAACGATACGATAAGGGGGCCTATAGGTGAGAACCTATGGCACGCCTTCAAAACCATCAATAAATCCTCTACATCGTCGTATAAACGACAATTAGTCGAGGCAAAACACATTCCACCATTTCAGAATCAAAAATACGGAATACGGAAACACGAATCCAAAATAGCAACTTAGGATATATGTCCCAGATTTCACCCTAGATAGAATCTGTCAAAACTAGAAGTACCCTGGGTCAACACTAGAGGAACAGGGGCTGTGCACAGAAAACGAGGAGAATGGCTAAGTATGCTAAGTCAAAGTCCACCTCTCTCTCACCTACCCTCATCATTATATTTTCCTTTCTTTTCCTTTTCTTTTAAAATCCAAACCTTCTCACATCAATAGTAATCCCAAAAGAAAACCATGGCTAGAAAAATGCACAAGTGTAGAAAAAGTGATGTGTGCAAGTTTTGCACAAAATTGCCAAAAAACCCGATTAGCGATTTTAATCGCGATTAGCACTAAATTATTGTCAAACTAATCACAAAAACTTAAAAATGCCATAATCCACTAATTTACCCTATTTTAGAATTTTCCATAATTTTTCATAATTTTTTCTAACATTTTTCCTATTTATTTGCATTTAATATTAAAATAATCAATAAAATAATATTAAATTATAAAAATTCCCAAAATTAATATTTTATATTTTTGAAAATGTTACACAACCGCAACCTGGAAGTGCCCCAAATAAAAGAATATTACATTTGAATTTACATGAATGAAAATATAAAACTCTCATCTCACAAAAAACCCCCGGCTATTCGATCGCGACAATCCTGCACATCATATCTCAGCAACACATAATATCACATATTATCAACGTAAGTAAGTATGCGTACCCCGATTGTCGTTGATGTATAGCAACGAAACCGGCGATATCGTACATACTACACTTACGGTCACAGAAAAGAAAGTGTAAAACTACAATATTTGGAATCCAGATTCTCTTTAGACATCATAAATACGAAATATCACATATTTCGTATTCCATGCCTAAACTATATGAATTCCACATATTGTATCACATTCCAGACAAACAGACAGTATTAAAGTTTTCGAACGAACGATCAAGCACCCAAGATTCACTAAAGCTCAACACTTGAGCAGGGTTCAAAAATCCGGAGTGTGACACGGTAGTAGCGGTTCAGCCGTAGAAGGGTCAAGCCAACGCCTCACATGTGGCACGCCGTACTGCCCCAAACCCTAAGGTTCAAAGGGTAGTTCGAGACGGTCACATAATCGAGTTAAGGTTTGTTGTCTTCTAGAGGGACCACCGCAAAAAGACTTGCATGTATCTCCAAAGTATTTAAACCCCGTGAATAGTGAGTAAATGTTACTCGTTCAAACACTTCAATACTTTCTAATTTACCCGGAAAAGCAACGAAATAAAAATCCCGATCGAAATGACGAGTTCAAAACCATCTCCAGAATTTTTCAAAACCAAATACAGATTAAAAATATCCAAAAATTTATACAAGCAGATTCATGAATTACTGTACAAAAAATATTCATCAATACAAATATACGGCCGCGGAACCACGGCCTAAGCAGGCTTAGGCCGCGTTTCCGCGGCGATAATCACTGTTCACTGGAAAAATTTTGTACCGTAACTCTTATTTTTCCTGCTTTATTTTTTACATATTTTTAATTCTGCAAATTATCAAATTTTAGAAAATTTCCAGAGAGCACCCAAAAATACCGTATTTTTGTCCGATCGGGGTTTTAACTTCGTAAAAACGTCGCCTAATGTTCTAGGTCGGTTCTGATACCAATGAAAGGTTTGTTTAGCACCCTATGAAGAGTTTTGAAGCATCACATGACCCAAATTTATAATTTTTATGGTGCTAAACTAACATGCAAAGGGATCGATCCTAGAAAATTAGGGTTAACAAACTTTGAACTAGTAAAGATAAGGGTTTGAAGGCTACAACCTTTGTAGCTCCCCTTTGCTGGACTCCTTGGTGTCTTGGGTGTTGAATCAAGGTCCTCTTGAAGTTTCTTTGTGTCCACGACGATCCACCACGGAGTACTCCGTCCAAGCTCGCTACTTTGGAAAACCGAAGGAAACACTCTAATCAAGTCGGCTAGACTTGAGTAGAATGATGTTGTGGTTTGAAATCTCACTTCAAAAACCTTTCTTTAGTTGTATTTAGCTCACTAGAAAAGACTAGAGAGGAAAAGATGAAGGAGGATGAAGATGGTGGCTAATTTAGACAAGAGGTGTAAAAGATAACCTTGAGTTAAGAAGAAAAAGAAATATATATCACTATATATATTTATTTCCTTCTTAACTTCAACCATGATTAAATGATGGATAGTTAGTTTAACTTGGGTTTTAAATGATAAAGAGAAGGATAACCATAGGTTAGTGGTAGTTGAGATAGGTTAGGTTAGAAGAAGAGTGTAGAATCAAGAATGATTATCCTTTTCTTTTTCATTTTACTTTAAAACCAAAATTAAATAATAATCCATTATTTAATCTATGGTGTGAGTCTTATATTGCCACCATTTCCATATTCAATCAACCATGATGGATGGGTGTATGTATGTATACATGTATGCATATCTACATGTGCATGAAACTAGAAAAGAAGAAAGAAACACATGCATGCATGCATACATCCATCAAACCCTAGAAAGGTTTCAAGTGAGAAAACTAATGGTTAGATGATAAATCAACACTTAATTTATCAATCCGGTCATATCTCATATGACCCCACCAAAAGCAGTTCACCCGAACAATGTTCGGTATCATATACGCACATTTCAATCGGGTGCATGCGCATATCGCATACGCGCACCACAACGTTTCGCCTGGACTGGGTAACTCCTTTGTGGGACTCTAAGACTCGTCAATACGCCGGCAGAGGGTAATGATCATATCAAGTACCCTCAAGCCGCAAGCGGTCAGCTAAACGAAACAGCTACCCGGGTATTGAGCGATCAGAAGACAACAAGCGAACCTGCTACAACTCCCGTCGAGCCATCCGGCAACACTACCGTACAGTCCGATCTCTTCGTCAGATATGCTGCATATCGAGCCTAGGGATGGTCACGTCGACCCCAATAACTCAATAAGTCGTACCGGTGAATGGTCTATAACAGATCGAGAAACTACTTATTGTTGGAGATAATGCCCTCAGAGTCAATTATTGGATCACAGGTACGTGATTGCAATGATTGAGGGAGGACCTATCCCGGTAGGACAGTCTTACTCGAGATGATAGTATGCTATCTGGTTTACCTTTATCATCGTGTACTGTTTTAGGTGACCTGACACGTCGCTATTACACGTTGATAGAGCCCCTAGGATTCTTGCTTGACCACCAGCAGTATGAGGGCGATCATATAAGTGGGAGCTGGGGGTCTATAAGCTTATCCTTAAAAGGTCCCTAGTCGTGGGAGTTTCGAGACTAGGCATCGATACTCCATTAGTAGACTAGTGTATACAGTCGAGACCCCGACGAGGGGCGGTGGCCGGTCTCACAAGCCACTGGTGTCAGTTGGATCACCTAAGATGTATACAGGTGCTCATTGGGTTATGAGTACACCGGACAGGACTCGCCGGGAACATGCTAGTTGGTCATATACCAGACGTCAGATGGCAGTTCCCTGGTGACATGTGTGCAGGTTAGTTCATCGACCTGGGGATCGTCATTTGTCTCGTGTGAGTTCCCACTGTACTTTGATTACTACCCTACCACGGCTCAAAGGAGTCGTGCAAACAGGTTTTAGTTGGGTACAGTCCCGAGCCACATGGAGGCAGTGAGCGTATCTTCAGGGGTTCGTCTCTCCCGGTATTGGGGGTGAGGTCGTGCTGTGTCTAGGAGAGCCATTACACAAAGTCCTTGGCCAAGGCAAGGAGATTTACTGGTAGGTATTCCAGTAGTATCTCAGGGTGTTCTGGGCTACACTCCGACACGACTTGTACCGCTTTTGGGGGTCTGACTTTTACCAACCCCCTAGGCCTGCCATGCGATACTCATAGACGAACGGATCGGACTGCACGGATATTGTCACTGACAGGCTCAGTAGGGTTGTCTGGCTGAGTTCACTCACAGATATCCCTTTTAGTCAGTACCTGGTAGCCCGTTACGTATTGGCTTATACCTCTGACGTGCTAGTGGTTAAATCCACAACCAAGGTGTTGACGAGTCTTTAGAGTCCCCCACATTCAATTACTCAGCTTTCGGGCGAAAGGTTGTAGAGGCCGTATGGAGATATGGCAGGGTCCGATCAGATACGTGCGGTATTGCACGGATCAGGATCGGACAGTTTGTACTATAGGCCGTATGGGTATATGGCAGGGTTCGATCAGATACGTGCGGTATTGCACAGATCAGGATCGAACAGATATTACTGGCCGGCTTTGGTATAAGCCGGATCCTAGTATAGTACAGTGTAGACTTTGTCTCATTGCATTTGTATTTCGGTCGAAATACAGATGCGGGTGTGTATGCACAGTATCGGGGTTTTCCTGTAATTTATTACGGGACCAGTTTTCTGGAGTTGCCAGTTTTCTTTTCGTTTCGGCCAATTTCCTTTGTTCCGTTCATTGGCCGAAGTTTGGTGGAGGAGGGTTTATTTGCATTGTTGCAAATAGGCTTTTGTGGAGGGGGTCTTTGCTTATTGTAGCATCATGATGGTTTTCATGATGTGCACCATCATTGACTTTTCTTTTCTCATCATGGTTGGACTTTGGGAGGTGATGATGGTGGTGTTGAGTGTGGGTTTGTTTTTGTGATGATTCTTTTTGCATGATGGCATTCTTTTCTCTCTCCATTGTATTATTGGTGTGATCTATCTCATTCTATCACCTCACACTCTCATTCTCTCCACTCTAGTTGTCATGGCCGGCCACTTAAGGAAGTGGGCTGTCCAAGTTTTTGGAGGGTGGGGTTTTGTTCATATCATGTTCCAAAAATCCCCAAAAAGCTCCTCCATATACTTCTTGTTCAATCCCTCCACCAATGGCAACCTCCACTACCCCAAAAAGAGACACAAGTTCTACTACACATTCTACAGCGAATCTTGGGCACGTCGAGTAGCCGGCTTTGTGCCCGAGTTGCCTCGGCATTGAGGTGGGAGCCCGTAAACAAAGTAGGCGATGTGGTGCACTTCCGGCGACAAGGAGGAGACGGGACTTTTCCGCAGGAGATCGGGACCATGACGAGAAGACCGGAGGACTTGGATCGTCGGTATATCTCCTTTCCCATCTTATTGTTAGCTAGGACTAGTTAGTGGTTCGATCCGGGTGTTTAGTGCGCGGTGGTGCCGGTTTGCTAAGTCCGCAAAATTAAAGTTTTTCACCGCTTCCGCATTCCGGCGTCGGATTGACGGCCGGGGCGCCGCCGTGCACTTACACTTATAACACTTATCAGCAAATCTCAGCAGCCCTGGCCAGGGACTTGCTGTTATAACCAGTCAGGCACAGCACAGCATCAACTCCCAATACCTGGAGAGACGAAACCCGTCCTATCGCTCATCGTCTTCGTATGTCTCGGGACTGTACCCAACGGCCACCTGTTTGCACGACTCAGTAGAGCCGTGGTAGGGTGGCAATCAAAGTACAGTGGGAGAACACACAAGACTCCATGACGATCTCGGGTCTACAGACTAACCTGTACCAGTGTCACCTGAGAACTGCTATCCGACGATAGATATAATTCCATATAGGAGTTCTCGGTGAGTCCGTCCAGTGTACCCAGTCACCACTGAGCAACCGTATATGATCTTGATGTCAAACATCGATGAATGTGGGAACATCCATCGCCCATCGTATGGGTCTAGTATCATAAACGCTAGTCTACTCTGGTATATCAATGCCCCGTCTCGATATACCTACGACTAGGGACGTTCCAGGATATGCTTATAGACTACAGATGTCCCACTAGTATGATCTCCATCATAATCAGAGTAGTCAAGCCGATATCCTCAGGGCTTTATCAGCATGTATGAATGAATAAAAGCATGATCAAATCAACATGTCAGATAAAGAAGAACCAGATAGCATACTATCATGTCGAGCAAGAATGCAAACTGAATATATATACATGTACAGATACATCCACTATCACATAATGGCATCTAGGGCATACATATATCCAACACTTAAAACCAGACTCTGGATAACTCAAGGCACGTTTCTGTGATGGCTGTTTGTGGCTTGACCCAGGCTATGACGAGGGTTGACTTTCTACCATCTGAAAGATCAATAGTGATATTGTTCTAGACTTGCCACAGTTTTAAGTAAAACAGATTTTTTTTTCCAGAAAACAGTAGTGGGAGTATGGTAGAACTGGAAGTGATTCCAGAACCGCAAACGATTACTGAAAATTTGATAAGAACCTAAATATTCAATCTGGTTTGACATTCCATTGGCCACTCCGCAGATAAGGTGGGTAACCTCAGGCACCTGAGAGGTACTCCGGTAGCCTCAAGAACGGTGACAGAGAGGTTCTTGTTTCCCCAGACTTGCCATTGCTGTTGTTCCAGACTGTGAGACCCGGCAGGAGGATGAGTATAGCGTCGTTCTAAACTTGCTTTAGAAGCATACGTGTATATGACTCTGCCAGAGGGTTGTCGTAGTCAGTGGGAGCAGCGGAAGCATAGTGGACAAGTGGCTTATGTCTATTTATAGACTAAAGCAGATATAGCGGAGATAAATCATCTATTTCTGATGTGACAGTCATATTTTTGACTTCATCAGAATAGGGGATGGATCTGTTGAGAAGGTAGCAGGGTATGATGTCCTGGTATTTGGATGACATACACAGAGTACAAAGTGAAATTCCTATACTACGATCGGTTATACTTTGGTTGTCACACAGTGATTTCTCCACATGGGACTTGTATATAATATCAATACATTCTGGTTACTAAATCTATGGTCTTAGATCTAGATTTGGGTAGTTTCCCAATCTGGGTACTTAGACAACAATCTAAAGGTGTTTTAGAATGGACGACTCCTGGCATGGTGGTGTACCTGCAGGTGATGGAGTCCCCCTCTCTAAAGGTGTCTTACAGACTAAAGGGGAGAGGGATATGCATAATTGGCAGATCACTTGCGTAAGCAATTGAGTCAATCATGAGATGTCACGTACCACACCAGATCTTGTTTTTGCACGAGATGCAGTAAGTTGATATTAATCCAATCCTGGAGAAACGATCGGATGCAGTTTTAGAACATAAGTGGATGTTCTAGGGATATGATAACGACAGCCTCATTCGGGAGACAGTTATCATTCCAGGCTTCCAAGGTGACCTGGATGTCAGAGTTATAGTTTTCCCTCTGACGAGGGGCAGTATTTTGGACAGTTTGTACAAGCGGATACTGAGGGAAACATGGCGTAGGATACTGATTGGTTTCAGTTGACGATAAAGTCTAAGAAGTTTGGATTTGGAGTTCATTTATGAACTAGGTCCCATCAGATATCCAGACATATTCTAAGACAGGTATTACTCATTTCGGGAGATGGGTTACTCCGCGAACTTGAGATAAAGAGAGACATAGAAAGAAACATCTGAGTGGATCCACTCACTGAGGCTATTCCTCGAACGCAGTAGTTTTGCAAACGGGTTTTGTGAGACTGATTAGTAAAGGAGTTGGGTGTTCGGTATCACACAGGCTGTGAGTATGCGACATCGCAATAATTAGCCTTGAGTGCAAGTGGGAGATTGTTGGAGATAGTGCCCTCAGAGTCAATTATTGGATCACAGGCACGTGATTGCAATGATTGAGGGAGGACCTATACCGATAGGACAGTCTTACTCAAGATGATAGTATGCTATCTGGTTTATCTTTATCATCATGTACTGCTTTAGGTGACCTTACAGGTCACTATTGCGCGTTGATAGAGCCTTTAAGATTCTTGCTTGACGACCAGCAGTATGATGGCGATCATATACGTGGAAGCTAGGGTCTATAAGCACATCCTTAAAAGGTCCCTAGTCGTGGGTGTTTTCGAGACAGGGCATCGATACTCCTGAGTAGACTATGTATGTCGATGTACAACACCCCACGACTTGCGGGGAGGCGGAATAATGAAAAACGATCTTGTTCTTTGTATAAACATCGACTAACCGAGAATCTTTGCTAAACTATAAATAACAAGAAACATAGAAGTTATGAACTACTATGATAAGTGATTATACCTAATGAACCGTGTCCTTCTCCTTTTCGTTATCCACGTCCTTCTCGGCCTCCTCCATGTAATAGATGATCCACCCGAGAGTTATACTCCAAGCTTCACCTCTAACTTGAGGTAACTAGGTTTCTTAAAGTGCTTATCTAAGTAACCTAGGTGATACAGAGAAGTGTTATGGATTAAATAGTCTTTACTAATCCTTGGTCTCAACACATGAGAGGGGAGGATTAGGGTTTGAAGAGAGAGAGCTTGAGGAGAGAGAAGGTGAGAATGATAATGAATTGAAATTCTTTCTCACTTCTAATATATCATAAAGCATATAAAATATCAAATAATATAAATCAAATGATTTATCATCATGCTTCATTCAATATGTGCAATGAATCATCAAGTGAGTCATTAAGCAATAAATGCTTCATTAACTCACTTGAATGATTCATCTCATGAGTCACAAAATCAATTAATGCTTATGCCACCTTAACCCTCAAGTCACCATCCTTATAGAAGCTTCCCACGAAATTACGAGAACGCCCCTCCTATCCGTGAAAACACGGAAAAACTTTAGATTGTATAAATCCAATAACCCGATACTAGAAATTGGCTTAAACCAAAGCCGGCTAGTAAAAACTGTCCGAATGTCGTACGTGCGTAAACACACGTATGCGTCCGAACTCTTGTCATAAAACCATAGGACCTCTATATCGTTTCACCTGGAGTAGGGAAACTCTCTATGTGGGACTCTAAAGACTCGACTAGTACGCTGGCGGTGGGTTTAACCACAGACCGCAAGCGGCACTAGCTGTACGTAAAGGTCCCTAGGTAGATGTCGATAAGAAGGCCGATGAGGAAACCCATCCGAACTCCTACTGAGTCTGATGTGACAATCTCCGTACAGTCCGGTCTGTTCGTCTAAGACTATCGCATATCGGGCCTAGGGGGTGGCAAGCGTCAGTCCCCTAATAGAGGTATAAGTCATGTCGGAGCGTAGCCCATTACACCCTGAGAAACAACTGGAACCTACCGGTAAATCTCGCTTGCCCTGGCCAGGGACTTTGCGTAATGGCTCTCTGACACAGCGCGATATCAACTCCTAATACCGGGAGAGACGAATCCTGTCTAACCGCCACTGCCTCCAAGTGCTCGGGACTGCACCTAACTGCTACCTGTTTGCACATCTCCTTTGAGCCGTGGTAGGGTAGCAATCTAAGAACAGTGGGACACACTCGAGGCGAAGTAGCAGTGTCAAGTCTGCGAACTATGCTATACTCATGTCACCTGGGAACTGTTAACTAACGACGGGTATAATACCAACCAACAGTTCCCCATGAGTCCTGTCCGGTGTGCCCGTAACCTAACGAGCACCTGCATACTATCTCCAGTACGACATACTGACGGCTGTGGAACAGACCATCTCCCCAACTGGGATGAGAAGCATACACACTAGTCTACTCCGGAGTATTGATACCCTGTCTCGATAATCCTACGACTACAGACCTGAAAAAGGATGTGCTTGTAGACTACCCTGCCCCCACTAGTGTGACTGCCATCACAACGCTGGTAGTCAAGCAAGATCCTAAGAGCTCTATCAATATGTATACTCATATATTAAGATAGATAAAACCAAGTAGCATACTACCATGTTTAGCAAGACTGTTATATAACTGTGAATATCCCAAGCTTCCATTAAGTAATATACAAACTAGTATGATACAATAATGGCCCCTAGGGCATATACACTAACAATCTCCCACTTGCACTAGGGCCATGTACTGGTATATCGAAGACCGATGATCTCGAGTAGCCTCTCGAACTGAATTTGAGGTAGGGCCTTCGTGAATGGATCAGCAATGTTCTCTTCAGTAGCAACTCTCCGGACCTCGATCTCCTGACGATCAATGATCTCCCTGATCAGGTGATACCGCCTTAAGATGTGTCTGGACTTCTGATGGGACCTTGGTTCCTTCGCTAAAGCTATAGCTCCGTTGTTGTCGCAATACAGAGGTATTGGACCAACAATGGTAAGAACCACCTGAAGTTCTGTTAGGAACTTCTTCATCCAGATCGCTATTTTTGCAGCATCGCAAGCAGCAATATACTCCGCTTCCATCGTCGAGTCAGCAACGGTGTCCTGCTTGGAACTCTTCCAGCACACCGCCCCTCCATTGAGGATAAAGACATAACCTGACATAGACTTGGAATCTTCCTTATCACTCTGGAAGCCGGAATCAGCAAAGGCCTCCATCTTGAGGTCTTTTCCACCGTAAACCAAGAACATCTCCTTAGTCCTCCTCAGGTACTTGAGAATGTTCTTTACTGCTATCCAGTGCTTCTCCCCTGGGTCTGACTGATACCGGCTTACCACGCTCAGTGCGTAAGCTACATCTGGTCTGGTGCACAACATCGCATACATTATAGAGCCTACCGCAGAAGCGTAGGGTATAATAGACATGCGTTCCCTTTCCAAATCAGTCTTGGGAGACATCTCTTTGGATAGGGTGATTCCGTGACAAGCCGGTAGATTACCGCGCTTAGAATCTTCCATACTGAATCTTTTCAGTATAGTGTTGATATACCTGGACTGCAAAAGTCCCAACATCCTCTTGGATCTATCACGATAGATCCGGATCCCCAGAATGTAAGAGGCATCACCCAGGTCTTTCATGGAGAACCTGTGTGACAAGAATCCTTTGACAGATTGTAGAATAGAAATGTCATTTCCTATCAATAGAATGTCATCCACGTACAAGACGAGGAATACGACAGTTCGTGCTACAATTTTACTATATATGCATGGTTCATCTGGATTTTTGATAAAGTCATATTGTTTGACCGTTTCATCAAAACAGATGTTCCAACTCCGCGATGCCTGCTTTAGTACATAAGTGGACTTAAGCAACTTGCATACTTTTCCGCTGCTCCCACTCTGATTGAAACACTCTGGCTGATCCATATAGACGCACTCTTCTAAATTTCCATTCAGAAAAGCCGTCATTACGTCCATCTGCCAGATTTCATGATCATGGAGGGCAGCAATAGCAAGAAGGACCCGAATAGATTTGAGCATAGCCACTGGAGAAAAAGTTTCGTCATAGTCCAAACCAGGTCTTTGACGAAAACCCTTTGCGACAAGTCTAGCCTTATAGGTTTCCACCTGTCCATCTATACTAATCTTTTTCTTGATGATCCATTTGCATCCTATGGGTTTTACCCCATCTGGAGCAAAGTCCAAAGTACATACTTTGTTGGTGCACATGGACTCCATTTCGGTCCGCATTGCATCTAGCCATCGTACCGAGTCGCCGCTCTAGATGGCCTGCTGTAAGCTAGTAGGTTCATCATCATCTATGATGAAATCCTCTCTATCCCCATCTATGAGAAAACCGTAGTATCTCTCAGACGGATGAGACAGCCTGCTACTCCTGCGGAGGGGTGCGGGAATGTCCTGTTCTTCTTGAACTACTGGTTCTACCAAACTTTCACTAGTAGTTTGTGGTTCTGGATTTCTTCCAGTTCTATTTCACTCCCACTTATTTCCTTTTCTAAAAACTGCTGTTCTAGAAAATGGGCATTACGAGAAACAAAAACCTTTTGTTCTTCTTGTAGGGTTCCTAGGCACACTAATGAGGTTCCACAACAGATCAACCATGCCAAAATCAAATTTTACAAGTGTCGAGAAACCCTAATGCGAGATCGTAAACTAGAGGTAAGGCGAAACTAAAGCAAGTTAATAACTTTAACTAAAAGGAAAGTGACAACAACCTTTGTAGATCCGGTCCTCCACTTCCTTATCTCCGTGATGACGTCCCTCCGCTGCGATCATCGGATCCCGGACTCTAGCGATGGTTTCGTTGAAGAATTGATCGGGCTAGGTCGACGACTTCGATGCCGAAGATGATCTATGTCGAGGCAACTCAAGATCAAGCTCCAACTTCACCAAGTCATGAAACTTGTGAAGAAAACACCCTATACTACATGGCAAGTGGTAGAGGATGAAGAAATAGAAAGTGGGTTCACTTTGGATTTTGATTTCTCACTTGGAATCATCACTTGATCATTTTCAAGCAAAGGTTTTCTTTTTTTCTTGAAGAAGAAGAAGAAAAAGAAAGAATATGATATGAATAATAAAATCAATTCATCATATCATAATGCAACCTTGGGTTAGTTTAACAAGTGTAGAGAATAAACTAGGGTTTAGGTTAATGGTTAGGTTAAGGATAGAAACAAAATGGTCAAAGCTTCTTGAAGCTTCAAGCAAAAAAACAAAAGAAGCAACCATTTTATTTCTTGCCCTAAAATAAATGAAAAGAAATAAATAAATAAGAAAAGATAACAAAACCCTAACCATTCACTTAAACATGGTTCAAAGTAAACATACACCCAAGTTTGCATGTATCATCAAACATGATACAAACTAGTGCACAAAACTATATCATATATACAATGTGCACATCAAGTGAGAAAATCTATCTTAAGTGAACCAATACTAGTTAATGTAAAGTAATATATCAAATATATAATTATACATTAAATCATTAAATCAACACTTGATTTAACGATCCGGTCATATCGTATATGACCGACTAATATCCAATGTATCGACTTATCGAATCAATCCTCGATTCGATAACTAGGTTATATCGCATACAACCATTCGATACATTCATCGCGAGAATAGAATACGGTATCACATACACGCATTATTCTCGGTCCCGCACATATCTCATATGCGCTCCTATTTCATTTTGCTTGAGCCAGGAAGCCTCTGTGTAGGACTCTAAAGACTCGTCAATATGCCGGCAGCAGGTGATGATCATATCAAACACCCACAAGTCGCAAGCGGTCTGCTAAACGTAACGGCCACCCGGGTATTGAGCGATCAGAAGATCAACGAGCAAGCCCGCTCACACTCCTGTGAATCCAACCAGTAACACTTACCGTACAGTCCGGTCTGTTCGTCTGATATGTCGCATATCTCGCCTAGGGGTGGTAAACGTCAGACCCCAGTAGCTCGATAAGTCATGCCGATGTAAGGTCCATAACAAGCACGAAACTACTGATAACACTTACCAGTAAATCAGTGCAGAGGATTTCCAGTTATGGCCAGTCGAGCATAGCACAACATCAACCTCCAATACCGGGAGAGACGAATCCCCTCCTATTGCTCATTGCCACCATGTGAATCGGGACTGTACCCAAAAACCACCTGTTTGCACGACTCAGTAGAGCCGTGGTAGGGTGGAAATCAAAGCACAGTGGGAGACACACAAGACTCTATGACGATCTCGGGTCAACAGACTAAGCTGTACCAGTGTCACTAGAGAACTGCCATCTGATGTGAGGTATAATACCATCTGGGACTTCTCGACGAGTCCGTTCAGTGTACCCAGTCACCACTGAGCACCCGCATACCATCTCTGATGTCAAACACCAATGGATATGGGATCATCCATCGCCCATCACATGGGTCGAGAGGATATACGCTAGTCTAATCTGGAATATCGATGCCCCGTCTCGATATTCCCACGACTAGGAACATTGAAGGATGTACTCATGGACCACCCAGGCCCCACTAGTATGATCTACATCATATTCCTGGAAGTCGAGTACACATCCTAAGAGTTTTATCAACATGTAACAGAGAAACAGAAAGTATACATGTTAAGATAAAGAGCAACCAGATAGCGTACTATCATGTCGAGCAAGAAAGTCCTGTTAGTTATATGTATGCCCTAGAGGCCATTACTGTACATATGATGTATATTGTAGTGGATGCTGGGACATATATAGGGAGGACTTTCTTGCTCGACATGATAGTATGCTATCTGGTTGAACTTTACCTTAACGTGTATACTGATTGTCTCTCTGTTACATGTTGGTAAAGCCCTTAGGATGTGTGCTTGACTACCTGGACTATGATGCGGATCATACTAGTGGGGACATGGTAGTCCATAAGTACATCCTTCAAAGTCCCTAGTCGTGGGTGTATCGAGACGGGGCATCGATATACCAGAGTAGACTAGCGTGTACCTTCTCGACCCATACAGATGGGCGATGGATGATCCCATATCCATCGGTGTTTGACATCAGAGGAGATATACGGGTGCTCAGTAGAGACTGGGTATACTGGACGGACTCGCCGAGAACTCCCAGATGGTATTATACCTCACGTCAGATGGCAGTTCAATGGTGACACTGGTACAGAATAGTCTGTTGACCCGAGATCGTCATAGAGTCTTGTGTGGTTCCCACTGTGCTTTGATTTCCATCTTACCACGTCCAAGAGGGCGTGCAAAATGGTGGTTTTTGGGTACAGTCCCGAGTCACATGTAGGCAATGAGCGATAGGAGGGGATTCGTCTCTCCCGGTATAGGAAGTTGATGTTGCGCTGTGTTCGATTGGCTATAACAGGAAATCCCTGGCCAGGGTTGCTGAGATTTACTGGTAAGTGTTACCAGTAGTTTCTCGAACAGTTATAGACCTCGTATCGACACGACTTATCGAGCTATTGGGGTCTGACGTTTACCACCCCTAGGCGAGATATGCGACATATCAGACGATCAGACCGGACTGTACGGTAGTGTTACTGGTCGGATTCACTGGAGTGTGAGCGGCCTTGCTCGTCGATCTTCAGATCGCTCAATACCCGGGTGGCCGTTACGTTTAGCAGACCGCTTGCGGCTTGTGGGTGTTTGATATGATCATCATCTGCTGCCGGCGTATTGACGAGTCTTTAGAGTCCTACACAGAGGTTTCCTGGCTCAAGCGAAACGAAATAGGAGCGCATATGAGATATGTGCGGGACCGAGAATAATACGAGTATGTGATACTGTATTCGATTCTCGCGATGTGACATTGATCGGTTATATGCGATATAGCCGGGTTATCGGATCAAGTGTTGATTCGATAAGATGTTACTAATGATACCAGTCGGTTATGTGCGCATGACCGGATCATTGAATCAAGTGCTGATTTAATGATTTAATGTATAATTATATATTTGATATATTACTTTGCATTAACTAGTATCGGTTCACTTTAGACGGATTTTCTCACTTGGTTCGTGCGCATTGCATATGCGATATGTTTTTGTGCACTTGTATGTATCATGTTTGATGATGCATGCTAACTTGAGTTTGTGTAAAGATTAAACCATGGTTATTCAAATGGTTAGGGTTTTGTTTTTCATATCTATTTATTTATTTATTTATTTATTTTCTTTTTGGAAAATGAAATGAGAAGAATGGTGGCTTGTTTTGGATTGTAGTTGAAGATTCATGAACCTTTGACTTTGTCCACCATTCTTATCTCATGCTTAACCTAACCATTTGTTTTAACCCTAGTTCAATCTCTACACTTTACCATGGTTTAGTTATGATAAGTTTTGATTATTTCTTTTCTTTTTCTAATTAACTTATCATAAGCTTCTTCTTCTTCTTCCTTGACTTCAAGAAGAAAAGCTTCACCTCCATCAATGGTGAATTGAGCAAACAAGTGAGAAATCCAATTCTAAAGTTAACCCAACTCCTATTTCTTCATCCTCTACCTCTTGCCAAGTAGTAGAGTGTGTTTACTTCACAAGTTTCATGACTTGGTGAAGTTGTGAGCTTGATCTAGCGATGCCTCGACGTAGATCATCTTCGGCATGGACATCGACGACCTAGCTTGCCCATTCTCCGATGAAGCCGATCCTAGAGCCCGGGTTTGATTTGGACAGCGGAGACGACCTCGTTGCGGAGCCGTGGAGGTGGAGGACCGGATCTACAAAGGTTGTATTTCCGTATTCCCAATAGTTAAGTGTTAACTAGTTCTTTTTCGCCTAGACATCTAGTTATCGATCCGTAGTTTAGGGTTTGTAGGCACCGTAAAATTTTAATTTGGCATGTTCGATGCCTTGTGAGACCTCTTGGGAGTGCCTAGGAACCCTACAGTGGTATCAGAGCCTAGCTAGAGCCTTAGGCGAAGTCTAGACGGAAATTGAAGTCCGAACGAACCCGAAACCCCGATTCATACATGCTCTCTGTCCATTTTTTAAAATCTGGTATTTTTCAACATTAAAAATATTCAGAAATATCAGCAGGCAATTCTAAGATATACTGCAAAATTCGAGTTACTGTTTCTATCATTCTGCCGCGTTTCCGCGGCACAAGCCTTGCTCGTGCGGCGGAAACGCGGCCATTTTGTCGTTTTACGCAGCTTGTTTTCTACAGTAATTCTTATTGTGCTGTGCTAGTGTTTCTCGGAATTTTTAATATTTTTTCCAGAGTTGAATTTTTCTGAGTTGATTTGGGGATTCGGTGTTTCGATCGGAGTATCAAATTTTGTCTATGTGGCTTTCCGGATAAATTTTAGAATATGTTAAAAAGATAGACCGGATACAAATACCCAATTTTTCCCCTGTCGGGAAATTTCCAAGTGTTGGATTTTTCCGTAGTTTAACGACGTTCTAAGTAGTGCAAGTAACACGATGGTCCCTCTAGAAGACACAAACCTTAACTCGATTATGTGACCGTCTTGAACTGCCCTTTGAACCTTCGGGTTTGGGGCAGTACGGCGTGCCACATGTGAGGCGTTGGCTTGACCCTTCTACGGCTGGACCGTTGGTACTGAGGCACGAACTGAATGTTGTTAGACTTATTTCATGTGTTGATCTGTATCGGGAAAACTTGGGTGTTCGATTGTTCGATCGGAAAGTTTAACATTTTCTGTTTATCTGGAATGGGATACAATAATTGGAATTCACAATAAGTTATACGATAACTGAATGAATGTTATAAACGTAGCAATTTAGTCTCACTTGATCGGTTGCCACGGAATTTTGATGTGATCAAAAGACTGTCGCAATCACGTTATGTACGCGGATACTCGCCGGGTAAACTTAATAGACAGCCTCACTCCATAGCCCCGACCAAGTGACTGTAGGAGAACCCCGCCGCCGAAAGCATCCGTTCGGGTGCTCGCGGCAGCGGTGTCCCGCCTTGGTGCACTTCGTCGACGGTATCGGGGGTGTAGCCGTCTACTGAAGTTTGCGACGAGTATTCGATCAGACTGTCGGGAATCTTGTTGAATTGCCCGACTCGATATTGAAAAGTGTTTTCGATAATGAGACTAAAATGCGGGGTTTATAATTGTTAGGCATGCGATGTCTAAGAAATTCATTTGGTCAGGCATGCGATGTCTGAGGTGGTTGCGGATTCCAACTGTTGTAGTTTTACACTTTCTTTTCTGTGACCGTAAGTGTAATATGTGATATCGCCGGTTTCGTTGCTATATGTCAACGACAATTAGGATGCGCATATTTACTTACGTTGATGACATGTGATGTTATGTGTTGCTGGATATGTTATATTGGATCGTCGTGTTTGAATAGCCGGGGGTTTTTATGTGAGATGAGTGTTTTTCATTTTTCATTCATGTAAAAACTTGTATGTAATATTCTTTTTATTGGGGCGCTTCCAGGTTGCGGAAGTAGTCACCTCTTGTATATTATTTACTTTTCCGCACTAGGATAGACCCAAGGAGGAGGGCACAAGTAACCGGGTTCTGGAGTCCAGTGGGAGACCAACTCGAGGAGTCGGGTCCGGGTCTCCTAACTCCAGAATTGGTAGGGTTGCTTGCCGCTCTCGTAGGGGTCTAGGGGTGTAGGTTTGGCTATTCATCACGACCGTGGAATCCGTGTTTTATACTGGCTCGTATTGAAAACACGGACGTCCTAGTATATCCAATATTTCATATGATTCTTCTGCTGCGTTATCTGTGATGTGATCATGTGATGTTCTATGATAGATACAGTATATAGTATATATGATATATTATATAGACGTTACTTATGTTTTACACCCGCGCTAGCCCTGCCCCGCTCTGCCGTTAGTTACCTAACCTAACGGTGCACGAGGGGACATCGAGGCGAATGCGGATGGCATAAGTGTACGTCGTATTTATCTGTGATGTTTAGGTACATAATTGATGGGACTTCATTAATGTGATTAATGAAATAAAAGAAACCTAAGATGTTGTAGAATCGAATTTCAAATTAAAACAGGTAGCTACAGTTCTTGCTTTGCACAGCGGTATATACGATATATCCTGCACCTTATTCGATGAGGAAAGGACCGAGATCCCTTCACCGGGAGTGACTCCTTTAGCAATAACTGGCAGATGCTACACACTCGGTTTGTCTTTTGATTGCTTTTAAGAGTTTTTGCTTTGCACAGTGATATATATGATATATCCCGCACCTCATTCGATGAGGAAAGGACCGACGATCCCTTCACCGGGAGTGACTCCTTTAGCAAAACTAGAAAAGCCTCAAAAGCACTCCATTTTAAAACCATTCGATCCTACAACGATATCAAGTTCATTACGCAATAGGTTTTCAGAAAAACCTGTCGTAGCCCTCCGTCATTTCAGATAATTACTAGTTAGTATTCGTGCTGCGGTTGTTTGGCATGCGTCAAGGCGTAGTGTACGGTAGCTAACTAGTGCTTATCTGCTAGCATATGATGCGATTGGATTAGGGTATTCGTACGGCGTTGTTTGGCATGCGTCAAGGGTCGTACGGGTGGGTTTAATTCAATCAGGAAATGACGGGTTGAACTTGACTAGCAGACTATGGGTTGTTTGGCATGCGTCAAGGTCATAGCGAGCTAGGGGCAAAATATTATCGGGAATTTCAAGTGTTGAAATTTGCAATGAGATTGCATACCTTCTATGAGATAGTTGGATCCCGATACCCACTGCGAGTAAGAGTTACTCCTGGGAGAGTTTTATACATTACAATTAGCCGATCAAGTAGGTGTCTAGAAAGGTGTTAACGGGGTTACGCCTCTGGAAAAACGAGGTTTACATTAATTAGGTTCGTGCGAAAGCACGGGGGACCTCCCTCAAAGTACCGACACTGGCCTGGCTGAAAGATTGGAGAACTTGTAGTGTGTAATTAATCCCGGCTAGTCTTTCCTTTTAGGGTTTGAAGGAAGATTTGATAAAAAGCAGTGGGAGCCATCCTGATTAGATAAAACAATAACCAATCTATTCTTGACAGAGCGCACGCTGAGTGTTTTCTTCTCTCTCTCTCCAGGTAGCGACCATATCACGCCTTAATCAAGATAATAATACGGATTATTGACCGAACCCTCTTGTTATACTGAGCTGGGGAACGTTGGTCCCGCTCCAACTTATAATTGTTATAAGACAGAGCAGGAAATTGGGGAATACCAGAATTCCCGTGCCGCCCAAACGAAGAAAGTGCATGCTGATGCATCATCTTCGGGTGTGTTCGTTACAAAGAACTGTTTCTCAGTATCCTCCGCGTCCTGGGTATGTGATACCAGATCAGGATCCCAGATATGTAATCTGTTACATAGGGCTACAGAAAGGTAGAGAACTGAGAACGGGTGATAAGTTTCATGAGGCAGAAAACGGGGCAAGTGTTGCAGCCAAGTCTGTTGGTCACTGTCACCCTGTATTAACAATACATTGATTCTGAACGAATGTTATTAGATACCGAACCTGATATACAAAATCATATCAGTCTCTTTATTAGTAAAGAAAGCATATAATTTTGTATTGTTGGATAATGTTTTGAACATTTCCTATATCAAAAGTTGATCGGTTCAGGCACGTTATCTAAAAGCATTAATGTTCTAAATCAAACTACAGTTCTTAATATACGGAACACGCACAAGAGGAAGAGTTCAGAAATGAACGAATCCTTCTTGAGGTATTGTAGACTAGGTCAGATCAAAGTGACCCGACTAGCCTGAGTTACATATAAATGCATATTTAAATCAGTTTGAATTTACATCTTATGAAACTCGCCAGTCATGTCACAAAGATAAGATGACCATAGCTCCGTTTACTGGAAACAGAGAAAGAGTTGGTAAACTCTTGGGATGATACATGTTGATGTATGTAAGGTCCCCTGTCTACACATGCCAGGACTGGTTCTTTGTACTTCATTACATTCTCTGATAATCTCTCAAGATTCAGACATATGTTCCTGTTGAAACATGAGTCCGAGCCTTTTGAGATATTCACAGAATATAAGCGAGAAGTAGAGAACCAGATATAAGGGTATAAGTATTATGTCCTATGATGAGATCAAGGAGGAGAATACTTGAGCACGAAAATCCTGGATTATTCTAAAGGAGAATGAGATTCTCTCTCGGCATTACTCCTCCGTATACACCATAGCACGATGGTATGTCGGGGCGGAGCAGATCCCCCCTATTTGATATGGTGTGCTCTATGATGAGTAATACTGAGTTACCTTTTTCCTTTTTGGGAGTTATGCACTTATGAAGTTGCATACCTATTGAATAGGGTTCGAATCGAATCAGTTGCCTACCACTTCATATATGATATGGAAAGGGAAGAGCCCATGTCTTAAGCTAGTTAAGATTTGGGGTTGTCCGGCCTGTGTCTAAAAGCAAAATCCGGACAAGCTCGAGGCAAAGACTGTGATGTAGAACTGGAAGTGTTCCAGCTATACGAACTACAGTAGATGATTTGATAGAACCAAGGGATTCAGTAGATACCAACGAACCTCAGCCTCTCCGCCGATCTAGTAGGGTTCCTCACCCACCTGAGAGATACTTCGGTTTCTCTATGACAGTGGGAGCGAGGATTACATCATGAGATGATGACCCAACTAGTTTCGAGCTGGCCATCAGGAGTAAGACTCTGTAAGAATGGCTGGATGTTTATCGATCTGAGATGGAATCCTTATACACCAACAAAGTATGGACTTTGGTTGCTATATCTGAAGGGTTAAATCCCCATCAGGAGCAAGTATATCTTGAGAAGATTACTTGGTGTAGATGGAAAAGTTGAGACTTTCAAAGCTAGAATTGTTAAAGGTTTTCGTCATCAAACAGGCGTGGATAATGATGAAACCTTTTCCAGTAGCTATGCTTAAGTCCATCCAGATCCTACTTGCCACGGCTACATACCATAACTACGATATCTGGCGGTTGGGTGCCATGACTGCTTTTCTAAATGATGTTTTAGAATAGTGCGTCTATAAGTACGCAGCCAGAGGGCCTCGTAGACAGTGGGAGCAGCGGAAACGTGTGCAAGATGCTTTATAGGATAAAGCAGGCATCGCGGAGTTGGAACATCTGTTTTGATAGATTAGTCAAAGAGTTTGACATCATCAAAATGGTAGATGAACCTTGTATAAACAAAAAGGTAGTAGGGAGTATTGTGACAATTCTCGTAGAGTACGTGGATGACATACTCTTGATAGGGAAGGAGTTTCCTATGCTACGCTCGATCAATCTCCGCTTATCACAATGATTCTCCATATAGGATCAAAGATGATACCTCCTAAATCCTGGATTTTGGATCTATGAGATAGATCTAAATGGATGTTAGGATTCTCACTAGTTGTAGTGAGATGGTATCAATCGATCTTGGGGAGAATCACTGGAAGGGTTCCAGGGTGATAAAGACGACTGAGTATCAGTCACAGGCATTGCCTTTACCCTCAGTACAGGGATGGTATATTGGAAGAGTTCCAATCTAGATACCGTGACATACTAGACGATAAAGGCAGGATACATCGCTACTTAAGATGCTACCAAAAAGGCTGTTTGGGTGTATATTGGTTCATGAGATGAACTATGTTCCTCCCATTGTGTGACAATGGAGTTGTGGCTTATGCCAAGGAACGCCGGTCCCATCAGTGATCCAGACATATTCTAAGGCAGTATCACTTGATCATGGAGATGGTTAATCTCCAGGGAGATCGAGGTTAGGAGAGTAGACTCAGAGGACAACACAGCGGATCCACTCACAAAGGCCTGTTCCCAGAGAGAGACTTTTATGGGGATGGTTGAGTATGAGATACTACAACCACTGCTATCAGATGGCCCTAGTGCAAGTGGGAGATTGTTAGTTATATGTATGCCCTAGAGGCCATTACTGTACATATGATGTATATTGTAGTGGATGCTGGGACATATATAGGGAGGACTTTCTTGCTCGACATTATAGTATGCTATCTGGTTGAACTTTACCTTAACGTGTATACTGATTGTCTCTCTGTTACATGTTGGTAAAGCCCTTAGGATGTGTGCTTGACTACCTGGACTATGATGCGGATCATACTAGTGGGGACATGGTAGTCTATAAGTACATCCTTCAAAGTCCCTAGTCGTGGGTGTATCGAGACGGGGCATCGATATACCAGAGTAGACTAGCGTGTACCTTCTCGACCCATACAGATGGGCGATGGATGATCCCATATCCATCGGTGTTTGACATCAGAGGAGATATACGGGTGCTCAGTAGAGACTGGGTATACTGGACGGACTCGCCGAGAACTCCCAGATGGTATTATACCTCACGTCAGATGGCAGTTCAATGGTGACACTGGTACAGAGTAGTCTGTTGACCCGAGATCGTCATAGAGTCTTGTGTGGTTCCCACTGTGCTTTGATTTCCATCTTACCACGTCCAAGAGGGCGTGCAAAATGGTGGTTTTTGGGTACAGTCCCGAGTCACATGGAGGCAATGAGCGATAGGAGGGGATTCGTCTCTACCGGTATAGGGAGTTGATGTTGCGCTGTGTTCGATTGGCTATAACAGGAAATCCCTGGCCAGGGTTGCTGAGATTTACTGGTAAGTGTTACCAGTAGTTTCTCGAACAGTTATAGACCTCGTATCGACACGACTTATCGAGCTATTGGGGTCTGACGTTTACCACCCCTAGGCGAGATATGCGACATATCAGACGATCAGACCGGACTGTACGGTAGTGTTACTGGTCGGATTCACTGGAGTGTGAGCGGGCTTGCTCGTCGATCTTCAGATCGCTCAATACCCGGGTGGCCATTACGTTTAGCAGACCGCTTGCGGCTTGTGGGTGTTTGATATGATCATCATCTGCTGCCGGCGTATTGACGAGTCTTTAGAGTCCTACACAGAGGTTTCCTGGCTCAAGCGAAACGAAATAGGAGCGCATATGAGATATGTGCGGGACCGAGAATAATACGAGTATGTGATACTGTATTCGATTCTCGCGATGTGACATTGATCGGTTATATGCGATATAGCCGGGTTATCGGATCAAGTGTTGATTCGATAAGATGTTACTAATGATACCAGTCGGTTATGTGCGCATGACCGGATCATTGAATCAAGTGTTGATTTAATGATTTAATGTATAATTATATATTTGATATATTACTTTGCATTAACTAGTATCGGTTCACTTTAGACGGATTTTCTCACTTGGTTCGTGCGCATTGCATATGCGATATGTTTTTGTGCACTTGTATGTATCATGTTTGATGATGCATGCTAACTTGAGTTTGTGTAAAGATTAAACCATGGTTATTCAAATGGTTAGGGTTTTGTTTTTCATATCTATTTATTTATTTATTTATTTATTTTCTTTTTGGAAAATGAAATGAGAAGAATGGTGGCTTGTTTTGGATTGTAGTTGAAGATTCATGAACCTTTGACTTTGTCCACCATTCTTATCTCATGCTTAACCTAACCATTTGTTTTAACCCTAGTTCAATCTCTACACTTTACCATGGTTTAGTTATGATAAGTTTTGATTATTTCTTTTCTTTTTCTAATTAACTTATCATAAGCTTCTTCTTCTTCTTCCTTGACTTCAAGAAGAAAAGCTTCACCTCCATCAATAGTGAATTGAGCAAACAAGTGAGAAATCCAATTCTAAAGTTAACCCAACTCCTATTTCTTCATCCTCTACCTCTTGCCAAGTAGTAGAGTGTGTTTACTTCACAAGTTTCATGACTTGGTGAAGTTGTGAGCTTGATCTAGCGATGCCTCGACGTAGATCATCTTCGGCATGGACATCGACGACCTAGCTTGCCCATTCTCCGATGAAGCCGATCCTAGAGCCCGGATTTTATTTGGACAGCGGAGACGACCTCGTTGCGGAGCCGTGGAGGTGGAGGACCGGATCTACAAAGGTTGTATTTCCGTATTCCCAATAGTTAAGTGTTAACTAGTTCTTTTTCGCCTAGACATCTAGTTATCGATCTGTAGTTTAGGGTTTGTAGGCACCGTAAAATTTTAATTTGGCATGTTCGATGCCTTGTGAGACCTCTTGGGAGTGCCTAGGAACCCTACAAGTCCTACCTATATATGTCCCAGCATCCACTACAATATACATCCAATGTACAGTAATGGCCTCTAGGGCATACATATAACTAACAATCTCCCACTTGCACTAGGGCCATCTGGAGCAGTGGTTGCCGTATCTAATACTCAACCATCCCATAAAAGTCTCTCTTTGGGAAAAGGCCTTTGTGAGTGGATCCGCCGTGTTGTCCTCTGAGTCTATTCTCCTAACCTCGATCACCCTGGAGATCAACTATCTCCATGATCAGGTGATGCTGCCTCAGAATATGTCTGGGTCAGTAATGGAACTGGGGTTCCTGGGCCAAAGCCACACTTCCATTGTCACACAATGGTAGGAACCTAGTTCATCTGATGAACCAATATACACCCAAACTGCCTCTTTGGTAGTATCTTTACTAGCGATGTTACCAGCCTTTATCGTCTAGTTTGCCACGGTATCTAGCTTGGAACTCTTCCAACATACCGTCCCTCCACTGAGGGTAAAGACATTGCCTGCGACTGACATTCAGTCGTCCTTATCACCTTGGAACCTTTCCAGTGATTCTCTCCTGGATCGATTGATACCATCTCACTACAACTAGTAAGAATCCTAACATCCATTTAGATCTATCTCATAGATCCAAAACCCAGGATTTAGGAGGTATCACTTTGATCCTATATGGAGAATCCATGTGATAAGAGGAGATTGACCGTACGTAGCATAGGAAACTCTTTTCTTATCAAGAGTATGTTGTCCACGTACAATACGAGGATGTCCACCTTACTTTCTACTACCTTTTTGTATATACAAGGTTCATCTACCATTTTGATGAAGTCAAACTCTTTGACTATCGCATCAAAACAGACGTTCCAACTCCGCGATGCCTGCTTTATTCTGTAAAGCATCTTGCACACATTTCCGCTGCTCCCACTGTTTACGAAGCCTTCTGGCTGTGTACTTATAGACGTTCTCTTCTAAATCAGTATTTAGAAAAGCAGTCATGACACTCAACCACCAGATATCATAGTCATGGTATGTAGCCATAGCAAGTAGGATCCGGATGGACTTAAGCATGGCCACTGGAAAAGGTTTCATCATTATCCACGCCTGTTCGATGACGAAAACCTTTAACAAGTCTAGCTTTGAAAGTCTCAACTTTTCCATCTACACCAAGTAATCTTCTCAAGATATACTTGCTCCTGATGGGGATTTAACCCTTCAGATACAGCATCCAAAGTCCATACTTTGTTGGTGTACATGGATTCCATCTCAGATCGCTAAGCATCCAGCCATTCTTACAGAGTCCCTACTCTCGATGGCCTGCTCGAAACTTGTTGGGTCATCATCTCATGATGCAATCCTCGCTCCCACTGTCATCGAGAAACCGAAGTATCTCTCAGGCGGATGAGGAACCCTGCTAGATTGGCGGAGAGGCTGAGGTTCGTCGGAAACTATTGAATCCTTTGGTTCCGTCAAATCATCAGCCGTAGTTTTTATAGCTGGAACCTTTCCAGTTCTACTTAACAGACCTTGCCTCGAGCTTGTCCGGATTTTGCTTTTAGACATAGTCTGGACAATCCCAAATCTTAACCAACTTAAGATATGGGCTCTTCCCTTTCATATCATATATGAAGTGGTAGGCAACTGATTTGATTTGAATCCAATTCAACATGTAAGCAACTTCTCAAGTGCACAACCCCAAAAGGAAATAGGCAACTCAGTAGTACTCATCATAGAGCACACCATATCAAATATGGTGCGATTGCTCCGCCCCGATACACCGTTGTGCTGTGGTGTATTCAGAGGAGTAACACCGAGAGAGAATCTTATTCTTCTTTAGAATAGTCCAAGAATTCCATGCACAAGTATTCTCCTCCCTGATCTTATCATAGGACATAATACTTATACCCGGTTTTTTGTTCTCTACTTCTAACTTATATTCGGTGATTATCTCAAAAGTTTCGGACCTATGTTTCAACAGGAACATATGACTGAGCCTTGAGAGATCATCGGAGAATGTAATGAGGTACAAAGAACCGGTCCTAGCATGTGTAGACAGGGGACCTTACATACATCATCATGTATCAGTCCCAAGAGTTTACTAACTCTTTCTCTGTTTCCAATAAACAGAGCTATGGTCATCTAATCTTTGTGACATGAATGGCAAGTTTCATAAGATATAAATTCAAAGTGATTTAAACATGCATCTAGAATGTAACTTAAGCTAGTCGGGTCGCATGGATATGACCTAGTCTACAATACCTCAAGGAGGATTCGTTCATTTCTGAACTCTTCCTCTTGTGTGTGTTCTGTATACTAGGAACTGTAGTTTGACTTAGAACATTAATGCTTTTAGATAACGTGCCTGAACCGATCAACTTTTGATATAGGAAATGTTCAAAACATTATCTAACAATACAAAATTATATCCTTTCTTTACTAATAAAGAGACTGATATGATTTTGTAAATCAGGTTCGGTATCTAATAACATTCGTTCAGAATCAATGTACTGGTCATACAAGGTGACAGTGACCAACAGACTTGGCTGCAACACTTGCACCGTTTTCTGTCTCATGAAACTTATCACCCGTACTCAGTTCTCTACCTTTCTGTAGCCCTATGTAACATATTACATATCTGGGATCCTAATCCGGTATCAGATACCCAGGACGCAGAGGATACTGAGAAACGGTTCTGTGTAATGAAGATACCCGAAGGAGATGAATCATATGCACTTTCTTCGTTTGGGCGGCATAGGAATTCTGGTATTCCCCTATTTCCTGCTCTGTCTTATAACAATTATAAGTTGGAGCGGGATCAACGTTCCCCAGCTCAGTATAACAAGCGGGTTCGGTCAATTCATCCATATAAATATCTTGATTAAGGCGTGATATGGTCGCTACCTGGAGAGAGAGAGAAGAAAACACTCTGCGTGCGCTCTTGCAAGATTAGATTGGTTATTTATTTTATCTAATCAGGATGGCTCCCACTATTTTTATCGAATCTTCCTTCAAACCTTAAAAGGAAAGACTAGCCGGGATTAATTACACTCTACAAGTTCGCCAATCTTTCAGCCAGGCCAGTGTCGGTACTTTGAGGGAGGTTCCCCGTGCTTTCGCACGGACCTAATTACAGTAAACATCATTTTCCCAGAGGCGTAACCCCATTGACACCTTTCTAGACAGCTACTTGATCGGCTAATTGCAAAGTGCAAAACTCTCCCAGGAGTAACAATTACTCGCAGTGGGTATCGGGATCCAACTATCATATAGAAGGTATGCAATCTCATTGCAAATTTCAACACTTGAAACTCCCGATAAAGGTTTTTACCCCTAGCACTTATGACCTTGGCTAAGGTCAACAAATCATAAGCACTAGTCAAGTTCTACCCGTCATTTCATGATTAATTAGACCCACCCACATGACCCTTGGCTGAGGTCAACAAAGCCACATGACTGTCCTAACTAATCGCATCATATGCTGTATAGGAAGACATCACTTAGCTACCGCACACTACGCCTCGGCTATTGTCGACAAACGTAGCACAAATACTAAGTACTCTACTTCCTAAAATGACGGAGGGTTGCGGATGGTTTTTAAGAAAACTTTTAACGCTTTGAACTTGATCTCGTTGCGGAATCAAATGGTTTTTATATGGAATGTTTTTTAGGCTTTTCTAGTTTTGCTAAAGGGGTCACTCCCGGTGAAGGGATCGTCGGCCCTTTCCTCATCGAATAAGGTGCAGGATATATCATATATACCGCTGTGCAAAGCAGAAACTATAGAAGCAATCAAAAGACAAATCGAGGGTTGTAGCATCTGTCAGTTATTGCTAAAGGAGTCACTCCCGGTGAAGGGATCTCGGTCCTTTCCTTATCGAATAAGGTGCAGGATGTTCTACAAGGAACACCGCGATGCAAAGCAAGAACTGTAGCTACCTGTATTATTTAGAAATTCGATTCCACAACATCTTTTAGGTTTATTTTCTTTCATTAATCACATTAATGAATGTCCCATCATTTAAGTCCACCTAAACATCACAGATAAATATAACGTACGCTTATGCCATCCGCATTTGCCTCAATGTCCCGTCTGCACCGTTAGGTTAGGTAACTAACGCCAGAGCGAGGCAGGGCTAGCGCGGGTATAAAACATAAGCAACGTCTATATAATATATCATATATACTATATACAATATCTATCCGAACAAATCACATGATCACATCACAGATAACGCAGCAGAAAATACCATATGAAATATTCGATATACTGGGACGTCCGTGTTTTTAATACGAGCCAGTATAAAACACGGATTCCACGGTCGCGATGAATAGCCAATCCCACACCCCTAGACCCCTACGAGAGCGGCAAGCAACCCTACCAATTCTAGGGTTAGGAGACCCGTACTCGACTCCTCGAGATGGTCTCCTCCTGGACCCTAAAACCCGGTTACTTGTGCTCCCCTCCTTGGGTCTATCCTAATGCGGAAAAGTAAATAATATACATCAACGGTGACATCTTCCGCAACCTGGAAGTGCCCCAATAAAAGAATATTACATACAAGTTTTTACATGAATGAAAATGAAAAACACTCATCTCACATAAAAACCCCCGGCTATTCAAACACGACGATCCAATATAACATATCCAGCAACATATAACATCACATGTCATCAACGTAAGTAAACATGCGCATCCCAATTGTCGTTGACATATAGCAACGAAACCGGCGATATCACATATTACACTTACGGTCGCAGAAAAAAAAGTGTAAAACTACAACAGTTGGAATCCGCAAACTCTTTAGACATCGCATGCCTAATCAAATGAATTCCTTAGACATCGCATGCCTAACAATTATAAACCCCGCATTTTAGTCTCATTATCGAAAACTCTTTTCAATATCAAGTCGGGCAATTCAACAAGATTCCCGACATCCTGATCAAATGCTCGTCGCAAACTTTAGTAGGCGGCCGCACCCCCGATGCCGTCGACGAAGTGCACCAAGGCGGAACACCGCTGCCGCGAGCACCCGAACGGATGCTTTCGGCGGCGGGGTTCTCCTACAGTCACTTGGTCGGGGCTTTGGGGTGTGGCTGTCTATTAAGTTTACCGGCGAGTATCCGCGTTTGCAACGTGATTGCAACGGACTTTTGATCACATCAAAATCCCGTGGCAACCGATCAAGTGAGACTAAACTGCTCTGTTTATAACATTCATTCAGTTATTTCATAACTACTTGTGGATTCCAAATATTGTATCACCTTCCAGATAAATAGAAAATGTTATACTTTCCGATCGAACAAACGAACACCCAAGTTTTCCTGAAACAGCTCAACACATGAAATAAGTTTAAAAACATTCACTTCATGCCTCAGTACCAACGGTCCAGCCGTAAAAGGGTCAAGCCAATGCCTCACATGTGGCATGCCGTACTACCCCAAACCCTAAGGTTCATAGGGCAGTTCAAGACGGTCACATAATCGAGTTAAGGTTTGTTGTCTTCAAGAGGGACCATCGCGTTACTTGCACTACTTAGAATGTCATTAAACTAGGGAAAAATCCAACAATTGGAAATTTTCCGGCAAGGGAAAAAGTGGGTATTTATATCCGGTCGAACTTTTCAACATATTCTAAATTACCCGGAAAAACACATATACGCAGTTAAAGTTTCCGATCGAATCATCGAATCCCCAAAACACCCCAGATTACTCAACTCTTGAGTGAACTTTAAAATTACCCAGAAAACTCAGGAGTCCAATAGAAACATCACTATGCAAAGCTTGGTCAACGAAGCAACAGTATGGCCGCGGAACCGCCGCGCCACGTGGGGTACTGCCGCGGTTCCGCAGCGCTTTGATGGAGTTAGGACCATGTTTTGCACAGTAATTCTTAGAAAACCCTGCTTATTTTTCTGCATATTTTTAATTAGGAAAAATGCACAGTTTTGAAAAATGTACAGAGAAGGGGTCGGATTAGGGTTTCGTGTTTCGATCGGACTTAAAGCATCATCTACACTTCGCCTAAGGCTCTAGCTAGGCTCTGATACCACTTTAGGGTTCCTAGGCACACTAATGATGTTCCACAACAGATCAACCATGCCAAAATAAAATTTTACAAGTGCCGAGAAACCCTAATGCGAGATCGTAAACTAGAGGTAAGGCGAAACTAAAGCAAGTTAACAACTTTAACTAAAAGGAAAGTGACTACAACCTTTGTAGATCCGATCCTCCACTTCCTTAGCTCCGTAATGACGTCCCTCTGCTGCGATCATCGGATCCCGGACTCTAGCGATGGTTTCGTCGAAGAAATGATCGGGCTAGGTCGTCGACTTCGATGCCGAAGATGATCTACGTCGATTCAACTCAAGATCAAGCTCCAACTTCACCAAGTCATGAAACTTGTGAAGAAAACATCCTATACTACATGGCAAGTGGTAGAGGATGAAGAAATAGGAAGTGGGTTCACTTTGGATTTTGATTTCTCACTTGGAATCATTTTCAAGCAAAGGCTTTCTTTTTTTCTTGAAGAAGAAGAAGAAGAAGAAAGAATATGATATGAATAATAAAATCAATTCATCATATCATAATACAACCTTGGGTTAGTTTAACAAGTGTAGAGAATAAACTAGGGTTTAGGTTAATGGTTAGGTTAAGGATAGAAACAAAATGGTCAAAGATTCTTGAAGCTTCAAGCAAAAAAACAAAAGAAGCAACCATTTCATTTCTTGCCCTAAAATAAATGAAAAGAAATAAATAATTATGAAAAGATAACAAAACCCTAACCATTCACTTAAACATGGTTCAAAGTAAACATACACCCAAGTTTGCATGTATCATCAAACATGATACAAACTAGTGCACAAAACTATATCATATATACAATGTGCACATCAAGTGAGAAAATCTATCATAAGTGAACCAATATTAGTTAATGTAAAGTAATATATAAAATATATAATTATACATTAAATCATTAAATCAACACTTGATTTAACGATCCGGTCATATCGTATATGATCGACTAATATCCAATGTATCGACTTATCGAATCAATCCTCGATTCGATAACTAGGTTATATCGCATACAACCATTCGATATATTCATCGCGAGAATAGAATACGGTATCACATACATGCATTATTCTCGTTACCGCACATATCTCATATGCGCTCCTATTTCGTTTCGCTTGAGCTAGGAAACCTCTATGTAGGACTCTAAAGACTCGTCAATACGCCAGCAGCAGGTGATGATCATATCAAACACCCACAAGCCGCAAGCGGTCTGCTAAACGTAACGGACACCCGGGTATTGAGCGATCAGAAGATCAACGAGCAAGCCCGCTCACACTCCTGTGAATCCAACCAGTAACACTTACCGTAGAGTCCGGTCTGTTCGTCTGATATGTCGCATATCTCGCCTAGGGGTGGTAAACGTCAGACCCCAGTAGCTCGATAAGTCAAGCCGATGTAAGGTCCATAACAAGCATGAAACTACTGATAAACTTACCAGTAAATCAGTGCAACCCTGACCAGGGATTTCCAGTTATGGCCAGTCGAGCATAGCACAAGATCAACCCCCAATACCGGGAGAGACGAATCCCCTCCTATCGCTCATTGCCTCCATGTGAATCGGGACTGTACCCAAAAACCACCTGTTTGCACGACTCAGTAGATCCGTGGTAGGATGGAAATCAAAGCACAGTGGGAGACACACAAGACTCTATGACGATCTCGGGTCAACATACTAAGCTGTACCAGTGTCACCAGAGAACTGCCATCTGATGTGAGGTATAATACCATCTGGGAGTTCTCGGCGAGTCCGTTCAGTGTACCCAGTCACCACTGAGCACCCGCATACCATTTCTGATGTCAAACACCAATGGATATGGGATCATCCATCGCCCATCACATGGGTCGAGAGGATATACGCTTGTCTACTCTGGAATATCGATGCTCCGTCTCGATATTCCCATGACTAGGAACATTGAAGGATGTACTCATGGACCACCCACGCACCACTAGTATGATCTATATCATATTCCGAGAAGTCGAGTACACATCCTAAGGGCTTTATCAAAATGTAACATAGAGACAGAAAGTATACATGTTAAGATAAAGAGCAACCAGATAGCGTACTATCATGTCGAGCAAGAAAGTCCTACCTATATATGTCCCAGCATCCACTACAATATACATCCAATGTGCAGTAATGGCCTCTAGGGCATACATATAACTAACACCTCTGCGTAATAGAAATAATATCCCTTGGAGTTTTTTGGATATCCCACAAACTTACACTGTACTGATCGTGCCTCGAGCTTGTCCGCATGCTGCTTTTTAACAAAAGCTGGACATCCCCATATCTTCATATGCTGAAGATGGGGTTTCTTCCCACTCCACATCTGATATGGGGTGGTAGGCACAGTCTTGGTAGGAGCCCTGTTCAGAAGATATGCCGCTGAATCTAGCGCATAATCCCAGAAAGATCGTGGTAACTCAGCATTACTCATCATGGAATGTACCATATCCAATAGGGTTTGATTCCGTCTCTTCGATACACCGTTATGCTGTGGAGTGTATGGAGGAGTAAGCTGAGAGAGAATTCCTTTCTCTTTTAGGTAACTTAGGAACTCGGCACTTAAGTATTCACCACCTCGATCAGATCTTAGTGTCTTGATACTTTTGCCGGTTTGGTTTTCTACTTCATTCTTATACTCTTGGAATTTCTCAAAAGCCTCGGATTTATGTTTCATCCGATAAATGAATCCGTACCTTGAGTAATCATCCGTAAAAGTAATGAAATAGGAAAAACCACCTCTTGCATGTGTATACATTGGACCATATACATCGCTGTGTATGAGTCCTAAGAGCTCGCTCGCTCTTACTCCATGTCCAGTAAATAGAGTCTTTGTCATCTTTCCTTTGAGACAAGATTGACAAGTGGCATAAGTTTGATATTCGAACGAGTCCAAATATCCTTCTCTATGTAACTTAGTCAACCTTCTCTCATTGATGTGACCCAGTCTACAATGCCATAAGAAAGCTTTATTTAAATCTGGAGACTTTCTTTTTAGTGTGTTCTGGACAATGAAAATTTGGAGTTGGTTTAAGACATATATACCGTTATCCAGTGTACCGGACGCAATCAAACCATGATTAAGGTGGATGTTAACAACATCACTTACAAACGTGAAATCATAACCTTTATTTGATAACAAGGAACCTGATATGATATTACATGTTAAGCTAGGTACACAAAAACAGTTATGTAAAACCAAAATGTGTCCACTCGTCAATCCCAGGTGATAATCCCCTACGGACACAGCTCCCACGCTAGCTCCGTTAGCAACCATCAGGGTCATATCACCATCCTTCAGCACTCTACGGTTTCTCAGTGCCTGCAATGAATTTCATATATGAGATCCTGATCCGGTATCCAATACCCCGGAAGTAGAGTTGATTGACAGACAATTCTCAATTACAAACACACCTGAAGTCGAAGCCACAGCTTGCTTTGGTCCCTGGTTCTTGGCATTCCACGCCTTGCAATCTTTCTTCCAGTGCCTTTTCCTATAACAATGGAAACACTCATCCTGGGCCACTACTGGTACCGCAAACTTTTTCTTTCCCTTCGCTCCCACCTTACTTACACCTCCTCTAGGTTTGGTGGCGGCCTTCTTCTTCCTTCCTTTGTCCCTAGCAATGGACCCGGAAGAAAAAGCACCGCTAACAAATATAGCGATTGTTTCCCTTGCCTTCTGCAAGGTGTCCTCTGCACTCCTCAACATGTTAAGGAGTTCTGGAAGTTCAACTTCTTTTCTTTGAATGTTGAAATTCAGAATAAACGGGGCGTAGGTGGAAGGAAGGGACTGGAGAATAAGGTCTGTATAGAGCTCATTATCCAAAGTCGTCCCAAGGTCTGCGAGCTCTTCTATATAGCCAATCATATTTAGGACATGTTCTCCTACAGATGATCCGATAGCCAACCTCTCTCGAAACAAGTTCTTAGAGGTCTCGTATCTTGCTATAGAAGATTGCTCTCCATAAAGTTCTTTCGTATGGAGAAATATGGCATCAAGATCCATATCCTCGTGCCTCCTCTGATGTTCATTGTTCATCGAGGCAAGCACGATGCACTTGGCTTTCACGCAATCATACTCCTAGGTTTTACAGATTTCCTTATCCGCATTACTGGATTTGGGACCTGGGACTGCAGGTGCCTTAGCGGTGAGGACATACCCCAATTTGTCATAGGTCAAAGCCATTTTGACATTCCGTAGCCAATCTTTATAGTTTGGCCCTGTCAGTATATTTTTCTCTAAAAGTAACTTAAGTCCAGTCATTTTCAGGGTCGCTGCAAGTAGGAGAGAGAGAAGAAACACTTTAGCTTGATACTCTTGCAAGTTTAGAGTGGTTTTTAATTTATCTAAACTGGATGGCTCCCACTGTTTCTCGAATCCTTCCTCAAACCATAAAAGAAGAATTAGCCAGGACTATTATCACTGTACAATACTTGCTTAACCGTTCAGTCAGGCTGGTGTCGGTACTTCGAGGGAGGTTTTCCAACGCTTTCGCGAAGTTCCTTAATTAAATAACCTCTTTTCTCTGGGGGCGTAACCCCGCTGACACCCTTCTTGACACTTACTTGGTTTATAGCACTGATCGTTAAGTGATGAATCTCCTGATGAGTAGCATATACTCACAGTAGGATCGGGATCCAAATATCATCGTATGATAATGTTGAAGGAATCCTACCAACATTCATCAAACTCCAAATGGTATGCATCTCTTTGCAAATTTCAGTTTCTTTAGAAGTTCCCTATATAAATTTTTCCCCATGCTCTTATGACCTTGGCTTTGGTCAAAATGTCATAAGTCACATGTCAAGTTCTACCCATCATTATCTTGTCAATTTGAACCCATCCGTACATACCCCTGACTTTGGTCAAATGATAATACGACTGAACCCATCAGAACATGATATTTTTCGGTTCGTTTTGCATTCGAAATTCATACGACTTTGCTAATGAGTTAATTAATGTTTAGTGAGTCTCTGATACCACTGTAAGTCGATGTACAACACCCCATGACTTGCGGGGAGGCGGAATAATAAAAAACGATCTTGTTCTTTACATAAACATCGACTAACCGAGAATATTTGCTAAACTATAACTAACAAGAAACATAGAAGTTATGAACTACTATGATAAGTGATTATACCTAATGAACCGTGTCCTTCTCCTTTTCGTTATCCACGTCCTTCTCGGCCTCCTCCACGTAATAGATGATCCACCCGAGAGCTATACTCCAATTCACCTCTAACTTAAGGTAACTAGGTTTCTTAAAGTGCTAATCTAAGTAACCTAGGTGATATAAAAAAGTGTTATGGATTAAATAGTCTTTACTAATCCTTGGTCTCAATACATGAGAGGGGAGGATTAGGGTTTGAAGAGAGAGATCTTGAGGAGAGAGAAGGTGAGAATGATAATGAATTGAAATTCTTTCTCACTTCTAATATATCATGAAGCATATAAAATATCAAATGATTTATCATCATGCTTCATTCAATATGTGCAATGAATCATCAAGTGAGTCATTAAGCAATAAATGCTTCATTAACTCACTTGAATGATTCATCTCATGAGTCACAAAATCAATTAATGCTTATGCCACCTTAACCCTCAAGTAACAATCCTTCTAGAAGCTTCCCGAGAAATTACGAGAACGCCCTTCCTATACGTGAAAACACGGAAAAACTTTAGACTGTATAAATCCAATAACCCGATACTAGAAATTGGCTTAAACCAAAGCCGGCTAGTAAAAACTGTCCGAATGTCGTATGTGCGTAAACACACGTATGCGTCCGAACCCTTGTCGTAAAACCATACGACCTCTATATCGTTTCGCCTGGAGTAGGGAAACTCTCTGTGTGGGACTCTAAAGACTCGACTACTACGCTGGCAATAGGTTTCACCTCAGACCGCAAGCGGCACTAGCTGTACGTAACGGTCCCCAGGTAGATGTCGATAAGAAGGCCGATGAGGAAACCCATCCGAACTCCTACTGAGTCTGATGTGACAATCTCCGTACAGTCCGGTCTGTTCGTCTAAGACTATCGCATATCGGGCATAGGGGGCAGCAAGCGTCAGCCCCCTAATAGTGGTATAACTCGTGTCGGAGCATAGCCCATTACACCCTGAGAAACAACTGGAACCTAGCAGTAAATCTCGCTTGCCCTGGCCAGGGACTTTGCGTAATGGCTCTCTGACACAGCGCAATATCAACTCCCAATACCGGGAGAGACGAATCCTGTCTAACCGCCACTGCCTCCAAGTGCTCGGGACTGCACCCAACTGCTACTTGTTTGCACAACTCCTTTGAGCCGTGGTAGGGTAGCAATCTAAGAACAGTGGGACACACTCGAGGCGAAGTAGCAGTGTCAAGTCTGCGGACTATGCTGTACTCATGTCACCTGTGAACTGTTAACTGACGACGGGTATAATACCAACCAACAGTTCCCCGTGAGTCCTTTCCGGTGTACCCGTAACCTAATGAGCACCTACATACTATCTCCAGTATGACGTACTGACGGCTGTGGGACAGACCATCTCCCCAACTGGGATGAGAAGCGTACACACTTGTCTACTCCGGAGTATCGATGCCCTGTCTCGATAATCCTACGACTAGGGACCTGAAAAAGGATGTGCTTGTAGACTACGCAGCCCCCACTAGTGTGACTGCCATCACAACGCTGGTAGTCAAGCAAGATCCTAAGAGCTCTATCAATACGTATACTCACATATTAAGATAGATAAAACCAAGAAGTATACTACCATATTTAGCAAGACTGTTATATAACTGTAAATATCCCAAGCTTCCATTAAGTAATATACAAACTAGTATGATACAATAATGGCCCCTAGGGCATATACACTAACAGACTAGTGTATACAGTCGAGACCCTGATGAGGGGCGGTGGCCGGTCTCACAAGCCACTGGTGTCAGTTGGTTCACCTAAGATGTATACAGGTGCTCATTGGGTTATGAGTACACCGGACAAGACTCGCCGGGAACATGCTAATTAGTCTTATACCTGACGTCAGAAAGCAGTTCCCTGGTGACATATGTACAGGTTCGTTCATCGACCTAAGATCGTCATTTTTCTCATTTGAGTTCCCTCTGTGCTTTGATTACTACCCTACCACGGCTCAAAGGAGTCGTGCAAACAGGTTTTAGTTGGGTACAGTCCCGAGCCACATGGAGGCAGTGAGCGGATCTGCAGGGGTTCATTTCTCCCGGTATTGGGGGTGAGGTCGCGCTGTGTCTAGGAGAGCCATTACACGAAGTCCTTGGCCAAGGCAGGAGATTTACTGGTAGGTATTCCAGTAGTATCTCAGGGTGTTCTGGGCTACACTCCGACACGAATTGTACCGCTTTTGGGGGTATGACTTTTACCAACCCCCTAGGCCCGCTGATCAGTCGAAAAAACTGCATTTTTAACAAGTCAATTTCCCTATCTTTTGCATTCATCTAGAGGTTTTCAGTATTCATATTGCACATATTAGCAAAACACCTGAATAATACTGAATTACCTGTACTGAATTTTAAAACCGGCATTTTTAGGGAAATTGACTGTTATTCATGGCATCGCATCATTCTTGTAAAGCGCAACTCTTGTCTTGAGAAATTGTGCAGGAAATTGCAGAAACCGAGCCAAATTGTCAAAAGTGCTGGTCAAAAAGTACACCAAGTCTAAGTCTGGTGATCTGGCAGTGAACCATATGGTGTAAAACTATTCCAGAAATTTATTCAAGGCCCATGGATCATTACAAACAAGTACCAGAAATTCCAAGCCCCAAGGCATCAACAGAGCCGCGGATCCGCGGCCGGAGCCGGCTTGCGCCGCGGATCCCCAGCTTGGTGACATCAGCAAACCCTCCAATTTTCTCCACGTGTCTCCAATAACGGCCCATGCTTCCAGAAGACTCCAGATTCTCCATGTGGCTTCATGTAGAAGGCTCGGCCTAACAAACTATTTTCTGAAGGCTCTCTTTAACAAACTTTTGGTGAGAAATTTAAATTTGAAATCCTAGATCTAGGGTTGTGAAGTCTATAAAAAGGAGCCTAGATCTAGGGTTGAGGGGTTCAAGAAATTATCCTTCATCTTCCACCCACAAGTTGAGTGACACAACTTGTGCCTCAAAACCCTAACCCTAATTCCAATTCCAAAATCAAGATCAAGAATTCCGAGTACCACATCAAGCAAGAAGCCTTCAACCTTTAGAAAGCGACGCCAGACTTCATCGGAGCAAGAGATCAAAGGTGATCCGCGACTCAAGGAGCCGAGCGAAGCCGAAATCGACGATCTAGTTCCTTCCTTTTGTAAATTTCAAGAGAGTTGTAACGAATTTGTCGATAAATAAAGGTGAAATTTCTATATCTTGCTTATCTTTTAATTCAAGCATTATGATTCGATCTCAATTTGTTATTGTGTTTGTTATTACGATGTTTGAGTAAAACTCCGCTCGTGTAGGAGTTGTGACGATCGATAGATGATGATGATTTAGACTCTTTTACAATTCTTAAGTCCTATAATGTTTGTAAATTCTTGTAAATCGAATGATCCACGATCTAGTTTCGATGCGAGATGCTCTCTTGATTATTTTCGCTCGGAACTAGAGATCAACGATCGATCATTAGATTTACTAGAAGCTAGCTTCTGAATGAGATTCATCGAAAGGACAAAGGATGAGATGAGGAATCCCTAGTTTCTTCGCAAGATCTATAACCCTCGATAAATTTTCATCGATCTAGTATCAATTCATTAATGGAAAAGAGTATGTAATCATTAGATCTCATCACATCTATAGATCCGATCTACTCCTACGAGCCACAGTTCGAATCTTGATTGTTGGTTTGGAAATCATCACGCATCTCAATTCTTCATTTTAATGGTTTCTTAGATCTAGATTTATCTAATTCTTGATATTCAATTTTACAAATCATGAATTGTTTCTTTTCTTTTCTTTAAATTTTTGACTCATCTAATTTGAAAAATGAACGGATCTCACTTTCCCTGTGGACGATCCGCACTAACTAACGCGCTACATCCGACACCGTTATTGATTGCGGTCAAAATATTTTTGGTTGTGATTTCTAAACACTTTTCTATAAACCGACACAACGAGAAATTCACTCAATCAAATGGCGCCGTTGCCGGGGATCGTGTGCTAATTTGTTCATTTTTTGAATTTTGAGTTGAAAGATTTATTCCATCGTAATTTTGAGATCAAAATTCGCGCAAAACACTAAACGATTTGTTTTGGTTTGTTGCAAGGAAATCTGGAGCTTGTTATGCAATTAGAAAAATATTCGGAGCATTCCAGAGAGCTCAGGAGGTGAACAGGAACAGCTACTGAAAAATTTGTGCAGCGATCAACATACTGAACCGTGCATCCGCGGCAATAGGTGACTTAAACCGCAGTTCCGTGGCGTGATTACCTCATCTCTGCACGAAAGTTTTTAGGTTAATTCTTTACTTTCTTATCTCCTTCTCTGTCTGCTCCAATTAACAATTTGCTGTAGGTTTCTTTGCAAATAAATCGCAGCGCCGCAAAAAGCAAAATAAATTGTGCATGTTTTTTATTTTTGTGGTTGTTTGCATATTAATACGGAATTTAAGGGGCACGGCCAAATCCAGATTAGTTGGGGAGTTCATTACCCTTCCTAAGCCCCAAAAATCACAAACTTGCATCCGCATTACCCTCATTAAGTAAAAAATATCTAGAGATGACTCTAAGGACCGTCGTGCTCACTTAGGACAAGAGAAGGCCGTGGGTAATCCATTATTTATCCGCGTTTCTTTTGTGGTGTCTAAGGCATGTGTGTCGATGGCTAGTTGTTACTTAATTAGGCCCACTACTTACGTAGTGGAGAACCTCCCACTTACCTAACACTTACCTGGCCACAGGAGAGACAAAGAGGCAGTGGAGGATTGATCTTGCGACTTGTCTTTTGGCAGTTAGGAGCGGTCTAGAGCTTTGACCTAAGTGACCACTAGAATTAGGGTTGCTTGTTGCATTTGTTGTGATCGCATCATATTTTCAAAAATCCGTATCATTTTTCCAAAACAAACATCGCATTCATTCATTTCACCTAATTATAAGTCACGCTGCCACTTGTACTAACCCTTTTTAGTGCAAGATAAGCTGGACACGGGATTCTAGTGCCCGTTTAGTCCGCGTTTCCCCGATCGACTCCGAAGTCGGTATTTCTACATTTATCTCTCCTTTACCCACCACCACACCCACACCGATGGATCCGTCTCCTTCGAACCTCTTTACCACTACTTTGCCGCCGTCCGTAGGTGCGCAGAATCCACCCCGCATCTCTCTCCAAGAGAGGTGCTATCCTTTGTGAGGTCCTCTTTCGACCTACTTATCCATTCCACCAGCCAACGGGGATAATTTTAAGATTAAACCCCAATACATCAACCTTCTACCCAAATTACACGATCTCAAGACTGAAGACGCATACGTCTTTATTACCAAATTTGAAAATGTATGCGCAATGATGGGTATGTCACAACTTTCAGTGGATGCTATGCGTCTATGTCTTCTTCCATTTACCTTGTGCGATATAGCCGAGAAGTAGTTGTATAACACTACCGCACATTCCATTATGAATTGGAAAGAATTCGTTGCGGCATTCCTTAAGAAATTCTACCCTATGCAAAAGACAGCTCGAATCCGTAGCGAACTAAATCAATTCACCCAGCTTCCGACTGAACCATTCTCGAAATGCTTTGAACGCTTCAAGGATCTTTTGGTTCAATGTCCACATCACGGCATCCCGAGATGGGACCTTTGCCGAATCATATATGAGGGCATTAACCCTACCACTAAACAAAACCTTGAAAACATGTGTCAAGGCACCTTTATGACCAAGGATGATGGGGAAGCTTGGAAATTTTTAGAAGAGTTCGCTGAAAAATCCTTACAGTGGGAGAGTGGAACCCAGTCATCGTCTAGGGGTGGCGTACACCAAATTGATGTGTCTATAGGTGTTCGAGCTGAGATGGCAGCAATGCAAAAGAAGCTCGAAGCTATGGAACACAAATTTTTAGCAGCCTCCCTAAATCCGATGTCGCTCCCCAAAACTGTATGTGGGTGCTGTTCTGATCCTTCTCATTTGACGAAAGAATGTCCATTGAATTCTCCGTTTCAAGGTCAAGAGCATACCAATGCCGCATTTCAAAGACCTAGAAATGATCCATATTCTTCCACGTATAATCAGGGTTGGAGGAATCACCCGAATTTTGCTTGGAACCAACAACAACAACATCAAAACACAGTTCCAAACCAAAATAATTTCCAAAGGGTTCTTTCACCACAACAGCAACCACTTCAACTCACTCAGCACTCCTACCAGTCACAAAATTTTCAAAACCAGGTCAACCCTCCTGCACCGTCTAATCCTATGCAGTTGACCTGTTCTGACGAGTTCTCTCAATTTACACAAACCATGAAGTCACTCTTGTCAAATTTCATGGAAGTGTCGGCTGAGGTTAGGTCTTCCGTCAGTGAGATAAAGAAAAACTCAGCGTCCCAAGCTGAGAGTATCAGAACGATGGAAGCAGAAATTGCACGACTTAAAGCTGAAATGAGTGCGAGAGAAAAAGGGAAACTTCCATCTCAACCCCTACCGAATCCTGGGCATTACAACGTAAATGCCGTCACAACGTTGAGATCAGGAAGAGTGCTGAATAACCATGTTGGGGAAGAAATTGATGATATTGAAAATCCTATCAATAACACCCCGGCTGAGACCTTTCCTCACACACACACACTTCTACTTCTGATCCTTGTTCTTCTACCCCACCGCCTTCTCACGAGCCTATTCTCTGTTTCCCACTAGGCTTGACACCTCAGCACAGCTCTTCTAGTCCACCACGGACGATCCCCACTACTCTTTTGGGATCACATCTACCCCCACTTTCTTCTCCTATGATGGACCCAGTGCTTATTGCTAAAGCTCCTTACCCAAATCGGTTTAGGGGTAACAAATCGAGTCCACATATGGAGAAAATTATGGAAATGTTCAAACAGGTTAACATCAACATCCCTCTCCTAGATGCTATTCAACAAGTCCCTGCTTATGCAAAAATTCTTAAAGACTTGTGCACTAGGAAGAGGAAGACTCAAGTGCCAAAGAAGGTCTTCATGTCTAATAACATTAGCACTGCTTTTATCCCACAGCTACCAACGTAAGGACCCAGGATGTCCTACGATATCGATTTCTATCGGGGGTAAAAACATCAACCATGCTCTTTTAGACCTTGGCGCAAGTGTTAACCTACTTCCATACTCTGTTTATGAGCAGCTAGGGATTGGAGAGTTGAAAACAGCTCACTGCACTCTCCAAATAGCAGACCGTTCAATCACCAAACCTAGGGGTGAACTAGAGGATGTGTTGATTAAGGTCGGGGAATTTGTATTCCCTATGGACTTCATTGTACTCGATACACAACCTGTAGCAAACCCCCGGAGCCAAATTCCGGTGATTTTGGGTCGACCATTCCTTGCCACTTCCAATGCTGTCATTAACTGTAGAAATGGTTCAATGAACTTATCATTTGGAAATATGACCATTGAACTAAATATCTACAAAATTCGAAGTCAGCCATCAGAACCCTCTGCTCATATCCTTGATGTGTGCTCTGTCCACGAGATTGCTCCTGAAAGTTCCGGAGTTGAGGAACTTTGCTTTGAAGGTCTCGACGACACTACCACATCACTGTTTGATCTTGCACACTATCTTAGTGAGGACACCATTTCCATGCTTGAGTCCGACACTCCTGACTCATCACCATCCGAGTCTGTATCCTTTACAGGCTATGAGCTTCTTTGTGACTCCGAAAATCAGTCGATGATCCCACCTTCTATTTCTCCGCCAGCACTAGATCTCAAACTCTTACCTTCTCATCTTAAATATGCATATTTAGGTGAGAATGAGTCTTTACCGGTTATCATATCCGCTTCTCTAGCATCAGAGCAAGAGAATGCCGTTTTGTCGGTATTGAGATCAAGTAGGGAGGCGTTTGGTTGGACCATGGCGGACATCAAAGGGATTAGTCCCTTGATTGTAGAAGATCATATACACCTGATGGATGATGCCGGACCAACCCGAGAGCCACAGTGACGGTTGAACCCCGTCATGAAGGAAGCGGTGATGAAAGAGATCGTCAAACGCCTTGATAATGGTATTATATACCCAATCTCCGATAGCCAATGGGTGAGTCCAATACACGTCGTCCCTAAGAAATCTGGCATCACTGTTATTACCAATGAGGCAAATGAGTTGATTCAGACACGCGCCCAAACTGGGTGGCGTGTATGTATTGATTACAGAAAACTCAATGCCGCCACGAGGAAAGACCACTTTCCTCTACCTTTCATTGATCAGATGCTGGAACGCTTAGCTGGACGTGAGTATTATTGCTTTATGGACGGATACTCTGGCTATAATCAGTTCCCCATAGCCAAAAAGGATCAAAATAAAACCACTTTTACTTGTCCTTTTGGCACCTTTGCTTATAGACGCATGCCTTTTGGGTTATGCAATGCTCCCGCTACCTTGCAGCGGTGTGTGATGGGGATATTCTCTGACATGGTCGAGAATTTTTTGGAGATTTTCATGGACGATTTCTCGATTTTCGGAGACTCTTTTTCTAACTGCCTAACGAATCTTGACGCAGTTCTTACTCGTTGCAAAGAGAAGAACTTAACCTTGAATTGGGAAAAATGTCATTTCATGGTCCAAAAGGGAATTGTGCTTGGACATGTTATTTCACGGAAAGGCATTGAGGTTAACATAGCTAAGATAGATGTCATTCAAAACTTTCCTCATCCCAAAAGCATCAAGGATATCCGATCATTTCTTGGCCATGCGGGCTTTTATAGGAGATTTATTAAGGATTTTAGCAAAATTGCTAGACCTTTAACTATTCTCTTGGCCAAGGATACGACCTTCCACTTTGACTCGGATTGTCAGGCAGCATTCGACTCACTCAAACACGCCCTCACGACAGCCCCCGTTCTATCGTCTCCAAATTGGGACTACCTTTTTGAGCTTATGTGTGATGCATCAGATTTTGCAGCCGGTGAAAAGATGCCACACGTGATCTATTATGCAAGTAAGACCCTGAATGATGCTCAAATTAACTATACAACTACCGAAAAAGAACTTTTCGCGGTTGTAATTGCATTAGAAAAATTCAGGCCTTACTTGATTGGTTCACCAATAGTTGTGTACACTGACCACTCCGCCTTGAAACATCTTCTGGCGAAGAAGGATGCTAAGGGTAGGCTAATACGTTGGATCCTTCTATTAAAAGAATTTGATCTTTTTATCAAAGATAAGAAAGGATGTGAAAACGTTGTGGTCGACCATCTTTCACGCATCTCTGCTTCACCTGTGACCCTGTCGATCAATGATTCGTTTCCAGACGAACAACTCTTGAGCATATCCAACGAACCTTGGTTCAAGGATATTGTGAACTATCTTGTCACGGGACTGATACCCAGTGATTGGTCAAAACAGGATAAATATCGTTTTCTATCCCAAGTAAAACACTTTTACTGGGATGATCCATATCTGTTTAAGTATTGTCCTGATCAAATCATTCGTCGGTGTGTCCCGAATGAGGAGTTCAAGAGTGTTCTATCTTTAAGTCATGATCAGGCCTGTGGGGGTCACTTCGGTCCTAAAAAGACGGCGGAGAAGGTTTTGCAATGCGGTTTTTATTGGCCGACCATGTTCAAGGACGTATTTGATTATTGCAAAACCTGTACACAGTGTCAACACACGGGTAGGATTTTCCGGAGAAATGAAATGCCCCAGCAACCCATCTTAGTGGTTGAAATTTTCGATGTTTGGGGTATTGACTTTATGGGTCCCTTTCCCAACTCCTTTGGGAATTTGTATATACTGCTTGCGGTTGATTACGTCTCAAAGTGGGTTGAAGCCATTCCATATCGCACTAATGACAAGAAGGTTGTCATTAAGTTCTTAAAAGAAAACATCTTTTCGTGATTTGGACACCCACGCGCTATCATTAGCGATAACGGGACACATTTCTGCAACAGGTCTTTCGAGACTCTAATGCGGAAATACGCAATCAACAACAGAATTTCTACACTCTATCATCCCCAAACTAGCGTGCAGGCTGAGATTTCGAATAGACAAATCAAACCAATCCTGGAGAAGACTGTTGCGAAGAATAGAAAAGATTGGTCAACCAAACTGACGGATGCTCTTTGGGCATTCCGAACTGCATTTAAAACCGACCTAGGAATGTCTCCATATAGGTTAGTGTTTGGGAAGGCATGTCACTTGCCAGTCGAGATTGAGCATAAAGCATTGTGGGCTATTAAGGAAATCAACTTTGACTTAAACCAAGCCTGCAACTTTCGGAAGCTGCAATTAAATGAGCTAAGCGAACTCCGCGATGAAGCTTATGATAACGCTGTAATCGTAAAGAATAGGACCATGGTTTTTCACGATAAAAATATTTTGAGGAAAACGGTTACACCTGGTCAACAAGTCCTTCCTTATGATTCATGACTACACCTTCACGCGGGTAAGCTTCGATCTCGGTGGAAGGGACCTTTTATTGTGCGGTCTGTATACCCGCACAGGGCAGTAGAGGTAGAAAATGTTAAAAACGACACATTTTCAAAGTGAATGGACATAGATTAAAGTCGTATTTTTCCACTGACCCCATGGAGGAGCTCCTGTTCTTACTGGAGCCATTTTATCTTGATTAAAATTCCTCCATCTCACCACCATGTCCTGTATATTACTGCATCATCTTTTTGAATGGAGGTGAGTGAAAAGAAAAAGTTTAGGGGAGGATCTTCACTTATATATTTTTCCTCCACTAATAAATTCCTCCCAGGCTTACAGGTTTTGTAGATATACTGGTTGGCAACAGTGAGGACACTGTTGAAAACAAGTTTGGGGGAGGTTTGTGCTTATTTTTGCATCATTTGCATATCATTTGCATAAGCACAAAACATTTCTTTAAAAACCTATAAAAATTTAAAAAAATTTCAAAACCCATAAAAGTTTAAAATTTTTCAAAATATAAAAATATTTAATATTTAAACATTTTTGTACATAAATAAGATAATAAAAGATTAGATAGTGAAAAATTACATCCATGAAATTAGAAAAATTTAAGAAAACCAAGAAAATTAGAAGTTTTCTTATACGAACTAGTAATAAGTAGTTATGAGCCGTTGTCCCAAGGGTTAGTAAGATGAAAGAAGTCACTAATCTGAGGATAAAAATAAGTCTGAAAAATAGTTCCTACTCTTTAAGCCAAACATTTTGAACGTTGATACCCTACTATTCGCACTTACACACGTCTTGAAGCCCGGGATAGTAGAGGATACCTTGAAATGCTCTTGTCTAAAAGCCAAAGTATGAAGGAAATAAAAAATGAATAAAATATAAAATGGTGAGAAAAATGAACACTGGTTTTGTTATCGCCAAGGCAGCAATAAAAAAATTAATAGCGAGGGTGCCTCTTCACCTAGTGCCGTAAGGCCAACTGGTCTGAGAGTCACTGCTAAGCCTTAGGTGGTGCAAAACAAGGAAAAACACCAAATAAGCAAGCACATGAGTAATCGGTCGGTTAGTACCTCAAGAAGTATTAACGGTCGCATGAAAGTGTGTGAGCAATCCTAAATATTCATTAATTAAAAAGTACTGAGGTGGATGGACAAGAGTATGATAGCTTGAATTGAATTCTCCGGGTGTAGGGATGTTTATTACACACACGTATGGTGATGTGATCAATGTTTGGAAGAAAAATAGGAATGAAGAATAAGACGATGTTTTATTGAGGGGTTATGTGATTTCTAACATCTTTTCATGACTATTAAGATAGGGCTCATGACAACCGAAAAGCTAGCTTAGTTGGAAATCCTAATTTTCAAGGCTTTTCTTTTACAATTCTTTTCTTTAAATGTAATATTCATGATCTTTCTTTTATTATTGGATTTTGTGGGTGCAATCCGCTGAAAACCCTCAGGAGACAACACTCCTCCTACTAGGGACACCTAGAGGTTTAAAGGCTTGTTGCACGTGCTCAGTGCAATCGTGTTGCCTACAAAAGTGAGCTAGTTAGTTTTTCTCTTTCTTTATTTTCTCCTTCTATTTTTAATAAAATAGTTCACTCGAGAAGACCGAAAATAAGTTTGGGGGAATTTGATCAGTCGAAAATACTGCATTTTTAACAAGTCAATTTCCTTATCTTTTGCATTCATCTAGAGGTGTTCAGTATTCATATTGCACATATTAGCAAAACACTTGTATAATACTGAATTACCTGTACTGTATTTTAAAAACGGCATTTTTAGGGAAATTGACTGTTTTTCATGGCATCGCATCATTCTTGTATAGCGCAACTCTTGTCACGAAAAATTGTGCAGGAAATTGCAGAAACAGAGCCAAATTGTCAAAAGTGCTGGTCAAAAATTACACCAAGTCTAAGTCTGGTGATCTGGCAGAGAACCATAAGGTGTAAACTATTCCAGAAATTTATTTAAGGCCCATAGATCATTACAAACAAGTACCAGAAATTCCAAGCCCCAAGGCTTCAACAGAGCCGCGGATCCGCGGCCGGAGCCGGCTTGCGCCGGATCCGCGGCTTGGTAACGTCAGCAAACCCTCCAATTTTCTCCTCGTGTCTCCAATAACGAGAAGACTCTAGATTCTCCACGTGGCTTCATCTAGAAGGCTCGGCCTAACAAACTATTTCTAGAAGGCTCTCTTTAACAAACTTTTGGAGGGAAATTTAAATTTGAAATCCTAGATCTAGGGTTGTGAGGTCTATAAAAAGGAGCCTAGATCTAGGGTTGAGGTGTTCAAGAAATAATCCTTCATCTTCCAACCACAAGTTGAGTGACACAACTTGTGCCTCAAAACCCTAACCCTAATTCCAATTCCAAAATCAAGATCAATAATTACGGGTACCACATCAAGCAAGAAGCCTTCAACCTTTAGAAAGCGATGCTGGACTTCATCGAAGCAAGGGATTAAAGGAGATCCGCGACTCAAGGAGCCGAGCGAAGCCGAAATCGACGATCTAGTTCCTTCCTTTTGTAAATTTCAAGAGAGTTGTAACGAATTTGTCGATAAATAAAGGTGAAATTTCTATATCTTGCATATCTTTTAATTCAAGGATTATGATTCGATCTCAATTTGTGATTGTGTTTGTTATTATGATGTTTGAGTAAAACTCCGCTCGTGTAGGAGTTGTGACGATCGATAGATGATGATGATTTAGACTCTTTTACAATTCTTAAGTCCTATAATGTTTGTAAATTCTTGTAAATCGAATGATCCACGATCTAGTTTCGATGCGAGATGCTCTCTTGATTATTTTCGCTCGGAACTAGAGATCAACGATCGATCATTAGATTTACTAGAAGCTAGCTTGTGAATGAGATTAATCGAAAGGACAAACGATGAGATGAGGAATCCCTAGTTTCTTCGCAAAATCCTTAACCCTCGATCAATTTTCATCGATCTAGTATCAATTCATTAATGGATAAGAGTATGTAATCATTAGATCTCATCATATCTATAGATCCGATCTACTCCTATGAGCCACACTTCGAATCTTGATTGTTGGTTTGGAAATCATCACACATCTCAATTCTTGATTTTAATGTTTTCTTAGATCTAGATTTTTCTAATTCTTGATATTCAATTTTACAAATCATGAATTGTTTCTTTTCTTTTCTTTAAATTTTCGACTCATCTAATTCGAAAATTGAACGGATCTCACTTTCCCTGTGGACGATCCGCTCTTACTAACGCGCTACATCCGACACCGTTATTGATTGCGGTCAAAATATTTCTCGTTGTGATTTCTAAACACTTTTCTATAAACCGACACAACGAGAAATTCACTCAATCACCCGCCATGCGATGCTCATAGACAACGGACCGGACTGTACGGATATTGTCACTGACTGGCTCAGTATGGTGTCGGATGAGTTTGCTCATCGACGTCCTTTTTGGTCAATACCTGGTAGCCCGTTACGTATGGCTAATACCTCTGACATGCTGGTGGTTAAATCCACAGCCAAATTATTAACGAGTCTTTAGAGTCCCCCACAGACAGTTTCTCAAGTTTCGGGAAAAACGCTGTAGAGGCCGTATGGAGATATGGCAGGGTTCGATCTTATATGTGCGATATTGCACGGATCATGATCGGACGGATAATACTAGCGGTCTTTGGTTTAAGCCGGATCCTAGTATTGTACAGTGTAGATTTTGTCTCATTGCATTTGTATTCGGTCGGAATACAAATGCGGGTATGTATATACGGTCGTGGGGTTTTCCTGTAATTTATTACTAGATCATTTTTTTGAAGTTGTCAGTTTCCATTCCGTTTCAGCCAGTTTTTCTTTCTTCCATTCTTTGGCTGAATTTTCCTTGGGAGGGGTTTTCTTGCAAAGTGGCATTTAGCTAATTGAAAGGGTGTTATTTGTAAATGGAGGCTTCATGATACTTCTAACATCTTTGATTCTATTTTTTCTCGTTATGGTTTGCTTTAATTATGATGGGAGTTGATTTGGATTTGGTATGACATAATTACATTATTATCATCACTTTTTTCTTATGGTCACCACACTCTCTTGTGCTCAGCCTTTTTTAGTTTTTCCCTCCTCCATTTTGAGAAAGGGGCCGGCCACTACTAGAAGGAAGAGCGTTTCATTTTTGGGTGTGGGGAAAAAAGATTATTATTCTCATTTTGCTAGCTACAAAATCATATAGCTCCATTTCAAAGTTCTTCTTCACCTCCATCATTATGGCAACTTCATACCCGCTAGAGACAAACTATTCTACACTAGCCTACAGTACTCTTGGACACGTTGACTCGCCAACTTCGTGCCCGAGTTGCCTCGGTCCAGAGGTGGGAGCCCGTAAAAGAACCCGGCGATGTGGTGCCCGTTCCGACGAGGAGATGAAGACCGGAGATTCCGTGAGGAGATTGTTCATACTATAATATTGCATTATTGTATTCCCCATTTTATTCGTTTTGTAAATAAACAGGTACTTTTGACGCACGTTTGTTGCATATTACAGGGTACCGGCTCTTGGAGTGAATACAGTGAAAAAGATGAAAGTTGGTTCAAAAGAGTGACTTTTGACAAGCAAGTAGAATGGTCCTACTCAAGCCTAGACGAAAAACAATTCACAAGGCAATGCATGGTCCGAAATGTTAAAGGAAACTGTAAAAAGACCATTACAAATTTCACTGAAGATCTGGAGAAGACCCAGAAGTCAAATGGAGAAAAGAAGTAGAAAAACAGAAAGCCCAAGAAGCAAAGAAGAAATCCCAGAAGTTTCCAGACCCAACTCCCTTCTTTGGCCGCGGAACCGCGGCCAAACATAGGCTGGGGCCGCGGTTCCGCGGCCATTTAGTGCCCGTGTCGGTGTATTTTTCTCGTGTCGGTGCGTCGGTGCGGGGGTTTGGATTTTTCGTGGGCATATCTGTAATTGCACATGCGCGAGACTCTGTAACCCTAATTTTCCCTGTTTACTTATAAATTGTAATCACAAATTTGTAAACCCTATGCCTCTTTTCATTTCACAAATTCAGATCTTTTCTGCATTATTGTTTGGAGGGAGCCATAAATAAAAATTAGTAAGTTACTTTTAACTCTTTGTTCTAATTCTCTTTTAATTTAGAATGTTTTTTAATTCCCTAATGAGCGAGTAATCTCCTCGCTTGTTAGGGTTAGCCTTAGGGAAATGTTTGAGAGATGAGATCTCTCACCCCTTTCATGCCCCTTCACACCTAAGAATTAGAACTCCATGCATACACGCACACACCGCTCCCTACGGCATCCTACCCCTCGAGGTAACGGTGACACCGTAGTATAAAGGACCGGTTGCGCGCGTTTTACATGGAGGTTAGGGTAAGGATCGATAAAGGAAGGACAAGATTCTAGAAGAAGAAACATCTTCCCAAAAGATTCTAATCCACTTTATTGGTAATTACCATAACAATCTAATAGATCTAAAATAAGGCATTGAAAGCGGTGAGGAAACCTTTAATCTCCCAACTTCCCCTAAGCCTAACCCTAACAAGACTTTAATTTAGATTAATTTAGTTTATAGATAGATCTAGGTTTTTAGATTTAATAAATCAATCCAAACAACATTTGGAATCAACTCGTAAAAACACGTAAGAAAATTACACATTTCTGTGGATCGACCCGTATTCACCGGCTAGCTGCAAACCGACGCCGTTTCTGATTACGGTTAACATATATTTTTTGACTAATCAGAGATCGGAGTGGAGGCCGAAGACCGAAGGACACGGATCGCTCGGTATAGCTTTCTACCCATTCTCTAGTTTGCTAGGATTAGGTTAATGGCCCGATCCAGGTTTATAGTGCGCGGTAGTGCCGGTTTACAAGTTTTGTAAAAGTTTCGTTTCCGTATTCCGGCGTCAGATTGACGGCCGGGACGCTGCCGTGCACTTACAATAATGCAGATTTCGTTTCAAATGAGATGCTTGTGAAGCATAATAAAATGGGACTTCATTAATGAGATTAATGAAAACTAAAAGAAACCTAAAGATGTTGTAGAAACTTGTTTAAAAACTGCTAGCTCTAGTTCTTGCTTTGCATAGCGGTGTTCCCTGTAGAACATCCAGCACCTTATTCGATAAGGAAAGAGCCGACATCTCCTCACCGGGAGTGACCTCTTTAGCGAAACTAGCAGATGCTACAAACTCGGTTTGTCTTTTGATTGTTTCTATAGTTTTTCATTTGCATAGTGATATTTGTGAAATATCCTGCATCTTATTCGATGAGGAAAGAGCCGACGATCCCTTCACCGGGAGTGACCTCTTTAGCAAAACTAGAAAAGGCCTCAAAAACATTCCATTTAAAATCACTCGATTCTATAACGATATCAAGTTCATTACGCAAAGGATGTTCTTAAAAACCCGTCGTAGCCCTCCGTCATTTCAGATAAGTACTACTTAGTATTCGTGCTGCGGTAGTTTGGCCTCCATCAAGGCGTAGTGAACGGTAGCTAACTAGTGCTTATCTGCTAGCATACATTGCGATTGGATTAGGGTATTCGTACGGCGTAGTTTGGCCTCCGTCAAGGGTCGTGCGGGTGGGTTTAATTCAATCAGGAAATGACGGGTTGACTAGCGGACTATGGGTAGTTTAGCCTCCGTCAAGGTCATAGGACGCTAGGGGTAAAATATTATTGGGAATTTCAAGTGTTGAAATTTGCAATGAGATTGCACACCTTTTATGAGATAGTTGGATCCCGATACCCTCTGCGAGTAAGAGTTACTCCTGGGAGAGTTTTACACATTACAATTAGCCGATCAAGTAGGTGTCTAGAAAGGTGTTAACAGGGTTACGCCCCTGGGAAAACGAGGTTTATTTTAATTAGGTCCGTGCGAAAGCGCGGGGAACCTCCCTCAAAGTACCGGCACTGGCCTGGCTGAAAGATTGGCGAACTTGTAGGGTGTAATTAATCCAGGCTAGTCTTTCTTTGTAGGGTTTGAAGGAAGATTTGACTAAAACAATGGGAGACATCCTGATTAGATATATTGATAAACCAATCTAATCTTGTAAAAGTGCAGGCTGAGTGTTTTCTTCTCTCTCTCTCCTGGTTGCGACTATGTCACGCCTTAATCAAGATAATAATACGGATGTATTGACCGAACCCGTTTGTTATACTGCGCTAGGGAACGTTGGTCCTGCTCCAACTTATAATTGTTATAAGACAGAGCAGGAAATCGGGAATTACCAGAATTCCCGTGCCGCCCAAACAAAGAAAGTGCATGTTAATGCATCTTCTTTGGGTGAGCTCTTTACACAGAACTGTTTCTCAGTATCCTTTACGTCCTGGGTATGAGATACCGGATCAGGATCCCACATATGTAATTTGTTACATGGGCTACAGATAGGTAGAGAACTGAGAACGGGTAATAAGTTTCATGAGATAGAAATGGTGCAAGTGTTGCAGCCAAGTCTGTTGATAGTTATCACCCTATATTACGAGAATACATTGATTCTGAATGAATGTTATTAGATACCGAACCAGATATACAACATAATATCAGTCTCTTTATTAGTAAAGAAGGATATAATTTTGTATTGTTGGATAATGTTTTGAACATTTCCTATATCAAGTGTTGATCGGTTCAGGCACGTTATCTAAAAGTATAGACATTCTAAATCAAACCACAGTTCTTAAACATACAGAACACACACAAGATGAAGAGTTCAGAAATGAACGAATCATTCTTGAGTTATTGTAGACTAGGTCATATCAATGCGACCCGACTAGCTGAAGTTACATATAGATGCATATTTAAATTAGTTTCAATTTACATCTTGTGAAACTTGCCAGTCATGTCACAGAGATAAGATGACCACAACTCCGTTTATTGGAAACGGAGAAAGAGTTAGTGAACTCTTGGGATTGATACATGCTGATGTATGAAGGTCCCCTGTCTACATATGCCAAGACCGGTTCTTTGTACTTCATTATATTCACTGATGATCTCTCTAGATTCAGACATATGTTCCTGTTGAAACACAAGTCCGAAACTTTTGAGATAATCACAGAATATAAGTTAGAAGTAGAGAACCAAAAACGGGTATAAGTATTATGTCATTTGATGAGATCAAGGAGGAGAACCCTTGAGCACGGGATTCCTGGACTATTCTAAAGGAGAATGAGATTCTCTCTCAGCATTACTCCTCCCCATACACTACAGCACCTCGGTGTATCGGGGCGGAGCAATCACACCCTATGTGATATGGTGTGCTCTATGATGAGTACTACTGAGTTTCCTATTTCCTTTTGGGAGTTATGCACTTTTGAAGCTGCATACCTATTGAATAGGGATCCAATCAAATCAGTTGCCTACCACTTCATATGTGATATGGAATGGGAAGAGCCCATATCTTAAGTAAGTTAAGATTTTGGGTTGTCCAGCCTATGTCTAAAAACATAATCCAGACAAGCTCGAGACAAAGTCAGTTCTGTAGAAGTTTGTTGGATATCCCAAGCATTCGCAAGGGAATATCTTCTACCAAACCGAGAAACAAAAGATGTTTTGTTTCTCAGCATGCCACCTTCGTGAAAGGGAATTTCTTGTGAAGAAATTAGTGGTCATGTGGTAGAACTGGAAAGAGTTCCAGCTATACAAACTGCAGCTGATGATTTGGTAGAACCAAAGGATTCAATAGTAACCAACGAATCTCAGCCTCTCCGCCGATCTAGTAGGGTTCCTCACCCACCTGAGAGATACTTCGGTTTCTCTATGACAGTGGGAGAGAGGATTGCATCATGTGATGATGACCCAACTAGTTTCGAGCAGGCCATCAAGAGTGGGACTCTGTAAGAATGGCTGGATGCTAAAGCGATATGAGATGGAATCCTAATACACCAACAAAGTGTGGACTTTGGTTGCTTTATCTGAAGAGTTAAATCGCTATCAGGAGCAAGTATATCTTGAGAAGATTACTTGGTGTACATAGAAAAGTTGAGACTTTCAAAGCTATGCTTAAGTCCATCCAGATCCTACTTGCCACGGCTACATACCATGACTACGATATCTGGCGGTTTGGTGTCATGACTGCTTTTCTAAATGTTGATTTGGAAGAGATCGTCTGTAAGTACACAGCCAGAGGGCTTCGTAAAACAGTGGGAGCAGCGGAAACGTGTGCAAGTTGTTTTATATGATAAAACAGACATCGCGGAGTTGGAACATCTGTTTTGATGTGGTAGTCAAAGAGTTTGACTTCATCAAAATGGTAGATGAACCTTGTATATACAAAAAGGTAGTAGAGAGTATGGTGGTGATCCTCGTAGAGTACGTGGATGACATACTCTTGATAGGAAAGGAGTTTTCTATGCTACGCTCGGTCAATCTCCGCTTATCACAAGAATTCTCCATATAGGATCAAAGCAATGCCTCCTAAATCCTGGGTTTTGGATCTATGAGATAGATCTAATTGGATGTTAGGATTCTCACTAGTTGAAGTGAGATGGTATCAATCGATCCTGGGGAGAATCACTAGAAAAGTTCCATGGTGATAAGGACGACTGAATGTCAGTCGCAAGCATTGTCTTTACCCTAAGTGGAGGGACGGTGTGTTGGAAGAGTTCCAAGCTAGATACCGTGACTTGCTAGACGATTAAAGGCAAGATACATCGTTAACATGGATGATACCAAAGAGGCAGTCTGGATATATTTAAGTTCATGAGATGAACTTCGTTCCTACCATTATGTGACAATGGAGTTGTGGCTTATGCCAAGGAACCCCCGTCCCATCAGAAATCCAGATATAATTCTTAGGCAGTATCGCCTGATCATGGAGATGGTTGATCTCCAGAGAGATCGAGGTTAAGAGGGTAGACACAGAGGACAACAGCGCGGATCCACTCACAAAGGCCTTTTTCCCAGTAGAGACTTTTATGGGATGGATGAGAATGTGATACTTCAACCACAGCTAATTGTTGGGTATGTGATACCACAACAGATGGCCCTAGTGCAAGTGGGAGATTGTTAGTTATATGTATGCCCTAGAGGCCATTACTGTACATACGATGTATATTGTAGTGGATGCTTGGACATATATAGGGAGGACTTTCTTGCTCGACAAGATAGTACGCTATCTGGTTGCTTTTTATCTTAACATGTACTCTGATTATCTCTATGTTACATGTTGATAAAGCCCTTAGGATATGTACTCGACTACTGGGACTATGATGAGATCATACTAGTGGGGCCACGGTAGTTGACGAGTACATCCTATAACTGTTCCTAGTTGAGGGTGTATCGAGACAGGGCATTGATGCACCAGAGTAGACTAGCATATACGCATCTTGACCCATATGATGGGCGATGGATGTGTTAGTGTATATGCCCTAGAGGCCATTACTGTATCATACTAGTTTGTATATTACTTGATGGAAGCTTGGGATATTCACAGTTGTATATACAATCTTACTCGAAATGGTAGTATGCTACTTGGTTTGTCTCTACTTCAATATGTGCATGTGTTTCTTTTAGCATATCGCTGATATACATATTAGTAGAGCCCTTAGGATCTTTGCTTGATTACCAGCGTTGTGATGGCGCTCGCACTCGTGGGAGCTGGGTAATCTATAAGCACATCCTTATACAGGTCCCTGGTCGTTGGACTATCGAGACAGGGCATCGATACTCCGGAGTAGACTAGCGTATGCGCTTCTCATCCCAGCGTGGGAGACGGTCTGTCCCACAGCCGTTAGTACGTTGTACATGAGATAGTATGCCGGTGCTCGTTGGGTTACGAGTACACTGGACAGGACTCGTCGGGGACTGTTGGTTGGTATTATACCTATCGTCAGTTATCAGTTCCCAGGTGACATGAGTACAGCTTAGTCCGCTGACTTGACACTGTCACTTCGCCTCGAGTGTGTTCCCACTGCACTTTGATTACTACCCTACCACGGCTCAAAGGAGTCGTGCAAACAGGTAGTTTTTGGGTGTTGTCCCGAAGCACTTGGAGGCAGTGACGGTTAGACAGGATTCGTCTCTCCCGGTATTGGGGGTTGACATCGCGCTGTGTCCAGGAGAGCCATTACACGAGTAGTCCCTGGCCAAGGCAAGAGAGATATACTGGTAGGTTTCCAGTGTTATCTCAGGGTGTTCTGGGCTACACTCCGACACGACTTGTACCGCTATTAGGGGACTGACGTTCACCGCCCCCCTAGGCCCGCCATGCGATGTATCAGACGAACAGACCGGACTGTACGGAGATTGTCACATACAGGCTCAATAGGAGTTCAGATGGGGTTCACCTCGACAGTCTTCTTATCGACATCTACCTGGGGACCGTTACGTACAGCTAGTGCCGCTTGCGGTCTGTGGTTAAACCCACTGCCAGCGTAGTGTCGAGTCTTTAGAGTCCCACACAGAGAGCTATTCGCCTTTAGGCAAAATGAGTAGAGGTCGCATGGTTTTGCGACAGGGTTTGTTCGCATCCGCGCACTTGTGCACGTTTGCTGTCCGGACAGTTTATACTAGCGGGCTTTGGTTTAAGCCGGATCCTAGTATATGATTTGGGATTGGTTTTTCTCATTGTATTCGTGTTCCTCGGATCACGAATGCGGGTATGTATGCACAGTTGTTTGAGACAGAGGGAGAGGACCTTGATTAGGGTTAATGACTATTGTCATTTTATTAACCCTAATGCTTATGTGTGTATTATAGTTAATTGATAATTAGTTTAATAATTGTGCATGGTTATGGTTGTTGACCATTTGACCTCCTTGACTTGTTGACCTAGGTTGACACTTTGACCATCATCATTTCTTTTGGAAGATGCTTTTTGATCCTTGCAAATTGAAATGATAATGGTCATATCATGATTTGCCATGACAATTATCTAGCTAATTATTCAATTAAAATAATATACACATATTAGTGAGAATGGTTCACATTATTCTCTCATTCTATCATTTCATTTCTCTCTCTTGTTCTTCCTCTCCCTCAAGCTCTCTCCCTCTCATGTGTTGAGAAACACTTGAGCTTGAGAAAAACCCTCTCTTGATCATCTCTACTCTCATCTAGGTTTGAAGGACTAGCACTTCTTGAACCCTAGTTACTTCTAGCTTGGAGTTGAAGCCAAAGGTTGAGGCTTTCGGGTGGATCTTTCTTTGATGGGAGAAGACGACAAGGTGACCTCCTTCCACTACTCCATGGAGCAAGGAGAGAAGGACATAAAGACCAAAGGTATAACCTTTCTAGCACTTAGCTAGTTTCTAGTTAGTTTTAGCAAGTTTTTGTTTAGCAAAGATCCTTTAAAGTCTAGTCCATGTTGCCTAAGCTCATAAAAATCCGATTTTTATTCCCTTTTCCGCCTTCCCGAAAGTACCGGGGTGGGCAATGTTGACTTACAGTGGTATCAGAGCCTAACTAAATATAAACTAGCTAGGTAGTGAAGTGTAACGAAGTTCGAAACCGAAAAATCGAAAAACCGAGTTTTCAAAAACCCTAGTTTCTGTTAAAAAAAATTCTGGTCAAAACAAAATTTGTTATACACCAAAAATCGTCACAGGGTTTTTTAAAAAAAACCACCAAACCCGGTCCAGTGATTCGTCTAAACCGCCGCGTTTCCGCGGCAATAGCAAGCTATTGCCGCGGAACCGCCGCCGTTTGGACTCTTCACTGAGTCGAGTTTGGTGCAGATTTCTTACGGCTTAGTTTTAGGATTTTTAAGATGGTTTATATGTGCCCAGATTTTCCAGAATAGAAATTTATTTTTGGGGGCCGATAAATCCGTATTTTTTTCCGAACTTCACTACACTTTGACTATGACGGTTATATCTGTGATGTTTGTATGTATTGAACGTCGGCTAATCGCTATATGTCGATTAGTCGGGGTTATACATATCTGTGATCTGTGTTTGATATTGGTATGCGTATATGAATGGGTTGGATTGTCGCGGGTGAATAGCCGGGGTGGATGTGAGATGAGTGTTGCCTTTTCTTTCATTCATTGTTACATGTAAATTGATGTAATATTATTATTTGTATGGCCGCACAACCGGGTCGGGGTTGTAGCCGTCATTGTATAATTCTTTTTACCGTTTTTGCTCCTAGGATAGACTCATGGAGGGGGTGCACAAACTACCGGGTATCTCTAAGTGCCGAGTGGCCTACTCATGGTGTTGAGGGAGGTTGCTTCACTTCGGGTACTTGGCGGGTAATTTGCCGCACCCGTAGGGGTCTTGGGTAGGGTATTTGGCTATTCACCGCGACCGTGTAATCCGCTTTTCGTTGCAGGCTCGAACGGATTGCGGATTCCTAGTATATCCAATGTATTCATCTGTGATCTGTAATGTCTATCATTGCTATATATTTATATATGATAACTATTTAGGCGTTGTTTATGTTTTACAGCCGCGCTAGCCTAGCCCCCGCTCTGTCGTTAGTTAAGTAACCTAACGGGTGATGACGGGGCCCCATGGCGAATGCGAATGGCATAAGCGTACGTCATATTTTGGTTGTTTTCTGCAATGGTAGGATTAAATGATGGGACGCATTAAAAGAACTAATGCAAGAAAATAAACCAAGTAAAAGTCGATTGGAACACTTTGAAAACCACTCGGTTCTTTTCAAAACTAAACTTTTAAACGCGGAGCTTGAACCACTCCTTTTAAAAGCTATCTCGTTCCATCGATTATATCAAGTTCACTACGTTCACGGTTTCGCCAAAACCATCCGTAGCCCTCCATCATTTCAGTTAAATATTCGGTAGTATTCAAGCTATGTATTTTGACCTCACGCCAAGGCATAGTGATTGGTAGCTGCCGGATATTTATCTGTTGCATAGATAGAATGCGTTGGTTTGAGACAGTCGTACTGCCATTTTGGCCTACGTCAAGGGTAGGTACGGGTGGGTTCAAATTAACCAGGATAATGATGGGAAGAACTTGACATGTGACTTATGACATTTTGACCTTACGCCATGGTCATAAGAGCATGGGGCAAAAATCCACATCGGGAGTTTCATAAGTACTGAAACTTGCTAGCGCTGCATACCATTTGGAGTGTGATAATTCTGGTAGGATTCCTTCGGTTTTATCACGCGATGATATTTGGATCCCGATCTTACTGTGAGTATATGCTACTCCTCGGGAAAACTCTCACTTAACGATCAATGCTATAAACTTAGTAGGTGTCTAGAAAGGTGTTAGCGGGGCTACGTCCATAGGGAAAAGAGGTTACTTAATTGAGGAACTTCGCGAAAGCGTTGGAAAACCTCCCTCGAAGTACGGACACTGGCGTGGCTGAACGGTTAAGCAAGTATTGTACGGTGAGATTGATCCTGACTAATCCTTTCTTTACGGTTTGAGAAGGGATTCGAGAGACAGTGGGAGCCATCCAGTTTAGACAAACTAAAAACCACTCTAAACTTGCAAGAGCATCATGCTAAAGTGTTTCTTTTCTCTCTCCTAATTGCAGCGACCATTCAACATGACCGGACTTAAGTTATTACTAGATAAAAACATATTGACAGGGCCAAACTACAAAGATTGGCTCAGGAATGTCAAGATGGCAATCACTTACGACAAGTTGGGGTATATCCTTACCACCAAAGCTCCCCCTGTCCCAGGTCACACCTCCAGCGTCGCGGATGTAGAAATCCGTAAGACATGGGAGATAGATTGCGCGAGGTCCAGATGCCTCGTACTAGCCTCGATGGACAACGAACATCAGAGGAGGTACGAGAATATGGACCTAGAGTCCATATTTCTCCATACAAAAGAACTGTATGGAGAGCAGTCTCGTATCGCAAGATACGAAGTATCGAAGAAGCTTTTTTCGGCAAGGTTGGCCGTCGGATCATCGGTAGCGGAACACGTGCTTAAGATGATTGGCTACATTGAGGAGCTCGCGGACCATGGGACCACGTTGGAGAATGAACTCTATACTGATTTGATTCTCCAGTCCCTTCCTTCCACTTACGCCTAGTTCATTCTTAACTTCAACATGCAAGGAAAGGAGGTTGAACTTTCCGAACTTCTGAACATGTTGAGGACTGCTGAGGGCACCCTACAGAAGGGTAGGGAGACATCCACTTTGTTTGTAGGAGGATCTTCCTCTTCTAGGTCCAGGGCAAAAGCCAAGGGCAAGAAGAAGAAAGCCCCCGCCAAACCAAGAGACGGTGTCGGTAAAGTGGATACGAAGGGAAAAGGAAAAGCAACAAAGATAGCGGGGAAGCTAGTGGGGAAGGAAGAATGCTTCTATTGTCACAAAAGTGGTCACTGGAAATAGGATTGCAAGGCTTGGAAGGCCAGAACACGGGATTTGAAGCGAGTTGCAGCTTCAGCTTCAGGTGTGTATGTTATTGAAAACTGTCTATCAATAAACTCTACTTCCTGGGTATTGGATATCGGATCAGGATCTCATATCTATAATTCTTTGCAGGCGTTGAGAAAGCGTAGAGTTTTGAAGACAGGTGACATGACCCTCAGAGTTGCGAACGGTGCTAGCATGGATGCTGAGGCCGTGGGGGACTATCACCTGGGATTGTTGGATGGACATTTTTTGGTTTTGCGTAGTTGTTATTATGTACCAAATGCAACCTGTAATATCATTTCTGTATCTTTATTGTCTAAAGAAGGTTATGAATTTGCATTTGTAAGTAATGTAGTGAACATTCACCTTAATCAAGTTTTGATTAGGTCAGGTACATTGAACAACGGTATATACGTATTAAACCAACCACAGATTTTCAATGTCCAGAATACACACAAAAGAAAGTCTCCAGAAATAAATAAAACTTTCTTATGGCATTGTAGACTGGGTCACATCAATGAGAGAAGGTTGACTAAGTTACATGCAGAAGGATATTTGGATCCGTTCGAATATCAATCGTATGCAACTTGTCAATCCTGTCTCAAAGGAAAGATGACAAAGACTCCGTTTACTGGACACGGAGAAAGAGCGAGCGAGCTCTTGGGACTCGTACACAGCGACGTGTGCGGTCCAATGTCTACACATGCACGAAGTGGTTATTATTACTTCATTACATTTACGGATGATTTCTCAAGATTCGGACATGTCTTCTTGATGAAGCATAAATCCGAAGCTTTTGATAAGTTCCAGGAATATAAGAATGAAGTAGAAAAATAAACAGGCAAAAGTATCAAGGCACTGAGATCTGATCGAGGTGGTGAATACTTGAGTGCCGAGTTCCTGGGTTACTTAAAAGAGAATGGAATTCTCTCTCAGCTTACTCCTCCATACACTCCACAACATAACGGTGTATCGGAGAGACGGAACCGAACCCTATTGGATATGGTACGGTCCATGATGAGTAACGCTGAGTTACCGCGATCGTTCTGGGGATATGCGCTAGAAACAGCTGCATACCTTTTGAACCGTGTTCCTACTAAGACTGTGCCTACCACACCATATGAGTTATGGAGTGGGAAGAAACCCTATCTTCAATACTCGAAGATTTGGGGATGTCCAGCTTATGTCAAAAAGCAGCATACGGACAAGCTCGAGGCACGCTCAGTACTGTGCAAGTTTGTGGGATACCCAAAGAACTCCAGGGGGTATCTTTTCTATTACGCAGAGGAACAAAAAGTCCTTGTTTCTCGTAATGCCCATTTTCTGGAACATCAGTTCTTAGAAAAAGAATTAAGTGGGAGCGCAATAGAACTGGAAGAAATTCCAGAATCACGAGCTATTACTGAAAGCTTAGTAGAACCAGAGGGTTCGAAAGATCAGGACATTCCCACGCCACTCCGTAGGAGTAGTAGGCAGTCTCATCCGCCCGAGAGATACTACGGTTTTCTCATTGACGAGGATAGAGAGGATTGCATCATAGATTGTGATGAGCCTACTAGCTTCTAGCAAGCCATTCAGAGCGTCGACTCGGTAAAATGGCTGGATGCAATGCGGACCGAAATGGAGTCCATGTACACCAACAAAGTATGGACGTTGGACATTGCTCCAGATGGGGTAAAACCAGTAAGATGCAAGTGGATCTTCAAAAGGAAGATTGGTGTAGATGGACAGGTTGAGACCTATAAAGCTAGACTGGTAGCAAAGGGTTTTCGTCAGCGACCTGGTTTGGACTATGACGAAACCTTTTCTCCAGTAGCTATGCTGAAATCCATTCGGATCCTTCTTGCCATTGCTGCATTCCACGATTATGAGATTTGGCAGATGGACGTAAAGACAGCTTTTCTAAATGATCATTTACAGGAGTGTGTCTATATGGACCAGCCAGAGGGTTTCATTCAGGGTGGGAGCAGCGGAAAGGTGTGCAAGTTGCTCAAGTCCATTTATGGACTAAAGCAGGCATCGCGGAGTTGGAACATCTGTTTTGATGAGACGGTCAAGGAATTTGGCTTTATCAAAAATCCAGATGAACCATGCATCTATTGTAGATTTGTAGCGAGAACTGTAGTATTCCTCATTTTATACGTGGATGACATTCTCTTAATAGGAAATGACATTCCTATGCTATAATCTGTCAAGGGGTTCTTGTCACACAGGTTCTCCATGAAAGACCTGGGTGATGCCTCATACATTCTGGGTATCCGGATCTACCGTGACAGATCCAAGAGGATATTAGGACTTTCGCAGTCCAGGTACATCGACACCATACTGAAGAGATTCAGTATGGAAGATTCCAAGCGCGGTAATCTACCGGCTTGTCACGGGATCACCCTCTCCAAAGAGATGTCTCCCAAGACTGATTTGGAGAGGGATCGCATGTCTGTTATACCCTACGCTTCTGCGGTAGGGTCTATAATGTATGCGATGTTGTGTACCAGACCGGATGTGGCTTATGCACTGAGTGTGGTAAGCAGGTATCAGTCAAACCCTGGGGAGAAACATTGGATATCAGTAAAGAACATTCTCAAGTACCTGAGAAGGACTAAGGAGATGTTCTTGGTGTATGGCGGAAAAGACCTGCAGATTGAGGCCTTTGCTGACTCCAGCTTCCAGAGTGACAAGGATGATTCCAAGTCCATGTCGGGTTTTGTCTTTACCCTCAATGGAGGGGCGGTGTGTTGGAAGAGCTCCAAACAGGAAACCGTTGCTGACTCGACTATGGAAGCGGAATACATCGCTGCATCTGATGCCGCAAAGGAAGCTGTCTGGATGAGGAAGTTCTTGAGAGAACATTAGGTGGTTCCGTCCATTGTTGACCCAATACCTCTGTATTGCGACAACAACGGGGCTATAGCTTTAGCGAAGGAACCCAGGTCCCATCAGAAATCCAGACACATCTTAAGGCGGTATCACCTGATCAGGGAGATCGTAGATCGCCAGGAGATCGAGGTCCGGAGAGTTGCATCAGAGGATAACACAGCAGATCCATTCACCAAGGCCTTGCACCAGACTCAGTTCGAGCGGCTGATCGAGATGATATGTCTTCGATACGCCAGTACATGGCCTTAGTGCAAGTAGGAGATTGTTAGTGTATATGCCCTAGAGGCCATTACTGTATCATACTAGTTTGTATATTACTTGATGGAATCTTGGGATATTCACAGTTGTATATACAATCTTGCTCGAAATGGTAGTATGCTACTTGGTTTGTCTCTACTTCAATATGTGCATGTGTTTCTTTTAGCATATCGCTGATATACATATTAGTAGAGCCCTTAGGATCTTTGCTTGATTACCAGCGTTGTGATGGCGCTCGCACTCGTGGGAGCTGGGTAATCTATAAGCACATCCTTATACAGGTCCCTGGTCGTTGGACTATCGAGACAGGGCATCGATACTCCGGAGTAGACTAGCGTATGCGCTTCTCATCCCAGCGTGGGAGACGGTCTGTCCCACAGCCGTCAGTACGTTGTACTTGAGATAGTATGTGGGTGCTCGTTGGGTTACGAGTACACTGGACAGGACTCGTCGGGGACTGTTGGTTGGTATTATACCTATCGTCAGTTATCAGTTCCCAGGTGACATGAGTACAACTTAGTCCGCTAACTTGACACTGTCACTTCGCCTCGAGTGTGTTCCCACTGCACTTTGATTACTACCCTACCACGGCTCAAAGGAGTCGTGCAAACAGGTAGTTTTTGGGTGCAGTCCCGAAGCACTTGGAGGCAGTGACGGTTAGACAGGATTCGTCTCTCCCGGTATTGGGGGTTGACATCGCGCTGTGTCCAGGAGAGCCATTACATGAGTAGTCCCTGGCCAGGGCAAGCGAGATATACTGGTAGGTTTCCAGTGTTATCTCAGGGTGTTCTGGGCTACACTCCGACACGACTTGTACCGCTATTAGGGGACTGACATTCACCGCCCCCCTAGGCCCGCCATACGATGTATCAGACGAACAGACCGGACTGTACGGAGATTGTCACATACAGGCTCAGTAGGAGTTCAGATGGGGTTCACCTCGTCAGTCTTCTTATCGACATCTACCTAGGGACCGTTACGTACAGCTAGTGCCGCTTGCGGTCTGTGGTTAAACCCACTGCCAGCGTAGTGTCAAGTCTTCAGAGTCCCACACAGAGAGCTATTCGCCTTTAGGCAAAATGAGTAGAGGTCGCATGGTTTTGCGACAGGGTTCGTTCGCATCGGCGCACTTGTGCACGTTTGCTGTCCGGACAGTTTATACTAGCGGGCTTTGGTTTAAGCCGGATCCTAGTATATGATTTGGGATTGGTTTTTCTCATTGTATTCGTGTTCCTCGGATCACGAATGCGGGTGTGTATGCACAGTTGTTTGAGACAGAGGGAGAGGACCTTGATTAGGGTTAATGACTATTGTCATTTTATTAACCCTAATGCTTATGTATGTATTATAGTTAATTGATAATTAGTTTAATAATTGTGCATGGTTATGGTTGTTGACCATTTGACCTCCTTGACTTGTTGACCTAGGTTGACACTTTGACCATCATCATTTCTTTTGGAAGATGCTTTTTGATCCTTGCAAATTGAAATGATAATGGTCATATCATGATTAGCCATGACAATTATCTAGCTAATTATTCAATTAAAATAATATACACATATTAGTGAGAATGGTTCACATTATTCTCTCATTCTATCATTTCATTTCTCTTTCTTGTTCTTCCTCTCCCTCAAGCTCTCTCCCTCTCATGTGTTGAGAAACACTTGAGCTTGAGAAAAACCTCTCTTGATCATCTCTACTCTCATCTAGGGTTGAAGGACTAGCACTTCTTGAACGCTAGTTACTTCTAGCTTGGAGTTGAAGCCAAAGGTTGAGGCTTTCGGGTGGATCTTTCTTTGACGGGAGAAGACAACAAGGTGACCTCCTTCCACTACTCCAAGGAGCAAGGAGAGAAGGACATAAAGACCAAAGGTATAACCTTTCTAGCACTTAGCTAGTTTCCAGTTAGCTTTAGCAAGTTTTTGTTTAGCAAAGATCCTTTAAAGTCTAGTTCATGTTGCCTAAGCTCATAAAAATCCGATTTTTATTCCCTTTTCCGCCTCCCCGAAAGTACCGGGGTGGGCAACGTGGACTTACAGGATGATCCCATATCCATCGTTGTTTGACATCAAGGATGGTGTACGGGTGCTCAGTAGAGACTGGGTACACTGGACGGACGCACCGAGAACTCCCAGATGGTATTATACCTTACGTCAGATGGCAGTTCTCTGGTGATACTGGTACAGGTTAGTCTGTAGACCCGAGATCGTCATAGAGTCTTGTGTCTTTCCCACTGAGCTTTGATTTCCATCATACTACGTCTAAGAGGGCGTGCAAAAAGGTGGCTATTGGGTAGAGTCCCGAATCACATGGAGGCAATGAGCGATAGGAGGGGATTCGGCTCTCCCAGTATAGGGAGTTGATGTTGCGCTGTGTTCGATTGGCTATAACCGGAAATCCCTGGCAAGGGTTGCTGAGATTTACTGGTATGTGTTACCAGTAGTTTTTCGAACTGTTATTGACCTCATATCGACACGACTTATCAAGCTACTGGGGTCTGACGTTTACCACCGCTAGGCGAGATATGCGACATATCAGACGAAGTGACCGGACTGTACAGCAGTGTTACTGACTGAATTCGCAGAAGAAAGTACAGGCTTGCTTGTTGATCTTCTGATCGTACAATACCTGGGTGGCTGTTACGTTTAGCTGACCGCTTTCATCTTGTGGGTGTTTAATATGATCATCACCTACTGCCGGCGTATTGACGATTCTTTAGAGTCCTACACAGAGGTTTCTTGACTCAGGCAAAACGTAGTAGGAGCACATATATGATATGTGCGGGACCGAGAACAATATGTGTATGTGATACCGTATTAGATTCTCGCGATATGAGATATCGGCCGGGTATATGAGATATAGCCGGGTCATCGGATCAAAGTGTTGATTCGATGAACTGATACAGATTATATTAGTCGGTTATTTATGAAATAGCCGGATTATCGGATCAAGTATTGATTTGATAATTTAATGTATAATAATATATATTTGATATATTAAATTATATTAACTAATATTAGCTCACTTATTGATTCATTTTCTCACTCGGGTAATACATTGATATATATGCGATATATGTTAATTGTATTATTTTCTTTTGTTAGAAAATATATTATATATGTGATATATAATATTGTAAAATGTTATAATTACTAATGCAACATGATTAGTGGAGATTAAACAATGTTAGGGTTTGATTTGGGTTAGCTCATTCTTGAAGCTTCTAGAAGCTTTTCTTTTTGTAATGAGCTAAGATATTTTGTATGATATTTTGTAACCCAAACCACACCCTTAACTCAAGTTAACTCTCTACAAAGGTTAGCTATTATTTTATTAGAAACCATGGTTGCATAAGGAATTATCACAACATTTCATTATTCATCACAAATGATTATTCATTATTCTTCTTCTTCTTCCTCCTTGCAAAGCTTTCTAGCTTTGGGTTTTGTGATGGATTTGAGCGAGATTAAGAAAACAAATGAGAGCTAAAATCCTACTTCATCATCCTAATCTATCCTAACCATTTAGATTAGGGTGTTTCACTTCATTTAGTGAGTGAGAGCTTGTAGGGTTGCTAGGCACTGCCACAAGGGTCTACGAGGCATCAACCATGCCCGATTAAAATTTTAGCTGTGCCGAATAACCCGAAGCCGGATCTTTAGACTAGAGTTTAGGCGAAAACTAACATGTTAAACACTTTAACACTAAGTGAAAGGGATTACAACCTTTGTAGATTCGGTCCTTCACTTCATTAGCTCCGTGTAGATGTCCCCATCGCTGCGATCGTGAACTCCGGACTCTAGAGAAGCTTCACAAGAAGAACGAACGTGCTTGCTTCGATGACTTCGAGGCCGAAGATGATCTATGTCGGGGAGACACTAACTCAAGCTATTCCTTCACTAAGTCATGAACTTTGTGAAGAGAACACACTTTAGAATTGATTTTCTCACACTTTTTCTCATGGCACCATTAGAGCTAGCAAGCTTTTCATAGAGCTTGATGAAGACGAAGAAGAAGTGAATAATTCATCCAAATGAAAACTTATCCAATGAATTATTGCACCATGGTTGAGTTAAGCCCTCATGCTTAACTCATGTAGAGAATTAACCATAGTATTAGGTTAAGGGTTGGGTTAACTAATATCATAAGGAATGACAAAAGAGTTGACTTTGTCAATGTTGCATACAAGCTTCTACAAGCTTGATAACATTGACTAAAGTCTCCTCTCTTTTGTTATTCTTAAGGAAATAAGTAAACCCTAATTTAACCTAAACTTGATATAAGTCTCATACACCCATCTTGTATATATCATCAAGCATGATACAAACTTGTATACTTGCATATATCACAGATAAACTATGTGCACAAACTTGTGAGAAAATAAATCATAAGTGAGCCAATACTAGTTAATGTAATGTAATATATCAAATATATAATTATACATTAAATTATTAAATCAACTCTTAATTTAATAATCCGGCTATAACCGACTAATATCATGTGTAACAACTTATCGAATCAACACTTGATCTGATAACCCGGCTATATCGCATACAACCGATCAATATCACGAATCGCCAGAATAAAATACGGTATCTCATATCGTATTAATCTCGGTCCCGCACATATCACATATGTGCTCCTACTCCGTTTCGCTTGAGCCAGGAAACCCCTGTGCAGGACTCTAAAGACTCGTCAATACGCCGGTAGTAGGTAATGATCATATCAAACACCCACAAGCCGCAAGCGGTCTGCTAAATGTAACGGCCACCCGGGTATTGAGCGATCAGAAGATCAACAAGCAAGCCCGCTAGTACTCCGGCGAATCCAATCAGTAACACTCCCGTACTGTCCGGTCTCGTCGTCTGATATGTCGCATATCTCGCCTAGCGGTGGTAAACGTCAGACCCCAGTAACTTGATAAGTCGTGTCGATATGGGGTCAATAACAGTTCGAAAAACTACTGGTAACACATACCAGTAAATCTCAGCAACCCTTGCCAGGGATTTCCGGTTATAGCCAATTGAACACAGCGCAACATCAACTCCCTATACTGGGAGAGATGAATCCCCTCCTATCGCTCATTGCCTCCATGTGATTCGGGACTGTACCCAAAAGCCACCTTTTTGCACGCCCTCTTGGACGTGGTATGATGGAAATCAAAGCATAGTGGGAATCACACAAGACTCTATGACGATTTCGGGTCAACAAACTAAGCTGTACTAGTGTCATCAGAGAACTGCCATCTGACGTAAGGTATAATACCATCTGGGAGTTCTCGGCAAGTTCGTCCAGTGTACCCAGTCTCCACTGAGCACCCGTACACCATCCTTGATGTCAAACACCGATGGATATGGGATCATCCATCGCCCATCATATGGGTCAAGATGCGTATACGCTAGTCTACTCTGGTGCATCGATGCCCTGTCTCGATACACCCACGACTAGGGACCTTGAAGGATGTACTTATGGACTACCATGTCTCCACTAGTATGATCTGCATCATAGTCCAGGCAGTCAAGTACACATCCTAAGGGCTTTACCAACATGTAACAGAGAGACAATCGGTGTACACGTTAAGGTAAAGAGTAACCAGATAGCATACTATCATGTCGAGCAAGAAAGTCCTCCCTATATATGTCCAAGCATCCACTACAATATACATCTCATGTATAGTAATGGCCTCTAGGGCATACATATAACTAACAATCTCCCACTTGCACTAGGACCATCTGATAACAGTGGTTGTAGTATCTCATACTCAACAATCCCATAATAGTCTCTCTCTGGGAAAAATCCTTTGTGAGTGGATCCGCCGTGTTGTCCTCAGAGTCTACTCTCCTAACCTCGATCTTCCTGGAGATCAACCATCTCCATGATCAGGTGATACTGCCTAAGAATTATATCTGGATTTCTGATGGGACGGTAGTTCCTTGGCTAAAGCCACAACTCCATTGTCACACAATAGTAGGAACGAAGTTCATCTCATGAACTTAGATATCCAGACTGCCACTTTGGTAGCATCCTTGGTAACGATGTATTTTGCCTCTAATCGTCTAGTAAGTCACGATATCTAGCTTGGGACTCTTCCAACATACCGTCCCTCCACTGAGGGTAAAGACAATGCCTGCGACTGACATTCAGTTGTCCTTATCACCCTGGAACCTTTCCAGTGATTCTCCCCAGGATCGATTAATACCATCTCACTATAACTAGTGAGTATCCAAACATCCAATTAGATCTATCTCATAGATCCAAAATCCAGGATTCAGGAGGTATCGTTTTGATCCTATATGGAGAATTCTCGCGATAAGCTGAGATTGACCGAGCGTAGCATAGGAAACTCCTTCCCTATCAAGAGTATGCCATCCACGTACTCTGCGAGGATCACCACCATACTCCCTACTACCTTTTTGTATATACAAGGTTCATCTACCATTTTGATGAAGTCAAACTCTTTGACTACCACATCAAAACATATGTTCCAATTTCGCGATGCCTGCTTTATCACATAAAACATCTTGCACACGTTTCCGCTGCTCCCACTGTCTATGAAGCCCTCTGGCTGTGTACTTATAGACGCTCTCTTCCAAATCATCATTTAGAAAAGCAGTCATGACACCCAACCACCAGATATCGTAGTCGTGGTAAGTAGCAGTGGCAAGTAGGATCTGGATGGACTTAAGCATAGCTTTGAAAGTCTCAACCTTTCCATGTACACCAAGTAATCTTCTCAAGATATTCTCGCTGCTGATGGGGATTTTGTTAGTTGTATGTATGCCCTAAAGGCCAGTAATGCACAGATGATGTATATTATATTGGATGCTTGCACATATATTGAGAGGACTTTCTTGCTCGATATGATAGTATGCTATCTGGTTGCTCTTTATCTTAACATGTATACTTGTCTCTTGATACTGTCTTATAGTTACATGTTGGTAAAGCCCTTAGGATGTGTACTTGACTACCTGGACTATGATGCAGATCATACTAGTAGGGACAGTGTAGTCCATAAGTACATCCTTCAAGGTCCCTAGTCGTGGGTGTATCGAGACGGGGCATCGATATACCAGTGTAGACTAGCGTATACGCATCTTGACCCATATGATGGGCGATGGATGATCCCATATCCATCGGTGTTTGACTTCAAGGATGGTATACGGTGTAGGGTTCCTAGGCACACTAATGAGGTCTCACAACAGATCAAACATGCCCAATTCAAATTTTTTCATGTGCCTACAAACCCTAATACGGATCGTTAACTAGATGTATAGGCGATGCAAGCAAGTAAACGACTTTGTTGCTAAAAGGAAGTGACTACAACCTTTGTAGATCCGGTTCTCCACCTCCATAGCTCCTCGTTGACGTCCCTCCGCTGCGATCATCGGATCCCGGACTCTAGCGTCGGCTTCATCGGAGAAATGGGCGGGCTAGGTCGTCGACTTCGATGCCGAAGATGATCTACGTCGAGGCAACTCAAGATCAAGCTCCAACTTCACCAAGTCATGAAACTTGTGAAGAAAACACCCTATACTACTTGGCAAGTGGTAGAGGATGAAGAAATAGGAAGTGGGTTCACTTTAGAATTGGATTTCTCACTCTTTTTCTCATTTCACCATTGATGGTAGCAAGCTTTTCTTCATCCTGAAGAAGGAGAAGAAGAAGAAAAGAATATGATAAGTATATCTCAAAAAGAAAATAAAATGATACTTATCATATATTCAACCATGGTTTAGTGTAGAGAATAAACTAGGGTTAGGTGAATGGTTAGGGTTAAGGCAAAAGACAAAATGGTAGACTTATTCAAAGCTTCATGAAGCTTCAACAACAAAACAAACTAAGCCACCATTTCATTTTTTCCCAAAAATGAATTAATGAATAAATAAATAAATGAATAAGTAAATAATCAAAAGCCTAACCACTCACTTAAACATGGTTTAAACTAAACATACACCCAAACATGCATGTATCATCAAACATGATACAAACAAGTGCACAAAAATATATCACATATACAATGTGCACATCAAGTGAGAAAATCCATTTTAAGTGAACAAATACTAGTTAATGTAAAGTAATATATCAAATATATAATTATACATTAAATCATTAAATCAACACTTGATTTAACGATCCGGTCATATCGTATATGACCGACTAATATCCAATGTATCGCCTTATCGAATCAATCCTTGATACGATAACTAGGTTATATCGCATACAACCAATCGATACATTCATCGCGAGAATAGAATACGGTATCACATACACGCATTATTCTCGGTCCCGCACATATCTCATATGCGCTCCTATTTCGTTTCGCTTGAGCCAGGAAACCTCTGTGTATGACTCTAAAGACTCGTCAATACGCCGGCAGCAGATGATGATCATATCAAACACCCACAAGCCGCAAGCGGTCTTCTAAACATAACGGCCACCCGGGTATTGAGCGATCAGAAGATCGACGAGCAAGCCCGCTCACACTCCTGTGAATCCAACCAGTGACACTTACCGTACAGTCCGGTCTGTTCGTCTGATATGTCGCATATCTCGCCTAGGGGTGGTAAACGTCAGACCCCAGTAGCTCGATAAGTCATGCCGATATAAGGTCCATAACATAGCATGAAACTACTGATAACACTTACCAGTAGATCACTGCAGCCCTGGCCAGGGATTTCCTGTTATGGCCAGTCGAGCATAGCGCAACATCAACCCCTAATACCGGGAGAGACGAATCCCCTCCTATCGCTCATTGCCTCCATGTGAATCGGGACTGTACCCAAAAACCACATGTTTGCCCGACTCAGTAGAGCCGTGGTAGGGTGGAAATCAAAGCACAGTGGGAGACACACAAGACTCTATGACGATCTCGGGTCAACAGACTAAGCTGTACCAGTGTCACCAGAGAACTGCCATCTTACGTGAGGTATAATACCATCTGGGAGTTCTCGGCGAGTCCGTTCAGTGTACCCAGTCTCCACTGAGCACCCGCATACCATCTCTGATGTCAAACACCAATGGATATGGGATCATCCATCGCCCATCACATGGGTCGAGAAGATATACGCTAGTCTACTCTGGAATATCGATGCCCCGTCTCGATATTCCCACGACTAGTAACATTGAAGGATGTACTCATGGACTACCCAGGCCCCACTAGTATGATCTGCATCATAGTCCTGGAAGTCGAGTACACATCCCAAGGGCTTTATCAACATGTAACAGAGAGACAGAAAGTATACATATTAAGATAAAGAGTAACCAGATAGCATACTATCATGTCGAGCAAGAAAGTCCTACCTATATATGTCCCAGCATCCACTACAATATACATCCAATGTACAGTAATGGCCTCTAGGGCATACATATAACTAACAATCTCCCACTTGCATTAGGGCCATCTGTAGCAGTAGTTGTAGTATCTAATACTCAACCATCCCTTAAATGTCTCTCTTTGGGAAAAGGCCTTCGTCAGTGGATCCGCCGTGTTGTCCTCTAAGTCTACTCTCCTAAGCTCGATCACCCTGGAGATCATCTATCTCCATGATCAGGTGATGCTGCCTCAGAATATGTCTGGGTCACTGATGGGACCAGGGCTCACGGGCCAAAGCCACACTTCCATTGTCACACAATGGGAGGAACTGAGTTCATCTCATGAACAAATATACACCCAGACAGCCTCTTTGGTAACATCTTAAGTAGCGATGTATCCAGCCTTAATCGTCTAGTATGCCACGGTATCTAGCTTGGAACTCTTCCAACATACCGTCCTTTTACCGAGGGTAAAGACAATGCCTGCGACTGACATTCAGTCATCCTTATCACCCTGGAACTTTTCCAATGATTCTCCCCAGGATCGAGAAGGTATCACCTTTATCCTATTGGAGAATCCATGTGATAAGAGGAGATCGACCGATCGTCGTATATGAAACTCTTTTCCTATCAAGAGTATGTTGTCCACGTACAATACGAGGATGACTACCTTACTCTCTACTACCGTTTTGTATATACAAGGTTCATCTACTATTTTGATGAAGTCAAACACTTTGACTATCACATCAAAACAGACGTTCCAACTCAGCGATGCCTGCGTTATTATGTAAAGCAACTTGCACACGTTTCCGCTGCTACCACTGTTTACGAAGCCCTCTGGCTGTGTTCTTATAGACGTTCACTTTTAAATCATTTTTTAGAAAAGTAGTCATGGCACCCAACCACCAGATATCGTAGTCATGGTATGTAGCAATGGCAAGTAGGATCTGGATGGACTTAAGCATAGTCCCTAGAAAAGGTTTCATTATTATCCACACCTGGTTGATTACTAAAACCTTTAACAAGTCTAGCTTTGAAAGTCTCAACTTTTCCATCTACACAAAGTAATCTTCTCAAGATATACTTGCTCCTGATGGGGATTTAACCCTTCAGATATAGCAGCCAAAGTCCATACTTTGCTGGCGTACATGGATTCCATCTTAGATCGCTAAGCATCCAGCCATTCTTACAGAGTCCCTACTCTCGATGGCCTGCTCGAAACTAGTTGGGTCATCATCTCATGATGCAATCCTCACTCTCACTGTCATCGAGAAACCAAAGTATCTCTCAGGCGGATGAGGAACCCTGCTAGATCGGCTGAGAGGCTGAGGTTCGTTGGTTGCTATTGAATCCTTTGGTTCTACCAAATCGTTAGCTGCAGTTTTGTATAGCTGGAACCTTTCCAGTTCTACAGAACTGATCTTGCCCCGATCTTGTCCGGATTTTGCTTTTGACATAGACCGGACAATCCCAGATCTTAACTTACTTAAGAGATAGGCTCTTCCCATACCATATCTTATATGGAGTGGTAGGCACTGATTTGATTCGAATCCAATTCAATAGGTATGCATCTTCATAAGTGCATAACTCCCAAAAGGAAATAGGTAACTAAGTAGTACTCATCATAGAGCACATCTTATCATATAGGGTGTGATTTCTCCGCCCCGATATACCATCGTGCTATGGTGTATACGGAGGAGTAATGCTGAGTGAGAATCTCATTCTCCTTTAGTATAGTCCAAGAACTCTATGCACAAGTATTCTCCCCCTTGATCTCAGCATAGGACATAATACTTATACCCGTATTTTGGTTCTCTACTTCTAACTTATATTCTGTGAATATCTCAAAAGGTTCTGACTTATGTTTCAACAGGAACAAATGACTGAATCTTGAGAGATCATCAGAGAATGTAGTGAAGTACAAAGAACCGGCCCTGGCATGTGTAGACAGGGGACCTTACATACATCATGATGTATCAGTCCCAAAAGTTTACTAACTCTTTCTCTGTTTCCAATGAACAGAGCTATGGTCATCTTATCTTTGTAACATGACTGGCAAGTTTCACAAGATATAAATTCAAACTGATTTAAATATGCATCTAAAATGTAACTTTAGTCAGTCGGGTCGCATTGATATGACCTAGTCTACAATGCCTCAAGAAGGATTCGTTCATTTCTGAATTCTTCCGCTTGTGTGTGTTCTGTATACTAGGAACCGTAGTTTGATTTAGAACGTCAATGCTTTTAGATAACGTGCCTGAACCGATCAACTTTTGATATAGGAAATGTTCAAAACATTATCCAACAATACAAAATTTTATCATTTCTTTACTTATAAAGAGACTGATATGATTTTATATATCAGGTTCGGTATCTAATAGCATTTGTTCAGAATCAATGTATTTGTAATACAGGGTGACAGTGACCAACAGACTTGGCAGCAACACTTGCCCCGTTTTCTGTCTCATGAAACTTATCACCCGTTCTCAGTTTTTCTACTTTTTTGTAGCCTTATGTAACAGATTACATATCTGGGATCCTGATCCGGTATTAAATACCCAGGATGCGGAGGATACGGAGAAACAGTTCTTTGTAATGAACATACCCGAAGGAGATGCATCATATGCAATTTCTTCGTTTGGGCGGCATAGGAATTCTGGTATTCCCCTATTTCCTGCTCTGTCTTATAACAATTATAAGTTGGAGCGGGACCAACGTTCCCCAGCTCAGTATAACAAGCGGGTTCGGTCAATATATACATATTATTATCTTGATTAAGGCGTGATATGGTCGCTACCTGGAGAGAGAGAGAAGAAAACACTCTGCGTGTGCTCTTGCAAGATTAGATTGGTTATATATTTTATCTAATCAGGATGGCTCCCACTGTTTTTATCAAATCTTCCTTCAAACCCTAAAAGGAAAGACTAGCCGGGATTAATTACACTCTACAAGTTCGGTAATCTTTCAGCCAGGCCAGTGTCGGTACTTTGAGGGAGGTTCCCCGTGCTTTCGCACGGACCTAATTACAGTAAACCTCGTTTTCCCAGAGGCGTAACCCCGTTGACACCTTTCTAGACACCTACTTGATCGGCTAATTGTAAAGTGCAAAACTCTCCTAGGAGTAAAAATTACTCTCATTGGGTATCGGGATCCAACTATCATATAGAAGGTATGCAATCTCATTGCAAATTTCAACACTTGAAACTCCCGATAATGGTTTTTACCCCTAGCACTTATGACCTTGGCTAAGGTCAACAAATCATAGGTACTAGTCAAGTTCTACCCGTCATTTCTTGATTAATTAGACCCACTCACATGACCCTTGGCTAAGGTCAACAAAGCCACATGACTGTCCTAACTAATCGCATCATATACGGTGTAGGAAGACATCACTTAGCTACCGTACACTGTGCCTTGACTATGGTCAACAAACACAGCACGAATAATAAGTACTCTACTTTCTAAAATGACGGAGGGTTGCGAATGGTTTTTATGAAAACCTTTAACGCTTTGAACTTGATCTCGTTGCGGAATCAAATGGTTTTTAAATGGAATGTTTTTGAGGCTTTTCTAGTTTTGCTAAAGGGGTCACTCCCGGTGAAGGGATCGTCGGCCCTTTACTCGTCGAATGAGGTGAGGGATATATCATATATATCACTGTACAAAGCAGAAACTATAGAAGCAATCAAAATACAGACCGAGTGTGTAGCATCTGCCAGTTATTGCTAAAGGAGTCACTCCCGGTGAAGGGATCTCGGTCCTTTCCTCATCGAATAAGGTGCAGGATGTTCTACAAGGAACACCGCGATGCAAAGCAAGAACTGTAGCTACCTGTTTTATTTTGAAATTCGATTCCAAAACATCATTTAGGTTTATTTTCTTTTATTAATCTCATTAATGAATATCCCATCATTTAAGTCCACCTAAACATCACAGATAAATATAACGTACGCTTATGCCATCCGCATTCGCCTCGATGTCCCGTCTGCACCGTTAGGTTAGGTAACTAACGCCAGAGCGAGGCAGGGTTAGCGCGGGTGTAAAACATAAGCAACGTGTATATAATATATCATATATACTATATATAATGTCTATCTGAACAAATCACATGATCACATCACAGATAACGCAGCAGAAAATATCATATGAAATATTGGATATACTAGGACGTCCGTGTTTTTAATACGAGCCAGTATAAAACACAGATTCCACGGTCGTGATGAATAGCCAATCCCACACCCCTAGACCCCTACGAGAGCGGCAAGCAACCCTACCAATTCTAGGGTTAGGAGACCCGGACTCGACTCCTCGAGATGGTCTCCCACTGGACCCTAGAACCCGGTTACTTATGCTCCCCTCCTTGGGTCTATCCTAATGCGGAAAAGTAAATAATATACAAATGGTGACATCATCCGCAATCTGGAAGTGCCCCAATAAAAGAATATTACATATAAGTTTTTACATGAATGAAAATGAAAAACACTGATCTCACATAAAAAAACCCGGCTATTCAAACACGACGATCCAATATAATATATCCAGCAACACATAACATCACATGTCATCAACGTAAGTAAACATGCGTATCCCAATTATCGTTGACATATAGCAACGAAACCGGCGATATCACATATTACACTTACGGTCATAGAAAAAAAGTGTAAAACTACAACAGTTGGAATCCGCAAACTCTTTAGACATTGCATGCCTAATCAAATGAAATACTTAGACATCGCATGCCTAACAATTATAAACCCCGCATTTTAGTCTCATTATCAAAAACACTTTTCAATATAAAGTCGGGCAATTCAACAAGATTCCCGGCATCGAGATCGAATGCTCGACGCAAACTTCAGTAGGCGGCCGCACCCCCGACGCCGTCGACGAAGTGCACCAAGGCGGAACAACGCTGCCGCGAGCACCCGAACGGATGCTTTTGGCGACGGGGTTCTCCTACAGTCACTTGGTCGGGGATATGGGGTGAGGCTGTCTATTAAGTTTGCCCGGCGAGTATCCGCGTATGCTACGTGATTGCGACGGACTTTTGATCACATCAAAATTCCGTGGCAACCGATCAAGTGAGACTAAACTGCTATGTTTATAACATTCATTCAGTTATCTCATAACAACTTGTGAATTCCAAATGTTGTATCACATTCCGGGTAAATAGAAAATGTTAAACTTTTCGATTGAACAATCGAACACCCAGGTTTTTCCGAAACAGCTCGACATATGAAATAAGTTTTAAAACATTCATTTCGTGCCTCAGAACCAACGGTCCAGCCGTAGAAGGGTCAAGCCAACGCCTCACATGTGGCACGCCGTACTGCTCCAAACCCTAGGGTTCAAAGGGCAGTTCAAGACGGTCACATAATCGAGTTATGGTTTGTTGTCTTCTAGAGGGACCATCGCGTTACTTGCACTACTTTGAACGTCATTAAACTACGGAAAATCCAACAATTGGAAATTTCCCGGCAGGGGAAAAAGTGGGTATTTATATCCGGTCGAACTTTTTAACTTATTCTAAAAATACCAGAAAAAACACAAAGACAGAGTTTGATAATCCGATCGAATCTACGAACTCCCGATACAACCCAGAAAACTCAACTCTTGAGTGATATTTAAAAAATCCCAGAAAATCCAGCACCAAAATATACGAATTACTGTGCAGAAATTTATGGATAATGCGACCGTACGGCCGCGGAACCGCCGCCGGAGCCAGGCTCCTGCCGCGGTTCCGCGGCGGTTTAGATGACTCAAGAGCTCGTTTTGCACCATAATTCTTACAACTTCCTGCTGAATTTTTAAAGAATTTTTAATCAGGAAAAAACCCAGTTTTGAAAAAATGTCCAGAGAGGGTTGAAATCTAGGGTTTCGGGGTTCGATCGGGTTTGTAACTTCGTCTACTCATCGCCTAAGGCTCTAGCTAGGCTCTGATACCACTGTAGGGTTCTTAGGCACACTAATGAGGTCTCACAACAGATCAAACATGCCCAATTCAAATCTTTTCATGTGCCTACAAACCCTAATACGGATCGTTAACTAGATGTATAGGCGATGCAAGCAAGTAAACGACTTTATTGCTAAAAGGAAGTGACTACAACCTTTGTAGATCCGGTTCTCCACCTCCATAGCTCCGCGTTGACATCCCTCCGCTGCGATCATCGGATCCCGGACTCTAGCGTCGGCTTCATCGGAGAAATGGGCGGGCTAGGTCATCGACTTCGATGCCGAAGATGATCTACGTCGAGACAACTCAAGATCAAGCTCCAACTTCACCAAGTCATGAAACTTGTGAAGAAAACACCCTATACTACTTGGCAAGTGGTAGAGGATGAAGAAATAGGAAGTGGGTTCACTTTAGAATTGGATTTCTCACTCTTTTTCTCATTTCACCATTGATGGTAGCAAGCTTTTCTTCATCTTGAAGAAGGAGAAGAAAAAGAAAAGAATATGATAATTATATCTCAAAAAGAAAATAAAATGAGACTTATCATATATTCAACCATGGTTTAGTGTAGAGAATAAACTAGGGTTAGGTGAATGGTTAGGGTTAAGGCAAAAGACAAAATGGTAGACTTATTCAAAGCTTCATGAAGCTTCAACAACAAAACAAACTAAGCCACCATTTCATTTTTGCCCAAAAATGAATTAATGAATAAATAAATAAATGAATAAGTAAATAATCAAAACCCTAACCATTCACTTAAACATGGTTTAAACTAAACATACACCCAAACATGCATGTATCATCAAACATGATACAAACAAGTGCACAAAAATATATCACATATACAATGTGCACATCAAGTGAGAAAATCCATTTTAAGTGAACAAATACTAGTTAATGTAAAGTAATATATCAAATATATAACATACATTAAATCATTAAATCAACACTTGATTTAACGATCCGGTCATATCGCATATGACCGACTAATATCCAATGTATCGGCTTATCGAATCAATCCTTGATTCGATAACTAGGTTATATCGCATACAACCAATCGATACATTCATCGCGAGAATAGAATACGGTATCACATACACGCATTATTCTCGGTCCCGCACATATCTCATATGCGCTCCTATTTCGTTTCTCTTGAGCCAGAAAACCTCTGTGTAGGACTCTAAAGACTCATCAATACGCCGGCAGCAGATGATGATCATATCAAACACCCACAAGCCGCAAGCGGTCTGCTAAACGTAACGGCCACCCGGGTATTGAGCGATCAGAAGATCGAAGAGCAAGCCCGCTCACACTCCTGTGAATCCAACCAGTAACACTTACCGTACAGTCTGGTCTGTTCGTCTGATATGTCGCATATCTTGCTTAGGGGTGGTAAACGTCAGACCCAAGTAGCTCGATAAGTCATGCCGATATAAGGTCCATAACATAGCATGAAACTACTGATAACACTTACCAGTAGATTGATTGGTAGACTTTCTGCATGTTTAAGTTTAGTTAATTACCGCAATCAAAACGGTTTTGTTTGTAGCTAGCCGGTTGAGTACGGGTCTGTTCCCCTCCGAAGGACGGCGCACAGGACCGCGATGTCCTGACGCTGAGATTCGGGGCAGATGCTATTTGGTTTTATCCGTCTACCTCTCCGAAGATGCCAAGTTGATTTATGGCACCGTGTATCGGAGGTTTAGACGGATGCGGCCGATGTAGCAGACTTCATCAAATTCCCCCTCTCTATATGGGTTTTTGATTGTGGGGACGCTCTTCCCTGCAGGCGCAAGCCCCTGCAGTTAATTACGCTACCGCATTGCGGTAACAACTTTCTCCTTCTCCAGAATTTCACTTCGTGTCGTGGGTGTTTGTTTTGTTTGTGGTTTCCCGTGGATTGTATACGGAGACTGAGTAATGCCGTCGCCCGTAGGACGTGGATTAGTCCAAATCCGTATTTACTTAGATTTGGGTTTGGTGTTTTTAGTTTAAGGATGCATTAGTCGCGTTGCGGCTAAGATCGACTTAAACGTTCGTCAAGGATACGTTAGTCCTGTTTGAGACTAAGATCAACTTAACGGGATCGTTTAGATCCGACAAAAGAGCATTTGGGCTCTATTGTTCCAGTTTAGGGACATAGTGGTCCATTGCATGTATGGTCGTCGGGACCCGTCACCTCTCTGACGACGTTGAAGAATTACAACGAAAAATGTCAGAGGAGTTCAGAGATGTACCCTTGAGCCAAAGTTGATTGGGGGAATTTATAGTCCAATTTGGGACTAAAGTCTGTTTGAAGGTTTAAGGATGCGTTAGCCATATTTGAGGCTAAGATCAACTTAAATGGTTGTTAAGGATACGTTAGTCCAGTTTGGGACTAAGATCGACTTAACGGGATCGTTTAGATCCGACAAAAGAGCATTTGGGCTCTATTATGCCAGTTTAAGGACATGGTGGTCCAATAGTAGTTTAGGGACGTCTCGGTCCGATATTAGTTTAGGGACGTTTCGGTCCGATATTAGTTTAGGGACGTTTCGGTCCAATATTAGTTTACGGACGTCTCGGTCCACGAGTTTAAGGACCCCGCAGTCCGTATTCATGTGTGATCGTTGGGACCCGTCACCTCTCTGACGTCGTTGAGGAATTACAACGATGGATGTCAAAGGAGTTCGGAGATGTACCCTCGAACCGGATGTAGATTGATTTAGGAGAGCCATTTTGCTCAGCCAATTTAATTTAAGGACTTACGGCCACGATTGGGCTAAGTCCAGTTGAGAATATTCAACATTTTTCTTGATCTTTGGCCTATTAGGCCTGTGCCGGGGTTTTGCCCATATTTAATAATGCACTGCATTCTATTCTGGCCTGCTAGGCTTTTGATTTGGGCTCTGTCCCTTTATTTATGATGCAGAGCATCTATTTTAGTTTGGGCTTGTTCAGTTGATAAAACTGCATATTTGTATTACATTTTTCCTACCATTTTCATATTAAAAAAGGACTTTATTATAATATATTATACATATGAGGTTTTATGTGTAAAAACATTATTTTCCATGTGTTAATATATTTTAATTATCATTTGGTAGGAAAATGTATGCAAATATTATTGACCAAATCCAAGTAAAACAAAGTCTACTAAAATCTTATTTGAGTTGTTGTGCAGAATATTTCCAAGTTGTTATGAAGAATTTATCAAACAAATCAATTTGTTGAAGAAATCTTGCCAAATTAAGAAGCAATACTTGGAGACCAAGTCTGGAAGCAACCGAGAAAAGATTTTTGAATTCTGAAGGTGCCTAGGATTGCCACATGTCATAAGATGCAAGCACAAGAAAATTGATCAAGAGATCTCACCCATTGGCCGCGGATCTGCGGCCATACCCCCCCTTTGGCCGCGGATCCGCCGCAATATTATGGAGTTGGAAGGAAAGATTTTGGGGCATGATTCTCTACTATATTTTACCAACTTTTGAAGCAAAAGATTCTGGCTTTGCACTATAAAAAGGCACCGAGAGTCTCTTGGAAAAGCTATCAAGCCGAAGAGATCACGAAGTCCAATACGGCTCACGCATCCAGGCTGATCATCAACGGTTCATCTACCTCCTTAGAAGAGATCGAGAAGCAAACTAGGTTTTTGTAATCATTTTCTAAGGAATCAAAGTGTACTTGATATTGTTGATTAATAAAGGTATCTTTCTTCTTCTTATTCTATTTCTTCGTAGTTTAATGATGCAATTTCTTTCCATCTCTTTTTCTTCCAACATGCGCGAGTAATTCTCCGCTTGTTAGGGTTCGTAGGTTTAGAGTAGGCTAATGGATGATGAACATCTCTAAACCTTTTTTAAGTCCTATAAAGTTTATGAACTTTATCAAAAGAATTATTAACATCTTAATCGGGCGCGCTAACAATTCTTTGCTAGTTCCGACCGCGATTAGAGATTAGATTAATGATTGTATTGGTAAAGGCTAGATATGAACGGAGTTCCGTGTCGAGATAAGGGTTAAGAGTGGGATTCCTTTTCCCTCCAGAAACCCTAATCTACACGCATCACCGTCGTTCTAGTTTTAAATCTATTAATGGATAAAAAGGGTAACTTTTAATTAATCATCCATGACTACTAAATCCTAACGAACCCTACAAGCCCTCTTATTATATTAATTACATCTTTAAAATAATCTAGATCTATATTTTACATTCTTGTTTAACATAGATCTAGAAACCATTCTATAAAATTCTTTATTCCTCCTCTCTTTCTCAACACATCTAAAGTAAAAGTAAAAGGTTCCACGTTTCCCAGAGGACGACCCGTACTCATCTCGGTCAGCTACGTGCGACACCGTTATTGATTGCGGTTAACTACAAACATACACTTTTTCGTATCAATCAAATGGCGCCGTTGCCGGGGATACGTGCGTAATTTTTTATTTTTTCTATTTGTGTTGAATTCTTAGACGATTTATATCATTATTAAAATAAAACTGCAAATTGCATATTTAACGATTTGTGTGTGAATTTTGCGAGGGAATCTGGAGTCACGGACTTGAGGAAACAGGAGATCTAGGGTTTCACACTTCTCTGGTATCTTTTTCAACTCCTTCTCTCTCTTCTCAAATCCAATAAAATCTATCTTCTGCAGGATTTTTTGCAAAATTGCGCCGCTCAAAAATCTATTTGCAAAAGTTTTGTGATTGGTTTTGTTTTGCATATTTAATACGTACTTTAAGGGGCAAAGACCAAATCAAGATTAGGTGGGGATTTCATCACCCTTCCTAAGCCCCACAAATCACAAACCGACCATATAGATCAACCCTTCATTAATTTAAAAAATATCTAGACCAGACTCTAAGGACTGTCGCGCTCAATAATGACAGAGGAAGGTCGTGGGTAATCTATCGTTTATCCGCATTACTTTTGTAGTGCCAAGGCAAGTGTGACAAAGGCTAGTGGTTTTTAATTAGGCCCACGACGTGGTTCCTTCCCACTTACCTGGCACTTACCTGGCTACAAGGGTAGTACGGAGGCAGTAGAGGATTTATCCTGCGGCTTGTCCTTTGGAAGTCTAGGAGCGGTCTAGAGACTGGACCTAGGTGACCTTAGTTCTAGGGTTGCTTATGCATCTTAGGATGATTTGTCTTGAGTCCCACTTTTTCAAAACAAACCAATTTTAAAATCACACACACGCTGACACTTGCACTAAACCCGCTTAGTGCATGCTCGGCTGGACACGGGATCCTAGTGCCCATCTTGTCCGCGTTCCTACTATTGACGCCGAAGTCGGTACTTCTTCATCTTCTTTTCCCCCACCACACACCACATCGACTGTGATGGACGACACTCCATCTAATTATAACACCACGCTGCCACCGCCCGCAGGTGCGCAGAATCCACCACGCATCTCTCTCCAAGAGAGATGCTATCCTATTCGTGGTCCCCTTTCTACTTGTCTATCTCTTCCACCACCTAACGGGGATAATTTCGAAATTAAACCCCACTACATCAATCTGCTGCCTAAATTTCACGGGCTTGAGTCGGAAGACGCGTACGTTTTCATCACCAAATTCGAAAACGTATGCGCAATGATGGGTACTTCACAATTGACTTTAGATGCTATACGCTTACGTCTTCTCCCATTCACACTGTGGGACATGGCAGAAAAATGGCTTTACAATACTGCCGCACACTCGATCACTAATTGGGATGAATTCGTCGTAGCATTTCTTAAGAAGTTTTACCCAAATCATAAGACTGCCCACATTAGGAGCGAGATCAACCAGTTCACCCAGCTTCCCAATAAACCATTTTGGAAGTGCTTTGAACGTTTCAAAGATCTGCTTGTCCAATGCCCCCATCACGAAATACAAAGATGGGATTTATGTCGGATTATATATAAGGGCATTAATCCAGCGACAAAGCATATGCTTGAAACATTGTGTCAATGCAATTTCATGTCTAAAGATGACGGTGAAGCATGGAAATATCTGGAAGATCTCGCAGAAAGCACTTTGCAGTGGGAAAGCGTAAGACCACCTTCAACTAAGGGAGGTATTCACCAGCTCGATGTTTCTATCGCAGTAAAAGCCAAAATGGCAGCGATACAGAAGAAACTCGATGCTATTGAGAACAAATTCTCATCATTCTCCCTAAATCAGGTCATGCTTCCTAAGACCGTCTGTGGTTGCTGTTTGGATCCTTCACACTTAACGGAAGAATGCCCTATGAATGCATCGTTTCAGGCTAATGCTGCTTTTCAGCAGCGACCTAGAAACGACCCTTATTCTTCCACATACAATCAAGGATGGAGGAATCATCCTAACTTTGCTTGGAATCAAAACCAACAAAGCAATTATCAAAGACCTCCTCCACAGCAACCACAACCACAGAATCAGCCCCCCTTTCAGTCACAGAATTTCCAAAATCCGGCCAACATTTCTACACCACAAGTGGCCGGTACTGACAACTCACTTGCACAAACCTTGGATATGTTCATGAAACAATCCATACAAAATTCGGCTGAGATGAGGTCTTCTATTGATACCTTAACGAAAAACTCCGCCTCCCATGGTGAGAGTATTAAATCAATAGAAAACCAAATCGCACAGTTAAACGCCGCAATGAGTGCGAGAGAGAAAGGGAAACTCCCATCTCAACCCATACCTAATCCTGGCCACTCACAAAGTTATAACCGAGTGGGTGAGCAGTGTGATGATAGTGACACCAATGATACCCCTTCTTCTTCTTCTTCCCCTAATTCGTCCAGTCTCCCACCTTCACCCGAGCCTATTCTCCGTTTTCCCCAAGGCTCGAACCCTTCGCCCATTTCACCAAATCTATCTAAGTCGATTCCCACTCCAGTTTTGGGATCGAATTCGTCCCCACAATCCTCTCCAATGTTGGACCAAACCCTTATTGATAAAGCACCTTACCCAAACAGGATAAGGGGCAACAGACCAAGTCCACAAATGGAGAAGATTGTAGAAATTTTTAAGCAAGTTAACATAAACATTCCTCTCCTAGATGCTATTCAACAAGTTCCGTCATATGCGAAAATCTTAAAGGACTTGTGCACTAGGAAGAGAAAAGTTCAAGTACCTAAAAAAGTTTTCCTTGCGGGTAATGTGAGCACTGCTTTTACACAACAACTACCCAAGAAACGAAAGGATCCCGGAAGTCCTACAATTTCTATTTCCATTGGGGGTAAAAATATTAATCGTGCTCTACTCGATCTAGGTGCTAGTGTTAACTTTCTTCCGTATTCGGTTTATGAGAAATTAGGGATCGGAGAGTTAAAACCGGCGCATTGCACTCTTCAAATGGCCGATCGATCTATCACCCAACCAAGGGGTGAGCTAGAGGATGTGTTAATCAAAGTCGGGGAATTCATATTTCCCGTGGACTTTATTGTTTTAGATACACAACCTCTAGCAAAACCCACGCAATCAAATCTCGGTGATACTCGGTCGACCCTTTTTGGCTACTTCCAACGCAGTAATCAATTGTAGAAACGGCTCTATGACCCTATCCTTTGGAAAGAAGTCAATTGAGCTTAACATTTACAAGTTTGGAAGTGAACCCTCCGAACCCTATGCTCATGTGTGTTCTGTCGAATTAATGGATGTCGACAGCAGCGAATTTGATCAACCTCATGATACAGACTCTTTTCACCCAACCATTTACTCTTCCACCGAGTTGTCCGGGTCAACATCTAATGAGGAACCTTATATTGAGTCTGACGATCACCCCATTTTTTCTGATGAAATTATTTTTCGGGGTATCGATGAAAGCTTTGAGGAAATTTTCGTTGATGATCTCGCAGTTTTACAAGACACGGGTGTTGAGATGAATCAACTCCAAGATAAAGAAATTGGAACTCCACCCCCTCTTTTGGACAATCATGATAATGCGAGTAATCCATCATCACTATCACTGTGTCGTCTCTCCAAATTGAGACGCAATCCTTTTCCATTACACCTCTTGTCACCTCCCCACTTCCTCTTGTCGAAAGGTGACATATTCTTCCACCAACCTTGGTACTTCATCGATAAAATTTTTGAATGGTTGGTGTTGACCTTCGGTCTTTGCAAAGCTTGGCATTGACCAATAACCTTGACCCCCTCGTGTGATTTTAAAAGATTAAAATTGTTTAACTCAAGCTTTGGGGGGGGTATATTTTGGCTCTTGAAAGAAAATGATTGTTACAAAATTGTGAGCCTAAAATAAGTTTGGGGGAGGATTTTCACTTTCATATATTCTTTCCCCCATTAATAATTTCCTCCCAAGTCTATAGGTTTTTTGAGCTTAACGGATGACATCAGTGAGGACACTGCTGTAAACAGGTTTGGGGGAGGTTTGTGCTTATTTACACATCAATTTGCATCATATTTTTCATAAGCACAACATTTTTTCAAAAATTTTAAAAAAAAAATTTAACAAAAGAGTAGAAAGTGAAAAATTACATCCAAAAGATTGGAATAGTTTAAGAAAACCAAGAAAATTAGAAGTTTTCTTACACGAACTAGTAATAAGTAGTTATGAGCTGTTGTCCCAAGGGTTAGTAAAATGAAGGAAGTCACTAATCTGAGGATAAAAATAAGTCTGAAAAATAGTTTCTATTCTGGAAGCCAAACATTTGAATATTGATACCCTACTATATGCACTTACACACGTCTTGAAACTCAAGATAGTAGAGGATACCTTGAAATGCTCTTGTCCAAAAGCCAAAGTATGAAGGAAATGAAAAAAAAATGAAGAAAATATAAATGGTGAAAAGAAAAAAAAATGAACACTGGTTTTGTTATCGCCAAGGCAGCAATAAAAAAATATAGCGAGGGTGCCTCTTCACCTAGTGCCCTAAGGCCAACTGGTCTGGGAGTCACTGCTAAGCCTTAGGTGGTGCAAGACGAGAAAAATATTATCACCTAATTAGCAAGCACATGAGTAATCGGTTGGTTAGTACCTCAAGAAGTATTAACGGTCGCATGAAAATGTGTGAGCAAATCTTTAATATTCATTAAATTAAAAAGTACTAAGGTAGATGGACAAGAGTATGATAGCTTGAATTGAATTCTCCGAATGTAGGGATGTCCATTTCACACACGTGGGGTTATATGATCAATGTTTGGAAGAAAGGTAGGAATGAAGAATAAAGACGATGTTTTATTGAGGGGTAATGTGATTTCTAACATTTTTTCATGACTATTAAGATAGGGCTCATGACAACTGAAAAGCTAGAATAGTTGGAAACTCTTCTTTTCAAAGTATTTCTTTTATGGTTCTTGTCTTTATATGTAAATTTCACCATCTTTCTTTTGTTATAGGATTTTGTGGGTGTAATCCGCTGAAAACCCTCAGGAGACAACACTCCTCCTACTAGGGACACCTAGAGGTTTAACGGCTTGTTGCACGTGCTCAGTGCAATCGTGTTGCCTACGAAAGTGTGCTTAGTTTTCTCCTTTCTTTTTCTCCTCTTAAATAAACTAGTTTGCTCGGGACGATCAAAGATAAGTTTGGGGGTATTTGTTCAGTTGATAAAACTGCACATTTGTATTACATTTTTCCTACCATTTTCATATTAAAAAAGGACTTTATTATAATATATTATACATATGAGGGTTTATGTGTAAAAACATTATTTTTCATGTGTTAATATATTTTAATTATCATTTGGTAGGAAAATGTATGCAAATATTATTGACCTAATCCTAGTAGAACAAAGTCTACTAAAATCTTATTTGAGTTGTTGTGCAGAATATTTCCAAGTTGTTATGAAGAATTTATCAAACAAATCAATTTGTAGAAGAAATCTTGCCAAATTAAGAAGCAAAACTTGGAGACCAAGTCTGGAAGCAACCGAGAAAAGATTTTTGAATTCCGAAGGTGCCTAGGATTGCCACATGTCATAAGATGCAAGCACAAGAAAATTGATTAAGAGATCTCACCCATTGGCCGCGGATCCGCGGCCATACCCCCCCTTTGGCCGCGGATCCGCCGCAATATTATGGAGTTGGAAGGAAAGATTTTGGGGCATGATTCTCTACTATATTTTACCAACTTTTGAAGCAAAAGATTCTGGCTTTGCACTATAAAAAGGCACCGAGAGCCTCTTGGAAAAGCTATCAAGCCGAAGAGATCACGAAGTCCAAGACGGCTCACGCATCCAGGCTGATCATCAACGGTTCATCTACCTCCTTAGAAGAGATCGAGAAGCAAACTAGGTTTTTGTAATCATTTTGTAAGGAATCAAAGTGTACTTGATATTTTTGATTAATAAAGGTATCTTTCTTCTTCTTATTCTATTTCTTCGTAGTTTAATGATGCAATTTCTTTCCATCTCTTTTTCTCCCAACATGCGCGAGTAATTCTCCGCTTGTTAGGGTTCGTAGGATTAGAGTAGGCTAATGGATGATGAACATCTCTAAACCTTTTTTAAGTCCTATAAAGTTTATGAACTTTATCAAAAGAATTATTAACATCTTAATCGGGCGCGCTAACAATTCTTTGCTAGTTCCGACCGCGATTAGAGATTAGATTAATGATTGTTTTGGTAAAGGCTAGATATGAACGGAGTTCCGTGTCGAGATAAGGGTTAAGAGTGGGATTCCTTTTCCCTCCAGAAACCCTAATCTACACGCATCACCGTCGTTCTAGTTTTAAATCTATTAATGGATAAAAAGGGTAACTTTTAATTAATCATCCATGACTACTAAATCCTAACGAACCCTACAAGCCCTCTTATTATATTAATTACATCTTTAAAATAATCTAGATCTATATTTTACATTCTTGTTTAACATAGATCTAGAAACCATTCTATAAAATTCTTTATTCCTCCTCTCTTTCTCAACACATCTAAAGTAAAAGTAAAAGGTTCCACGTTTCCCAGAGGACGACCCGTACTCATCTCGGTCTAGCTACGTGCGACACCGTTATTGATTGCGGTTAACTACAAACATACACTTTTTCGTATCAATCAGGGCTCTGTCCCTTTTTTAAAGCAATGCATTGCATTTTATTAGACCTGTTAGGCCTTCTTTAATTGGGCTTGGCCCCTTTTGTAACCAAGGCAGTGCATTTGTCTGGCGCTTTGCGCCGAGTAATGAGCGCAAGCTCATATGGTGATGACACGTGTCATGCTTTGGTGAGCGCAAGCGCACTAGCGCAGTGCGCTGCGCTAGCGCGCTGCGCTGCTGACACGTGGCGCGCTCTCAGCGAGTTGCACCAATTCCAGAGAGCAAAGCTCTATCTTAAGAGCGCTTAGCGCAAGTGGTTCTATAACTGACACGTGGCGCTCTCTTAAGAGCGCAACGGCGCAATTTGGAAGTGCAAAGCACTAAGAATCTTTTAGATTCAAGAACGGAAGTGCAAAGCACTATTTAATTTCTTGATCTAAATTAGATCAAAGAAAAATAAATTCTTCTTTTGTTTGAAGAACCAGAGGTTCTTAAAAGTGCGAAGCACTATTTTTTATTTTTATTGTTTTAATGAACCAGAGGTTCATAAGAAGTGCAAAGCACTGTTTATTATGTAAAGATCATTGATCTTGTTTTTAGATCAATGATCTATTAGAAGGAATTTCTTCTACTTCATGAAGGTTCTTTACCTTTTTCTTGAAATCTTCTCCAAGTTCTCTCTGTTTAAAGTTCTTGATTTTTCAAGAAAAATGTTTATGCCTTTGAATTAAGGCTTAGGGTCCTTTTTATAGTGCTCACAAATTAGTTAAATTTGTTAAAGAGATCATTCTCTGAGTGATTTGGGGAATTTTCCCCACCGTTGGATCTTTGATCCAAGGGCTTCTGCTTTGCAGAAGAAAATCTTCTTGTTTTAACAAGAACAGAAAAGATTTCTTAAAATCTTAATTCAGTTTGGCGCAGATGCCCAGCGCGTGACACGTGTCGCGCAGCGCACAATGCAGCGCAACTGCGCTAGCGCATCTGCGCTGACACGTGTCGCGCAGCGCAGAGCGCAGCGCAACTGCGCTAGCGCATCTGCGCTGACACATGTCGCGCAGCGAGGCGCTCGCGCAACTGCGCAGACACGTGTCGCTCAACGGTGCGCTTGCGTAGTTGTGCTTGCGTAACTGCGCGGACACGTGTCGCGCAGCGGTGCGCTTGCGCAGTTGTGCTTGCGTAACTGCGTGGATACGTGTCACGCAGCGCAGCGCTTGCGCAACTGAGCGTTGCTTTTGCTTTTTAAAGAGCCTTGCTCAGATTGGACGCACTGCCTTGGGCGTTGTGCTGCCGAGTCAACTTCTGACACGTGGCGCGTTGCACGCAGCGCAAAGAATCTGAAGCGTTGCTTCATTCATTAAAGTTTTAATTTTTCAAAGCAAAGCTTTATTTCTGATTGGGGGAAGATGAAGCGTTGCTTCATCTCCCTCCTTGGAATTTGAACTGAGCTTTGCTCTGATTGGGGTAAACAAATGCCCCCCCACCGCTGCGCTTACGTTGCCTCCAAACGCAAGCGCAACGGTGGCAGAATTCGAACCGTCGCGGCACCTTTGGCAGTTGAAGAGGCAATTGATGCCTATAAATAGGACCTTTGGTACTTTAGATGATTTTCATCTTAACAATTTTATTTTCAAAACTCAGAGCCCTGCTCTTTATTTTCAAGAACTGCAAGAGTTGAACTCTTTAAAACTTTTTAGGTGAAAATTTAAATTAAGATTAAATTAAATTAGATTAATTTTCATCAACAGAGCCTTGCTCTCCATAGATCCCTGATCTAAAGAAAACCCATTTAGGGTTTCATTTAGCAGAGCTTTGCTCTAAAGGGGTCCAAAGAGAACTCAGGAGAATCCAGTTAGGGTTCCATTAATAGAGCTTCGCTCTATAAAAGATTTTTCTTATATCTTCTTAATTAATGAAGCTTTGCTCCTCCCAAATTATATGGCACTTGATAATATTATTATTATTATATCAATTTTTTTCCAGAGCGGAGCTCTCAATGTTCTCAAGGATTTTTCCTCAAATTCTCCTCATAACTGATTTTGACTGGTGTCGCTCCTGTCTGCAGAGCATTGCTCTCGAGGAGTTTAACTTTTAACTTTCTGTATTTTCTTGTTTGTTAATCTCCCTGTATTGTTTTCTTCAGGTATTATGGCGGTGCGTCTATACAGCTTGCACGAGTTCATCACTTATGAGGATATCCGTGTACAGGGCCGTCAACAGAACCAGGAGTTTACGGACGCCCAGTGTGCGGAGGTCATGGGTCGCCTCAACGCGAGTTGTGGTTGGCTGCTTCCTCGTCGTTCGGCTCTCTTAAAGGTTGTGCTGGGAGCAAAATGGAGAGCACTTCCGGGTCTTCATGAGGCCCTACCACTCAATGCGTTGGATGATGCCGAAGACAAGGTGCATTCAGTGTACCTGACGGGGCTGATCTCGAAGAAACGGCGGGACGGTCTCATTGACATCCTACATCAAATCTTTCAGCAGACGACGATAGTTGCTGCTTATCGAAGGCCGGAAGGGCTTGCCGATGATATCGACACAGAGGAGCGCGAGAGGCTGCGCATAAGAATAGTTAGAAAGGCCAGAAGAACTCTGGATGGCCTTACTTTTGAATTCCTCAATCCGTGCCCCGGATCTGAGGTTATTCCATTGTAATAATACTTTTCTTTCATTTCTTTTTATGATTGTAAGAATTTTGGGCAATATTAATGAAATTCTTTTTTTTATCCCAGCTTGTCTTTATTATATATCTTTTGTCCTGAGTCTTTTTGCCCATGCATGAATGAATGTGCCTTGAACGCTTGATCAAATATAAATCAGATGCTCTTTCTGTTGCTTTTCCTCTTTTTCAGCATGTCGTCACAATTAGCAGGTGATAGAGTAAGCTTCTTGAGTTCTTCACGAGATAACGAGGGCTTAGACCGCAAGTTCAGATCTGATGCCTAAGACTTTTCAACTCTATGAGCCGTGAGGGTCTCATAAAGACTTTTCTACCTACGGATCGAGAGGATCTCGTAGGTGGATTTTTCTCCTTAGGAATCGTGAGGATTCCTAAGTGTGGTTTTCTCTTGTAAGTCGTAAGGATCCTACAAGAGAATTTTTCCCTCTTACGAGTCGAGAGGACTTGTAAGCGGTTGTTTCCCTCCTTGTCGAAGTTCGATGTTGGAAAGTGAGACCCGTGGATGGTATGCAAGAGACCGTTTTGGGCCAACTTGCAGGGTCCCAATGCTTAGGAAACAGGCTTCTTTTATGCCCACTGCCTAAGGCTTTATCTCACGAGTCGAGCCGCCTCAACAATTTTTTCGCAAGTCGAGACGAATCGAGCGTTTCTCGCAAGAACATCTTAACGTCGCATTTAACCTCTGCTCTTTACGACAGAAGCCCGTTAAGGTTGGTGGTAGTTAGGGTTTTGGCCATCGTACCGTCGCATAAGCTGATATAGTCCTCGATAGGCAATCGTGCTGTTCGAGTAGCCCTGCGACTGCCGTGTCTCTGATCCCTTCGGGGGCTGGACAAGACGTCTTCAAGCAATCCTCCTTGGCAGTTTGACCGTCGAAAGAGCAAGCGTTAGGAATTTGCCATGTCGCTTTTTACTTGAGGTTAGGCTTATTTTGGTGAGCTCCGATGAGTCATAACCACTCCGCGCTGGTGTGGGGATGATCTCCGATAGTCATTCGGGCTTTATATGAGTTGCCGTCAAGACCCTGAAGCTAGGAATTTGGCCTTTGCTTCGTTTGCTCGCATTGCGTCTGCTGTATCGAGACGAATGTTGCGGTGGGAACTAGGGATTTTGCCGTGGCTCCGTTTGTTTGATGACGTTGCGTCTGCTGTGTCGAGACGAACGTTGGGATGACATCTCGTCTGCTGTATCGATACGGACGTCGAGGTTGTCTCTAGGTTGCTGGTGAACCGTCGAGGTTCGGAACTAGGGATTTTGCCGTGGCACCATTTGTTTAATGACGTTGCGTCTGCTGTGTCGAGACGAACATTGGGGTGACATCTCGTCTACTGTATCGAGACGGACGTCGAGGTTGTCTCTAGGTCATCTATGAACCGTCGAGATTTGGCTTCGCTTTCTGGTGGAGCCTGTTGGGAAGGTATTGTTCCCTTTTTATCTGTGCCCCTGGATTGTATACAGGGATCGATGTGATTTCACCTGCAGGGCAAAAAATTTCATTCTTTCATTTTTTTTATTCTTTCCGCGATGCTCTATCATTTCAGCTTTTATATCGCGAAGGTCGCGATTGCCCAATCATTTCGGCTATTTTTCGCGGTGCCCAATCATTTCGGCTGTTTACTTTATTTTTACTCGCTGTTTTTTATTGCGAGTTGCCCAATCATTTCGGCTGTTTATTTTATTTTTACTCGCTGTTTTTTTTTATTGCGAGTTGCCCAATCATTTCGGCTTTTTGCATGCATACATTTTTACTTGCTGATTTTGTTTGAAAGTTGCCCCATCATTTCGGCTATTTCGTATGCATTTTTTTTCTTGGGGCTCGCTGATTTTTTTTTTCGAGTAGGGGATTTGGGATCTGATACCAATCTTAGCATCAGCATCGCTGCGACTGGAATATTGCCAGGAGCGAATCATCATTTGCCGTGAAAGGACTTGAAATTTGATACCGGTTTAGACATCAGCATCGCTGCAACTGGGATATTACCAGGAGCGAATCATCATTTGCCTTGGAAGGACTCGGAATTTGATACCGTTTTAGGCATCAGCATCGCTGCAACTGGAATATTGCCAGGAGCGAATCATCATTTGCTTCTGTCGATGCCGAACAAAGGTGGCTTAGTAAACAGGGTTAAGGGTCCTGTCGGCTAAGGCTTTTGACTTCATGAGCCGTAAGGGTCTCACAAAGGTATTTCTCTCTACAAGTCGTGAGGATCTTGTAGGTGTGTTTTCTCCTAGGGAATCGTGAGGATTCCTAAGTGCATGTTCTCTTGTAAATCGTAAGGATCTTACAAAAGGGTTTTCTCCTTATAAGTCGAAAGGACTTACAAGTGTTGTTTGCTGTACAAGCATATCCCTAGTCGCGGATGGGACTTTGTTAGGGAAATATTTATTCGTGCCCGTGGATTGTATACAAGGGTCATTATGAGCCGCTTGTAGGGCAATATCGAAGGTTGTGGCGGCTGCTTAAGAACAGGTTAAGGTTTCTGCAACTTAAGACTTTTAAATCTTATGAGCCGTAAGGGTCCCACAAGAGAGTTCTCCTTACGAGTCGTGAGGATCTCGCAAGTGTATTTTCTCCTTCGGAATCGTGGGGATCTTGTAGGTGTGTTTTCTCCTTTATGAGTCGTAAGGATCTCACGTAGGTGGTTTCTCCTTACAGGGTCGAGAGGACCCTATAAGTGTTTCTTAACGAAGTTGCGCCCTTTCAGGTTTTCACAAACACTCGCCGGTAGCCCTGCTGTTTTAACTCACGGAGCCCTTTCGGGTTTTCATCCGTGCCCATTTTGCTTATGGACATACCGTTTTTTTTTTATTCTTTTTATTTTTATTTTTTTCTTTTCTTTTCTTTTTTTTTACGAGGTCGCGCCCTTTCGGGTTTTCACGAACACTCGCCGGTAGCCCTGCTGTTTTTACTCACGGAGCCCTTTCGGGTTTTCCTCCGTGCCCATTTTTCTTATGGACATACCGTTTTTTTTTTATTCTTTTTATTTTTATTTTTTTCTTTTCTTTTTTTTTTTACGAGGTCGCGCCCTTTCGGATTTTCACGAACACTCGCCGGTAGCCCTGCTGTTTTTACTCACGGAGCCCTTTCGGGTTTTCCTCCGTGCCCATTTTGCTTATGGACATACCGTTTTTTTTTATTCTTTTTATTTTTATTTTTATTTTTTTCTCTTTTTTTTTACGAGGTCGTGCCCTTTCGGGTTTTCACGAACACTCGCCGGTAGCCCTGCTGTTTTTACTCACGGAGCCCTTTCGGGTTTTCCTCCATGCCCGTTTTGCTTATGGACATACCGTTTTTTTTTTTCTTTATTTTCTTCTCTTTTTTTTTATTAACGAGGTCACGCCCTTTCGGGTTTTCACGAACACTCGCCGGTAGTCCTGCTGTTTTTACTCACGGAGCCCTTTCGGGTTTTCATCCGTGCCCATTTTGCTTATGGACATACCGTTTTTTTTGTTTTTTTTTATATTCTCGTCAGCCTGAGAATTCTGCGGTAGTAGGTTAAAAACATTTCGGTCATTTGCAAGTTTTAGGACATTGCGGTCCATCATTAGTTTAAGGACATCTCGGTCCGTTGTTAGTTTAAGGACGTTTCGGTCCGCTGTCGCCGTATTTGAGGCGAATATCTGGTTTATTGACTTTTCGGTCTATGAGTCCTTCTCCATGAATGAACATGAAGCCCCCGGCGTATCCATCTTTTTCGGAGCGTGCGGTTGTGGCGGACTTACCTTCCAGTTCTCAGACAGCGCAAACTTGCCATGTTGGTATTGGTCTTCAACCCAGTTTTTGAAGACGTAGCAATCCTCGATCAGATGACCTACCGTTTGGTGGTAAGGGCAATAATTAGGATTATTAATATCGCCTGGCCGCAACGGACGTTTTGGACTCGGCAGATTGATGAGTCTGTCGCACACTGCCAGCTCGAACAGTCCCCTTGTTTTATCTTGCGGAAACGAGTAAGGACGTTTCAACTTTTCCTGGAGGGATTGCCGCTTGTTGCTTTGGCAAGCAACCGGTCTAGGGTCACCTGATTGTTGTTGAGCGCTGGCGACGAGGGCCTTTTTTCCTTTTCCTTTATTCTTTTTGCTCGGTCCCTTGTTTACAGGGCCGAGATTTTTTTTCGAATAGCGTGCGATTACATGGCTGAACGTTCTCGCAGCTTCTCAATTCCTTTATTTTCGAATTAGATTCCCCGAGGGAAAAGTTGGGGATAGGTTCTTCGTCAGAGTCGCTTCCAAAGGTGACAATTTGTGATCCCTTGAAGTCGGCTATATGACAGTTTGCGGCGGCTCCTTTGCGCTCATATATCGCATTTTTCCGATGTCCACGAGATTCACACTTTGTCTTGTCGAAGTGTTGCTTTTGAGCGACATACCCTTGCCACCAATAGTTAAAGGACTCGCAGTCTTCGGTAGGATGTATGATCTTCTGATGATATAAACAGAAGTTAGGGTGCATCTCTACCTCAGAGAAAGAATTTTCTTCAGAGGGCGGTAGCTTCATTCCTACTGATAGAGCTTTGGCGAACCATTTCCTCGTCTTGAATTTGTTTTTACCCGCAGTGTATGGCTTTTGATTTGACGGGAATACCTTGGTTCTTTCCAGTATGGCCATTTCATGCTCTTGATTGGCTTTTGCTTTCAGACGAATTTCGTTTAGGAAGGTATCGATCAACTTGTCTGACGGCCGCGGAATTTCTGTTTCAGGGTCCGCCCTCGTTTTCTCGGCGCAAAGAGCCTCTTTATTATCTGTCAGTGAATGAGAAATCATATGACAAGTCGCTACGTAGTCTTCGGATTCATCCGATGAGTTTTCTCCACCGTTTTCATCCTTGACTAAAGAACAAGCTGCCCCCGGCGTGTCCGTCTTCTTTGGAGAGTGCGGCTGTGGTGGGCTTACCTTCCAGCTTTCAGAAAGCGCGAACTTGCCTTGCAGGTATTGATCCTCGATCCATCCCTTAAAGACGAAACAATCCTCAATCGGGTGACTTACCGTTTGGTGGTAAGGGCAATAATTGGGATTATTAAGATCGCCTGGCTGCGACAGACGCTTTGGACTCGGCAGATTGATGAGTCTGTTACACACTGCCAGCTCAAACAGTCTTCTCGTTTTATTCTGAGGAAATGAGTAAGGACGTCCTAGCCTCTCTTCGAGGGATGGGCGTGGACGCACGTTGTTTTGGCAAACGACCGGCTTTGAGTTGCTCGACTGTCGTTGAGCATTGGCGACGACGATCCCTTTCCCTTTTCCTTTCTCATCTCGGGAATCTGATTTTGGAGGAGACGGTCTATGGCCCATCTGGTCCATTTGGGCTAATTTGTCAATCAAGGCCTGGAAGGTGGTCGGCCTAAAGAACATCATGAATTGTGAGATGGTTGCCTGCGGATCGAGAGTGCCCACAAACATGCCTACCGCAGGTGCCTCTTCTATGCATTGTTCGCATTTCGACCATAGGTTTCGCCATCGTGTTGCGTATTGGACCCACGTTTCGCCGGGCCTTATCCTGGCATTTATCAGTGCTGTAATCGGGGTGCGTTCACTAGCACTTGCGAATCTTTGTGTAAACAGCAGTTCCATCTCTGCAAATGTTTTGACAGAGTCGTTAGGTAGCTCCGAATACCATTCAAAGGCTGTTTCTGCTAAGCCGCCGACGAATTGACGTAGCAACAATTTGTCATCGCCTCCAGTATTGCCGCATAAGGCCCTGAATTGAGCGACATGCTGATGCGGATTCCCTGTCCCTTTATATACGTGGAATTTAGGGATCGTATATCCTGGCGGGTAACTGATTTGGTCATACCAGCCCGGATACGGTCGTCCGGTTCTAACAATTTGCCCAGCCGCTTCATTCGCCTGATGAACCCGGATCTGCTGAGCAATATATTCGTCTAGGTCAACTTTGGAGATTGCCTCCTCCTTGGCTGTTGACTGAGCCGGCGGAGGATTTGACGTTTCTCCCCTGTCGTCTTCAAGGACGATCGGAGGATCTTCAGCAGGAGGGTCCGGCTGTAACATCATCCCTACCATATCTTGGAAGAGGAGCGCCATCTGTTTTATGTTAGCCGCCTGCTATGCAGCTTCTTTGTCCCTCTTTTCGAGGACTCTGCGTAAAAAGTCAGCGTCAGTTTCTTGTTCTTGACGCTCATCCGAAGACGTTTCAGAGCTTTCTTTTGGCTCAGTGAGTGCAGCCATTGTAGTCATCATTTCCCGAAGCTTTTGTTGTTGCTCCTGGGCTTTCGTCACGGATCGGGTGAGCGGTCGGTGGCCCGTAGAAGTGCGGCTTTCCTCCTTCCCGGAAGCCATATAAACTGTGTGCACTACCATGCCCCCGGACTTGGGGCGTTTGTGTTCGGTGTCTTTGCGATTTGCCGAAGACACAGGGGCTTTTTCCGGCCTCCTTTTTTGAGTGATTGGAGTTAAGGGAGCCATTGTAGTGGGCACCCAAGTAGCTTTTGCTTTTTGTGGTTTGACAGAGTAATCCTTCCCCCGCCGAACCTTCATCTTTTTCTGTCGTCAGAGGCAGTCTTGATCGATCACCGACTCATGGACCTGTCGCCAGACTTTGTAAATTTTAGAGGACAGCCGTTGAGGGGGCTGCTCTAGCTTCTTCTCTGGAGTATTCTCCACAGGTGAAGGAGTTCGTTTCAACATCGCAGTAGGAGAGTTTCTGCGCACCTTGTTGAGCAGTTCAAAGCTGTTCTTGGTTGGAACAGCAGTATCGATCCCAACCATTAGAGTTGGACGAGTAAGTCCAGAGGGGGAGTTGCCCCCAGCCTTCCTCACTCGGCGCCAGTAGTGACGTCGAGCATGTCGTGCTGATGGAATTGTTTCAGATATAGGGGTGACCTCCTCATGCCCCCTGTGTTGGTCAGAATATGCTGGTACCAGCCTTTTAAAGATCGACGTCCGTTGAACGGGGACGGCCAACTTGTCAGAAGTGGACTTCTGAACATGGGAAGCAACCTTGGTGATTTTTCCAGGAACGGGAGTTGGAATGGCTATCCGCTTCGGGATAACGCCTTCTGGTATGGCTGGCTTCTTCATGGGCCCGATGGAGCTCTGGCCTAATCCATTAAAACCTGAAGCAGTGGAGTTGGGCGACCTATTGAAAGGGGTTGCGGCAGCGGTAAGTCGATCGAAGACCGACTTCTTTGGAGCTTCTTGCAATGTCATTGGGGCGTTGAAGCTCATTGGTGGGAGCATGGTTCCAAAAGATAGTCCAGTGGTGGCTTGAGCCACCTGCTCCACCGGCATTTTGAAAAGGGAGGCCGCTTGGGGCCCATAAGTCACTCCTCCAGTAATGACGGAGCGAGAGTTGTTGCTGCAGGCGATGCAGTTCGAAGCCATTGATCTTCTGTTTTCTGCACGGAGCAAGACACCAAATCTTAGTACCTTGAATCCACAGGAAACCACAGCAAACCGCGATTTGTTCGCGAACACGACACACGAAGTGTGGAGTGGAAAGAGGAAGAGGTCCCACCGGGCGTGCCAGAATCTGTTCCCCTCTGAAGGACGGCGCACAGGACCGCGATGTCCTGACGCTGAGATTCGGGGCAGATGCTATTTGGTTTTATCCGTCTACCTCTCCGAAGATGCCAAGTTGATTTATGGCACCGTGTATCGGAGGTTTAGACGGATGCGGCCGATGTAGCAGACTTCGTCAGATTCCCCCTCGCTAGAGGGGTTTTTGATTGTGGGGACGCTCTTCCCTGCAGGCGCAAGCCCCTGCAGTTAATTACGCTACCGCATTGCGGTAACAACTTTCTCCTTCTCCAGAATTTCACTTCGTGTCGTGGGTGTTTGTTTTGTTTGTGGTTGCCCGTGGATTGTATACGGAGACTGAGTAATGCCGTCGCCCGTAGGACGTGGATTAGTCCAAATCCGTATTTACTTAGTTTTGGGTTTGGTGTTTTTAGTTTAAGGATGCATTAGTCGCGTTGCGGCTAAGATCGACTTAAACGTTCGTCAAGGATACGTTAGTCCTGTTTGAGACTAAGATCAACTTAACGGGATCGTTTAGATCCGACAAAAGAGCATTTGGGCTCTATTGTTCCAGTTTAGGGACATAGTGGTCCATTGCATGTATGGTCGTCGGGACCCGTCACCTCTCTGACGACGTTGAAGAATTACAACGACAAATGTCAGAGGAGTTCAGAGATGTACCCTTGAGCCAAAGTTGATTGGGGGAATTTATAGTCCAATTTGGGACTAAAGTCTGTTTGAAGGTTTAAGGATGCGTTAGCCATATTTGAGGCTAAGATCAACTTAAACGGTTGTTAAGGATACGTTAGTCAAGTTTGGGACTAAGATCGACTTAACGGGATCGTTTAGATCCGACAAAAGAGCATTTGGGCTCTATTGTGCCAGTTTAAGGACATGGTGGTCCAATATTAGTTTAAGGACGTCTCGGTCCAATATTAGTTTAGGGACGTTTCGGTCCGATATTAGTTTAGGGACGTTTCGGTCCGATATTAGTTTAGGGACGTTTCGGTCCAATATTAGTTTACGGACGTCTCGGTCCACGAGTTTAAGGCCCCCGCAGTCCGTATTCATGTGTGATCGTTGGGACCCGACACCTCTCTGACGTCGTTGAGAAATTACAACGATGGATGTCAAAGGAGTTCGGAGATGTACCCTCGAACCGGATGTAGATTGATTTAGGAGAGCCATTTTGCTCAGCCAATTTAATTTAAGGACTTACGGCCACGATTGGGCTAAGTCCAGTTGAGAATATTCAACATTTTTCTTGATCTTTGGCCTATTAGACCTGTGCCGGGGTTTTGCCCATATTTAATAATGCACTGCATTCTATTCTGGCCTGCTAAGCTTTTGATTTGGGCTCTGTCCCTTTATTTATGATGTAGAGCATCTATTTTAGTTTGGGCTCTGTCCCTTTTTTAAAGCAATGCATTGCATTTTATTAGACCTGTTAGGCCTTCTTTAATTGGGCTTGGCCCCTTTTGTAACCAAGGCAGTGCATTTGTCTGGCGCTTTGCGCCGAGTAATGAGCGCAAGCTCATATGGTGATGACACGTGTCATGCTCTGGTGAGCGCAAGCGCACTAGCGCAGTGCGCTGCGCTAGCGCGCTGCGCAGTTGCGCTGCTGACACGTAGCGTGCTCTCAGCGAGTTGCGCCAATTCCAGAGAGCAAAACTCTATCTTAAGAGCGCTTAGCGTAAGTGGTTCTATAACTGACACGTGGCGCTCTCTTAAGAGCGCAACGGCGCAATTTGGAAGTGCAAAGCACTAAGAATCTTTTAGATTCAAGAACGGAAGTGCAAAGCACTATTTAATTTCTTGATCTAAATTAGATCAAAGAAAAATAAATTCTTCTTTTGTTTGAAGAACCAGAGGTTCTTAAAAGTGCGAAGCACTATTTTTTATTTTTATTGTTTTAAAGAACCAGAGGTTCACAAGAAGTGCAAAGCACTGTTTATTATGTAAAGATCATTGATCTTGTTTTTAGATCAATGATCTATTAGAAGGAATTTCTTCTACTTCATGAAGGTTCTTTACCTTTTTCTTGAAATCTTCTCAGAGTTCTCTCTGTTTAAAGTTCTTGATTTTTCAAGAAAAATATTTATGCCTTTCAATTGAGGCTTAGGGTCCTTTTTATAGTGCTCACAAATTAGTTAAATTTGTTAAAAAGATCATTCTCTGAGTGATTTGGGGAATTTTCCCAACCGTTGGATCTTTGATCCAAGGGCTTCTGCTTTGCAGAAGAAAATCTTCTTGTTTTAACAAGAACAGAAAAGATTTCTTAAAATCTTAATTCAGTTTGGCGCAGATGCCCCAGCGCGAGACACGTGTCGCGCAGCGCACAGCGCAGCGCAACTGCGCTCGCGCATCTACGCTGACACGTGTCGCGCAGCGAGGCGCTTGCGCAACTGCGCTTGCGCATCTGCGCTGACACGTGTCGCGCAGCGAGGCGCTTGCGCAACTGCGCAGACACGTTGCGCAATTGCGCAGACACGTGTCGCTCAACGGTGCGCTCGCGCAAATGAGCTTGCGCAACTGCGCGGACACGTGTCGCTCAGCGGTGCGCTTGCGCAGTTGTGCGGACACGTGTCGCGCAGCGGTGCGCTTGCGCAGTTGTGCTTGCGCAACTGCGCAGACACGTGTCGCGCAGCGCTTGCGCAACTGAGCGTTGCTTTTGCTTTTTAAAGAGCCTTGCTCTGATTGGACGCACTGCCTTGGGCGTTGTGCTGCCGAGTCAACTTCTGACACGTGGCGCGTTGCGCGCAGCGCAAAGAATCTGAAGCGTTGCTTCATTCATTAAAGTTTTAATTTTTCAAAGCAAAGATTTATTTCTGATTGGGGGAAGATGAAGCGTTGCTTCATCTCCCGCCTTGGAATTTGAACAGAGCTTTGCTCTGATTGGGGTAAACAGGGTCGTCCGCAGGGAGATGGGAATCTTTTTCTATGTGCTTTAACGAGTTAAGTCCAATTTTCCAGATTTGTTTGTGATTATCTAAGTATTAAAATGATATGTAAAGAGTGCTTGTTAGGGTTAGGATTAGGTTAGTTTGAGTTAGGAGTCGCTCACTTCCTTCGTTGCCACTCTTAATATCGGTGTTGCGGTAAACGGCAACAACGGGGATTAGCACGACTAGGAAGGAACTTGCGAGTATAAGCTAGGCTTTCCAATGCTTGAGTTCTTCCTTTTGGTTCTTGTCCGTCCGTTCTTGGCTCTTAGCCATAACCTCCTGTTAATTCAACCACAACCGGTCTCACTACGGAATCACCACTATCATGTAGGATAGGGTGCCGTAGGGAGCGGATTGTGGTTCAATTAACGGGAGTCGATTTAAGATGTTGGTCAAGGAAAGAGTGAGAGAGATTTCCTTCTCTCAAACTTCCCTTATCCTACCCTAACAAGTATGGAAACTACTCACACATCATAATGAAAAGAAAATAAAACAAAGAGGAAGATAGAAAGAAAGAGATTAGAAGATAATAACTGGCTATTTGCGACCTCACCTTGGCAAGGATCAAGCGTAAGCATCATGGTTGTTGTAAGGATAAATAAAAAGAGAAAGAAAGAAACAACAAAAAATAACAACAACTACTTATCAATTAACGATTACAAGCGATTAACATAAAAAGAGCAAGACAAGTATAATAACAAAATAAACTTCTTTATTCATCATTCTTCACTCACAAAAGCTCACTACAAGTTTTTCAATGGAGAAGAGGAAGAAGAATAAGTATTCTAAACCCTAAAAAATACAAGATTAAGCACCCTTGGCTTCACAAGGTTCTGGGCTATTTATAGGCAAGGAAATGGAAATCTAGGGCAAAATTCTGCCTGTACATAGAAAGACCAAAATACCCCTAAAAAATCTTCAACTGCGGCGCCTGAACGGCCGCGGAACCGTGGCCTAGACCCTCTATTGGCCGCGGTTCCGCGGCCGTTTGATGGAATTAGGGCATCGTATTTTCTGTGCTTCCCTGGTCTGTTGTCCCCTTTTGTCTGGTACATGATGTTTCTGATAATCTTTTCACATTTCTTCCAGAATTCTAGTGGATCAAAAGGTGATTGGACATGGATCTTTTGTCATGATTTTCTTGAGCTCCGCGTAGATTTCTTGTACTTGGTGTTGCCATTGTGCTTTGTGCATGAAGGTGACAATCGATTTGCCATTTTGTCTCCTAAACTGGTGTGTGGCAACAGACGGATAAAGAGCGGAGACCCGTGTTTAATCTGTGGTTGGCAGGAACACGGATTTTGTCGTGTTTTTCCATGAATTTGACCGTTTAGAGCCGAGAACCTGTATCCTGCAATTGACTAGCAAACACGGCTCAAGAGTACCTACCGATATGCAATGTGATAAAAATTGGGCGGTATGAAAATGCAAAAATCTGATATGAACAAATACCCCCAAACTTATCATTTGCTCGTCCCGAGCAAAGCCAATTTATTCACAAAAAATTTCCTAACCTCACTTTCGCAGGATTGCACTGAGCATGTGCAACAAGCCGTTAAACCTCTAGGTGTCCCTAGTAGGAGGAGTGTTGTCTCCTGAGGGTTTTCAGCAGATACTACCCACAAAATCCGGTCAAGCTAGTTTTGCAAAATAACTATGATTCAAACCCTAAAGTTTTGTTTTAGAAAATAACAATTCTATTATCCTAAGTCTAGACTATCGAACCTTTATTTTTCACACCTCGCTTCTTATTTAACTACAGATTTTATATGTCTTTACGTGCAGTGCAAATAGAGTCGTTAAGTTTCCAGAAGGATCGATTTACGTCATCATGTCACACAATAAAGCCCAGATAAAATTTTTTGAAAGGATCACATAAGTTTTATAAAGAGTTAAGAATTTTTCAAGTTTCGTTTTCCAGTAAAGTTTCAACTTTAGAATTTCTATCTTCCTTAAAAGGAAACTAGGTCTTATTTTTCACTCCACCTTTTTCTTGTTTTCATTTCATACACACCTCTGTGAACGTGCAATAGTCATTATCATAGAATAAAACCTTCATATCTCCGCTAATTTTTTTTTTATAAAAGCCTGTCTTTTATCAAGATTATTCTCACACAAAGAACCGTTAGGAATTTTAACTCGGAGAGAACACTTGCTTGATTTTGTTTTAATCTGGACTTTCTAGGCTTCTTAGCGAGTTTTGGGCCAATGCACCCAAACCAGTTGGCTTTAGGGCATTAGGTGTAGAAACACCCCAGCGGACATAATTACTCAAGTTACCTAGGTCCACAAACAAAAGACAGTTTGGCGTGAAAATCATGATGATTTAATACGAACGGAGATATAGCCGACAGTTCAATTATTTTTTTGGATAAAAGACGTGTTTAGTGGGTTTTGGTGTGTAATCATTCCAATCAAGTTCCAGATGGGTTATTTTTCAGACTTAGTTCCAATTAAGGCATCAATAACATTCCTTCATATTCACTCACTTCATAAACTATTCTTGATATTACTTATTTCCGAACAAACCTATTTGATCCTCAGAAAATCATTTATCCATTTAAAAGTTTTTAGACATAAAAAGACTTGTCATCTAATTTCCAAAACTCACGACACGTGTAGTGTGATGTAAAGACGTATATCAGCTATAGTTAACTTCAAAGGAGAGTTATCTTTCAGGTTTTCAAAATCTAAAAATAAGATTTAGTTATTTTTATTTTATCAAACAAAACCGTCGAAATGTTGAATCAGAGTCCTCCCACTAGCTAACTTGACAGAAAAGTTTTTATGCTTTTAGAAAAATTTCTGATTTTTATGGATTTTAATATGCAGATGCAAAATATACATATGAATGGGAAGGTAAGAAATGCGTACCGAGCGTACCCCCAAACTTAAACTGGACAGTGTCCTCACTGTCATTGCATGAAGAGATCGTTTGAAAGGAAAAAATTGTCGGTTAGCTATACACACATTTTTTTTTGTTTTTAAAGAAAAGAAAAGAAAAGCAAAAATGGAAAAGAATATCCACAAAAATGTACAAAAATGGTATATACATACCCCCAAACTTATTTGGAACAGTGTCCACTTGTTCTTGGCTGGATAACCGAAGTTTGGAGGTAGGCAGAGGAAGATTATGCAGGGTAAACCGGCTCCTGTAAGAACAGGAGCTCCTCTGTTGGGTCGGCGCTAAGGTACGGTTTTAGTCGGTGTCCGTTCACTTTGAAAAATGATCCGTCCTTTGGATTCTCCAAATCCACAGCGCCATGCGGATACACATTCCGCACAAAATACGGCCCTTTCCAGCGAGATCTGAGCTTTCCTGGATGGAAGTGAAGTCGGGTGTCGTAAAGCAGTACCTGCTGACCAGGTACGAAAGTTTTGCACAAAAGGTGTTTATCGTGAAACACCTTCGTTCGGTTCTTAACGACAACCGCGTTATCGTAAGCCTCATCCCTAAGCTCGCTCAATTCATTCAACTGCAGCTTCCGATGGCTGCCCGCATCTTCGAGAGACAGATTCAGCTCCTTTATCGCCCAAAATGCGCGATGCTCTATTTCGACAGGTAGGTGGCACGCTTTTCCGTACACAAGACGATAGGGAGACATGCCAAGGTCGATCTTATAAGCGGTTCGAAATGCCCAAAGGGCATCAGTGAGTTTCAGCGACCAATCCTTACGGTTCTTGGAAACCGTCTTCTCCAGTATCTGCTTGATTTGCCGATTTGAAACTTCGGCCTGCCCGCAGGTTTGGGGGTGGTAGGGCGTAGAGAGCTTATGATTAATGGAATATTTCCGCATCAAGGCCTCGAAAGTCTTGTTGCAGAAATGACTTCCATTGTCGCTAATGATCGCTCGGGGGTGCCCAAACCGCGAGAAAATGTTTTCTTTAAGAAACCTAACGACAACCTTGTTGTCGTTAGTCCGGCTGGGCACAGCCTCGAGCCATTTAGAGACGTAATCAACAGCGAGAAGGATGTACAAGTTCCCAAAAGAGCTGGGAAACGGCCCCATGAAATCTATCCCCCAAACGTCGAAAATCTCCATAACTAAGATCGGTTGGAGCGGCATTTCGTTCCTCCAGGATATCCGGCCTATGCGTTGGCACCGGGAGCAAGTCTTGCAATAGTCATGAGCGTCTTTGAAGAGTTGGGGCCAGTAGAAACCACATTGCAAGATTTTCTCAGCAGTCTTTCAGGGGCCAAAATGCCCGCCACATGCTTGATCGTGGCAAAATGACAACACACTCTTGAATTCCTCGTCAGGGACACACCGACGAATAATCTGGTCGGGACAGTACTTGAACAAATAGGGTTCGTCCTAGTAAAAGTGTTTAACTTGGGACAAGAAGCGAAGTCTGTCCTGACTTGACCATTCAGTCGGTAGTAATCCCGTGGCTAAATAGTTCACAATATCTGCGAACCCGGGTTCGCAAGATACTGTCAAGAGCTGTTCATCCGGGAAAACGTCATTGATCGGAATTGGAAGCGAAGGCGAAGAAGGAAGTCGTGAGAGATGGTCGGCAACTACGTTTTCACATCCTCGTTTGTCCTTAATGACAAGGTCAAACTCTTGAAGCAAGAGGATCTAACGTATTAACCGAGATTTTGCATCTTTCATCGCAAAAAGATGGCGCAGAGCAGAATGGTCTGTGTAGACAATGACTGGAGAGCCGATGAGGTAGGGCCTGAACTTCTCTAAAGCAAATACAACAGCTAAGAATTCCTTCTCAGTTGTTGTATAATTGTGTTGGGCATCGTTCAGGGTTCGGCTCGCATAATAGATTACGTGCGGCATCTTGTTTATGTGTTGTCCAAGGACAGCACCAATGGCAAAGTCGGATGCATCGCACATAATCTCAAATGGGTGCGTCCAGTCAGGCGAAGAAAGAACGGGAGCAGAAGTGAGTGAGCTTTTCAATGACTCGAATGCAGTCACACAGCTCGAGTTGAAGTCGAATGGCGTATCCTTGGCCAGCAAAAGAGTCAAGGGCCTAGCAACCTTGCTAAAGTCTTTGATGAACCGTCTATAGAAACCGGCATGGCCAAGGAAGGCTCGGATATCTCTGACGCATCGGGGAGGAGGGAGATTGGAAATGACCTCAATCTTCGCTTTGTCAACCTCTATGCCATTTTGCGAGATGATATGTCCTAAGACAATACCTTCGCGCATCATGAAGTGGAACTTCTCCCAATTCAAAGTGAAATTCTTGTCCTTACATCGGGTAAGGACAGCGTCAAGATGCATCAAACACTCGTTGAAGGAATCGCCGAAGATGGAGAAATCTTCCATGAAGATCTCCAGAAATTTTTCCACCATGTCCGAGAAGATTCCCATCATACACCGCTGGAAGGTAGCGGGTGCATTGCATAACCCAAAGGGCATGCGACGATATGCAAACGTGCCGAAAGGACAAGTGAATGTGGTCTTGTCCTGGTCTTTTTCGGCGATGGGAATCTGATTATAGCCGGAGTAGCCATCAAGAAAGCAGTAGTACTCGTGTCCGGCCAATCGTTCAAGCATTTGGTCAATGAAAGGTAGCGGAAAGTGGTCCTTCCGCGTTGCGGCGTCGAGTTTTCTGTAATCGATGCATACTCGCCACCCAGTTTGGGTGCGAGTAGGGATTAACTCGTTCGCCTCGTTAGTGATGACCGTTATACCTGATTTCTTAGGGACAACATGAATGGGGCTAAACCACTGGCTATCAGAGATAGGGTAAATGATACCACTATCCAGACATTTTAGGATCTCCTTCTTCACAGCCTCTTTCATGACTGGATTGAGACGTCTTTGTGGATCCCGGGCTGGTTTGGCATCATCCATCAGATGAATGTGATGTTCAACGATCAGGGGACTAATCCCCTTGATGTCTGCCATGGACCAGCCAAAAGCTTGCATGTTGCTGTGCAAGACCGTGAGAAGGGCTTTCTCTTGCTCTGGAGCTAGAGAAGCCGAGATGATGACAGGGAGGGTCTCGTTCTCACCTAAGTAAGCGTACTTAAGGTGAGACGGCAAAGGCTTGAGTTCGAGCGTTGGAGGTGAAACGATTGAAGGCAAGATTGGTGCAGAGGTCTCGAACTCAAAGGACTCCAGCAAAGGTTCAAAACGAGTGTAAGCGACCGAGTCGGATGGTTCAGGTAACTCATCCGGAAATTCGAAGGATTCAAACTCGGGTTGCGAGCGGCTAAGATCGTTCAAGAACGTGAAACACTCGTAGTCATTGTCGGGCGCAGAAACAGCAGCAGGTTCGAGGAGGAACGCACTAGTGGCGTTAAGGTTAGCATGATCGAACAGAAACTCCTCGATTTCACACTCTTCAGGGGTGATCTCCTGGATCGAGCAGACGTCCAGTATATGAGCATTAGGTTCGGAGGGCTGATTCCCCAACCTAAAAATGTTGAGTTCAATTGTCATGTTTCCAAAAGAGAGGTTCATCGAACCATTGCGACAATTGATCACAGCATTTGAGGTTGCAAGGAATGGGCAACCGAGTATCACCGGAATTTGATTCTGGGGGTTAGCTACAGGCTGTGTGTCTAATACAATGAAGTCAAGGGGGATCCCCAACTTTGATTAACACATCCTCTAGATCACCCCTAAGATGGGTGATCGATCGGTCGGCCATTTGGAGAGTACAGTGTGTGGGTTTCAGCTCTCCTACGCCTAATTGCTTGTATACTGAGTACGGAAGCAGATTAACATTGGCACCAAGATCTAATAGTGCACGGTTGATGTTCTTATCCCCAATGGTAATAGAAATCGTAGGGCAGCCAGGGTCCTTCCGTTTTTGTGGTAAAGATTGGGTAAGAGCATCACTCACAGCACTAGCCAAGAAAACTTTCTTTGGTACCTGAGACTTCCTCTTTTTCGTGCACAAGTCCTTTAAGATTTTCGCGTAGGATGGGACTTGTTGGACAGCATCTAAAAGAGGAATGTTAATGTTAGCCTGCTTAAATAACTCCAGAATCTTCTTCATTTGTGTATTTTGTTTATTAGACCTCAACCGGTTTGGAAATGGGATGTTTTTAAAATTGGTTGAGTCTAATGCTTGTGGAGGAGATTGTGGAGTTGGAACGGATCCCAGAACAGGTGTTTTCGTGGAGTGAGAAGTGGGTCCATTCAGAGCAGAAGAAGAGGAAGGAGAGCCTTGTGAAGAACGGAGAATAGGCTCAGAAGACGAAGAAGCAGGAGAAGAAGAAGAAGAAGAAGAAGAAGCAGCGGCCGGGGTGTCATCGTTGATCCGTGTGCCAATGTTGTTTTGCAGCATCCTTCCCGATCTTAATGTGGTCACGGTACTCACATTATGGTTCTGTTGTTCAAGAGCAACAAGTACATTATGTGGGTGACCGGGATTTGGGAGTGGCTGGGACGGGAGCTTCTCCTTCTCTCGCTCGGTTAAGGCCGCATTCAGCTGTGCAATCTGGGCCTCGATGGTCTTGATGCTTTGCTCGTGAGCGGCAGTGTGTTGCACTAAGGATTGAATGGAAGACTGGATATTGGCGGTGGATTGTGTCGATTGTTTAACGAACGCCTCCAGACTTCGTTCGAGCAAGGAAACCTTATCATTGTTTGACGGAACAAAGTTGTTTGGTGGAAAAGAATTGTTGGGTGCAAAGTTGTTCGTCTGATTTTGAAAAGGTTGGGGTTGGAAGGGCTGCTGAAATTGATGTTGAGTTTGTTGTTGCGCTTGTTGTTGCGGCGGAGGAGGCCTTTGGAAATTGTTGCCTTGGAATTGATTCTGATTCTGATTCCAGGCGAAATTGGGGTGGTTCCTCCAACCGGGATTGTAGGTGGAAGAGTATGGATCATTCCTCAGTCTTTGCTGGAATGCAGCATTAACCTGATCCTGTCCTTGCGATGGTAGATTGTAAAGACACTCTTCGATTAAGTGAGAAGGATCAGAACAACAAGCGCAGATGGTACGAAGGGGAAGAACAGGGGCAGGAGCAGGAGAAGAAAATTTGCTCTCTATGGCTTCAAGCTTTCTCGTTATTGCAGCCATTTCTGCTTTCATTGCAATAGAGACATCAAGTTGGTGAATTCCTACCCTAGACTGACCGGTAGAAGTGGAGGTAGAAGAAGAAGAAGTTGGTCTGGTGCTCTCCCATTGTAGCGTTTGCTCCGCAAGGTCGTCAAAGAATTGCCACGCTTCCTCATCAGATTTCGATAGGAAGTGGCCCTGACAGATGGTTTCCAACAACTGCTTCGTTGCTGGGTTCAGGCCCTCGTATAAGGTTTGGCAAAGTTGCTATTTCTCTATACCGTGGTGAGGACACTGAACAAGAAGGTCTTTGTACCGGTCAAAGCACTTCCAGAAGGGTTCAGAAGGAAGCTGAGAGAATTGGTTGATTTCGTTACGTATCCTTGCGATGATTCGGATAAAATTTCTTTAGAAATGCTTTAACAAACTCGTCCCAACTGGTTATGGAGTGGGAAGCGGTGCTATACAGCCATTTTTCAGCAAGATCGCATAAAGTGAATGGAATGACCCGTAGACGTATAGCATCGTCCGACAGTTGGGTAGTTTTCATCATGGCACAAATGTTTTGAAATTTATTGATGAAGATATAGGCATCTTCAGATTCAAGCCCATGAAATCGTGGAAGCATGTTGATGAAGTGGGGCTTAATTTCAAAATTATCCCCATTGGCCGGTGGAAGAGAAAGGCAGGTGGGAAGTGCAGAACAGGTTGGATAGAAACGATCCTGGAGCATGATTCGCTGCGGCGCTACAACAGGCGGTGGTGGTGGGTTATTGGTCTCCGTAGGAGGTGGACCCAATCCAGGGGTAGTCAAAGAGATGTTTGGATTAAATCCTGACATCGCGTAAGAAGAGGTTGGTGATGGTGAAGGTGAAGATGTATGAACAGAATTCCGGTCAACGTCGGAGTTGGCCGGCAAAGGTAAAGGTGAAAGAGGAGTGGACGGAGTTTCGACGTCTGAGTCGATCGCGTAGTCGGTAGCGACTAACGTAACGCTGACTAGGCGGGCGCTAGTGTCCCGAGTCCAAGCGGACATACACTAAACGAGTTTAGTATAGTCAAAGCGGAGAAGGTGAGGGTAAGAAAACGTCAATGGAGAAAGGCGATGGCTGGTGGGTGAAAAATGGATTTTGGCGACAAAGGGCAAGTTTTTATAAAAGTTTTTGATTTTTTCCTTTTTATTAATTTTTAGAAAGAGCTTTACAGAAATATGTACGGACTTACGGCTTTAAGCAATCACAAACAAGATATGCACAATCACACCTAGATTTAGGGTCGCCTAGGTCTGCTAGACAGCTCCTAACTGTTCCAGAGGGCTAGAAATAGGACCTCAAACCGCCTCTTCTCCGTCAATTGCGACCAGGTAAGTGGGAGGTTGTCCAACGCTTTCGCGAAGTTCCTTAATTAAATAACCACTTGCCTTCGACACACTTGCCTAGACACCGCAAAAGTCAGATAGGATAAACGGCCGATGCCTGTAACTAGTCCTCTGTCCTATTGAGCGTGAAGTCCTTAGGGCCGAGTCTAGTATTTTTTAATTTAACAATGGTCAATGCATATGCTTTTGTGATTTCTGGGGTCCTGGGAAGGGTGATGAAATCCCCACCCAAGCTGAATTGGTTTCAAGCCCCTTAAGTCCGTATTAATGAATGCAAAGCGGTAACAATTCACCTGCAACCAATTTTTATTTTTTTAGCGCGGCGCAAAGAATCCTGCACAAGAACAGTTTATTTGAAGGGGGAAGAGAATTTGCGCAAAGAATGCTGCAGAAAACACAGTTTATTGGAGTCCAGAGGAGTGGGAGAGAGGAGAGAAACAATTACAGGGATTTTGGCACCGTGAAGAAGCCAAATGGCCGCGGTTCCGTGGCCTAAGCTTCCTTATGCCGCGGTTCCGCGGCAAGGTAGTGGAGTTGGGGCTCTGAAATTTTGGGGTGTGCTCTGTTGGGTGTCCTCTGCCTGTCTGGATGTGCTGAATTTTGACTTGCTTACTGTATCTGCTCCAGATTTTTACAGTAGACCGTTTGCTTCGTTTTGATCCGTCGCGGTGTAGCCGCGAAATGTGGGTCTATCTTCCCACGTCTTTGGTACTGAACTCGAACTCCGTATTATTCTGCACACTTGCACAAAAACTAATCAAAAATAACAAGATGATTTTTCTTTACAGAGTATATTTTTTGTTTTGTTTTTTGGTTATATTTATATTCACAAGTTAACCCGAAATTACACAAGGAAATAAACTACCGTCTCCCCGGCAACGGCGCCATTTGATTGGTAGACTTTCTGCGTGTTTAAGTTTAGTTAATTACCGCAATCAAAACGGTTTCGCTTGTAGCTAGCCGGTTGAGTACGGGTCGTCCGCAGGGAGATGGGAATCTTTTTCTATGTGCTTTAACGAGTTAAGTCCAATTTTCCAGATATGTTTGTGATTATCTAAGTGTTAAAATGATATGTAAAGAGAGCTTGTTAGGGTTAGGATTAGGTTAGTTTGAGTTAGGAGTCGCTCACTTCTTTCATTGCCACTCTTAATATCGGTGTTACGGTAATCGGCAACAACGGGGATTAGCACGACTAGGAAGGAACTTGCGAGTATAAGCTAGGCTTTCCAACGCTTCAGTTCTTCCTTTTGGTGCTTGTCCGTCCGTTCTTGGCTCTTAGCCATAACCTCCTGTTAATTCAACCATAACCGGTCTCACTACGGAATCACCGCTATCATGTAGGATAGGGTGCCGTAGGGAGTGGATTGTGGTTCAATTAACGGGAATCGATTTAAGATGTTGGGCAAAGAAAGAGTGAGAGAGATTTCCTTCTCTCAAACTTCCTTTATCCTACCCTAACAAGTGTGGAAACTACTCACACATCATAATGAAAAGAAAATAAAATAAAGAGGAAGATAGAAAGAAAGAGATTAGAAGATAACAACTAGCTATTTGCGACCTCACCTTGGCAAGGATCAAGCGTAAGCATCATGGTTGTTTTAAGGATAAAGAAAAAGAGAAAGAAAGAAACAACAAAAAATAACAACAACTACTTATCAATTAACGATTACAAGCGATTAACATAAAAATAGCAAGACAAGTATAATAACAAAATAAACTTCTTTATTCATCATTCTTCACTCATAAAAGCTCACTATAAGTTTTTCAATAGAGAAGAGATGAGAAGAGGAAGAAGAACAAGTATTCTAAACCCTAAAAAATACAAGATTAAGCACCATTGGCTTCACAAGGTTCTGGGCTATTTATAGGCAAGGAAATGGAAATCTAGGGCAAAATTCTGCCTGTACATAGAAAGACCAAAATACCCCTAAAAAATCTTCAACTGCGGCGCCTGAACGGCCGCGGAACCGCGGCCTAGACCCCCTATTAGCCTCGGTTCCGCGGCCGTTTGATGGAGTTGGGGCATCGTATTTTCTGTGCTTCCCTGGTCTGCTGTCCGTTTTTGTCTGGTACATGTTGTTTCTGATAATCTTTCCACATTTCTTCCAGAATTCTAGTGGATCAAAAGGTGATTGGACATGGATCTTTTGTCATGATTTTCTTGAGCTCCGCGTAGATTTCTTGGACTTGGTGTTGCCATTGTGCTTTGTAAATGAAGGTGACAATCGATTTGCCATTTTGTCTTCTAAACTGGTGTGTGGAAACAGACGGATAAAGAGAGGAGACCCGTGTTTAATCTGTGGTTGGCAGGAACCCGGATTTTGTCGTGTTTTTCCATGAATTTGACCGTTTAGAGCCGAGAACCTGTATCCTGCAATTGACTAGCAAACACGGCTCAAGAGTACCTACCGATATGCAATGTGATAAAAATTGGGCGGTATGAAAATGCAAAAATCTGATATGAACATAGATCACTGCAACCCTGGCCAGGGATTTCCTATTATGGCCAGTCGAGCATAGCGCAACATCAACCCCCAATACCGGGAGAGACGAATCCCCTCCTATCGCTCATTGCCTCCATGTGAATCGGGACTGTACCCAAAAACCATCTGTTTGCACGACTCAGTAGAGCCGTGGTAGGGTGACAATCAATGCACAGTGGGAGACACACAAGACTCTATGACGATCTCGGGTCAACAGACTAAGCTGTACCAGTGTCACCAAAGAACTGCCATCTGACGTGAGGTATAATACCATCTGGGAGTTCTCGGCGAGTCCGTTCAGTGTACCCAGTCTCCACTGAGCACCCGCATACTATCTCTGATGTCAAACACCAATGGATATGGGATCATCCATCGCCCATCACATGGGTCGAGAAGATATACGCTAGTATACTCTGGAATATCGATGCCCCGTCTCGATATTCCCACGACTAGGAACATTGAAGGATGTACTCATGGACTACCCAGGCCCCACTAGTATGATCTGCATCATAATCCTGGAAGTCGAGTACACATCCCAAAGGCTTTATCAACGTGTAACAGAGAGACAGAAAGTATACATGTTAAGATAAAGAGTAACCAGATAGCGTACTATCATGTCGAGCAAGAAAGTCCTACCTATATATGTCCCAGCATCCACTACAATATACATCCAATGTACAGTAATGGCCTCTAGGGCATACATATAACTAATATGCGGGTGCTCAGTGGAGACTGGGTACACTGGACGGACTCGCCGAGAACACCCAGATGGTATTATACCTCACGTCAGATGGCGGTTCTCTGGTGACACTTATGCAGGTTAGTCTGTAGACCCGAGATCGTCATAGAGTCTTGTGTGATTCCCACTGTGGTTTGATTTCCACCTTACCACGTCCATGAGGGCGTGCAAAATGGTGGTTTTTGGGTACAGTCCCGAGTAAGATGGAGGCAATGAGCGATAGGAGGGGTTTCGTCTCTCTCGGTATTGGGGGTTGATGTTGCGCTGTGCTCGATTGGCCGTAACAGGGAAGTCCCTGGACAGGGCTGATTTAGAGATTTACTGGTAAGTGTTACCCATAGTTTCTTGACCCGTTATGAGCCTCGCATCGGCATGACTTATCGGTTATTGGGGTCTAACGTTTACCACCCCTAGACTTGATATGCGACATATCAGACGAGGAGACCGGACTGTACGGGAAGTGTTACCGGCAGGCTTTTACAGGAGTTGGAGCGGGCTTGCTTTCTGATCTTCTGATCGCTCAATACCCGGGTAGCCGTTACGTCCAGCTAGTACCGCTGACGGCTTGTGGGTGCTTGATGTGATCATCACATACTGCCGGCGTATTGACGAGTCTTTAGAGTCCTACATAGAGGTTTTACTGGCTCAGGCAAAATGAGATAGGAGCGCATATGTGATATGTGCGGGACTGAGAATAATGCGTGTATGTGATACCGTATTCTATTCTCGCGACTTTATGTATCGGTCGGTTATATATAGGATATAGCCAGGTTATCGAATCAAGTGTTGATTCGATAAGGCGATACATTGGATGTTAGTCGGTTATATATGATATGACCGGATTATTAAGTCAAGTGTTGATTTAATAATTTATTGTATAATTGTATATTTGATATACTAGTTTATATTAACTAACACTAGTTCACTTAGGGTTTTTTTCTCTCATGTACACTACTTTAACATATATATGATATATGTTAAATTGTGTTATCTTATTGCATCATGGTTGATGATACAACATTCATGTGTGTATGAGACATACACCATCCTATTTGTTATGATTGGGTTTAATGTTTAAAAGTAATTACAAAATTAGTGGATAATTAGAAAATGCATGAAGCTTGTGGAAGCTTGTGGATGCATTGACTAAAGTCCACTAGATTTGTTTTTACATTGGAATTTAACCTAACCATCACACACTTAGCTATGGTAAAGTCTTTACATGAGTTAGTATATGATACTCACTCACCATGGTTAGCATTCTCACTTGATCATTATCCTCTTCATTTCTTTTGTTCATCTTCTTCTTGGTTCAAAAGAAAAAGCTTGCTAGGGTTTGACCCAAAGTGAGAATTATTGTGAGAAATAAAAATCCAAAGAGAACCCACTTCCTTTTTCTTCATCCACTACTAGACTAGCACTTTAGTTTAGGGTGTTTACTTCACTAATTCTCTAGTTAGTAAAGTAAGAGCTTGAGTCGGTATTCCCTGACGTAGATCATCTTCGGCCTCGGAGACTTCAAGCAAGGTCGCATCTTTCGCCTCGTGAAGCCATGCAAGAGCCCGGGAGAACCATGATCGCAGCGAAGGGAGTACGACAAGGAGCTAAAGAAGTGAAGGACCGATCTAAAAAGGTTGTATTTCGTATTCTCTTTAGAGTAAAGTTGTTTACTTGCCTTATGTGTCGCCTAAACTCTAGTATACGATCTTGCTTAGTGTTATTCGGCACATAAAAATTTAATTTTGGCAGGGTCGATGCCTTGTAGAGCCTTGTTAGTGTGCCTAGTAACCCTAAAGTGGTATCAGAGCCTAGCTAGAGCATTAGGCGATGTGTTAACGAAGTTAAAACTCCGAACGAACCCGAATACGCAAATTTAACCCCCTCTCTGGACTTTTTTCAAAATCTGTGATTTTTCAGTATCGAAAATACCTAAAAAATTCAGCAGGGTTTTATAAGAATTGTGGTGAAAAACGACATCATGCACCGTACAATCCACCACGGAACCACGGCCGTAACCTGCTTGGGCCGCGGTTCCGCGGCCGTACAGAGGGGACATGCTATCATTTTTCCACTATAATTCATATTGCTGTTATTTGTATTTCTGGGTATTTTTAAATTAACTCAAGTGTTGAGTATTTTGGGGTTTATTTTGTAATCGTCGATTCGATCGGAGAATTTAATTTTGTTCTGTTATTCCGGAGAATTTAGAAAGTACTAAAATGTTCGAACGGATATCATTAACTCAATTTTTCCCGGCACGAAAAACATTCAAGTGTTGAATTTTTCTCGGGTTTAAATCTTTCGGAAATGCGTGCATATGATGCGATGGACCCTCTAGAAGACAACAAACCTTAACTCGATTATGTGACTGTTTTGAACTGCCCTTTGAACCTTAGGGTTTGGGGCAGTACGGCGTGCCACACGTGAGGCGTTGGCTTGACCCTTCTACGGCTGGACCGTTGCTACTGTGACGTATTCTGGAATTTTTGAACTCCGCTCAAATGTTGAGCTATTTAGGAAATCTTGGGTATTTGATTATTCCATCGGAAAGTTTAATACTGTCTATTTATCTGGAATGTGATACAATATGTGGAATTCATACAGTTAGGCATGAGATGCGGAATATGTGATATTTCGGATTTACGAAGTCTAAAGAGATTGTGGATTCCAAATGTTGTAGTTTTACACTTTCTTTTCTGTGACCGTAAGTGTAATTTGTGATATCGCCGGTTTCGTTGCTATATGTCAACGACAATTGGGATGCGCATATTTACTTACGTTGATGACATGTGATGTTATGTGTTGCTGGATATGTTATATTAGATCGTCGCGTTTTGAATAGCCGGGGGGTTTTATGTGAGATGAGAGTTTTTATTTTCATTCATGTAAAATATAATGTATGTAATATTCTTTTTTTGGGGCACTTCCGGGATGAGGTTGATGTCACCTTTTGTATATTATTTACTTTTCCGCACTAGGATAGACCCAAGGAGGAGAGCACAAGTAACTGGGTTCTGGAGTCCAGTGGGAGACCAACTCGAGGAGTCGAGTCCGGGTCTCCTAACTCTAGAATTGGTAGGGTTGCTTGCCGCTCTCGTAGGGGTCTAGGGGTGTGGGTTTGGCTATTCATCGCGACCGTGGAATCTGTGTTTTATAGAGGCTCAAAATAAAACACGGACGTCCTAGTATATCCAATGTTTCATATGTTTCTTCTGCTGCGATATCTGTGATGTGATCATGTGATGTGCTGTGATAGATACTGTATATAGTATATATAATATATTATATAGACGTTACTTATGTTTTACACCCGCGCTAGCGCTGCCCTGCTCTGCCGTTAGTTACCTAACCTAACGGTGCACGAGGGGACATCGAGGCGAATGCGGATGGCATAAGTGTACGTCGTATTTATCTGTGATGTTTAAGTGACTTAAATGATGGGACTTCATTAATGTGTTTAATGAAAGAAAAGAAACCTAAAAGATGTTGTAGAATCAAATTTTAATAAAAAAGGGTAGCTACAGTTTTGCTTTGCATAGCGATATATATGATATATCCCGCACCTTATTCGATGAGGAAAGAGCCGAGATCCCTTCACCGGGAGTGAGCTCTTTAGCAAAACTGGCAGATGCTACAACACTCGGTTTGCTTTTGACTGCTTTTGGAGTTTTGCTTTGCATAGTGATGTATATGATATATTCTGCACCTTATTCCATAAGGAAAGAGACGAGATCCCTTCACAGGGAGTGACCTCTTTAGCAAAACAAATAAAAGCCTCAAAATCACTCCATTTCAAAATTCACTAGATTCTACAACGATATCAAGTTCATTACGCAATAGGTTTTCAGAAAAACCTGTCGCAGCCCTCCGTCATTTCAGATAAGTCCTACTTAGTATTCGTGCTACGTTTGTTGGCCTGCGTCAAGGCGTAGTGTGCGGTAGCTATCTAGTATTTATCTGCTTATGCATATGATGCAGATTGGATTAGGGTAGTCGTGCAACTTTGTTGGCCTGCGTCAAGGGTCGTACGGGTGGGTTTAATTCAATCAAGAAATGACGGGTTGAACTTGACTAGCGCACTATGGTTTGTTGGCCTGCGTCAAGGTCATGGGACGCTAGGGGCAAAATATTATCGAGAATTTCAAGTGTTGAGATTTACAATGAGATTGCATACCTTCTATGCGATAGTTGGATCCCGATACCCACTGCGAGTAATTGTTACTCCCGGGAGAGTTTTACACAGGACAATTAGCCGATCAAGTAGGTGTATAGAAAGGTGTCAACGGGGTTACGCCTCTGGGAAAACGAGGTTTACTTTAATTAGGTCCGTGCGAAAGCACGAGGAACCTCCCTCAAAGTACCGACACTGGCATGGCTGAAAGATTGGCGAAGTTGTAGGGTGTAATTAATCCCGGTCAGTCTTTCCTTTTAGGGTTTGAAGGAAGATTTGATAAAAACAGTGGGAGCCATCCTGATTAGATAAAATGATAACCAATCTGATCTTGTAAGAGCATACGCTAAAGTGTTTTCTTCTCTCTCTCCAGGTAGCGATCATATCATGCCTTAATCAAGATAATAATATGGATGTATTGACCGAACCCGCATGTTATACTGTGCTGGGGAATGTTAGTTCCGTTCTTTCTTATAAGAGTTATAAGACTGAACAGGATATAGGGGAATACCAGAATTCCCATGCCACCCGAGTGAAGAAAGAACATGTTGATGCATTTTCTTCGGGTGTATTCATTACAGAGAACTGTTTCTCCATTTGCTCTACATCCTGGGTATTAGATACCGGGTCAGGATCCCATATATGTAATCAGTTACATGGGCTTAGAAAAGATAGAGAACTTGGAGAAGCTGATAAAGACATAAGGGTTGGAAATGGTGCAATTGTTGCAACTAAAACCGTCGGGGAATATCACGTTGTATTGCCAACTGGTAATACATTGGTTCTGAACGAATGCTATTACATGCCGAACCTGATATGCAACATTATATCGGTTTCTTTACTAAGTAAAGAGGGATATAATTTTGTATTACAGGATAATGTTATGAACATTTTTTTGAACCAAAGGTTGGTTGGATCAGGCACGTGTTGCAATGGCATTTATGTTCTAAATCAATCAACAGTTCTAAGCATAACAAACACACACAAGAGGAAGAGTTCAGAAATGAACGAATCCTTCTTGTGGCATTGTAGACTGGGTCACATCAATGCGACACGACTAGCTAAGTTGCATAAGGATGGATATTTGTATCCGTTTGAATTTTCATCTTATGACACTTGCCAGTCATGTCTCAAAGGCAAGATGACCAAAACTCCATTTACGGGACACGGAGAAAGAGTTACGGAACTCTTAGGACTAGTACATAGTGATGTATGCGGCCCTATGTCTATACATGCCAGGAATGGTTCTGCGTACTTCATTACATTCACTGACGATCTCTCTAGATTCGGATATGTGTTCCTGATGAAACACAAATCAGAAACTTTTGAGAAATTTAAAGAATATAAACAAGAAGTCGAGAACCAAACCGGGAAAAGTATTAAAATCCTTCGATCTGATCGAGGAAGTGAATACTTGAGCAATGAATTCCTGGACTTCCTAAAAGAGAATGGGATTCTCTCTTAGCTAACTCCTCTATATACACCACAGCACAACGGTGTATCGGAACGGAGGAACCGCACCCTATTAGATATGGTGCGCTCTATGATGAGCACAGCTGAGTTACCTATTTCTTTCTGGGGGTATGCACTAGAAACAGCTGCAGACCTATTGAATATGGTTCCCACCAAATCTATGCCAACCACTCCATATGAGATATGGAAAGGAAAGAGACCATGTCTTAATTATGTTAAGATATGGGGTTGTCCGGCCTATGTAAAAACGCAAAATCCGGACAAACTCGCGGCAAGGTCCATTCTGTGTAAGTTTATTGGATATCCCAAACATTCGCGCGGGTATATCTTCTACCAAACCGAGGAACAAAAATTGTTTGTTTCTCGACATGCCACCTTTTTAGAAAAGGAATTTCTTGAAAAAGAGATTAGTGGCATGGAGGTAGAACTGGAAGAGGTTCCAGCAATACAGACTATAACAGAAGATTTGGTTGAACCGGAGGATTCGGTAGTTCCCAATGAACCTCAGCCTCTCCGCCGATCTAGTAGGGTTCCTCACCCACCTGAGAGATACTAAAGTTTTCTCGTAGATGGTGGGAGCGAGTATTGCATCATGGTTGATGATGACCCAACTAGCTTCGATCAGGCCATCACGAGTGGAGACTCAGTGAAATGGCTGGATGCAATGCGGTCCGAGATGGAATCCATGTACACCAACAAAGTATGGACTTTGGAAGATACTCCTGAAGGGGTAAAACCCATTGGGAGCAAGTGGATCTTCAAGAAAAAACTTGGCGTAGATGGGAAAGTGGAGACTTTCAAAGCTAGACTTGTTGCAAAGGGTTTTCGTCAAAGACCAGGTGTGGACTTTGACGAAACATTTTCTCCAGTGGCTATGCTTAAATCCAACCGGATCATGCTTGCCATCGCTGCATATCATGATTACGAAATCTGGCAAATGGATGTTAAGACCGCCTTTCTAAATGGTGATTTAGAAGAGTGCGTGTACATGACTCAGCCAGAGGGCTTCGTAGATAGTGGGAGCAGCAGTAAGGTGTGCAAGCTGCTTAAATCCATTTATGGATTAAAGCAAGCATCACGGAGTTGGAACATCTACTTTGACGTCATTATCAAAGAGTTTGATTTCGTCAAAAATGTAGATGGACCTTGTATCTACAAGAAGGTGGCAGAGAGTAAGGTTGTCATCCTCGTATTGTACGTGGACGACATACTCTTGATAGGAAATGACATTCCTATGCTGCAATCGGTCAAGCTCTTCTTATCATAAAGATTCTCAATGAAAGATCTTGGTGATGCCTCCTGCATATTGGGAATTAGGATCTATAAAGATAGATCTAAACGGATATTGGGATTGTCCCAATCCAGGTACATTGACACCATACTAAAGAGGTTTAGTATGGAAGAGTCCAAACATGGGTTTTTACCCACGATCTCACGGCTCACTCTCTCCAAATAGATGTCTGCCAAGACTGATTTGGAGAGAGCTCGCATGCAGACGATACCCTATGCTTCGGCAGTAGACTCTATCATGTACGCGATGCTATGTACCAGAACCGATGTAGCAGACTCACTAAGTGTAGTGAGTAGGTATCAAGCTGATCCTAGAGAGAGTCGCTGGACAGCTGTGAAGAGCATTCTCAAGTACATACGAAGGACTAAAGAGATGCTCTTGGTGTATGGTAACGGAGAACTCCAAGTGGAGTCCTTTACCGATTCGAGCTTCCAGAGTGATAAGGACGACTCTAAGTCGCAGTCGGGATTTGTCTTTACCCTTTACGGAGGGGTGGTTAGCTGGAAGAGGTCTAAGCAGGAAACCAACGATGCTGCCAAAGAGGCTGTCTGGATCAAGAAGTTCATTACTGAACTTCGAGTGGTTCCATCCATTGAGCATCCAATACCTTTGTATTACGATAACAATGGAGCGGTGGCTTTGGCCAAGGAACCCAGGTCCCATCAGCGATCCAGGCATATTCTGAGGCGGTATCACCTAATCCGGGAGATAGTTGATCGCCGGGAGATCGAGGTCAGGAGGGTTGACACGAAGAACAACACAGCAGATCCACTCATGAAGTCCATTTTCCAGGTACAGTTTGAGAGACTCTTCGGGATGCTCGGTATGCGATACTACAGCAGCTGGCCCTAGTGCAAGTGGGAGATTGTTAGTTGTAAGCATGCCCTAGAGGCCAGTATTGTACAGATGATGTATATTATATTGGATGCTTGGACATATATAGAGAGGACTTTCTTGCTCGATATGATAGTATGCTATCTGATTGCTCTTTATCTTAACATGTATACTTGTCTCTTGATACTGTCTTATAGTTACATGTTAGTAAAGCCCTTAGGATGTGTACTTGACTACCTGGACTATGATGCAGATCATACTAGTAGGGACAGTGTAGTCCATAAGTGTAGGGTTCCTAGGCACACCCATGAGGTTCTATAAGTGATAAAACATGGCCAATTCAAATTTTTCATGTGCCTACAAACCCTAATACGGATCGTTAACTAGATAATGAGGCGATGCAAGCAAGTAAACTACTTTATTGCTAAAGGAAAGTGACTACAACCTTTGTAGATCCGGTCCTCCACCTCCTAGGCTCCGTGATGACGTCCCTCCACTGTCCATATCGGATCTTGGACTCTAGCATCGGCTTCATCGGAGAAATGGACGGGCTAGGTCATCGACTTCGACGCCGAAGATGATCTACGTCGAGGCAACTCAAGATCAAACTCCAACTTCACCAAGTCATGAAACTTGTGAAGAAAACACCCTATACTACTTGGCACGTGGTAGAGGATGAAGAAATAGGAAGTGGGTTCACTTTAGAATTGGATTTCTCATTCTTTTTCTCAAGTTGCCATTGATGGAAGCAAGGTTTTCTTCTATGTTCAAGAAGAAGAAGAAGAAAAAGATTATGATGAGTATTATTTTAAAATAGAAAACAAAATGATACTTATCATAATCTCAACCATGGTTTAGTGTAGAGAATTAACTAGGGTTCAGTTGAATGGTTAGGGTTAGGACATGAAGATAAAATGGTCACTTAGTCAAAGCTTCATGAAGCTTCAACAACAAAACAAACTAAGCCACCATTTCATTTTTGCCCAAAATGAATTAATGAATAAATAAATAAATGAATAAGTAAATCAAAACCCTAACCATTAACATAACCATGGTTTAATTCTTTACACAAACCCAAGTTAGCATGTATCATCAAACATGATACAAACAAGTGCACAAAAGTATATCACATATACAACTTGTGTGTTTCAAGTGAGAAAATCCATTTAAAATGAACCAATACTAGTTAATGTAAAGTAATATATCAAATATATAATTATACATTAAATCATTAAATCAACATTTGATTCAATGATCCGGTCATGTCGCATATAACCGACTAGTATCCAATGTATCGGCTTATCGAATCAATCCTTGATTCGATAACTAGGTTGTATCGCATACAACCAATCGATACATTCATCGCGAGAATAGAATGCGGTATCACATACATGCATTATTCTCGGTCCCGCACATATCTCATATGCGCTCCTATTTCGTTTCGCTTGAGCCAGGAAACCACTGTGTATGACTCTAAAGACTCGTCAATACGCCGGCAGCAGGTGATGATCTTATCAAACACCCACAAGCCGCAAGCGGTCTGCTAAACGTAACGGCCACCCGGGTATTGAGCGATCAGAAGATCGACGAGCAAGCCCGCTCACACTCCTGTGAATCCAACCAGTAACACTTACCGTACAGTCCGGTCTGTTCGTCTGATATGTCATATATCTCGCCTAGGGGTGGTAAACGTCAGACCCCAGTAGCTCGATAAGTCATGCCGACGTAAGGTCCATAACAATCGTGAAACTACTGATAACTCTTACCAGTATATCACTGCAACCCTGGCCAGGGATTTCCTGTCATGGCCAGTCGAGCATAGCGCAATATCAACCCCCAATACCAGGAGAGACGAATCCCCTCCTATCGCTCATTGCCTCCATGTGAATCGGGATTGTACCCAAAAACCACCTATTTGCACGACTCAGTAGAGCAGTGTTCGGGTGGAAATCAAAGCACAGTGGGAGACACACAAGACTCTATGACGATCTCGGGTCAACAGACTGAGCCGTACCAGTGTCACCAGAGAACTGCCATCTGACGTTAGGTATAATACCATCTGGGAGTTCTCGGCGAGTCCGTTCAGAGTACCCAGTCTCCACTGAGCACCCGCATACCATCTCTGATTTCAAACACCAATGGATATGGGATCATCTATCGCCCATCACATGGGTCAAGAAGATATACGCTAGTCTACTCTGGAATATCGATGCCCCGTCTCGATATTCCCACGACTAAGAACATTGAAGGATGTAATCATGGACTACCCAGGCCCCACTAGTATGATCTACATCATGGTCCTAGAAGTCGAGTACACATCCTAAGGGCTTTATCAACATATAATCAGAGAGACAGAAAGTAGACATGTTAAGATAAAGAGCAACCAGATAGCGTACTATCATGTCGAGCAAGAAAGTCCTACCTATATATGTCCCAACATCCACTACAATATACATCCAATGTACAGTAATGGCCTCTAGGGCATACATATAACTAACAATCTCCCACTTGCACTAGGGCCATCTGTAGCAGTGGTTGCAATATCACATACTCAACCATCCATAATAGTCTCTCTCTGGGGAAAAGCCTTTGTGAGTGGACCCGCCGTGTTGTCCTCTGAGTCTACTCCCCAAACCTCGATCACCCTGGAGATCAACTATCTCTATGATCAGGTGATGCTGCCTCAGAATATGTCTGGGTCACTGATGAGACCAGGGTTCCTGGGCCGAAGCCACACTTCCATTGTCATACAATGGTAGGAACCTAGTTCATCTCATGAACCAATATACACCCAAACTGCCTCTTTGGTAGTATCTTTAATAGCGATGTTACCAGCCTTTATCGTCTAGTTTGCCACGGTATCTAGCTTGGAACTCTTCCAACATACCGTCCCTTTACTGAGGGTAAAGACAATGCCTGTGACTGATATTCAGTCGTCTTTATCACCCTGGAACCCTTCCAGTGATTCTCCCCTGGATCGATTGATACCATCTCACTACAACAAGTGAGAATCCTAACATCCATCTAGATCTATCTCATAGATCCAAAACCCAGGATTTAGGAGGTATCACTTTGATCCTATATGGAGAATCCATGTGATAAGAGGAGATTGACCGTGCGCAGCATAGGAAACTCTTTTCTTATCAAGAGTATGTTGTCCACGTACAATACGAGGATGACCACCTTACTCTCTACTACCTTTTTGTATATACAAGGTTCATCTACCATTTTGATGAAGTCAAACTCTTTGACTACCACATCAAAACAGATGTTCCAACTCCGCGATGCCTGCTTTATCCTGTAAAGCAACTTGCACATGTTTCCGTTGCTCCCTCTGTTTAAGAAGCCCTCTGGCTGTGTACTTATAGACATTCTCTTCTAAATCATTATTTAGAAAAGTAGTCATGGAACCCAACCGCCAGATATCGTAGTCATGGTATGTAGCCGTGGCAAGTAGGATCCGGATGGACTTAAGCATAGCCACTGGAAAAGGTATCATCATTATCCACTCCTGGTCGATGACGAAAACCTTTAACAAGTCTAGCTTTGAAAGTCTCAACTTTTCCATCTACACCAAGTAATCTTCTCAAGATATACTTACTCCTGATGGGGATTTAACCCTTTAGATATAGCAACCAAAGTCCATACTTTGTTGGTGTACATGGATTCCATCTCAGATCGCTAAGCATCCAGCCATTCTTACAGAGTCCCTACGCTCGATGGCCTGCTCGAATCTAGTTGGGTCATCATCTCATGATGCAATCCTCGCTCCTACTGTCATCGAGAAACCAAAGTAGCTCTCAAGCGGATGAGGAACCCTGCTAGTTCGGCGGAGAGGCTGAGGTTCGTCGGGGACTATTGAATCCTCTGGTTCTGTCAAATCATTAGCTGTAGTTTTGTACAGCTGGAACTTTTCCAGTTCTACAGAACTGACCTTGCCTCGATCTTGTCCGGATTTTGCCTTTGACATAGGCCGGACAATCCCAAATCTTAACTTACTTAAGAGATAGGCTCTTCCCATACCATATCTTATATGGAGTGGTAGGCACTAATTTGAATCCAACCCTATTCAATAGGTATGCAACTTCATAAGTGCATAACTCCCTAAAAGGAAATAGGAAACTCAGTAGTACTCATCATAGAGCGCACCAAATCATATAGGGTGTGATTGCTCCGCCCCGATATACCATCGTGCTATGGTGTATACGGAGGAGTAATGCTGAGAGAGAATCTCATTCTCCTTTAGAATAGTCAAGGAATTCCATGCACAACTATTCTCCTCCCTGATCTCATCATAGGACATAATACTTATACCCGGTTATTGGTTCTCTACTTCTAACTTATATTCTGTGAATATCTCAAAAGCTTCGGGCCTATGTTTTAACAGGAACGTATGTCTGAATCTTGAGAGATCATCAGAGAACGTAATGAAGTACAAAGAACCTGTCCTGGCATGTGTAGACAGAAGACCTTACATACATCATCATGTATCAGTCCCAAGAGTTTACTAACTCTTTCTCTGTTTCCAATAAACAGAGCTATGGTCATCTTAATTTTGTGACATGACTGGCAAGTTTCAGAAGATGTAAATTCAAACTGATTTAAATATGCATCCAAAATGTAACTTCAGCTAGTCGGGTCGCATTGATATGACCTAGTCTACAATGCCTCAAGAAGGATTCGTTCATTTCTGAACTCTTCCTCTTGTGTGTGTTCTGTATACTAGGAACTGTAGTTTGATTTAGAACATCAATGCTTTTAGATAACGTTCCTGAACCGATCAACTTTTGATATAGGAAATGTTCAAAACATTATCCAACAATACAAAATTATATTCTTTCTTTACTAATAAAGAGACTGATATGATTTTGTATATCAGGTTCGGTATCTAATAACATTCGTTCAGAATCAATGTATTGGTAATACAGGGTGATAGTGACCAACAGACTTGGCTGCAACACTTGCCCCGTTTTCTGTCTCATGAAACTTATCACCCGTTCTCAGTTTTCTACCTTTCTGTAACCCTATGTAACAGATTACATATCTGGGATCCTGATCCGGTATCAAATACCGAGGATGCAGAGGATACTGAGAAACAGTTCTTTGTAACGAACACACCCGAAGAAGATGCATCATATGCACTTTCTTCGTTTGGGCGGCATAGGGATTCTGGTATTTCCCTATTTCCTGCTCTGTCTTATAAAAATTATAAGTTGGAGCGGGACCAACGTCCCCCAGCTCAGTATAACAAGCGGGTTCGGTCAATATCCGTATTATTATCTTGATTAAGGCGTGATATGGTCGCTACCTGGAGAGAGAGAAGAAAACACTCTGCGTGCGCTCTTGCAAGATTAGATTGGTTATATATTTTATCTAATCAGGATGGCTCCCACTGTTTTTATCAAATCTTCTTTCAAACCTTAAACGGAAAGACTAGCCGGGATTAATTACACTCTACAAGTTCGCCAATCTTTCAGCCAGGCCAGTGTCGGTACTTTGAGGGAGGTTCCCCGTGCTTTCGCACGGACCTAATTACAGTAAACCTCGTTTTTCCAGAGGCGTAACCCCGTTGACACCTTTCTAGGCACCTACTTGATCGGCAAATTGTAAAGTGCAAAAGTCTCCCAGGAATAACAATTACTCGCAGTGGGTATCGGGATCCAACTATCACATAGAAGGTATGCAATCTCATTGCAAATTTCAACACTTGAAACTCCCGATAATGGTTTTTACCCCTAGCACCTATGATCTTGGCTAAGGTCAACAAATCATAGGTACTAGTCAAGCTCTACCCGTCATTTCGTGATTAATTAGACCCACCCACATGACCCTTGGCTAAGGTCAACAAAGCCACATGACTGTCCTAACTAATCGCATCATATGCGGTGTAGGAAGACATCACTTAGCTACCTCACACTACGTCTCGGCTATGGTCGACAAACGTAGCACGAATACTAAGTACTCTACTTCCTAAAATGACGGAGGGTTGCGAATGGTTTTTAAGAAAACCTTTAATGCTTTGAACTTGATCTCGTTGCGGAATCAAATGGTTTTGAAATGGAATGTTTTTTAGGCTTTTCTAGTTTTGCTAAAGGGGTCACTCCCGGTGAAGGGATCGTCGGCCCTTTTCTCGTCGAATGAGGTGCGGGATATATCATATATATCACTGTGCAAAGCAGAAACTATAGAAGCGATCAAAAGACAAACCGAGTGTGTAGCATCTGCCAGTTATTGCTAAAGGAGTCACTCCCGGTGAAGGGATCCCGGTCCTTTCCTCATCGAATAAGGTGCAGGATGTTCTACAATGAACACCGCGATGCAAAGCAAGAACTGTAGCTACCTGTTTTATTTTTGAAATTCGATTCCACAACATCAATTATGTTTATTTTCTTTCATTAATCTCATTAATGAATATCCCATCATTAAAGTCCACCTAAACATCACAGATAAATATAACGTACGCTTATGCCATCCGCATTCGCCTCGATGTCCCGTCTGCACCGTTAGGTTAGGTAACTAACGCCAAAGCGAGGCAGGGCTAGCGCGGTTGTAAAACATAAGCAACGTCTATATAATATATCATATATACTATATATAATATCTATCTGAACTTATCACATGATCACATCACAGATAACGCAGCAGAAAATATCATATGAAATATTGGATATACTAGGACGTCCGTGTTTTTAATACGAGCCAGTATAAAACACGGATTCCACGGTCGTGATGAATAGCCAATCCCACACCCCTAGGCCCCTACGAGAGCGGCAAGCAACCCTACCAATTCTAGGGTTAGGAGACCCGGACTCGACTCCTCGAGTTGGTCTCCCACTGGACCCTAGAACCCGGTTACTTGTGCCCTCCTCCTTGGGTCTATCCTAGTGCAGAAAAGTAAATAATATACAAATGGTGACATCAACCGCAACCTGGAAGTGCCCCAATAAAAGAATATTACATACAAGTTTTTACATGAATGAAAAGGAAAAACACTCATCTCACATAAAAAAAACCCCGGCTATTCAACCACGACGATCCAATATAACATATCCAGCAACACATAACATCACATGTCATCAACGTAAGTAAATGTGCGCATTCCAATTGTCGTTGACATATAGAAACGAAACCGACGATATCACATATTACACTTACGGTCACAGAAAAGAAAGTGTAAAACTACAACAGTTAGAATCCGCATCCTCTTTAGACATCGCATGCCTAATCAAATGAAATACTTAGACATCACATGCCTAACAATTATAAACCCCGCAATTTAGTCTCATTATCGAAAACTCTTTTCAATATCAAGTCGGGCAATTCAACAAGATTCCCGACATTTTGATCGAATGCTCGTCGCAAACTTTAGTAGGCGGCCGCACCCTCGATACCGTCGACGAAGTGCACTAAGGCGGAACACCGCTACCGCGAGCACCCGAACGGATGCTTTCGGCGATGGGGTTCTCCAACAGTCACTTGGTCGGGGCTATAGGGTGAGGCTGTCTATTAAGTTTACCCGGCAAGTATCCGCGTACGCTACATGATTGCGACGGACTTTTGATCACATCAAAATTCCGTGGCAACTGATCAAGTGAGACTAAAGTGCTTGATTTATAACATTCATTTAGTTATCTCATAACTATTTGTGAATTCCAATTATTGTATCACATTCCGGATAAATAGAAAATGTTAAACTTTCCGATCGAACAATCGAACACCCAAGTTTTCCCGAAACAGCTCAACACATGAAATAAGTTTAAAAACATTCACTTCGTGCCTCAGTACCAACGGTCCAGCCGTAGAAGGGTCAAGCCAACGCCTCACATGTGGCACGCCGTACTGCCCCAAACCCTAAGGTTCAAAGGGCAGTTCAAGACGGTCACATAATCGAGTTAAGGTTTGTTGTCTTCTAGAGGGACCATCGCGTTACTTTCACTACTTGGAACGTCATTAAACTATGGAAAAATCCAACAATTGGAAATTTCCCGGTAGGGGAAAAAGTGGGTATTTATATCTGGTCGAACTTTTTATCTTATTCTAAAATTACCCGGAAAAACACATAGACAAAGTTTGATAATCCGATCGAATTTACGAACTCCCAATACAGCCCAGAAAACTCAACTCTTGAGTGATATTTAAAAAATCCCAGAAAATCCAGAACCAAAATATAGGAATTACTGTGCAAAAATTATTGGGCAATGTGACCAAACGGCCACGGAACCGCCGCATAAGCCATGCTTTTGCCGCTGTTCCGCGGCGGTTTAGATGATTCGGGAGCTCCATTTTGCACTATAATTCTTAGAACTTCCTGCTGAATTTTTTAAGAATTTTTAATCTGGAAAAAACCCAGTTTTTAAAAAATGTCCAGAGAGGGTTGAATTCTAGGGTTTCGGGGTTTGATCGGGTTTCTAGCTTCATCTTAGTATCGCCTAAGGCTCTAGCTAGTCTCTCATACCACTGTAGGGTTCCTAGGCACACCCATGAGGTTCTACAAGTGATCAAACATGGCCAATTCAAATTTTTCATGTGCCTACAAACCCTAATACGGATCGTTAACTAGATAATGAGGCGATGCAAGCAAGTAAACTACTTTATTGCTAAAGGAAAGTGACTACAACCTTTGTAGATCCGGTCCTCCACCTCCTAGGCTCCGTGATGACGTCCCTCCGCTGTCCATATCGGATCCCGGACTCTAGCATCGGCTTCATCGGAGAAATGGGCGGGCTAGGTCGTCGACTTCGATGCCGAAGATGATCTACGTCGAGGCAACTCAAGATCAAACTCCAACTTCACCAAGTCATGAAACTTGTGAAGAAAATACCCTATACTACTTGGCAGGTGGTAGAGGATGAAGAAATAGGAAGTGGGTTCACTTTAGAATTGGATTTCTCACTCTTTTTCTCAAGTTGCCATTGATGGAAGCAAAGTTTTCTTCTTTGTTCAAGAAGAAGAAGAAGAAGAAAAAGATTATGATGAGTATTATTTTAAAATAGAAAACAAAATGATACTTATCATAATCTCAACCATTGTTTAGTGTAGAGAATTAACTAGGGTTTAGTTGAATGGTTAGGGTTAGGACAAGAAGACAAAATGATCACTTAGTCAAACCTTCATGAAGCTTCAACAACAAAACAAACTAAGCCACCATTTCATTTTTGCCCAAAATGAATTAATGAATAAATTAATAAATGAATAAGTTTATCAAAACCCTAACCATTAACATAACCATGGTTTAATTCTTTACACAAACCCAAGTTAGCATGTATCATCAAACATGATACAAACAAGTGCACAAAAGTATATCACATATACAACTTGTGTGTTTAAAGTGAGAAAATCCATTTAAAATGAACCAATACTAGTTAATGTAAAGTAATATATAAAATATATAATTATACATTAAATCATTAAATCAACATTTGATTCAATGATCCGGTCATGTCGCATAAAACCGACTAGTATCCAATGTATCGGCTTATCGAATCAATCCTTGATTCGATAACTAGGTTATATCGCATACAACCAATCGATACATTCATCGCGAGAATAGAATGCGGTATCACATACACGCATTATTCTCGGTCCCGCACATATCTCATATGCGCTCCTATTTCGTTTCGCTTTAGCCAGGAACCCTCTGTGTAGGACTCTAAAGACTCGTCAATACGCCGGCAGCAGGTGATGATCATATCAAACACCCACAAGCCGCAAGCGGTCTGCTGAACATAACGGCCACCCGGGTATTGAGCGATCATAAGATCGACGAGCAAGCCCGCTCACACTCCTGTGAATCCAACCAGTAACACTTACCGTACAGTCCGGTCTGTTCGTCTGATATGTCGCATATCTCGCCTAGGGGTGGTAAACGTCAGACCCCAGTAGCTCGATAAGTCGTGCCGACGTAAGGTCCGTAACAATCGTGAAACTGCTGATAACTCTTACCAGTATATCACTGCAACCATGGCCAGGGATTTCCTGTTATGGCCAGTTGAGCATAGCGCAACATCAACCCCCAATACCAGGAGAGACGAATCCCCTCCTATCGCTCATTGCCTCCATGTGAATCGGGACTGTACCCAAAAACCACCTGTTTGCACGACTCAATAGAGCTGTGGTAGGGTGGAAATCAAAGCAAAGTGGGAGACACAGAAGACTCTATGACGATCTCGGGTCAACAGACTAAGCTGTACCAGTGTCACCAGAGAACTGCAATCTGACGTGAGGTATAATACCATCTGGGAGTTCTCGGCGAGTCTGTTCAGTGTCCCCAGTCTCCACTGAGCACCCGCATACCATCTCTGATGTCAAACACCAATGGATATGGGATCATCCATCGCCCATCACATGGGTCGAGAAGATATACGCTAGTCTACTCTGGAATATCGATGCCCCGTCTCGAAATTCCCACGACTAAGAACATTGAAGGATGTACTCATGGACTACCCAGGCCACACTAGTATGATCTACATCATAGTCCTTGAAGTCGAGTACACATCCTAAGGGCTTTATCAACATGTAATCAGAGAGACAGAAAGTATACATGTTAAGATAAAAAGCAACCAGATAGCGTACTATCATGTCGAGCAAGAAAGTCCTACCTATATATGTCCCAGCAACCACTACAATATACATCCAATGTACAGTAATGGCCTCTAGGTCATACATATAACTAACAATAAGTACATCCTTCAAGGTCCCTAGTCATGGGTGTATCGAGACGGGGCATCGATATACCAGTGTAGACTAGCGTAAACGCTTCTCGACCTATGAGATGGGCGATGGATGATCCCATATCCATTGGTATTTGACATCAGAGATGGTATACGGGTGCTCAGTGGAGACTGGGTACACTGGACGGACTCGCCGAGAACTCCCAGATGGTATTATACCTCACGTCAAATGGCAGTTCTCTGGTGACACATGTCCAGGTTAGTCTGTAGACCCGAGATCGTTATAGAGTCTTGTGTGATTCCCACTGTGCTTTGATTTCCACCTTACCACGTCTATGAGGGCATGCAAAACGGTGGTTTTTGGGTACAGTCCCGAGTCACATGGAGGCAATGAGCGATAGGAGGGGTTTCGTCTCTCTCGGTATTGGGGGTTGATGTTGCGCTGTGCTCGATTGGCCGTTACAAGGAAGTCCCTGGCCAGGGCTGATTTAGAGATTTACTGGTAAGTGTTACCAATAGTTTCTCGATCCGTTATGAGCCTCATATCGGCACGACTTATCGGTTATTGGGGTTTGACGTTTACCACCCCTAGACTTGATATGCGACATATCAGACGAGGAGACCAGACTGTACGGGAAGTGTTACCGGCAGGCTTTTACAGGAGTTGGAGCGGGCTTGCTTGCTGATCTTCTGATCGCTCAATACCCGGGTTGCCGTTACGTCCAGCTAGTACCGCTGACGGCTTGTGGGTGCTTGATGTGATCATCACCTACTGCCGGCGTATTGATGAGTCTTTAGAGTCCTACATAGAGGTTTTACTGGCTCAGGCAAAACGAGATAGGAGCGCATATGTGATATGTACGAGAATAATGCGTGTATGTGATACCATATTCTATTCTCGCGACTCTATGTATCAGTCGGTTATATATCGGATATAGCCGGGTTATCGAATCAAGTGTTGATTCGATAAGGCGATACATTGGATGTTTGTCGATTATATATGATATGACCGGATTATTAAGTCAAGTGTTGATTTAATAATTTATTGTATAATTGTATATTTGATATACTAGTTTACATTAACTAACACTAGTTCACTTAGGGTTTTTTCTCACATGTACACTACTTTAACATAAATATGATATATGTTAAAATGTGTTATCTTATTGTATCATGGTTGATAATACAACAATCATGTGTGTATGAGACATACACCATCCTATTTGTTATGATTGGGTTTAATGTTTAAAAGTAATTACAAAATTAGTGGAAAATTAGAAAATGCATGAAGCTTGTGGAAGCTTGTGGATGCATTGACTAAAGTCCACTAGATTTGTTTTTACTTTGGACTTTAACTTAACCATTACACACTTAGCTATGGTAAAGTCTCTACATGAGTTAGTAAATGATACTCACTCACCATGGTTAGCATTCTCACTTGATCATTATCCTTTTCATTTCTTTTTTTCATCTTCTTCTTGGTTCAAAAGAAAAAGCTTGCTAGGGTTTGATCCAAAGTGAGAATCATTGTGAGAAATAAAAATCCAAAGAGAACCCACTTCCTATTTCTTTATCCTCTACTAGACTAGCACTTTAGTTTAGGGTGTTTACTTCACTAATTCTCTAGTTAGTGAAGTAAGAGCTTGAGTCGGTATTCCCTCGACATAGATAATCTTCGGCCTCGGAGACTTCAAGCAAGGTCGCATCTTTCACCTCGTGAAGCCATGCAAGAGCCCAGGAGAACCATGATCGCAGTGAAGGGACTACGACAAGGAGCTAAATAAGTGAAGGACCGATCTACAAAGGTTGTATTTCGTATTCCCTTTAGAGTAAAGTTGTTTACTTGCCTTATGTGTCGCCTAAACTCTAGTATACGATCTTGCTTAGTGTTATTCAGCACATAAAAATTTAATTTTGGCATAGTCGATGCCTTGTACAGCCTTGTTAGTATGCCTAGTAACCCTACAGATTTAATCCTTCAGATAAAGCAACCAAAGTCCATACTTTGTTGGTGTATAAGGATTCCATCTCAGATCGATAAGCATCCAGCCATTCTTACAGAGTCTCACTCCTGATGGCCTGCTTGAAACTAGTTGGGTCATCATCTCATGATGCAATCCTCGCTCCCACTGTCATAGAGAAACAGAAGTATCTCTCAGGTGGGTGAGGAACCCTACTAGATCTGTGGAGAGGCTGAGGTTCGTTGGTTACTATTGAATCCTTTGGTTCTACCAAATCATCAGCTGCAGTTTGTATAGCTGGAACCCTTCCAGTTCTACATAACAGATATTGCCTCGAGCTTGTCTGGATTTAGCTTTTAGACATAGTCCGGACAACCCCAAATCTTAACAGACTTAAGATATGGGCTCTTCCCTTTCCATATCACATATGAAGTGGTAGGCAACTGATTTGATTTAAACCCTATTCAATAGGTATGCAGCTTCTCAAGCGCATAACTCCCAAAAGGAAATAGGAAACTCAGTATTACTCATCATAGAGCACACCATATCACATAGGGTGCTATTGCTCCGCCCCGATACACCAACGTGCCGTGGTGTATACGGAGGAGTAATGCTGAAAGAGAATCTCATTCTCTTTTAGAATAATCCAGGAATTCCGTGTTCAAGTATTCTCCTCGTTGATCACATCAAAGGACATAAAACTTATACCCTTTTTGGTTCTCTACTTCTAACTTATATTCTATGAATATCTCAAAAGGTTCGGACTTGTATTTCAACAGGAATATATGTCTGAATCTTGAGAGATCATCAGAGAATGTAATGAAGTACAAAGAACCGGTCTTGGCATGTGTAGACAGGAGACTTTCATACATCAGCATGTATCAATCCCAAGAGTTCACTAACTCTTTCTCTGTTTCCAATAAACAGAGCTGTGGTCATCTTATCTCTGTGACATGACCGGCAAGTTTCACAAAATGTAAATTCAAACTAATTTAAATATGCATCTATATGTAACTTGGCCAGTCGGGTCGCATTGATATGACCTAGTCTACAATACCTCAAGAAGGATTCGTTCATTTCTGAACTCTTCCTCTTGTGTGTGTTCTGTATACTAAGAGCTGTAGTTTGATTTAGAACGTCAATGCTTTTAGATAACGTGCCTGAACCGATCAACTCTTGATATAGGAAATGTTCAAAACATTATCCAACAATACAAAATTATATCATTTCTTTACTAATAAAGAGACTGATATGATGTTGTATATCAGGTTCGGTATCTAATAACATTTGTTCAGAATCAATGTATTCTGTTAATACAGGGTGACAGTGACCAACAGACTTGGCTGCAACACTTGCACCGTTTTCTGTCTCATGAAACTTATCACCCGTTCTCAGTTCTCTACCTTTCTGTAGCCCATGTAACAGATTGCATATGCGGGATTCTGATCCGGTATCTCATACCGAGGACGTAAAGGATACTGAGAAACAGTTCTCTGTAATGAGCACAACCGAAGAAGATGCATCAGCATGCACTTTCTCCGTTTGGGCGGCACAGGAATTCTGGTAATCCCCAATTTCCTGTTCTATCTTATAACAATTATAAGTTGGAGCAGGACCAACGCTCCCCAGCTCAGTATAACAAGCGGGTTCGGTCAATATATCCATTTTATTATCTTGATTAAGGCGTGATATGGTCGCTACCTGAAGAGAGAGAGAAGAAAACACTCAGCGTATGCTCTTGTAAGATCAGATTGGTTATTATTTTATCTAATCAGGATGGCTCCCACTGTTTTAATCAAATCTTCCTTCAAACCCTAAAGGGAAAGACTAGCCGGGATTAATTACACGCTACAAGTTCGCCAATCTTTCAGCCAGGCCAGTGTCGGTACTTTGAGGGAGGTTCCCCGTGCTTTCGCACGGACCTAATTAAAGTAAACCTCGTTTTCCTAGAGGCGTAACCCCGTTGACACCTTTCTAGACACCTACTTGATCGGCTAATTGTAATGTGTAAAACTCTCCCAGGAGTAACTCTTACTCGCAGCGGGTTTCGAGATCCAACTATCTCATAGAAGGTATGCAATCTCATTGCAAATTTCAACATTTGAAATTCCCGATAATATTTTGCCCCTAGCGTCCCATGACCTTGACGCAGGCCAACAAACCATAGTGCGCTAGTCAAATTCAACCCGTCATTTCTTGATTGAATCAAACCCACCCGCACGACCCTTAACGCAGGCCAACAAAGTCACATGACTACCCTAATCCAATCTGCATCAAATGCATAAGCAGATAAATACTAGTTAGCTACTGCACACTATGCCTTGAAGCAGGCCAACAAACGTAGCACGAATACTAAGTAGGACTTATCTGAAATGACGGAGGGCTACGACAGGTTTTTCAGAAAACCTATTGCGTAATGAACTTGATATCGTTATAGAATCAAATGATTTTAAAAATGGAGTGTTTTTTAGGCTTTTACTAGTTTCGCTAAAGAGGTCACTCCCGGTGAAGGGATCTCGGCTCTTTCCTCGTCGAATGAGGTGCAGGTATATCATATATACCACTGTGCAAAGAAAGAACTAGAAAAGCAATCAAAAGACAAACCGAGTGTTGTAGCATCTGCCAGTTATTGCTAAAGGGGTCACTCCCGGTGAAGGGATCTCGGTCCTTTCCTTATCGAATAAGGTGCAGGATGTTCTACAAGGAACACCGCGATGCAAAGCAAGAACCGTAGCTACCTGTTTTTGAAAATTCAATTCCACAACATCTTTTAGGTTTATTTTCTTTCATTAATCATATTAATGAAGTCCCATCATTTAAGTCACCTAAACATCACAGATAAATACGACGTACACTTATGCCATCCGCATTCGCCTCGCTGTCCCCTCGTGCACCGTTAGGTTAAGTAACTAACGGCAGAGCGGGGCAGGGCTAACGCGGGTGTAAAACATAAGTAACGTCTATATAATATATCGTATATACTATATACTATATCTATCACAACATATCAAATGATCACATCACAGATATCGCAGCAGAAGAAACATATATGAAATATTGGATATACTAGGACGTCCGTGTTTTCAATACGAGCCTGTATAAAACATGGATTCCACGGTCGCGATGAATAGCCAAACCCACATCCCTAGACCCCTACGAGAGTGGCAAGCAACACTTCCAATTCTAGGGTTAGGAGACCCGGTCTCGACTCCTCGAGATGGTCTCCCACTGGACCCTAGAACCCAGTTACTTGTGCTCCCCGTCTTGGGTCTACCTAATGCGGAAAAGAAAATAATATACAATGGTGACATCATCCTCAGCCCGGAAGTGCCCCAATAAAAGAATATTACATACAAATGAATTTTACATGAATGAAAAAGAACAACTCTCATCTCACATAAAAAAAAACCCGGCTATTCAAACGCGACGATCCAATATAACATATCACAGCAACACATAATATCTCATATCATCAACGTAAGCAAGTATGCGTATCCCGATTGTCATTGATGTATAGCAACGAAGCCGGCGATACACCACATATTACGCTTTCGGTCACAGAAAAGAAAGTGTAAAACTACAACAGTTGGAATCCTCAACCTCCTTAGACATCGCATGCCTAACCAAAATGAATTTCTTAGACATTGCATGCCTAACAATTATAAACCCCACATTTTAGTCTCTTTATCGAAAACTCTTTTCAATATCAAGTCGGGCAATTCAACAAGATTCCCGACATCCTGATCGAATGCTCGTCGCAAACATTAGTAGACAGCCACACCCACGGATGCCGTCGACGAAGTGCACTAAGGGGGAACACCGCTGCCGCGAGCACCCGAACGGGTGCTTTCGGCGACGGGGTTCTCCTACAGTCACTTGGTCGGGGCTATGGGGCATGGCTGTCTGTTAAGTTTACCCGGTGAGTATCCTCGTATGCTACGTGATTGCTACGAACTTTTGATCACATCAAAATTCCGTGGCAACCGATCATCTGAGACTAAACTGCTATGTTTATAACATTCAAACTAGTTATCTCATAACTTTTTGTGGATTCCAAATATTGTATCACTTTCTAGATAAATAGAAAATGTTAAACTTTCCGATCGAATAATCAAACACCTATGTTTTCCCAAATAGTTCTCAACACTTGAGGGGAGTTTAAAAACATCCATCACACGCCACAGTACCAATGGTCCAGCCGTAGAAGGGTCAAGCCAACGCCTCGCATGTGGCACGCCGTACTGCCCCAAACCCTAAGGTTCAAAGGCAGTTCAAGATGGTCACATAATCGAGTTAAGGTTTGTTGTCTTCTAGAGGGTCTATCGCATTACTTACACGATTTAGACATTCTTAAACAACGGAAAGATCCAACACTTGGAAATTTTCCGGCAGGGGAAAAAGTGAGTTATTCATATCCGTTCGAACTTTTTAACAGTTTCTAAAATTATCCGAAAAGACTAAATAAAGTTAAATTATCCGATCGAATCAACGAGTCCCCAATATAACCCTAGAAAACTCAACACTTGAGTGGAATCAAAAAAGTCCCAGAAAAAATTGCCAAGAAAGGACCTAAGAATAAATATATGAAATTCCAGGGACTAATTCAAAATTTTGGCCGCTGAACCGCCGCCAAACCCTTGGTTTGGCCGCAGTTCCGCGGTCAAATCAGCGAATTAAAAGTTCGTACTTCACAGTAATTCTTAGTTTTTCCTGATTAATTTTCTGAGCATTTTTAATTCATAAAAAATCACATTTTTGAAAAATATCCAGAGAAGGGTATTATCGGGGTTTTCCGGGTTCGATCGGACTTTAAACTTCGCTCAGACTTCGCTAAAGCTCTAGCTTGGCTCTGATACCACTGTAAGGTTGCTAGGCACTGCCACAAAGTTCTACGAGGCATCAACCATACCCGATTAAAATTTTAGCCGTGCCGAACAACCCGAAGCCGGATCTTTAGTCTAGAGTTTAGGCGAAAACTAACATATTAAACACTTTAACACTAAGTGAAAGGGATTACAACCTTTGAAGATCCGGTCCTTCACTTCATTAGCTCCGTGTAGATGTCCCCATTGCTGCGATCATAAACTCCAGACTCTAGAGAAGCTTCACAAGAAGAACGAACGTGCTTGCTTCGATGACTTCGAGGCCGAAGATGATCTACGTCGGGGAGACACTAACTCAAGCTATTCCTTCACTAGGTCATGAACTTTGTGAAGAGAACACACTCTACTATATGGCAAGTGGTAGAGGATGAAGAAGTAGGAAGTGGGCTCACTTTAGAATTGATTTTCTCATACTTTTTCTCATGGCACCATTAGAGCTAGCAAGCTTTTCATGGAGCTTGATGAAGAAGAAGAAGAAGTGAATAATTCATCCAAATGAAAACTTATCCAATGAATTATTAGACCATGGTTGAGTTAAGCCCTCATGCTTAACTCATGTAGAGAATTAACCATAGTATTAGGTTAAGGGCTGGGTTAACTAATATCCTAAGGAATGACAAAAGAGTTGACTTTGTCAATGTTGCATACAAGCTTCTACAAGCTTAATAACATTGACTAAAGTCTCCTCTCTTTTGTTATTCTTAAGGAAATAAGTAAACCCTAATTTAACCTAAACTTGATATAAGTCTCATACACCCATCTTGTATGTATCATCAAGCATGATACAAACTTGTACACTTGCATATATCACATATAAACAATGTGCACAAACTTGTGAGAAAATAAATCATGAGTGAGTCAATACTAGTTAAGGTAATGTAATATATCAAATATATAATTATACATTAAATTATTAAATCAACTCTTGATTTAATAATCCGGCTATAACCGACTAATATCATGTGTAACAACATATCGAATCAACACTTGATCCGATAACCCGGCTATATCGCATACAACTGATCAATGTCACGAATCGCGAGAATAGAATACGGTATCTCATATCGTATTAATCTCGGTCCCGCACATATCACATATGTGCTCCTACTCCATTTCGCTTGAGCCAGGAAACCCTGTGTAGGACTCTAAAGACTCGTCAATACGCCGGTAGTAGGTGATGATCATATCAAACACCCACAAGCCGCAAGCGGTCTGCTAAACGTAACGGCCACCCGGGTATTGAGCGATCAGAAGATCAACAAGCAAGCCCGCTAGTACTCCTGCGAATCCAATCAGTAACACTCCCGTAAAGTCTGGTCTCGTCGTCTGATATGTCGCATATCTCGCCTAGGGGTGGTAAACGTCAGACCCCAGTAGCTTGATAAGTCGTGTCGATATGAGGTCTATAACAGTTTGAGAAACTACTGGTAACACTTACCAGTAAATCTCAGCAACCCTGGCCAGGGATTTCCGGTTATAGCCAATCGAACACAGCGCAACATCAACTCCCTATACCGGGAGAGACGAATCCCCTCTTATCGCTCATTGCCTCCATATGATTCGGGACTGTACCTAAAAACCACCTTTTTGCACGCCTTCTTGGATGTGGTATGATGGAAATCAAAGCACAGTGGGAATCACACAAGACTCTATGACGATCTCGGGTCAACAGACTAAGCTGTACCAGTGTCACCAGAGAATTGCCATATGACGTAAGGTATAATACCATCTGGGAGTTCTCGGCGAGTCCGTCCAGTGTACCCAGTCTCCACTGAGCACCCATACACCATCCTTGATGTCAAACACCGAGGGATATAGGATCATCCATCGCCCATCATATGGGTCAAGATGCGTATACGCTAGTCTACTCTGGTGCCTCGATGCCCTGTCTCGATACACCCACGACTAGGGACCTTAAAGGATGTACTTATGGACTACCATGTCTCCACTAGTATGATCTGCATCATTATCCAGACAGTCAAGTACACATCCTAAGGGCTTTACCAACATGTAACAGAGAGACAATCAGTGTACACGTTAAGGTAAAGAGTAACCAGATAGCATACTATCATGTCGAGCAAGAAAGTCCCCCCTATATATGTCCAAGCATCCACTACAATATACATCTCATGTATAGTAAATGGCCTCTAGGGCATACATATAACTAACAGAGCTTGTGTTAAAGAAACTTCAAGGTAGATCATCTTAGTTATCGAAGATCGGAAGCAATCTTGTATCTTTCTCTTTGTGGAGCCTCTCTAGAGTCCGGAAACTCGATGATCGCAGCGAAGGGACCTCAACACGGAGCTTTAGAAGTGAAGGACCGGACTACAAAGGTTGTAATCCTAAACTCTTAGTGTTAAAGTGTTTAACATGCTTTGTTTCACCTAATGGCTGCTCCTACTAGCGAAAGGGCCGTCATGAAGGAGATGCGCCAGATGATAGGGTCGCTAGTTGAGACACTTCGAGGGCAGCGACCAGAGGTAGTTCCACCCGTTACGGGGACCGCGATGGTACCTACAGTACAGGCAGTTGCCCCTGCAGCCATAGAGGTTATTACAGTATCGCTATCAGAGTTCATGAGGCTGAAGCCTCCGGTCTTCACAGGCACCGATGCAGCCGAAGACCCACAGTCTTTTATTGATAGGATGGCCCGGATATGTCATTCACTCAGATGCTCAGATACGAGATAGGTAGAGTTCATGAGCTTTCACCTGGAAGGTCTTGCGCAGAAATGGTGTGAATCGATCGAGAAGGGCAGAGCAGCAGGTCTTCCTCCTATGACCTGGACCGAGTTTGTGACGGTATTTTTAGCCTGTTTCCTTCCCCAGAGTGTCAGGGATGCCCGAGCGCTCAGGTTCGAGTCTTTACGTTAGACGCCGGAGATGACAGTGGCAGAGTACGACATACTATTCACCGAGCTATCTGTTTATGCCCTATACCTAGTGGCTACTGAGGAGATGCGAGTCAAGAGATTTGTTCGAGGCTTACTTACTCCACTGTTCCTTGCGATCATCGTACAGCATTGCGAGACTTATGCAGCAGCTGTAGACATAGCCCTATTAGTCGAGGAGTGCCTTGCTGAGACTTCGGTAGTTCCGGGACCGAAGAGGGTTCGCACTGACGTGTCTTCTCAGAGGCAGATGGGTAGGCACCGAGTCAAACCCCCTCCAGGACGTGATGAGGACAGAGGTTCGAGACGAGGACGATTATATAGCACCTATCCACAAGGTCAGCTGACACCATCTTGATGTTTCCGAAGCGGGAGTACTGATCATCGTGTTCGAGATTGCCCGGAGCCACGTGAGGGCGAGACTGCCGTACCACATGTAACACTTCCACCTTCCCGACCCCAGAGGGCATTTCCTATTGTACCTACTGTTACTCCACGCCAGACATATGCACAGAGAGGCCGTAGTCGTGGAGGGTTTGCTTATAGAGAACAAGGTGGCCGAGGCAGAGGACAGTCAGCTGCCGGCAGAGTACAGCCAATTGCTAGTAGGGGACCGCCAGTCGCAGGTGAAGGACAGGCACGGGTTTTCGCTTTGACGCATCAGGACGCACAGGCGTCTAATGCAGTGGTCTCATGTACCTTATCAGTATGTCCTGTTGACGCACACGTGTTGTTTGATCCCTGATCCACGCACTCGTACATTTCCACACACTTCGTGCCGAGTTTGGGTAGAGAGTCCGGTTTGCTTGATCAACTCCTGTAGGCGAGTCGTTTGTTGCTAGACACGTGTTCCGATCCTGTGTTGTATGTATTGATGAGAGAGAGTTACCTATCGACTTGATCCTTCTTAAGATGTTTGACTTCGATGTTCTTTTGGGCATGGATTGGTTAGCCACGTGCTATTAGTCTGTAGACTGCCGCGAGAAGACAGTTAGGTTTTGTATTCCCGGCGAGTCGGCTTTTGTTGTGCAGGGGGACCGTGGTGCCGCCCCTCGCAGTTTGATTTCTTCTCTTCGCGCTGGACAACTTTTGAGGAAGGGATGTCACGAATTTCTAGCCTATGTTTGGGATACTAGAGCTACAGATGTTCCATTTGACCAGGTTCCGATTGTTCGTGAGTTCACTGATGTCTTCCCCGACGAGCTCCCTGGGCTACCGCCTGAGTGCGATATTGTTTTTTGCATTGACTTGATTCCCAGCATGGGGCCTATTTCTATATCGCCTTATCGGATGGCCCGGGCGGAGCTTAGAGAGTTGAATGGTCAGTTGCAAGATTTGCTGGATAAAGGACTTATTCGACCCAGTGTGTCTCCTTGGGGTGCTCCGGTCCTGTTTGTAAAGAAGAAGGACGGCAGTTTACGTTTGTGTATCGACTACCGCCAGCTGAACAGGGTTACCGTGCCGAACAGATATCTTTTGCCACGCATCGACAATTTGTTAGACCAGCTTCAGGGCATAGGGTACTTTTCGAGGATCGACTTGCGGTCAGGCTACCATCAGCTGCGGGTTCGACAGGAGGATATTCCGATGACAGCTTTCTGCACGCGTTAGGGCCATTATGAGTTTTTGGTGTTGTCGTTCGGACTCACCAACGCCCCAGCAGCGTTTATGGACTTGATGAACCGTATTTTCAGGCCGTATCTTGATTTGTTCATCATCGTAATCATTGACGACATTTTGGTGTATTCCCGGAGCCGAGAGGAGCACACGCAACACCTGTGGATCACATTGCAGACTTTGAGGGAGAACCATCTATTCGCAAAATTCTCCAAGTGCGCATTCTGGCTCGACAGCGTAGATTTCTTGGGTCGCATGATCACACAAGATGGTATATGTGTGGACCCGAAGAAGATCGAGGCCGTTCAGCATTGGCCCAGACCCGCATCGGTTACTGAGATCTGCTGCTTTTTAGGACTGGCCGGCTACTACAGGCGATTTGTATAGGACTTCTCCCGTATTGCTATACCTTTGACCGGGTTGACCCGGAAGCAAGTTCCCTTCGATTGGACGGAGGAGGGCGAGCACAGCTTTCAGCAGTTGCGGACTCGTTTGACTACGGCGCCGGTGTTATCATTGCTTTCAGGATCGGGCGGATTTGTGGTCTATTGTGACGCTTCTCAAGTGGGGTTAAGGTGCGTATTGATGAAGTATGACAGGGTGATCGTGTATACTTCACGGCAGTTGAAGAAACATGAACAAAACTACCCCACTCACGATTTGGAGATGGCTGCAGTGGTCTTTGCACTCAAGATCTGGCAACATAACCTATACGGCGAGTCATTCCAGATATTCACTTATCACAAGAGCTTAAAGTATATATTTCAGCAGCGAGACCAGAATCTTAGACAGCACCGTTGGATGGAACTAGTAAAGGACTACGATTGCGAGATCTTGTATCACCCGGGCAAGGCGAATGTTGTGGCGGATGCTTTAAGCAGGAGGCCCGGGGTAGTCTATCTTATTTCAGCGCAGTGCAGAGGCAGTCGACGTCGTCGACAGATTGGCAGATTTTATGCGACAGCCGAGTGCAGTTCGAGTTCACGCCGATCGAGGGACAGCTTGTGCATGTTCATGCACGCCCACAGTTGCTTGACCGTATACATGAGGCACAATACAGTGATGACCGTTGTTCAGAGATCATGGCATAGATTGGACAGGGCAGATTTTCCGAGTTCGTGATCGATGATCAGGGGATACTGCGATTTGGGACTAGACTGTGCGTACCGGACGCTGAGGGACTGCGGCGTGAGATTCTTGAGGAGGCACATCGATCGGTGTATAGTGTCCATCCGGGTTCCACCAAGATGTACCATGATATGAGAGATGTTTGCTGGTGGGACGGAATGAAGTGGGACATCACAGACTTCGTGTCGAGATGGCTGACTTGTCATCAAGTCAAGGCCGAGCACCAGAGGCCAGCGGGAGAGCTACAGCCGTTACCCATTCCGGAGTGGAAATGGGAGCAGATTTCTATGGACTTCATTGTGGGTCTACCCAGGACTATGCGGGGGTATGACTCCATTTGGGTGATCGTGGATCGATTGACGAAAGCGGCTCACTTCCTGCCGGTGAAGACTACTTTCGGATTTGCTCAGTATACCCAGATTTACATCGACGAGATTGTACGACTGCATGGGGTCCCGACATGTATCGTGTCCGTCTGAGGCACCCAGTTTACCAGCCGACTATGGCAGAGTCTTCAGGAGGCTTTGGGCACCCTCTTGAGTTTCAGCATAACATTTCATCCGCAGACCGACGGCCAGTTAGAGCGGACTATTTAGACTCTCGAGGACATGCTCCGAGCGTGCGTTTTAGACTTTGGTGGTAGCTGGGATCATCATTTACCCTTGGTGGAGTTCTCCTACAACAATAGTTTTCAGGATACTATTCAGATGACACCTTTCGAGGCCTTGCATGGGAGGAGATGTAGATCGCCCGTCTGTTGGACAGAGCTCAGTAAGAGCAGTATTTTGGGGCCGCAGATCGTATAGGAGACGACCGAGAAGATACAGCTGATTCAAGATAGGATGAGGACAGCTCAGAGCAGGCAGAAATCGTATGCTGACAGATGCCGCCGCAGATTAGAGTTCACAGTTGGCGATTACGTTTTTCTGAGGGTCTCTCTAATGAAGGGAGTGATGAGATTTGGACGGAAGGGGAAGCTTAGCCCCAGATTCATAGGTCCCTTCGAGATCCTCGAGCGTGTGGGCGCAGTAGCATAACGTTTGGCTCTTCCACCTGACTTCCCAGATGTTCACCCCGTATTCTACGTGTCGATGCTTCGCAGATACCTACATGAACCTTCTCGCATGATTCAGCATCAGACCGTTCAGCTCGAGCGTGATCTTTCGTTCACCGAGCAGCCAGTCGTGATATTGGACCGGCAGGTGAAGAAACTTCGATCGAAGGTCTTGCCATCTGTGAAGGTGCTTTGGCGCAGCCCGAATGGTGAAGAGATCACTTGGAAGGCCGAGGGAGAAATGCATAAGAAATTCCCTCATCTCTTTGAAGGTACGCGTAGCTATATATTTTAAATTCGGGGACGAATTTCTTTAAGGGGGAAGATTGTAACACCTTAGGATGGATTAGTGGCTAATTATACTTTAATATATGGTTTTTAGTAAAAAGTTTACCAAAACGATTTTCAAATATTTTATCAAAATTAATGAATATTTTATTAGAATTTATTTAGGCTTGCACACACATGTGCATGTAAACTAGGGTTAAATTAGGGTTAGACCATGATTAGCAACCATGGTGGACTAACCATTTTGTTAAGCCAATTTGAATTTTAATTAAGTGTTTTGGTTAATTGTTTTTTTTAAATGGAAAATGATTAGAATTGTGGTTGACTTGGAGAGATAGAGAATAGGCATCATGGCTTGAGCCATGCTCTCATTTAATGAAGAGAGAGAGGAGGGGTTGACTAGCTTAACTCCCATTTCTTTTGTCACTACACTCATTTCTTCTCACATCTCTCTCACTCTCACTCACACACACACAACACCAGCCACAGCAGCAGGAGCTTCAGCAGTAGCAGCAACCAACAACAACAGCAACAAGTAGCAGCAGCAGCCTAAGCAACAGCAGCATAAGCAGCAGCAGCAACGGCTCCTTCTCTTCTTCTTCTTCTCCTTCTCCTTCTCCTTGCACCTAGGGTCAAGTGGGGTATACTTCTTAGACTTAACTTCCTAGCTTGATAAACTTATGTGATAAGTAGCATCGGTTAGTGTTGAATATGCGTTTTAGTGCTAAAAATGGTGATTTGTGTGATGTTTTGGCCAAGTGGTGATATTGAAGGTTAGCTTAACTTAACTAAGTGTTATTAGGCTCTTTAAACTGAGATTTAGCCCCAGATTTCACTAAAATACTATAGGGTTTCATTTAGTGCAAAATTTAACGTTTTAGAGTAAATATTAGCCTTTCTGTAATCTGCTGTTGACCCGTTTGCTTCAGAGAAAATCTGGGATAACTAGAGCATGTACACTAGGTCTAGACTACACACACGAAGCACGAGCCCATAATACCACACCCAGGCTGCCAATTTAATCGTTCTGGCCGCAATTTGCGGCCAGATAGGGGAGTTAGGTGCTGGGTTGGGTCTAGGGTAGTCTGCTGTGTATTTAAGTAGTTTGGCATATGGAACTTTTTATGTTTTCACCCGAGTCACAATCTGGAGCGATATATCATTTTTCCTATACGTTTACTTTGCGTGGCACGTGTGATACATGAGTGGGTTTAGTGTTTCTGCATGTCACGACGTGTCGGGATAGATTCAGACTCGTATACACACGTTTCAGCGTATCGAACACACACGCGTTTAGTTCGCGACGCGAATTTCACGTTTGATTTCGATATCGTGTTTTTGCAGGATTTTTCTTATGTGTATTACTTGTGTATATTCTAGGTTCGCAAGCGGGTACGTCGGACGCCGCAAAGAAGGGGAAACAAGTGGTCGGCTACGCTTAGCACGAGACCAGGTGAGTAGATTTAACATCTACGGGGAAATCGCCCGTATGGCGTTAAGCATCAGGGCGTGATAGGATATTTTAGTCGTATATATTCATATATACTATGGTAGCATACCCATTCTTTGTTGCATATAGAAATAGTAGTTAGATGACACTGCACTGTCACTAACGGTTTAAGCTGCACGAGCACTATTTGTATGATACACTCACACCGTTAGTGATTTCCATGACACTCGCACTATAGGATTGCTACGAATCATATATCATTTGATTACTGCATCATTGATGATTAGACATGACTTAGTCATATATTTGCTTACATATATTGATATCTTCATACTTGCGCACATGCACACTATATATTCATACTGGTGCACACATATATTGATATCTTCATACTTGCGCACATGCACACTATATATTCATACTGGTGAACACATATATTGATATCTTCATACTTGCGCACATGCACACTATATATTCATACTGGTGCACACATATATTGATATCTTCATACTTGTGCACATGCACACTATATATTCATACTGCTGCACACATAGATTGATATCTTCATACTTGCGCACATGCACACTGTATACTTATATTAGTGCATACGTTTATTGATATACTCCTACTTGCGCACATGCACACTGTATACCCATATTAGTGCATGCATTCACTGCTATATCCCTACTTGCGCACATGCACACTGTATACTCATATCAGTGCATACATTTATTGATATATCCCTATTTGCGCACATGCACATTGTATACTCATATTAGTGCATACATTTATTGATATATCCCTACTTGCGCACATACACACTGTGTATCCATATTAGTGCACATATACATTGCTACACTCATATTCGCGTATATATCCATTTGCACATCTATACCTATATACATACATATATACATACATGGATGATATTGACTTGATTTCTAGAATAATAGGGACCGCATGAGATATTTTAAAAACTGGATCTTCTTTTTAAAAGCGTGGTTTTCCCTTTTTACTCTAAGTGTCATACGACACATTGCATGGATTTACGCATTGAGTTTTGGATTCATGTGATTTCTGAATTTGAGAACCATGGTATTATTTTAAGAAAATACGCACTGTTTTAAAAACCCGGTTTCTCTTATTAAGATATTTCAGTGCGTCCACCATGCGTTTTCTCGGTTCTGAGACGTATGACATGTAGGGTTACAAAGCACACGCACAAGGGTCTACGAGGCATCAACCATCCCCGATTTAAAATTTAGCCGTGCTGAACAACCCTAACAAAGATCTTTAAACTAGAGATTAGGCGAAACAAAGCATGTTAAACACATTAACATCCAAGAGTTTGGGATTACAACCTTTGTAGTCCGGTCCTTCACTTCATAAGCTCCGTGTTGTAGTCCCTTTACTACGATCATCAAGTTCCGGACTCTCGAGAGGCTCCACGAAGAGAAAGATGCAAGCTTGCTTCCGATCTTCGATAACAAAGATGATCTACTTTGAAGTTTCATTAACACAAGCTCTCACTCACTAAATGAAGTGAACACCCTAATCTAAATGGCTAGGATAGATTAGGATGATGAAGTAGGATTTTAGCTCTCATTTGTTTTCGATTTCTCACTTATTTTCATCACCTTTGAAAAAGCTAGAAAGCTTTTCCATCAAGAACTCAAGGAAGAAGAAGAAGAATCCTTTTGTGATGAATAATGAAACTCTTATGTGGTTAGAATTGCAACAATGGGTTAAGTATGAAGACTTAACCCATGTAGAGATTTAACTAGGGTAAAGGCTTGGGTTGGGTTAAGGAAATATCTATGCAAAATATCCAAGTCAAAGTCAATGCTTCAAGAAGCTTCTTGAAAGCTTCATGAAGACTTAACCCTAATCCAAACCCTAACCTTAATTAAACTCCACAAAACATGTTGCATTTATAACCATAACATGTTACAATATTATATATCACATATACAATATTTATTGTAACAAAATAAAATAATAAAATTAACATATATCGCATATATATCAATGTATTACCCGAGTGAGAAAAAGAATTTTTTAGTGAGCTTATATTAGTTAATGTAATTTAATATATCAAATATATAATTATACATTAAATTATCGAATCAACACTTGATCCGATAATCCGGCTATTTCACAAATAACCGACTAATATAATCTGTATCAGTTCATCGAATCAACACATGATCCGATGACCCGGCTATATCACATATACCCAGCCGATATCTCATATCGCGAGAATCTAATACGGTATCACATACACGTATTATTCTCAGTCCCGCACATATCATATATGTGCTCCTACTCCGTTTTGCCAGAGTCAAGAAACCTCTGTGTAGGACTCTAAAGAATCGTCAATACGCCGGTAGTAGGTGATGATCATATGAAACACCCACAAGCTGCAAGCGGTCAGCTAAACGTAACAGCCACCCAGGTATTGAGCGCTTAGAAGATCAACAAGCAAGCCTGTACTTTCTCCTGTGAATCCAGTCAGTAACACTCCCGTACAGTCTGGTCTCGTCGTCTGATATGTCGCATATGTCGCCTAGGAGTGGTAAACGTCAGACCCCAGTAGCTCGATAAGTCGTGTCGATATGAGGTAAATAACTTTTCGATAAACTATTGATAACACTTACCAGTAAATCTCAGCAACCCTGGCAGGGATTTCCAGTTATAGCCAATCGAACACAGCGCAACATCTACTCCCTATACCGGGTGAGACGAATCCCCTCCTATTGCTCATTGCCTCTGTTAGTTATATGTATGCCCTAGAGGCCATTACTGTATATAGGATGTATATTGTAGTGGATGCTGGGACATATATAGGGAGGATTTTCTTGTTCGACATGATAGTATGCTATCTGGTTGCTCTTTATCTTAACGTGTACACTGATTGTCGCTCTGTTATATGTTGGTAAAGCCCTTAGGATGTGTACTTGACTACCTGAACTATTATGCGGATCATACTAGTGGGGACATGGTAGTCCATAAGTACATCCTTCAAGGTCCCTAGTCGTGGGTGTATCGAGACGGGGCATCGATATACCAGAGTAGACTAGCGTATACCTTCTCGACCCATACAGATGGGCGATGGATGATCCCATATCCATTGGTGTTTAACATCAGAGATGATATACGGGTGCTCAGTTGAGACTGGGTACACTGGACGGACTCGCCGAGAACTCCCATATGGTATTATACCTTACGTCAGATGGCAGTTCTCTGGTGACACTGGTACAGGTTAGTCTGTAGACCCGAAATCGTCATAGAGTCTTGTGTGATTGCCGCTGTGCTTTGATTTCCACCTTACCACGTCCAAGAGGGCGTGCAAAATGGTGGTTTTTGGGTACAGTCCCAAATCACATGGAGGCAATGAGCGATAGGAGGGGATTCGTCTCTCCCGGTATAGGGAGTTGATGTTGCACTGTGTTCGATTGGCTATAACCGGAAATCCCGGGCCAGGGTTGCTGAGATTTACTGGTAAGTGTTATCAGTAGTATCTCGAACTATTATAGACCTCATATCGACATGATTTATCGAGCTACTGGGGACTGACGTTTACCACCCCTAGGCGAGATATGCGACATATCAGACGATCAGACCGGACTGTACGGTAAGTGTTATTGGTTGGATTCACAGGAGTGTGAGCGGGATTGCTCGTTGATCTTATGATCGCTCAATACCCGGGTGGCCGTTACGTTTGGCAGACCGCTTGCGGCTTGTGGATGTTTGATATGATCATCACCTGCTGCCGGTGTATTGACGAGTCTTTAGAGTCCTACACAGAGGTTTCCTGGCTCAAGAGAAATGAAATAGGAGCGCATATGAGATATGTGCGGGACCGAGAATAATACCAGTATGTGATACTGAATTCTATTCTCGCGATTTGTATCATCGGACGGTTATATAAGATAGCCGGGTTACCGAATCAAGTGTTGGTTCGATACATTGATACACTTGATATTAGTCGGTTATATGCGATATGACCGGATCATTAAATCAAGTATTGATTTAATGATTTAATGTATAATTATATATTTGATATATTACTTTACATTAACTAGTATTTTTTAACTTAAGATGGATTTTCTCACTTGATGTGCACATTGTATATATATGATATATGTTTGTGCACTAGTTTGTATCATGTTTGATGATACACGCAAACTTGGGTGTGTGTATGCTTTGAACCATGTTTAGGTTAATGGTTAGGGTTTTAAATTATTCACTTATTCATTTTTGGGCAAGAAATAAAATGGTGGCTTCTTTTGGTTTTTAGTTGAAGCTTTGAAAAGCTTTGACCATTTTGTTTCTTTCCTTAACCTAACCATTCACCTAAACCCTAGTTTAGTCTCTACACTTGTTACACTAACCCATGGTTGCATTATGATAAGATCACTTGATTTATTATTAGTCATTAATTGATTTTATTATTCTTATCATATTTTTTCTTCTTCTTCTTCTTCTTCAAGAAGAAGAAACCTTGCTACCTTCAATGGTGCCATGAGAAAGAGAGTGAGAAATCCAAATCCAAAGTGAACCCACTTCCTATTTCTTCATCCTCTACCATTTGCCATGTAGTAGAGTGTGTTATCTTCAAAAGTTCTTTGACCAAGTGAAGATGGAGCTTGATCTTGAGTTGCCTCGACGTAGATCATCTTCGGCATCGAAGTCGACGACCTAGCCCGCCCATTTCTTCGATGAAACCGATGCTAGAGTCAGGGATCCGATGATCGCAGCGAAGGGACATCGTCACGGAGCTAAGGAAGTGGAGGACCGGATCTACAAAGGTTGTATTTCCATTCACTTAGTAGCCAAGTTGTTTGCTTGCATTTGTTTTCGCCTCACCTCTAGTTATCGATCTAGTTTAGGGTTTCTCGGCACATGAAAAATTTTAATTTGGCATGGTTGATGCCTTGTGGAACCTCTTGAGTGTGCCTAGGAACCCTATAGTGGTATCAGAGCCTAGCTAGAGTCTTAGGCGATGCGTAGACGAAGTTAGAAACCCGATCGAACCCTGAAACCCTAACTTAGAGCCCTCTCTGTTCTTTTTTCAAAACTGTTGATTTTTCCAGATTAAAAATTTCCAAAAAAAAATTCAGCAGGGAATTGTAGGAGTTACTGTGCAGCACGTGCACTTAACTCGACAGAAGCGCCGCGGAACCGCGGCCCCACCCTGGTTTTTGCGGCGGTTCCGCGGCCAGTTTGTTGAATTAGTGCACGTGGTTTGCACAGTAATTTGTTTCTGTTAGTGCTGTCTTTTATGGGAATTTTTATATTTACTCAAGAGTTGAGTTTTCTGGGTTGTATTAGGGACTCGGTGTTTCGATCGGGAAGTTTAACTTCGTCTACGGGTTTTTCCGGATAATTTTAGAAAATGTTGAAAAGTTCGACCGGATATAAATACCCACTTTTTCCCCTGTCGGGAAATTTCCAAGTGTTGGATCTTTCCGTAGTTTAAGAACGTTCGAAGTAGTGCAAGTAACGCGATGGACACTCTAGAAGACAACAAAGCTTAACTCGATTATATGAACGTCTTGAACTGCCCTTTGAACCTTAGGGTTTGGGGCAGTACGACGTGCCACATGTGAGGCGTTGGCATGACCCTTCTACGGCTGGACCGTTGGTACTGTGGCATGAAGTGAATATTTTTAAACTTATTTCAAGTGTTGAGCTGTTTTGGAAAAACGTGGGTGTTTGATTGTCCGATCGGAAAGTTTAACATTTTCTATTTATGTCACGACCCAAAAATGGCCCGTGACGGCCCTAATACTACGCAACGCATAAAGACGCAACGTAGTAAAAGAAAGCCAAACCCAGAAATCTAAACCATGAAAATACGGAAAAAGATAATATAAGTTTTTGAAACATTTGAAATGAAAACCCAAATTCTTTAAAAGTCTTACTTTCTTTCTTTAAAATTTTATCAACACCCCCTTATTTGTAAAACTAGGCAAGATGAGTACAACACAAAAATAAAGACAGTGGAGAAAAAGCTGTATATAAAAGACATCAAATCCCCAATAATACACATAACGTCCTCACCAAGTCTCTAAGTCAACTACACAATAGTGGATGGAGAGTACAAAATACAACAAATGTACAATATGAAATACAGATAATCATCTAAACCACCTAAGCAAAATGGTACTGTGAGCTGATGCGGTATCTGTAGCAAAAGATGATAGCTGGATAGCTGAATGGAGGAATACCCTGCCTCGACTACTCTGGGGAACAACCTGAAACACCTGTGGCACAACGGGGGTGAGTTGCCAACTCGTGAATAGTAGATAACATATGCAGGTAATCGCCGGAATGTACGTACAGCATGAATCTAAGATATGCGATTACAGTAATAACATGTCATGCAAAGGCTGAAATAAGGGAAGTACAGTAACAGGTACAATCCATATATAAAGCAGTAATAACATGACAATAATATGCAATAACCATGCAATAGGGATATGAGAAAGTAGATATGCAACTATCATTAGGGTACACTAACAGGTACTACCAATATGTGAATCTGTGCATAAGGTAGGTAAGGGTGAGGTATATGGTGGAATATGTCATTTCCACGGAAACCTGACATCGTGGTAGGATCACAATCCATCATGACACTCACATCCCAAATCGTCAATCAGCCCCCAAACTGGGCTCTCACATCACATAGATCTCACATCACCTCAAGTACAATATCGAATAGCTCTCCTATATCTCAAATGTACAAATCTACAATCTCTTTCATGTCCAATATCCAATCTCAATGAATCACCTATATCCCAAGTCGAATCTCAAGCAAACTTCTAACATCCTAAAGGTATATATATACAGAAATAAATATGATGGGGGCAATACACATATATTAGCGTCCCACTCCACTAATATTGGTGTAAAGGTATATATAACAACGGCTAAATCCCCTGTTATATATACAAAAGGTGTTTAAGAGAAATATCATGAAAACAATGTGCCAAGCATCGACACAGAAATCCTGATAGGTACGTATCATACGCTGTCCCGAAAACACGAGTGCCTAGCTCTGACCACCGCCTTCCGACGTATGCATAAGTGCATGACTCCCAACGGTGTCTCCACGACCCCCGCCGAGTCATCAGTACTGTCACCGGTAGGTACTCGCCCGCCTCCAGGCTCAATCGGCAACATCCATCGATCTTCTTGCCGAGGGGAACCATACCGGGCCCCACCATGTACCCTCATACGGCAACCACACCTTGTATGGGGTGTATAATCAGCACCGATAAAACTCATGGTGGACGCGCATATATCATATCAAGGAAACCGGGTTTTTCAATGTATGCATAATTTCATGAACTCCCGCGGTTCCCAAATCCATAAAACATCATCTAAAATCCAAATAAAAATGCGCAATCCAGGAATAAACATATGCGATATATCTGAAATGCGAGCATATAAATGAGAATATGTAGCTGAAACCAGATGTATGCAAAACAAATAAGGTACAGCTAAGTAACATCAGTAAGGGTAAATATGTAACTGCAACTGAATATGTGTGTAACATGCAGGTGTAGCAATGTATAGGAATCTACCTATAGGAACTGATGTCGTATACCCCCTGGGTATAAGAAGAATATGAGTAAGATATCCCCTCGGTATAAATAAAATATCTAAAAGGTATACCTGTAGCTGTATCGTAAGGTGTATATGTACCTATCACTAAGGGTATAATACACTATAGGTATGCCGGTAAGCTAGATGTCATGTGTGACAAGCAATAGTATCTATAAGGGGTTGTGTGTGACATGGCAATTATTGACGGTGTGTGTGTAGCATACAATCCGTGCTCGTGCAACATGAACCGTCAATAATGTATGCAGTGCCCTATGGCTACTAGTCACAGTATAACTATATCAAGGAAATAAAGTAAAGGCGCAATTCTAACAATGACGTATAATGTGCGACAGGTATTGAATTCTAGCCCAGACGCATAACGCCATGCGGGCGATTCCCCTGTAGATGTTAAATCTACTCACCTACGCCCCACGCTACGTGAATCCTACCATCTGCTCCCCCTTTAGCCGTGTCCGTAGTCCCTGCCCGCAAACCTGCAATTACGACACGGAAATCATATATAAGGCAAATATCCCGCGAAACGCGATATCGAACCAAAACGAGAAACTCGCGTCGCGAACTAAACGCGCATGTGCACGATACGCTGAATCGTGTATGTACGCGTCTAAAACCATCGCGACACGCCGCGATACGCTGGATCACAGAACCCACTCACGTATCGCGCGTATCGCGCAAACACAACGGACATGAAAACGATATATGACCCCTGATTTTCCTACAGGTAAGATATTACAAAACTAGACATACCACAACACTCCACAACACTGCAGACTACCCCCCACAAAACCCCCCACACCCAGAACCCTTTCCTGGCCGCAAATTGCGGCCAGATGGAATTAATTGGCGGCCATAAAATGGGGTTAGGGGCTCGTGTTCATGTGGTGTGCTCTAGACCTAGGTATCATGTCCCAGTTTTCTCAATTTCACTCTGTAAGGTCCGGGTCCATAGCAGATTTCAGAAGTCACAATGTCGCTTAAAATCACCAATTTTGCACAAAAAGGAAAACCTATGGTATTTTAGTGTAATCTGGGGATTTCTCAGTTGAAGTGGCCCTATTAGCACTTAAATAAACTAGGGTAGCTAACACAATCAACAATTTCCCAAAATTCCACTTAAACACCATAAAGTAGCACTAAATTAGCTAATCTAACACTAACCCACACCAATAAGCATACAAGCTAGGAAAAGGAGATATGGGTTCAGAAAATATACCCTAATGAACCCTAGAAGGCAGGTGAAGAAGTGGAAGGAGCTGCTATAAGTCGCTAGAGCTCCTGCTGCTGTTGCTGCCTGCTGTTGCTGTTGCTGCTGATGATGTCTGCTGCTGCTGCTACTGATGATGATGATGTTGTTGCTGATGGTGATGATGCTGTCACTGCTGCTTGCTGCTACTTCTGCTGCTGCTGTGTGTGAGTGTGTGTATGTGTGTGTTAAGAGTGTGAGAGAATGAGAGTAAGAAAATGAGATAGAGAAATGAGCACACACACAAAGACCCCCTTCTCACTCTCTCTCTCCTCATTAAATGAGGCATGGCAAAGGCCCTGATGCCCCATGCTCTCTCTCTCTCTCTCTCCCTCTCCCTCTCAAAGTCAACCATGAACCAAAACAAAAACATCAAAATAAAACCCTTTTTAAATTCATTTTCACCTTTAAAACTATCATGACTAATTACAACCATGACACTTAAACAAATATTAAAACTAGATTAGGGAGAAATGGTTAGTTAACCATGGTTGCTAATCATGGTTTAACCCCAAAAACAACCCTAGTTATCATGCACAAGTGTGTGTAAGCCTAACAAAATTCTAATAAAATACTCAATAAATAGGATAAAATATTTGAAACTTAATCTGGTAAACTTTTTATTAAAAACTATATTTTAAAATATAATTAGCTACAAAACACATTCTAAAGTGTTACAATCTCCCCCCCTTAAAAGAAATTCATCCCCGAATTTAAAAATATACCGATACGCGTACCCTCAAGGAGAAGATTACAACTCTCAATCTTGCTCGCAGCCTCCCAAGTGATTACCTCACTATACGGCTACGTCCAAGAAAACCCTTCATAGATGGCAAGACCCTTGACCGACGTTTGTCTGCCTGCCGAGCCATTAACACAATTGGCAGCTGGTGAACGAAAGATCGCGCCCTGCTAAAAGGTCTGATGCCAAATCATGTGAGAAAGGTCAAGAAGGTAGTTGTAGAGTACCATCACAAGGAGTACGGGGTGAAAATCTAATAATCTGGGCGGAAGTGCCAAATTAAGGCAACAAAACTAACTCGCTTATAGGATCTTAAAAGGACCTAAATCCTGGGACAAGCTTCCCAAAATCCAACACATCATTCATCGGAAGTCCATAGGAATACATGATCTGTCCCTGCGAACTCGAGTCTATGACCAACACAGTCGTCATAAGACCTCAGTTCGAAATTGACAATTCCCATCCTGACCTAACACAACTGGACTACCTCCGAAGTCTCTAGACTAGCAGGGGTCCCAAGTCCTACTTACGCAGAGTCAGAAAAACAACAGACAGGTGATCGACACGACTTAACCCCTAAGTCTAAGGGTGGCCAATTGGAGTGTCTCCTGATAACAGCTATCGAAGGTGAACCCGAGCGATGGCGAGTGACGATCCCCAACTGCTGGCTACAAACAAAACAAACACACAACTTAACAAGAAACAACCGAGCAAACTGAGTATAACCGGACGACAAGAATTCGGATGGAGTCACACCCTGACTAACCCTGGGTAGAAACCATAACGGAATTCATGGAGATCTGCTCCCATCCCTGCTTCGGAACGGTAAAAGATTGCAATTCTCCAGCCGGCCTCAGATGCTCAACCCTAGCACACAACAAGATAGACACTTGAAACGAAACCTGAAACTTCTCTCTACATCCCTATCCACCCATAACTATCTCACAAGTCACGTCACTGTTGGCGGAACTTGAATGCATCTAGAGAGTTGACATATGTGCATGCCTTAGGATTTCACGTCTCTACCCGATGAAACCAGGTACACAAACGCGTCCCTAACTTAGAAAATCATTGTCACAAATCAAGGTCTCCGAATCATTACCCAGCCGAGTATGCTCAAGTATCACTGACGAACAAGCATCGGCGGAAGTGTCTCACGAAAACGACTTAAGGAAAGTGGTCGGGCGCGGACATGAGCAAGCTGTCCCCTCCATAGAGACGAACTTAACTGTACTCAACGATCACACAAAACTGTAAATCTGCAGAAGATTAACACAACAATCAAAATCCGCTGCAAGAAGATGTTCATTAAGCTCTAGTGGTCCGTGGAAAATCTGACATGACTCTCAAACAAGTAGTGTCTCCAAATCTCCAATTCAAAACCACCGCGGCCATCTCCAGATCATGAGTGAAATATCCTTGTCGTACTTCCTCCAAATGTAGGGAAGCAAAAGCGATAACTCTATAGTGTTACCTCAGTACTCAATCGAGCCCACTCAAGAAACATTACAGTTAAACCACCAAGTCGCCCGAGCCAAAAGCAAAGAAAGAACTGATGCAGTTGTTAACCGAATCTCCAACTGCCGAAAACTCCGTACACATGCCTCAGTCTACAGAAAAGAAACCTCCATCTTGGTCAATTCAGTCGACGGTGCAGCACTACTCTCGTAATCCTGCACGAAACAGCAGTAAAAACCTGCTAAGTCCAAGAATCTGCGGATCTCTGTCCTGCACACATGTCTGGACCTAAGCTGTACGGTCATGATCTCCCTCGGAACCATACGAAACTGTCTCCCGTGACTACAAGACCTAGGAGTCAACACAAAACAAGCCTGAAGAAACACTCCGAGAATTTAGCAAACTGCTGGTGCTCTCCCAGTATCTGCAAAACAAATCTTCAAGTGCTGCTCCTATTCCTCAAGACACATTAGTTAGACCAGAATGTCGTAAATAACACAACAATAACTGGTCGAGGAACAGCCCGAAGAAATCTGGTTCATCATATTTACAAATGCTGCCAGGGCACTAGTGAATCCTACGACTCACCAAAAACACACAAGCCCGTAGCACGCACAAGGCAGTCCTCGGAATGCCATCACTCCGAACCTGCAATAATGATGACCTGATCCCAAGCAAACTTAGAAAATGTCTCGCGCTCTGGAGCTGATCGAAGAAATCGTCAATGCGAGATAAGGGACACCTATCCGCACCGTAAGCCGGTTCAATTGACGATCCGTCGATACACAACCTCAAACTGCCGTCTTCCTCCTCGACGAACAGAAATCGGAGCCTCCAAAAGCGAAACACTCGAACACACAAAACTCCCCAAACCACAACTCTGCAGCTGATCCTTTAGCTCCCAAGCTTCGCCGGCTCATCCGGAACAACGTCGGAAAAACTCTCGCATGAAAGGAACTCGGTCCAACAATCTCACTGTGGCTCCGGTATCACGAATAAGCGCCAAGAATCCACGACATCTCCTCAGTTGCCGACTAGCGAAAAAGGCTGAATTCAAGCTGTGAGAGGCGGCACAACTATCCACCTGCACAACAAGAACTGACCTGCCGGGAAAAACAAACTTGACTGTTTTCCTCGCGGTAGTCCACAGACGCCTAACACGTAGTTAATCAGTCCGTGCCCAGGAGAACGTCAAATCCAACATCTGTAGAAGGATCGAAACGATGGACGAATCTCTATCTCCTATCCGATTGGCACACAACTGAATACGTGTCGCACAACAAAAGGATCGCTGACAGAAGTTAAAACAACTACTACTAATCTACCCGACAACGGTACAAGCAAGAAGACAAACGAATACATCAAAAGAACATATAAATAAAGATACCTGAAAACTCCACCTTGGACGCCTGCGCGTCCCGATGAGTAGAAGCAAACTCTTGTGTCTGCCCTCTACTCGCAGCTGGATGAACTCCTCTGGTAGACTGAGCCCTCTAAGCGAATCTTCCATGTCCACGGCCTCTCCGAATACGACTCTGACGAGGTGCTAAGGAACAATCCCTGACGAAGTGCTGAAGGCTTCCGCATCGAAAACATCCACGCGCTGACTGCTGACCATCTTGGGGATGAGAGCTGAACGACTGTCCTCGTCCTAAGCCTCTGCTACTCCCGCGACGGCCACGAAATCTGTCTCGCTGACCAAATCTCTGTCTCTGAGCTGCTACGCTGATACGAGTCCTCCACTGTCCTGGAATATGTGCCTCGTCAACTGGAGCTGCGATCACTGGTGCTATGTAAGTGACGGATTGCTGCATGCTGATCGTAAGGGACAGCTGAGTAACAGGGGTGACAACCTCCTGTCGTAGCTCCCGAACGACATCAACTAAAGAACTCGGAAGTCCTGCATCTCTACCAAAAGTCTATCCATAGTATAGATCGTAGGCTGATCCGTCTGCACCTGTGCAACTAGATTGCCATCCTGGTCAGTACTCGTCTCACCCGAGCCAATTCTGACCTCGGCCCTCGCTGCATCACTCTGAGTCCCCATAGTCATCGGCGGCAAGGCTATAAATAGATATAAGATTCGATGAGAATAAGGAAATCGAATCTTAAGGATAGGAATCATCAAGGAAGGAATTTCAAGCAAATTGTACTTAGGTCACTTAATGCGAAGTACCACATCGTGGGTATGCTGCAGACATACACACACTACGTTACTTTGCTTAAGCAACCTACTCCATCATACTAAGGTCTTCCTACACTCCGAAAGGTAAAACCTAATTCTCTGATACCAACTTTGTCACGACCCAAAAATGGCCCGTGATGGCCCTAATACTACGCAACGCCTAAAGACGCAACGTAGTAAAAGAAAGCCAAACCCAGAAATCTAAACCATGAAAATACGGAAAAAGATAATATAAGTTTTTGAAACATTTGAAATGACAACCCAAATTCTTTAAAAGTCTTACTTTCTTTCTTTAAAATTTTATCAACACCCCCTTATTTGTAAAACTAGGCAAGATGAGTACAACACAAAAATAAAGACAGTGGAGAAAAAGCTGTATATAAAAGATATCAAATCCCCAATAATACACATAACATCCTCACCAAGTCTCTAAGTCAACTACACAATAGTGGATGGAGAGTACAAAATACAACAAATGTATAATATGAAATACAGATAATCATCTAAACCACCTAAGCAAAATGATACTGTGAGCTGATGCGGTATCTGTAGCAAAAGATGATAGCTGGATAGCTGAATGGAGGAATACCCTGCCTCGACTACTCTGGGGAACAACCTGAAACACCTGTGGCACAACGGGGGTGAGTTGCCAACTCGTGAATAGTAGATAACATATGCAGGTAATCGCCGGAATGTACGTACAGCATGAATCTAAGATATGCGATTACAGTAATAACATGTCATGCAAAGGCTGAAATAAGGGAAGTACAGTAACAGGTACAATCCATATATAAAGCAGTAATAACATAACAATAATATGCAATAACCATGCAATAGGGATATGAGAAAATAGATATGCAACTATCATAAGGGTACACTAACAGGTACTACCAATATGTGAATCTGTGCATAAGGTAGGTAAGGGTGAGGTATATGGTGGAATATGTCATTTCCACGGAAACCTGACATCGTGGAAATATCACAATCCATCATGACACTCACATCCCAAATCGTCAATCGGCCCCCAAACTGGGCTCTCACATCACATAGATCTCACATCACCTCAAGTACAATATCGAATAGCTCTCCTATATCTCAAATGTACAAATCCATAATCTCTTTCATGTCCAATATCCAATCTCAATGAATCACCTATATCCCAAGTCGAATCTCAAGCAAACTTCTAACATCCTAAAGGTATATATATACAGAAATAAATATGTTGGGGGCAATACACATATATTAGCGTCCCACTCCACTAATATTGGTGTAAAGGTATATATAACAACGGCTAAATCCCCTGTTATATATACAAAAGGTGTTTAAGAGAAATATCATGAAAACAATGTGCCAAGCATCGACACAGAAATCCTGATAGGTACGTATCATACGCTGTCTCGAAAGCACGAGTGCCTAGCTCTGACCCTCGCCTTCCGACGTATGCATACATGCATGACTCCCAACGGTGTCTCCACGACCCCCGCCGAGTCATCAGTACTGTCACCGGTAGGTACTCGCCCGCCTCCAGGCTCAATCGGCAACATCCATCGATCTTCTTGCCGAGGGGAACCATACCGGGCCCCACCATGTACCCTCATACGGCAACCACACCTCGTATGGGGTGTATAATCAGCACCGATAAAACTCATGGTGGACGCGCAAATATCATATCAAGGAAACCGGGTTTTTCAATGTATGCATAATTTCATGAACTCCCGCGGTTCCCAAATCCATAAAACATCATCTAAAATCCAAATAAAAATGCGCAATCCAGGAATCAACATATGCGATATATCTGAAATGCGAGCATATAAATGAGAATATGTAGCTGAAACCAGATGTATGCAAAACCAATAAGGTACAGCTAAGTAACATCAGTAAGGGTAAATATGTAACTGCAACAGAATATGTGTGTAACATGCAGGTGTAGCAATGTATAGGTATCTACCTATAGGAACTGATGTCGTATACCCCCCTGGGTATAAGGAGAATATAAGATATCCCCTCGGTATAAGTAAAATATCTAAAAGGTATACCTGTAGCTGTATCGCAAGGTGTATATGTACCTATCACTAAGGGTATGATACACTACAGGTATGCCGGTAAGCTAGATGTCATGTGTGACAAGCAATAGTATCTATAAGGGGTTGTGTGTGACATGGCAATTATTGACGGTGTGTGTGTAGCATACAATCCGTGCTCGTGCAACATGAACCTTCAATAATGTGTGCAGTGCCCTACGGCTACTAGTCACAGTATAACTATATCAAGGAAATAAAGTAAAGGCGCAATTCTAACAATGACGTAGAATGTGCGACAAGTATTGAATCCTAGCCCAGACGCATAACGCCATACGGGCGATTCCCCTGTAGATGTTAAATCTACTCACCTACGCCCCACGCTACGTGAATCCAACCATCTGCTCCCCCTGTAGCCGTGTCCGTAGTCCCTGCCTGCAAACCTGCAATTACGACACGGAAATCATATACAAGGCAAATATCCCGCGAAACGCGATATCGAACCAAAATGAGAAACTCGCATCGCGAACTAAATGCGCGTGTGCACGATACGCTGAATCGTGTGTGTACGCGTCTAAAACCATCGCGACACGCCGCGATACGCTGGATCACAGAACCCACTCACGTATCGCGCGTATCGCGCAAACACAACGGACATGAAAACGATATATGACCCCAAATTTTCCTACAGGTAAGATATTACAAAACTAGACATACCACAACACTCCACAACACTGCAGACAATCCCCCACAAAACCCCCCACACCCAGAACCCTTTCCTGGCCGCAAATTGCGGCCAGATGGAATTAATTGGCGGCTATAAAATAGGGTTAGGGGCTTGTGTTCATGTGGTTAGCTCTAGACCTAGGTATCATGTCCCAGTTTTCTCAATTTCACTCTGTAAGATCCGGGTCCATAGCAGATTTCAGAAGTCACAATGTCGCTTAAAATCACCAATTTTGCACAAAAAGGAAAACCTATGGTATTTTAGTGTAATCTGGGGATTTCTCAGTTGAAGTGGCCCTATTAGCACTTAAATAAACTAGGGTAGCTAACACAATCAACAATTTCCCAAAATTCCACTTAAACACCATAAAGTAGCACTAAATTAGCTAATCTAACACTAATCGACACCAATAAGCATACAAGCTAGGAAAAGGAGATATGGGTTCAGAAAATATACCCTAATGAACCATAGAAGGCAGGTGAAGAAGTGGAAGGAGCTGCTATAAGTCGCTGGAGCTCCTGCTGCTGTTGCTGCCTGCTGTTGCTGTTGCTGCTGATGATGTCTGCTGCTGCTGCTGCTGATGATGATGATGTTGTTGCTGATGGTGATGATGCTGCCACTGCTGCTTGCTGCTACTTCTGCTGCTGCTGTGTGTGTATGTGTGTGTTGAGAGTGAGAGAATGAGAGTAAGAAAATGAGATAGAGAAATGAGCACACACACAAAGACCCCCTTCTCACTCTCTCTCTCCTCATTAAATGAGGCATGGCAAAGGCCATGATGCCCCATGCTCTCTCTCTCTCTCCCCCTCTCCTTCTCAAAGTCAACCATGAACCAAAACAAAAACATCAAAATAAAACCCTTTTTAAATTCATTTTCACCTTTAAAACTATCATGACTAATTACAACCATGACACTTAAACAAATATTAAAACTAGATTAGGGAGAAATGGTTAGTTAACCATGGTTGCTAATCATGGTTTAACCCCAAAAACAACCCTAGTTATCATGCACAAGTGTGTGCAAGCCTAACAAAATTCTAATAAAATACTCAATAAAGAGGATAAAATATTTGAAACTTAATTTGGTAAACTTTTTATTAAAAACTATATTTTAAAATATGATTAGCTACAAAACACATTCTAAGGTGTTACAATTTATCTGGAATGTGATACAATATTTGGAATCCACAAGTAGTTATGAGATAACTAATATGAATGTTATAAACATAGCAGTTTAGTCTCACTTGATCGTTTGCCACGGAATTTTGATGTGATCAAAAGTCCATCGCAATCACGTAGCGTACGCGGATACTCGCCGGGTAAACTTAATAGACAGCTACACACCATAGCCCCGACCAAGTGACTGTAGGAGAACCCCGTCGCCGAAAGCATCCATTTGGGTGCTCGCGGCAGCGGTGTTCCGCCTTGGTTCACTTCGTCGACGGCATCGGGGGTGTGGCCGCCTACTAAAGTTTGCGACGAGCATTCGATCATAATGCCGGAAATCTTGTTGAATTGCCCAACGTGATATTGAAAATTGTTTTCGATAATGAGACTAAAATGCGGGGTTTATAATTATTAGGCATGCGATGTCTAAGGAATTCAGTTAATTAGGCATGCGATGTTTATGCAGCTAGCGGATTCCAACTGTTGTAGTTTTACACTTTCTTTTCTGTGACCGTAAGTGTAATATGTGATATCGCCGGTTTCGTTGCTATATGTCAACGACAATTGGGATATGCATGTTTACTTACGTTGATGACATGTGATGTTATGTGTTGCTGGATATGTTATATTGGATCGTCGTGTTTGAATAGCCGGGGTTTTTTATGTGAGATGAGTGTTTTTAATTTTCATTCATGTAAAAACTTGTATGTAATATTCTTTTATTGGGGCACTTCCAGGTTGTGGAAGATGTCACCCTTTGTATATTATTTACTTTTCCGCATTAGGATAGACCCAAGGAGGAGGGCACAAGTAACCGGGTTCTAGAGTGCAGTGGGAGACCAACTCGAGGAGTCAAGTCCGGGTCTCCTAACTCTAGAATTGGTGGGGTTGCTTGCCACTCTCGTAGGGGTCTAGGGGTGTGGGTTTGGCTATTCATCGCGACCGTGGAATCCGTGTTTTATACTGGCTTGTATTGAAAACGCGGACGTCCTAGAATATCCAATATTTCATATGATATTTTCTGCTGCGTTATCTGTGATGTGATCATTTGATGTTCTGTAATAAATACTGTATATAGTATATATGATATATTATATAGACGTTACTTATGTTTTACACCCGCGCTAGCCCTGCCCCGCTCTGCCGTTAGTTACCTAACCTAACGGTGCACGAGGGGACATCGAGGCAAATGCGGATGGCATAAGTGTACGTCGTATTTATCTGTGATGTTTAGGTAACTTAAATGATGGGACTTCATTAATATGATTAATAAAAGAAACCTAAAGATGTTGTGGAATCGAATTTTCAAAAACAGGTAGCTACAGTTCTTGCTTTGCATCGCGGTGTTCCTTGTAGAACATCCTGCACCTTATTCGATAAGGAAAGGGCCGAGATCCCTTCACCGGGAGTGACCCCTTTAGCATTAACTAGCAGATGCTACAACCCTCGGTTTGTCTTTTGATTGCTTCTATAGTTTTTGCTTTGCACAACGGTATATATGATATATCATGCACCTTATTCGATGAGGAAAGGGCCGACGATCCCTTCACCGGGAGTGACCCCTTTAGCAAAACTAGAAAAGCCTAAAAAACACTCAATTTTAAAATCATTTGATTCTACAACGATATCAAGTTCATTACGCAATAGGTTTTCAGAAAAACCAGTCGTAGCCCTCCGTCATTTCAGATAAGTAGTAGTTAGTATTCGTGATGCGTTTGCTGGCCTTTATCAAGGCGTAGTGTGCGGTAGCTGACTGGTGCTTATCTGCTTATGCATATGATGCGGATTGGGTTAGGGTAGTCATGCGACCTTGTTGGTATTTGTCAAGGGGCGTGTGGGTGGGTTTTATTCAATCAGGAAATGACGGGTTGAACTTGACTAGCATCCTATGGTTTGTTGTCCTTTGTCAAGGTCATAGGAGGTTAGGGGCAAAATTATCGACAATTTCAAGTGTTGAAATTTGCAATGAGATTGCATACCTTCTATGAGATAGTTGGATCCCGATACCCACTGCGAGTAAGAGTTACTCCTGGGAGAGTTTTACAAATTACAATTAGCCGATCTAGTAGGTGTCTAGAAAGGTGTCAACGGGGTTACGCCTCTGGGAAAACGAAGTTTACTGTAATTAGGTCCGTGCGAAAGCACGGGGAACCTCCCTCAAAGTACCGACACTGGCCTGGCTGAAAGATCGGCGAACTTGTAGCGTGTAATTAATCCCGGCTAGTCTTTCCTTTTAGGGTTTGAAGGAAGATTTGATAAAAACACTGGGAGCCATCCTGATTAGATAAAATAATAACCAATCTGATCTTGCAAGAGCGCACGCTGAGTGTTTTCTTCTCTCTCTCTCCTGGTAGCGACCATATCACGCCTTAATCAAGATAATAATACGGATGTATTGACCGAACCCGCTTGTTATACTGAGCTAGGGAACGTTGGTCCCGCTCCAACTTATAATTGTTATAAGACAGAGCAGGAAATTGGGGAATACCAGATTTCCCGTGCCGCCCAAACGAAGAAAGTGCATGTTGATGCATCATCTTCGGGTATGTTCATTATAAAGAACTGTTTCTCAGTATCCTCTACGTCCTGGATATTTGATACCGGATCAGGATCCCGCATATGTAATTTGTCACATGGGCTACAGATAGGTAGAAAACTGAGAACGGGTGATAAGTTTCATGAGACAGAAAACGGTGCAAGTGTTGCAGCCAAGTCTGTTGGTCACTATCACCCTGTATTCCAAATACATTGATTCTGAACGAATGTTATTAGATACCGAACCTGATATACAAAATCATATCAGTCTCTTTATTAGTAAAGAAATGATAAAATTTTGTATTGTTGGATAATGTTTTGAATATTTCCTATATCAAAAGTTGATCGGTTCAGGCACGTTATCTAAAAGCATTGATGTTCTAAATCAAACTACAGTTCTTAGTATATGGAACACACAAAAGAGGAAGAGTTCAGAAATGAACGGATCCTTCTTGAGGTATTGTAGACTAGGTCATATCAATGCGACCCGACTAGCTAAGTTGCACATAGATGCATATTTAAATCTGTTTGAATTTACATCTTGTGAAAACTTGCCGGTCATGTCACAAAGATAAAATGACCACAGCTCTGTTTATTGGAAGCAGAGAAAGAGTTAGTAAACTCTTGGGACTGATACATGATGATGTATGTAAGGTCCCCAGTCTACATATGCCAGGACCGGTTATTTGTACTTCATTACATTCTCTAATGATCTCTCAAGATTCAGTCATATGTTCCTGTTGAAACATAAGTCCGAAGCTTTTGAGATATTCACAGAATATAAGTTAGAAGTAGAGAACAAAAACCGGGTATAAGTATTATGTCCCATAATGAGAACAGGGAGGAGAATACTTGTGCATGGAATTCTTGGACTATTCTAAAGGAGAATGAGATTCTCTCTCAGTGTTACTCCTCCGTATACACCACAGCACGTCGGTGTATCGGGGCGGAGCAATCACACCCTATATGATAAGGTGTGCTCTATGATGAGTACTACTGAGTTACCTATTTCCTTTTGGGAGTTATGCACTTGAGAAGCTCCATACCTATTGAATAGGGTTCAAATCAAATCAGTTGCCTACCACTTCATATGTGATATGGAAAGGGAAGAGCCCATATCCTAAGTTTGTTAAGCTTTGGGGTTGTCTGGCCTATGTCTAAAAGCAAAATCCGGACAAGCTCGAGGCAAAGTCTGTTATGTAGAACTGGAAAGGTTCCAACTATACAAACTGCAGCTAATAATTTGGTAGAACCAAAGGATTCAATAGTAACCAACGAACCTCAGCCTCTCCGCCGATCTAGTAGGGTTCCTCACCCACCTGAGAGATACTTTGGTTTCTCTATGATAGTAGGAGCGACGATTGCATCATGAGATAATGACACAACTAGTTTCGAGCTAGCCATCAGGAGTGGGACTCTGTAAGAATGGCTGGATGCTTATCGATCTGAGATGTAATCCTTATACACCAATAAAGTATGGACTTTGGTTGCTTTATCTGAAGGGTTAAATCCCCATCACGAGCAAGTATATCTTGAGAAAATTATTTGGTGTACATGGAAAAGTTGAGACTTTCAAAGCTAGACTTGCTAAAGTTTTTCGTCATCGACCAGGCGTGGATAATGATGAAACCTTTTCAAGTAGCTATGCTTAAGTCCATCCAGATCCTACTTGCCACGGCTACATACCATGACTACGATATCTGGCGGTTGGGTGTCATGACTGCTTTTCTAAAATGATGTTTTAGAAGAGAGCGTTTGTAAGTACACAGCCAGAGGGCTTCGTAGACAGTGGGAGCAGTGGAAACGTGAGTAAGATGTTTTATGTGATAAAGCAGGCATCGCAGAGTTGGAAAATCTGTTTTAATGTGTTAGTCAAAGAGTTTGACATCTTCAAAATAGTAGATGAACCTTGTGTTGGAGATAGTGCCCTCAGAGTCAATTATTAGGACACAGGTACGTGATTGTAATGATTGAGGGAGGACCTATCCCGGTAGGACAGTCTTACTCGAGATGATAGTATGCTATCTGGTTTACCTTTATCATCGTGTACTGCTTGAGGTGACCTGACACGTCGCTATTACACGTTGATAGAGCCCCTAGGATTCTTGCTTGACCACCAGCAGTATGAGGGCGATCATATAAGTGGGAGCTGGGGGTCTATAAGCTTATCCTTAAAAGGTCCCTAGTCGTGGGAGTTTCGAGACTGGGCATCGATACTCCATTAGTAGACTAGTGTATACAGTCGAGACCCCGACGAGGGGCGGTGGCCGGTCTTACAAGCCACTGGTGTCAGTTGGATCACCTAAGATGTATACAGGTGCTCATTGGGTTATGAGTACACCGGACAGGACTCGCCGGGAACATGCTAGTTGGTCATATACCAGACGTCAGATGGCAGTTCCCTGGTGACATGTGTGCAGGTTAGTTCATCGACCTGGGGATCGTCATTTGTCTCGTGTGAGTTCCCACTGTACTTTGATTACTACCCTACCACGGCTCAAAGGAGTCGTGCAAACAGGTTTTAGTTGGGTACAGTCCCGAGCCACATGGAGGCAGTGAGCGTATCTTCAGGGGTTCGTCTCTCCCTGTAATGGGGGTGAGGTCGTGCTGTGTCTAGGAGAGCCATTACACAAAGTCCTTGGCCAAGGCAAGGAGATTTACTGGTAGGTATTCCAGTAGTATCTCAGGGTGTTCTGGGCTACACTCCGACACGACTTGTACCGCTTTTGGGGGTCTGACTTTTACCAACCCCCTAGGCCCGCCATGCGATACTCATAGACGAACGGACCGGACTGCACGGATATTGTCACTGACAGGCTCAGTAGGGAGTCAGGCTGAGTTCGCTCACAGACGTCCCTTTTGGTCAATACCTGGTAGCCCGTTATGTATTGGCTTATACCTCTAACGTGCTAGTGGTTAAATCCACAACCAAGGTGTTGACGAGTCTTTAGAGTCCCCCACATTCAGTTACTCAGCTTTCGGGCGAAAGGTTGTAGAGGCCGTATGGAGATATGGCAAGGTCCGATCAGATACGTGCGGTATTGCACGGATCAGGATCGGACAGTTTGTACTATAGGCCGTATGGTTATATGGCAGGGATCGATCAGATACGTGCGGTATTGCACGGATCAGGATCGAACAGATATTACTAGCCGGTTTTGGTATAAGCCGGATCCTAGTATAGTACAGTGTAGATTTTGTCTCATTGCATTTGTATTTCGGTCGAAATACAGATGCGGGTGTGTATGCACAGTATCGGGGTTTTCCTGTAATTTATTACGGGACCAGTTTTCTGGAGTTGCCAGTTTGCTTTCCGTTTCGGCCAATTTCCATTGTTCCGTTCATTGGCCGAAGATTGGTGGAGGAGGGCTTATTTGCATTGTTGCAAATAGGCATTTGTGGAGGGGGTCTTTGCATTTTATCATGTCATTATTATAGCACCATCCTTTGACTTGATTTCTTCATGATGGCATGACTTTTTGAGTCATCATGGTTCATGATGGTTGGACTTTGTGAGGTGATGATGGTGGTGTTGAGTGTTGAGTTTTCCTTACTATCATTTCCTTTTGCATGATAGACTCCTCTCTCTCTCTCTCTCTCTTGTATCATATGAGTGAGGCTCCCATTTTTGATACACTTCTCTCTCTCTCTCCATTTTCTTACATGGCCGGCCACAAGTGAGGAGGGGGTCTTTTTCTTTGGGTGAGGGGAAAATGTTATTCTCATTCTTTGCATGCTACATTTTTCCCCACCTCTCTCCAAGTTCTTTTTCCTCCACCACAAAGGCATCTCCATGAACCCCAAAATGAGACTTGTACACTACATTCTACAGCAAACCTTGGGCACGTCGAGTAGCCGGCTTCGTGCCCGAGTTGCCTCGGCATTGAGGTGGGAGCCCGTAAAAGAAGTAGGCGATGTGGTGCACTTCCGGCGACGAGGAGGAGACCGGGACATTCCGCAGGAGATCGGGACTATGACGAGAAGACAGGAGGACTTGGATCGTCGGTATATCTCTATTCCCATCTTGTTAGTAGCTTAGACTTGTTAATGGTTACGATCCGGGTGTTTAGTGCGTGGGGGTGCCGGTTTGCTAAGTCCGCAAAATTAAAGTTTTTCACCGCTTCCGCATTCCGGCGTCGGATTGACGGCCGGGGCGCCGCCGTGCACTTACAGTGGTATCAGAGCCTCGCCATTAACTTAGTCTAGCTTTGTGTAATGTGTTTTTTAGTTCCGATCGATCGAAATGTCCAAAAACCCGTATTTGCCCACATCAGTTTTCTGTTGGAAATTTTTGGTGTCGAAAAATTTTTCAGGTTGTAAAATATTGATGTACTGGAAAATCTAAGAGCTCTGTAAAAATTCGACGAAGTAACTCCACAGTGGGAGCGCGGAACCGCCGCGAAAACCACCTTCCCGCCGCCCTTCCGCCGCGCACTGTGGAGATCACTTCACCAATTTTTTTTCAGAGGCCTTCTGGGCTTAAAATATGGGTTTTGGAATATTAAAATTGGGCCTAGGTTTTCTGTGAGTGCTACAGTTTTGATTGGGGGCCCACTTGTTAATTTTTGGTCAATCGGAAAATTTTAAACACATTTTTCACAGTATTTACATTATATCTGCGACCGTGAATGTCACTCGATCGGTAAATCCTGTCTAACTGCTATAGCCCGGTTAGACGGATTTGCGAACGTGACTTTCACGTTGATGTTCTATGTATTTGCTATGTTGTTGCGGATCGGTCGTGGGGGATAGCCTGGATGCAATGCTAGTACAGTTTTGTTGTATTATGTACATTTGATATTGCGGGGCGAGCGTCCGACATGTGGACTGCCGTCACTGCCTGATTGTATTATTATTTTGGGGCACGACCTGGTTGCGGTCGATGTACCAGTTGTATGTATATTTTACTTTCTGTACTAGGATTGCCCCGCGGAGGGGTGCACGGATAGCCAGATTCTGGAGGGCAACAAGCCCGCATCTCATGGCATTGAGACGGAGGGGGCTTCACTCTAGGATTGGCGGGCTATTCGCTGCACTCGTAGGGGGTACTGGTTGACCCAGGAGGGGTGCCCAAGTTACCGGATTCCGTGAAGTGCTGGGTAGTCCATTCACATTGCTGAAGGGGGCTTCCTCGCTTCAGGTTTTGGCGGGTAACTTGCCGCGCCCGTAGGGGTCTAGGATTTCATTGCACAGGCTATCCACACGACCAGGGGAACGTCGGGTTTCAGTAGTGGCTCTGTGAAACCCGGGGATCCCAGATATCTGTATTGTTTCTGTGATGCTGTACTTTTCTGTGATGTTGCATTTTATTCACGCCTTGAGCGAATATAATATATTGGTATATATATTAGTAGATGTTGTATATGTTTTGCATCCGCGCTAGCCCAGTCCCCGCTCTGTCGTTAGTTAGCTAACCTAACGGGTAATGACGGGACCCAGTGGCGAATGCGGATGGCATATACGTACATCAGTATATTTTCATTCTTTTTGGTGTGATCAATTGATGGGACTGCATTGATTCGGATCAATGCAAGTTTAAAAACAAACCTAATCTGATGTTGTTGGAACACTTTTTCAAAAAGCTGTTATTGCAAGGACGTTCACTTTTGTTTTGCATCGCGGTATTCATTTAGAATATCCTGCTCCTCAGTCGACGAGGCAAGGGCCGAGATCCCTTCACCGGGAGTGACCCCTTGGACAAAAAGTTTGTGTCAGGGCATTAACTTCACTATAGCCGATCACTTTTGCTTTGCACCGTGGTATTCATTTGGAATATCCTGCACCCCATTCTACGGGGAAAGAGCCGAGATCCCTTCACCGGGAGTGACCTCTTTAGCAACGGTTTTCGTCACTATATTTTCAAAAAGCTATCAGTTCCTTCAACGATATCAAGTTCTTTACGTTAAAGGTTTTCGCCAGAAACCATTCGTAGCCCTCCATCGTTTCAGACGGGTAGCACGTAGTATTCATGCTATGTTTGTTGGCCTTCGTCAAGGCATAGTGTATGGTAGCTGCTTGTTGCCTTTCTGCAGCATAGATAGATGCGTTGGTTTGGGACAGTCGTATAGCCTTGTTGGCCTTCGTCAAGGGCTTGTGCGGGTGGGTTCAAATCAACCTGGAGAATGACGGGTAGAACTTGACATGTGACTTATGATTTGTTGGCCTTCGTCAAGGTCATAAGAGCATGGGGCAGAAATCACATCGGGAGTTTCAAAAGAACTGAAACTTGCCAGATATGCGCATACCTTCTGGAGTGTGATAGCGTGAGAGGATTCCGTCACGTTATCATGCAATGATAGTTGGATCCCGATTCCCACTGATGAGTTAGTTTACTCCTCGGGTGACCCCGACTAATTCTTCTTTCAGGTTTGGAGGAGAATTTGAGGTACAGTGGGAGGATTCCAGATTAGATAAATTGGTAACCATTCTGATCTAGGTTAGAGTGCACACTGAGTGTTTCTTTTCTCTCTCTCTTCGGCAGCGACCATTGACCTGACCCTAAGACTATGACTCAGAGACCAAGTTGACCGAACCTTCTTAAACACTGGCTTTTGGATTGTCAGAGTTGCAGACCTCATTGCCACTCCTACTTTTACCCTTTTCTCCAGGACACCCCGTATTACTACGAACGTCCACTTCCATTGGACAAAACCATCGTATGGTTAGATACGAACTCGAAAGAATTTATTCGAGGATGGTTTCCGGTTCTGGAGAAAACGGATAGGATTATTCAGTTGTCTTTTCCCTTTTACCCTCTCTCAGGTTACGAGTACTCCTTGGTTTAGGGGTAGTACACCTATTACGCAAATTGGATTGTCTTCTTCCAAACCTTAGGCTGGTACCGACCGGTAGGGAATGAAGAAAACCAATTAGCATAACGATGGTGTGCAGAAGGTATTAAGTTCAGACAAAGCAAGGGATTAGTAAGAGGGCAAAGTAAATTGCAACAGATATTCACGACCAAACCAAATATTTCGTTACCACTCCCACATCACCTTTGTATTTCTCCAGGACACTCCGTATCACTACGAAGATCCACAGTTTATTTGGATACTCCATCGTATGGTTATATACGAACTCGAATGGAACTTGTTCCAGTTCGGGGATGGATTCTGGTTCAGGAGAAATAGGAATAGGGTTTATTCGGTTGTCTTTTATCTTCACCCTCTCTCATTGCGAGTGTTCCTAGGATTGGGACAGTACACCCATTATGCTTATTGGATAGTCTTCTTCCAAACCATAGGCTGGTGCCGAACGGTAGGGAAGGAAGAAAACCATTTGGCCTAAAGGGGTGTACAGAAGGTAAAGACTAAAGACATATGAAGGGATTTGCAGAGGTGGCAAAGAATTATACGGTTACAGTCGTGAATCTGGAAGAGGCATTACTAAGAATACCAGGATACCCCATCGAAACATTTCAATGTTTCAGTTTCACTGTGTACAGTTAAAGGAAAACTGATTTCCCGATTAGACACTTGCTCCAGGGTATGTATTTACTAAGTATGATTCTCACATCTGTATGGCTTTACAGATGATGAGTGGGAGTAAGCTATTGGGAATTAGGTGATTGTCCTCATTATATCGGGATTCGTTGTAATCGGTGATATTTGAGGAAGTCACCTGGGTTATTTGCCGGACGGCAAGTATTTGGTTTTGAATATCCGCCGTTATGCACCAATTTCAAATCGATGTATCTGTACGTCTATTTTCATAGAGTGAGATATACCTTTTTGAAATTATGTCTATGACATTTACCTATATCAGCGGATGGTTAGGTAAGGAGCATTAAACAGCGGTGTAATTCTTCATAACCAAAGGTACAGTTTTCAACCTACAACACACAGGGAATGAGTTGTCAGACTCAAGGGACTTATACAAAGGATTGTATGTTGTCCAGGGTCCATCAGGACAGAGGGGTTGGTCCTCGTACTATATTCGGTTTACTTATGACTTCTCTAGTTTTTAGACAGGTGTTTCGTGGAAACACAGGGTCCGAATTGTGAGAAGTTATAGGTATTTGAATAGAGTAGAGAACCAGGTGTAGCAAGTATCGGGATTCTTCAAAGTGATCGAAGATGTAGATACTTGTATATGGTATTCAGTTGATAGTAGTGATTAAGAGAAATTGCTTCTCTTTCAGGTTACTCACAAATGGAAGCATTCTTAAGTTGAGTAACGCTGATCGGCCTCCTTCCATTTAGTTGACATGCACTGGAGACAGTTGCATGATTTGAATCTGGTTCAATTAAATCAGTGCCTCTGGTCCTATATGGGATATAGAACAGTTCATATCTTAACGATGTTAAGGTACGGGGAATTGTCCGGCTTATGCTTAAAACCAGACACTGGACAACTCAAGGCACGTTTCTGTAATGGCTGTTTGTGGGTTGACCCAGGCTATGACGCGGGTTGATTTTCTACCATCTGGATGAACAATAGCAATATTGTTCTAGACTCGCCACAGTTTTAATAAAAATGGATTTTTTCAGAAAAACAGTAGTGGGAGTATGGTAGAACTGGAAGTGATTCCAGAACCACAAACGATTACTGAAGATTTGATAAGGAACCTAAAGATTCAATCTGGATTGACATTCCATTGGCCACTCCGCAGATGAGGTGGGTAACTTCAGGCACCCGAGAGGCACTACGGTAGCCTCAAGGACGGTGACAGGGAAGTTCTTGTTTACCCACAATTGCCATTGCTGTTGTTCCAGGGTGCGAGACCCGGCGGGAGGATGAGTATAGCGTCGTTCTAAACTAGTTTTAGAAGTGTACGTGTATATGACTCTGCCAGAGGGTTGTCGTAGTCAGTGGGAGCAGCGGAAGCATTGGTGGACAGGTGGCTTATGTCTATTTATAGATTAAAGCAGATGTAGCGGAGATAGATCATCTGTTTCTGACGTGACAGTCATGGGTTTGACTTCATCAGAATAGGGGATGGATCTGTTGAGAAGGTAGTAGGGTGTGATATCCTGGTATTTGGATGATATACACAGAGTAGGAAAAGAAACTCCTACACTACGATCGGTTATACTTTGGTCGTCACACAGTGGTTTCTCCACATGGGACTTGGATTTTACATCAGACATACTGGTTACTAGATCTATGGTTTTAGATCTAGATTTGGGTGGTTTCCCAATCTGGGTACTTGACAGCATTCTAAGAGTATTTAGGATGGACGACTCCTGGCACGGTAGTGTGCCTGCAGGTAATGGAGTCACCCTCTCCAAAGGTGTCTTACAGACTAAAGGGGAGAGGGATGTGCATGATTGGCAGATCACTTGCTCAGGCAATTGAGTCAATCATGAGATGTCAAGTACCACACCAGATGTTGTTCTTGCACTAGATGCAATAAGTTGATATTAATTCAATCCTGGAGAAACAGTCGGAAGCAGTTTTAGAACATAAGTGGATGTTCTAGGGATATGATAACGACAGCCTCATTCGGGAAACAGTTATCATTCCAGGCTTCCAAGGTGACATGGACGACAAGGAAGTTGTCAGAGCTATAGTTTTCCTTCTGATGAGAGGCAGTATTTTGGACAGGTGGTCCAAGGCAATACTGAGGGTGGCATGGCGCAGGATACTGATTAAGTTCAGTTGACGATACAGTCTAAGAAGTTTGGATTTGGAGTTCATTTATGAGCTAGGTCCCATCAGACATCCAGACATATTCTGAGACAGGTATTGCTCTTTTCGGGAGATGGCTTTCTCCGCGAACTTGAGATATAGAGAGACATAGAAAGAAACAACTAAGCGGATCCACTCACTGAGGCTATTCCTCGAACGCAATAGTTTCGCAAACGAGCTTTGTGAGACTGACTAGTAGAGGAGTTGGGTGTTCGGTATCACACGGCCTGTGAGTATGCGACATCGCAATAATTAGCCTTGAGTGCAAGTGGGAGATTGTTGGAGATAGTGCCCTCAGAGTCAATTATTAGGTCACAGGTACGTGATTGTAATGATTGAGGGAGGACCTATCCCGGTAGGACAGTCTTACTCGAGATGATAGTATGCTATCTGGTTTACCTTTATCATCGTGTACTGCTTGAGGTGACCTGACACGTCGCTATTACACGTTGATAGAGCCCCTAGGATTCTTGCTTGACCACCAGCAGTATGAGGGCGATCATATAAGTGGGAGCTGGAGGTCTATAAGCTTATCCTTAAAAGGTCCCTAGTCGTGGGAGTTTCGAGACTGGGCATCGATACTCCATTAGTAGACTAGTGTATACAGTCGAGACCCCGACGAGGGGCGGTGGCCGGTCTCACAAGCCACTGGTGTCAGTTGGATCACCTAAGATGTATACAGGTGCTCATTGGGTTATGAGTACACCGGACAGGACTCGCCGGGAACATGCTAGTTGGTCATATACCAGACGTCAGATGTCAGTTCCCTGGTGACATGTGTGCAGGTTAGTTCATCGACCTGGGGATCGTCATTTGTCTCGTGTGAGTTCCCACTGTACTTTGATTACTACCCTACCATGGCTCAAAGGAGTCGTGCAAACAGGTTTTAGTTGGGTACAGTCCCGAGCCACATGGAGGCAGTGAGCGTATCTTCAGGGGTTCGTCTCTCCCGGTATTGGGGGTGAGGTCGTGCTGTGTCTAGGAGAGCCATTACACAAAGTCCTTGGCCAAGGCAAGGAGATTTACTGGTAGGTATTCCAGTAGTATCTCAGGGTGTTCTGGGCTACACTCCGACACGACTTGTACCGCTTTTGGGGGTCTGACTTTTACCAACCCCCTAGGCCCGCCATGCGATACTCATAGACGAACGGACTGGACTGCACGGATATTGTCACTGACAGGCTCAGTAGGGAGTCAGGCTGAGTTCGCTCACAGACGTCCCTTTTGGTCAATACCTGGTAGCCCGTTATGTATTAGCTTATACCTCTAACGTGCTAGTGGTTAAATCCACAACCAAGGTGTTGACGAGTCTTTAGAGTCCCCCACATTCAGTTACTCAGCTTTCGGGCGAAAGGTTGTAGAGGCCGTATGGAGATATGGCAAGGTCCGATCAGATACGTGCGGTATTGCACGGATCAGGATCGGACAGTTTGTACTATAGGCCGTATGGTTATATGGCAGGGATCGATCAGATACGTGCGGTATTGCACGGATCAGGATCGAACAGATATTACTAGCCGGTTTTGGTATAAGCCGGATCCTAGTATAGTACAGTGTAGATTTTGTCTCATTGCATTTGTATTTCGGTCGAAATACAGATGCGGGTGTGTATGCACAGTATCGGGGTTTTCCTGTAATTTATTACGGGACCAGTTTTCTGGAGTTGCCAGTTTGCTTTCCGTTTCGGCCAATTTCCATTGTTCCGTTCATTGGCCGAAGATTGGTGGAGGAGGGCTTATTTGCATTGTTGCAAATAGGCATTTGTGGAGGGGGTCTTTGCATTTTATCATGTCATGATTATAGCACCATCCTTTGACTTGATTTCTTCATGATGGCATGACTTTTTGAGTCATCATGGTTCATGATGGTTGGACTTTGTGAGGTGATGATGGTGGTGTTGAGTGTTGAGTTTTCCTTACTATCATTTCCTTTTGCATGATAGACTCCTCTCTCTCTCTCTCTTGTATCATATGAGTGAGGCTCCCATTTTTGATACACTTCTCTCACTCTCTCCATTTTCTTACATGGCCGGCCACAAGTGAGGAGGGGGTCTTTTTCTTTGGGTGAGGGGAAAATGTTATTCTCATTCTTTGCATGCTACATTTTTCCCCACCTCTCTCCAAGTTCTTTTTCCTCCACCACAAAGGCATCTCCATGAACCCCAAAATGAGACTTGTACACTACATTCTACAGCAAACCTTGGGCACGTCGAGTAGCCGGCTTCATGCCCGAGTTGCCTCGGCATTGAGGTGGGAGCCCGTAAAAGAAGTAGGCGATGTGGTGCACTTCCGGCGACGAGGAGGAGACCGGGACATTCCGCAGGAGATCGGGACTATGACGAGAAGACCGGAGGACTTGGATCATCGGTATATCTCTATTCCCATCTTGTTAGTAGCTTAGACTTGTTAATGGTTACGATCCGGGTGTTTAGTGCGCGGGGGTGCCGGTTTGCTAAGTCCGCAAAATTAAAGTTTTTCACCGCTTCCGCATTCCGGCGTCGGATTGACGGCCGGGGCGCCGCCGTGCACTTACACCTTGTATAAACAAAAGGGTAGTAGGGAGTATGGTTGTGATCCTCGTAGAGTACGTGGATGACATACTCTTGATAGGGAAGGAGTTTCCTATGCTACGCTCGGTCAATCTCCGCTTATCACAATGATTCTCCATATAGGATCAAAATGATACCTACTAAATCCCGGGTTTTGGATCTATGAGATAGATCTAATTGGATGTTAGGATACTCACTAATTGTAGTGAGATGGTATCAATCAATCGTGGGGAGAATCACTGGAAAGGTTCCAGGGTGATAAGGACGACTGAATGTCAGTCGCAGGCATTGTCTTTACCCTCAGTGGAGGGACGGTATGTTGGAAGAGTTCCAAACTAGATACCGTGGCTTACTAGACGATAAAGGATGGATACATCGCTACTTAAGATACTACCAAAGAGGCTGTCTGGGTGTATATTAGTTCATGAGATAAACTTCGTTCCTACCATTGTGAAACAATGGAGTTGTGGCTTATGCCTAGGAACACCCATCCCATTAATGATCCAGACATATTCTGAGGCAGTGTCACCTGATCATGGAGATGGTTGATCTCCAAGGGATCGAGGTCAGGAGAGTAGACTCAGTGGACAACACGGCGGATCCACTCACAAAGGCCTTTTCCCAGAGAGAGACTTTTATGGGATGGTTGAGTATGAGATACTGCAACCACTGCTACAGATGGCCCTAGTGCAACTGGGAGATTGTTAGTTATATGTATGCCCTAGAGGCCATTACTGTATATAGGATGTATATTGTAGTGGAAGCTGGGACATATATAGGGAGGACTTTCTTGCTCGACATGATAGTATGCTATCTGGTTGCACTTTATCTTAACGTGTACACTGATTGTCTCTCTGTTACATGTTGGTAAAGCACTTAGGATGTGTACTTGACTACCTGAACTATGATGCGGATTATACTAGTGGGGACATGGTAGTCCATAAGTACATCCTTCAAGGTCCCTAGTCGTGGGTGTATCGAGACGGAGCATCGATATACCAGAGTAGACTAGCGTATACCTTCTCGACCCATACAGATGGGCGATGGATGATCCCATATCCATTGGTGTTTGACATCAGAGATGATATACGGGTGCTCAGTTGAAACTGGGTACACTGGACGGACTCACCGAGAACTCCCAGATGGTATTATACCTTACGTCAGATGGCAGTTCTCTGGTGACACTGGTACAGGTTAGTCTGTTGACCTGAAATCGTCATAGAGTCTTGTGTGATTCCCACTGTGCTTAGATTTCCACCTTACCACGTCCAAGAGGGCATGCAAAACGGTGGTTTTTGGGTACAGTCCCGAATCACATGGAGGCAATGTGCGACAGGAGGGGATTCGTCTCACCCGGTATAGGGAGTTGATGTTGCACTGTGTTCGATTGGCTATAACCGGAAATCCCTGGCCAGGCTTGCTAAGATTTACTGGTAAGTGTTATCAGTAGTATCTCGAACTGTTATAGACCTCATATCGACACGACTTATCGAGCTACTGGGGTCTGACGTTTACCACCCCTAGGCGAGATATGCGACATATCAGACGATCAGACCGGACTGTACGGTAAGTGTTACTAGTTGGATTCACAGGAGTGTGAGCGGGCTTGCTCGTTGATCTTATGATCGCTCAATACCGGGTGGCCGTTACGTTTGGCAGACCGCTTGCGGCTTGTGGGTGTTTGATTTGATCATCACCTGCTGCCGGCGTATTGACGAGTCTTTAGAGTCCTGCATAGAGGTTTCCTGGCTCAAGCGAAACGAAATAGGAGCGCATATGAGATTTCTGTGGGACCGAGAATAATACCAGTATGTGATACTGAATTCTATTCTCGCGATTTGTATCATCGGACGGTTATATAAGATATAGCCGGGTTACCGAATCAAGTGTTGATTCGATACATTGATACACTTGATATTAGTCGGTTATATGCGATATGACCGGATCATTAAATCAAGTGTTGATTTAATGATTTAATGTATAATTATATATTTGATATATTACTTTACATTAACTAGTATTTGTTCACTTAAGATGGATTTTCTCACTTGATGTGCACATTGTATATATATGATATATGTTTGTGCACTAGTTTGTATCATGTTTGATGATATATGCAAGCTTGGGTGTGTGTATGCTTTGAACCATGTTTAGGTTAATGGTTAGGGTTTTAAATTATTCACTTATTCATTTTATTTATTTTTGGGCAAGAAATAAAATGGTGGCTTCTTTTGGTTTTTAGTTGAAGCTTCTTGATGCTTTGAAAAGCTTTGACCATTTTGTTTCTTTCTTTAACCTAACCATTCACCTAAACCTTAGTTTAGTCTCTACAATTGTTACACTAGCCCATAGTTGCATTATGATAAGATCACTTGATTTATTATTATTCATTAATTGATTTTATTATTCTTATCATATTCTTTCTTCTTCTTCTTCAAGAAGAAGAAACCTTGCTACCTTCAATGGTGCCATGAGAAAGAGAGTGAGAAATCCAAATCCAAAGTGAACCCACTTCCTATTTCTTCATCCTCTACCACTTGCCATGTAGTAGAGTGTGTTATCTTCACAAGTTCTATGACCAAGTGAAGATGGAGGTTGATCTTGAGTTGCCTCGACGTAGATCATCTTCGGCATCGAAGTCGACGACCTAGCCCACCCATTTCTCCGATGAAACCGACGCTAGAGTCAGGGATCCGATGATCACAGCGAAGGGACATCGTCACGGAGCTAAGGAAGTGGAGGACCGGATCTACAAAGGTTGTATTTCTATTCACTTAGTAGCAAGGTTGTTTGCTTGCATTTGTTTACGCCTTACCTCTAGTAATCGATCTAGTTTAGGGTTTCTCGGCACATGGAAAATTTGAATTTGGTATGGTTGATGCCTTGTGGAGCCTTTTGAGTGTGCCTAGGAACCCTACAGCCTCTATGTGATTCGGGACTGTACCCAAAAGCCACCTTGTTGCACGCCCTCTTGGACATAGTAGGATGGAAATCAAAGCACAGTGGGAATCACACAAGACTCTCTGACGATCTCGGGTCAACAGACTACTCTGTACCAGTGTCACCAGAGAAATGCCATCTGACGTGGGGTATAATACTATCTGGGAGTTCTCGGCGGGTCCGTCAAGTGTACCCAGTCTCTACAGAGCACCCGTACACCATCCTTGATTTCAAACACCAATGGATATGGGATCATCCATCGCCCATCATATGGGTCAAGATGCGTATACGCTAATCTACTCTGGTGTATCGATGCCCTGTCTCGATACACCCTCGACTAGGAACAGTTACAGGATGTACTCGTTGTTAGTGTATATGCCCTAGAGGCCATTACTGTATCATACTAGTTTGTATATTACTTAATGGATGCTTGGGATATTCACCTTGTATATACAATCTTGCTCAAAATAGTAGTATGCTACTTGGTTTGTTTCTACTTCAATGTGTACATGTGTTTATTTTGTATATCGCCTATACACATTAGTAGAGCCCTTAGGATCTTTGCTTGATTACCAGCGATGTGATGGCCGTCACACTAGTGGGGCTGGGTAATCTATAAGCACATCCTTATGCAGGTCCCTGGTCGCAGGACTATCGAGACAGGGCATCGATACTCCGGAGTAGACCAGCGCATGCGCTTCTCATCCCAGTGTGGGAGACGGTCTGTCCCACAGCCGTCAGTACGTCGTACTTGAGATAGTATGCGGGTGCTCGTTAGGTTACGGGTACACTGGACAGGACTCGTCGGGAACTGACTAGTTGGTATTATACCTATCGTCAGTTATCAGTTCCCAGGTGACATGAGTACAGCTTAGTCCGCTGACTTGACACTGTCACTTCGCCTCGGGTGTGTTCCCACTGTACTTTGATCACTACCCTACCACGGCTCAAAGGAGTCGTGAAACAGGTGGTGGTTGGGTGCAGTCCCGAAGCACTTGGAGGCAGTGACGGTTAGACAGGATTCGTCTCTCCCGGTATTGGGGGTTGACATCGCGCTGTGTCTAGGAGAGCCTTTACACGAGTAGTCCCTGGCCAGGGCAAACGAGATATACTGGTAGGTTTCCAGTGTTATCTCAGGGTGTTTTGGGCTTCGCTCCGGTACGACTTGTACCGCTATTGGGGGACTGACGTTTACCGCCCCCTAGGCCCGCCATGCGATGTATCAGACGAACAGACCGGACTGTACGGAGAATGTCACACTCAGGCTCAGTAGGAGTTCAGATGGGTTTCACCTCGTCGGTCTTCTTGTCGGCATTACCTGGGGACCGTTACGCACAGCTAGTGCCGCTTGCGGTTTGTGGTTAAACCCACTGCCAGCGTAGTGTCGAGTCTTTAGAGTCCCACACAGAAAGCTTTTCGCCTTTAGGCAAAAGAGTAGAGGTCGCATGGTATTGCGACAGGTCGCGTGGTTATGCGACAGGGTTCGGTCACATCCGTGCACTTGTGCACGTACAGTGTCCGGACAGTTTACACTAGCGGGCTTTGGTTTAAGCCAGATCCTAGTGTACCTTATGGGATTGGATTTATCCAGTTTGCATTCGTGTTCCTCGGAACGCGGATGCGGGTGTGTATGCACAGTTGACAGGGAGGCACAGACAGCGGATTCTCATTAGGGTTGTTGACAGTTGACCGTTGACTTTTTGACTTTTTGCTCAACCCTAATGAGAATATGATATGTGATTAACTATTATATTAATTAAGTATTATGGTGATATGGTTGTTGACTTGTTGACTTTTGTTGACTTGTTGACTTTGTTGACTTGTTGACTTTTGTTGACTTGTTGACCGGTTGACTAGGCTTGACTAGTTGACCATAATGATAACCATGGTTATCATTTCATGCCAAAGACTTTTTCTTGCTTGCTCATTTGAGTAAAATGAGTGCATGACATGATAAGGTTATGGTTGCTTCTAACCATCACATAAGACTTTTTTGATATGATGAGTTATGATCACTTTGGATTATGAGAGGGTGAAAGACAAAAGAGTTGCTCATTCTTTCTTGCTCATTCTCTCTCTTGTTCTTGAGCTCTCCTCTTGCTCTCACCCTCAACCTCTTGCTCCCTCTCTTGATCTATGGTTCTCTTGTCTCATGAGTTGAGAATCAAGAACCATAGATAAAATCCCATTCTAAATCATCTCTACTCATTCTAGTTCACTAGGTTTAGCAAACCAAGTGAACTAGTTTCTTCAAAGAACGAAGAAGGAGCTAAAGGTTGGAGCTTTCAAGTGGATCTATCTTCGGCGTACGGAGACAACGAGAAGGAGCCATCGAACCACCATCGGAGCTTGAAGAGAAGGAGTTCTAGTTTAGGTATAACCATCTTCATCCGAGTAGCTAAATATCTTTAGCTTAGTATGCTAGTTTTAGTTTAGGTAAAGATCCCGACCTAGCTTAGTCCATGTTGCCTCTTGCGTTAAAATTTTGATTTTATACCGTTTCCGCCTCCCCGTAAGAACCGGGGGTCGCAACGTGGACTTACAGTGGTATCAGAGCCTAACTAAACTTAAACTAGCTTGGTAGTGAAGTGTAACGAAGTTCGGAACCGGAAAAATCCAAAAACCAAACTTTTACAAAAACTGAGTTTCTGTTGAAATTTTTTTGGCTCAAAATGAAAAACTTTACACTTGTAAATTCGGCTCAGGGTTTTGTGTGAACACCCAAGAAAAACGATACAGTAATTCGTCCAAACCGCCGCCCATCCGCCGCGTGAGCTAGGTATCCGCCGCGGAAGCGCCGCGCTTTGTCGTCTTCTGTGCATCGTTTTTCGTGCAGTGTGTGTCTGTGTTGGTTTTGGGATTTTTGAAATATATTATATGTGCCCAGATTTTCCAGAAAAGAAATTTCCTTTTGGGGTCCTATAATTCCGTATTTTTCCGAACTTCACCGCACTTTGACTATGATGGTTATATCTGTGATGTTTGCATGTATTGAACGTCGGCTAATCGCTATAAGTCGATTAGTCGGGGTTATACATGATCTGTAATGTGCTGGAATGTGTATATAAATATGTTGGATTGTCGCGGGCGAATAGCCGGGGGTTGTGAGACGAGAGTTTTCTTTTCTTGCAATTCATGTAAATTTGTAAATTGATGTAATAATTATTTGTATGGCCGCACAACCGGGTCGGGGTTGTAGCCGTCATTGTATAATTTCTTTTTACTGTTTTTGCTCCTAGGATAGACCCATGGAGGGGTGCACAAACTACCGGGTATGCCGAAGTGTCGAGTGGCCTACTCATGGAGATGAGGGAGGTTGCTACGCTTCGGGTACTTGGCGGGTAGTTTGCCGCACCCGTAGGGGTCTTGGGTGGGGTTTTGGCTATTCACCGCGACCGTGTAATCTGTTTTTGTTATAGGCTCGTACAAATTACAGATTCCTAGTATATCCAATGTATTTATCTGTGATCTGAAATGTTTATCATTGCAGTATATCTATATATGATATTATTTAGGCGTTGCTTATGTTTTACAGACGCGCTAGCCCAGCCCCCGCTCTGTCGTTAGTTAAGTAACCTAACGGGTAATGATGGGGCCCCGTGGCGAATGCGAATGGCATAAGCGTACGTCATATTTTGGTTGTTTTCTGCAATGGTAGGATTAAATGATGGGACGCATTAAAAGAACTAATGCAAGAATATCACGCATTAAAAGAACTAATGCAAGATAATAAACCAAGTTAAAGTCGATGGAACACTTTCGAAAAACCACTCGGTTCTTTTCAAAAACAACTTTTAAATGCGGAGCTTGAGCCACTCCTTTTAAAAGCTATCTCGTTCCATCGACCATATCAAGTTCACTACGTTCACGGTTTTGCCAAAACCATCCGTAGCCCTCCGTCGTTTCACATGAATAGTCAATAGTATTCAAGCTGTGTATGTTGGCCAAAGTCAAGGCACAGTGATTGGTAGCCATTGGGTGTTCATGTGTAGCATAGATAGATGCGTTGGTTTGGGACAGTCGTACTGCCATTTTGGCCAAAGTCAAGGGTAGGTACGGATGGATCCAAATTAACCTGGATAATGACGGGTAGAACTTGACATGTGACTTATGATATTTTGGCCAAAGTCAAGGTCATAAGAGCATGGGGCAAAAATCCACATCGGGAGTTTCATAAGTACTGAAACTTGCTAGATTTGCATACCATTTGGAGTGTGATGATTCTGGTAGGATTCCTTCAGTTTCGTCACGCAATGATATTTGGATCCCGATCCTACTGTGAGTATATGCTACTCCTCGGGAAATTTCTCACTTAACGATCAATGCTATAAACCTAGTAGGTGCCTAGAAAGGTGTTAGCGGGGCTACGCCCCCAGGGAAAAGAGGTTCTTTAATTAAGGAACTTCGCGAAAGCGTTGGAAAACCTCCCTCGAAGTACCGACACCGGCCTGGCTGAACGGTTAAGCAAGTATTGTACGGTGGGATTGATCCTGACTAATTCTTCCTTTATGGTTTGAGGAGGGATTCGAGAAATAGTGGGAGCCATCCTGTTTAGACAAACTAAAAACCACTCTAAACTTGCAAGAGCATCATGCTGAGTGTTTCTTCTTCTCTCTCCTAATTGCAGCGACCAAATCAACATGACTGGACTTAAGTTACTCCTAGATAAAAACAAACTGACAGGGCCAAACTACAAAGATTGGCTCAGGAATGTCAAGATAGCAATCACTTATGACAAACTGGGGTATCTTCTTACCACCAAAGCTCCCCCTGTCCCTGGTCCAACTTCCAGCGTCGCGGATAAGGAAATCCGTAAGACTTGGGAGATTGATAGCGCGAAGGCCAAATGCCTCCTGCTTGCCTTGATGGACAACGAACATCAGAGGAGGCATGAGAATATGGACATGGAGTCCATATTGCTCCATACAAAAGAACTGTATGGAGAGCAATCACGTATCGCAAGATACGAAGCGTCGAAAAAGTTATTTTCGACAAGAATGGCCGTCGGATCATCAGTAGCCGAGCACGTGATAAAGATGATCGGCTTCATTGAGGAGCTCGCTGACCTAGGGATCACATTGGAGAGTGAGCTATATACGGATATAGTTCTCCAGTCCCTTCCTTCCACTTACGCCCAGTTTATACTGAACTTCAACCTACAGGAAAAAGAGGTTGAACTTTCAGAGCTCCTCAACATGCTGAGGAGCGCAGAGGGCACCCTACAGAAAGGTAGGGAAACATCCACTTTGTTTGTAGGAGGATCATCTTCTTCTAGGTCCAAGGCGAAAGCCAAGGGAAAGAAGAAGAAGGCCCCCGCCAAACCAAGGGGCGATGTTAGTAAAGTGGATACGAAGGGAAAAGGTAAAGCAACAAAGATAGCGGGGAAGCTTGTGGATAAGGAAGAATGCTTCTATTGTCATAAGAAAGGACACTGGAAGAATGATTGCAGGGCCTGGAAGGCCAGAACACAGGAATTGAAGCAGGTTGCAGCTTCAGCTTCAGGTGTGTATGTTATTGAAAACTGTCTTTCAATAAACTCTACTTCCTAGGTATTGGATACCGGATCAGGATCTCATATCTGTAATTCTTTGCAGGCGTTGAGAAACCGTAGTGTTTTGAAAGCAGGTGACATGACCCTCAGAGTTGCAAACGGAGCTAGCATGGATGCTAAAGCCGTGGGGGACTATCACCTGGGAATGTCAGATGGACATGTTTTGGTTTTGCGTAATTGCTTTTTTGTACCCAACGCAACTTGTAATATCATTTCTGTATCTTTAGTTTCTAAAGAAGGTTATGAATTTGCGTTTGTAAGTAATGTTGTAAACATTCACCTTAATCAAGTATTGATTGGGTCAGGTACTCTGAGTAATGGTATATACGTGTTAAACCAACCACAGATTTTTTAATGTCCAGAATACACACAAAAGAAAGTCTCCAGAAATAAATCAGACTTTCTTATGGCATTGTAGATTGGGTCACATCAATGAGAGAAGGTTGACTAAGTTGCATACAGAAGGATATTTGAATGCGTTCGAATATCAATCATATGCCACTTGTCAATCTTGTCTCAAAGGAAAGATGACAAAGACTCCGTTTACTGGACATGGAGTAAGAGCGAGCGAGCTCTTGGGACTCGTACACAGTGACGTGTGCGGTCCAATGTCTACACATGCCCGAAGCGGACATTCTTACTTCATTACTTTTACGGATGACTTCTCAAGGTACGGTTATGTCTTCTTAATGAAACATAAGTCCGAGGCCTTTGGAAAATTCCAGGAGTATAAGAATGAAGTAGAGAAACAGACCGGCAAAAGTATTAAGATTCTAAGATCGGGAGAATACTTAAGTGCCGAGTTCCTGGACTATTTAAAAGAGAACGAAATTCTCTCTCAGCTTACTCCTCCATACACCCCGCAACATAACGGTGTATCGGAGAGACGGAACCGCACCCTATTGGATATGGTGCGGTCCATGATGAGTAACGCTGAGTTACCGCGATCATTCTGGGGGTATGCGCTAGAATCAGCCGCATACCTTTTGAACCGAGTTCCCACTAAGACTGTGCCTACCACGCCATTTGAGATGTGGTGTGGGAAGAGACCCCATCTTAATCACATTAAGATATGGGGAAGTCCAGCTTTTGTCAAAAAGCAGCATGCGGACAAGCTCGAGGCACGCTCAGTACTGTGCAAGTTTGTGGGATATCCAAAGAATTCCAAGGGATATTTCTTCTACTGTGAAGAGGAACAAAAAGTTCTTGTTTCTCGTCATGCCCACTTTCTAGAACACCAGTTCATAGAAAAAGAAATAAGTGGGAGCGCAGTAGAACTGGAAGAAATTCCAGAACCACAGACTGTTACTGAAAGCTTGGTGGAACCAGAGGGTTCAACAGAACAGGACATTCCTACGCCGCTCCGCAGGACTAGTAGGCAGTCTTATCCGCCCGAGAGATACTACGGTTTTCTCATAGACGGGGATAGAGAGGATTGCATCATAGATTATGATGAGCCTACTAGGTTCCAGCAGGCCGTTCAGAGCGTTGACTCAGTGAAATGGCTGGATGCAATGCGGACCGAAATGGAATCCATGTACACCAACAAGGTATGGACGTTGGACATTGCTCCAGACGGGGTAAAACCCGTAGGATGCAAGTGGATCTTCAAAAGGAAGATTGGTGTAGATGGACAGGTTGAGACCTATAAAGCTAGGCTGGTAGCAAAGGGTTTTCGTCAAAGACCTGGCTTGGACTACGACGAAACCTTTTCTCCAGTAGCCATGCTGAAATCCTTTCGGATCCTTCTTGCCATTGCTGCCTTCCACGATTATGAGATCTGGCAAATGGACGTAAAGACAGCTTTTCTAAATGGAAATTTAGAGGAGTGTGTCTATATGGACCAGTCAGAGGGTTTCATTCAGAGTGGGAGCAGCGGAAAGGTGTGCAAGTTGCTTAAGTCCATCTATGGACTAAAGCAGGCATCGCGGAGTTGGAACATCTGCTTTGATGAGACGGACAAAGAATTTGGCTTTATCAAAAATCCAGATGAACCATGCATCTATAGTAGATTTGTAGCGAGAACTGTAGTATTCCTCGTTTTATACGTGGATGACATTCTCTTAATAGGAAATGACATTCCTATGCTACAATCTGTCAAGGGGTTCTTGTCACACAGGTTCTCCATGAAAGACCTGGGTGATGCCTCATACATTCTGGGTATCCGGATCTACCGTGATAGATCCAAGAGGATATTAGGACTTTCACAGTCCAGGTACATCGACACCATACTGAAAAGGTTCAGTATGGAAGATTCCAAGCGCGGTAACCTACCGGCTTGTCACGGGATCACCCTCTCTAAAGAGATGTCTCCCAAGACTGATTTGGAGAGGGATCGCATGTCTATTATACCCTACGCTTCTGCGGTAGGCTCTATAATGTATGCGATGTTGTGTACCAGACCGGATGTAGCTTATGCACTGAGTGTGGTAAGCCGGTATCAGTCTAACCCTTGGGAGAAACACTGGATAGCGGTAAAGAACATTCTCAAGTACCTGAGAAGGACTAAGGAGATGTTCTTGGTGTATGGCGGAAAAGACCTCCAGATCGAGGCCTTTGCTGACTCCAGCTTCCAGAGTGACAAGGATGATTCCAAGTCCATGTCGGGTTTTGTCTTTACCCTCAATGGAGGGGTGGTGTGTTGGAAGAGTTCCAAACAGGAAACCGTTGCAGACTCGACGATGGAAGCGGAATACATCGCTGCATCTGATGCCGCAAAAGAAGCTGTCTGGATGAGGAAGTTCTTAAAAGAACTTCAGGTGGTTCCGTCCATTGTTGATCCAATACCTCTGTATTGCGACAACAACGGGGCTATAGCTTTAGCGAAGGAACCCAGGTCCCATCAGAGATCCAGGCACATCTTGAGGCGGTATCACCTGATCAGGGACATCGTGGATCGCCAGGAGATCGAGGTTCGGAGAGTCGCTTCAGAAGACAACACTGCAGATCCATTCACCAAGGCCTTGCCCCAGACTCAGTTCGAGCGGCTGATCGAGATGATAGGTCTTCGATACGCCAGTACATGGCCTTAGTGCAAGTGGGAGATTGTTAGTGTATATGCCCTAGAGGCCATTACTGTATCATACTAGTTTGTATATTACTTAATGGATGCTTGGGATATTCACCTTGTATATACAATCTTGCTCAAAATAGTAGTATGCTACTTGGTTTGTTTCTACTTCAATGTGTACATGTGTTTATTTTGTATATCGCCTATACACATTAGTAGAGCCCTTAGGATCTTTGCTTGATTACCAGCGATGTGATGGCCGTCACACTAGTGGGGCTGGGTAATCTATAAGCACATCCTTATGCAGGTCCCTGGTCGCAGGACTATCGAGACAGGGCATCGATACTCCGGAGTAGACCAGCGCATGCGCTTCTCATCCCAGTGTGGGAGACGGTCTGTCCCACAGCCGTCAGTACGTCGTACTTGAGATAGTATGCGGGTGCTCGTTAGGTTACGGGTACACTGGATAGGACTCGTCGGGAACTGACTAGTTGGTATTATACCTATCGTCAGTTATCAGTTCCCAGGTGACATGAGTACAGCTTAGTCCGTTGACTTGACACTGTCACTTCGCCTCGGGTGTGTTCCCACTGTACTTTGATCACTACCCTACCACGGCTCAAATGAGTCGTGCAAACAGGTGGTGGTTGGGTGCAGTCCCGAAGCACTTGGAGGCAGTGACGGTTAGACAGGATTCGTCTCTCCCGGTATTGGGGGTTGACATCGCGCTGTGTCTAGGAGAGCCTTTACACAAGTAGTCCCTGGCCAGGGCAAACGAGATATACTGGTAGGTTTCCAGTGTTATCTCAGGGTGTTTTGGGCTTCGCTCCGGCACGACTTGTACCGCTATTGGGGGACTGACGTTTACCGCCCCCTAGGCCCGCCATGCGATGTATCAGACGAACAGACCGGACTGTATGGAGAATGTCACACTCAGGCTCAGTAGGAGTTCAGATGGGTTTCGCCTCGTCGGTCTTCTTGTCGGCATTACCTGGGGACCGTTACGCACAGCTAGTGCCGCTTGCGGTCTGTGGTTAAACCCACTGCCGGCGTAGTGTCGAGTCTTTAGAGTCCCACACAGAAAGCTTTTCGCCTTTAGGCAAAAGAGTAGATGTCGCATGGTATTGCGACAGGTCGCGTGGTTATGCGACAGGGTTCGGTCACATCCGTGCACTTGTGCACGTACAGTGTCCGGACAGTTTACACTAGCGGGCTTTGGTTTAAGCCAGATCCTAGTGTACCTTATGGGATTGGATTTATCCAGTTTGCATTCGTGTTCCTCGGAACACGGATGCGGGTGTGTATGCACAGTTGACAGGGAGGCACAGACAGCGGATTCTCATTAGGGTTGTTGACAGTTGACCGTTGACTTTTTGACTTTTTGCTCAACCCTAATGAGAATATGATATGTGATTAACTATTATATTAATTAAGTATTATGGTGATATGGTTGTTGACTTGTTGACTTTTGTTGACTTGTTGACTTTGTTGACTTTTGTTGACTTGTTGACCGGTTGACTAGGCTTGACTAGTTGACCATCATGATAACCATGGTTATCATTTCATGCCAAAGACTTTTTCTTGCTTGCTCATTTGAGTAAAATGAGTGCATGACATGATAAGGTTATGGTTGCTTCTAACCATCACATAAGACTTTTTTGATATGATGAGTTATGATCACTTTGGATTATGAGAGGGTGAAAGACAAAAGAGTTGCTCATTCTTTCTTGCTCATTCTCTCTCTTGTTCTTGAGCTCTCCTCTTGCTCTCACCCTCAACCTCTTGCTCCCTCTCTTGATCTATGGTTCTCTTGTCTCATGAGTTGAGAATCAAGAACCATAGATAAAATCCCATTCTAAATCATCTCTACTCATTCTAGTTCACTAGGTTTAGCAAACCAAGTGAACTAGTTTCTTCAAAGAACGAAGAAGGAGCTAAAGGTTGGAGCTTTCAAGTGGATCTATCTTCGGCGTACGGAGACAACGAGAAGGAGCCATCGAACCACCATCGGAGCTTGAAGAGAAGGAGTTCAAGTTTAGGTATAACCATCTTCATCCGAGTAGCTAAATATCTTTAGCTTAGTATGCTAGTTTTAGTTTAGGTAAAGATCCCGACCTAGCTTAGTCCATGTTGCCTCTTGCGTTAAAATTTTGATTTTATACCGTTTCCGCCTCCCCGTAAGAACCGGGGGTCGCAACGTGGACTTACACTCGTCGACTACCGTGGCCCCACTAGTATGATCTCATCATAGTCCCAGTAGTCGAGTACATAACCTAAGGGCTTTATCAACATGTAACATAGAGACAATCAGAGTACATGTTAAGATAAAGAGCAACCAGATAGCGTACTATCATGTTGAGCAAGAAAGTCCTCCCTATATATGTCCTAGCATCCACTACAATATACATCGTATGTACAGTAATGGCTTCTAGGGGATACATATAACTAACTTGGCACATGAAACCCGATTCGAGGAGGACGATCCGTTTGCGGGTACATGGTGGACCCGGTATGGTACCCCGGGGCGAGATAGAGATTTCGTGTGGATGACGATGAGCCCGGCAGAGGGACTACTACCTACCGGTGATTGGTTGGACCTGGCGGTTATCTGGAGGATACTGACCAGAGTCGAGAGATGGATATGGGCCGACCTGTACTGCCGGGGCCGAGGGCCGATTCCGCAGACGGAGCCCGTTGGCCGATCCGGACTGACGGAGCCCTATACATGAGGATTTGCGTGTCGATGCTGGACACGATTATTTTATGATATTTCGAGTGCCGATGTTGGGCACTCACGATTCTATGAGATTTACAGGATTTGAGGGCTGATGAGGGTGACGGCGCCTGAGTTTTACTAGGATTTGGGTGTATTGATGGACACCGGTTATTTTCAACGTTGACATTCCGTGTAGATGTTATTTTATCCCATTCTCAGCATTCATTATTTTGCATCTCATCCTGTATCTGTAGTACCTGATAGAGTACTTATGCATGATTATTGCACACCCTGCTCATCCTATATAGATGTTACTAGATTGCACTTGCTATGCATGACTATTGCATACCTTGCTCATCCTATATAGATGTTACTAGATTGCATTTGCTATGCATGATTATTGCATACCCTGCTCATCATATCGAGATGTTATTAGATCGCACTTGTTGCATGATTATTGCATCCAGCTCATCATATAGATGTTATCTGTTGGCATAGATTAGAGTATCGCAGTACGTGCATACTCGCGATTACCTTTATAAGTTATCTACTATTCACGAGTTGGCAACTCACCCCCGTTGTGCCACAATGTTTGCAAGTTGCCCCTCAGAGTAGTCGCGGTAGGCTGCTTTCTTGCATCGTTTGATTCGGATACCACTGCAGTTGGCGCGTGAGCCCTTTTGCTGATAGTTGGGTTTTTGCGATATCCGTTTATTTTCCAGTTGTTGATCAGTCGGATACTGCATTTTTAATACGGCAATTTCCCTATCATTTGCACTCATCTAGAAGTGTTCGGTATTCATATTGCACATATTAGCAAAACATCTCTGAAATACCAGATTGCATGTGTTAGACTTTAAAACCGGCACTTTTAGGGAAATTATGTGTTTATCATGGCATCGCATCATTCTTGTATTGCGCAACTCTTGTCCTGAGAAATTTTGCAGGAAATTACAGGAACAAAGCCAAAAGAGCTGATCAAATATACACCAACTCCAAGATGAGAGATCTGGAAGTGATACAGAAAGCCTCATGAGATTTAACTTTTTTTTAAAGGCCCACAAGTCAGCCCAAATCTCTAGCAGAAATCCCAAGCATCAAGGCCTTAAAAGGACCGCGGATCCGCGGCCCAAACCCTCTTGGCGCCGCGGATCCGCGGCAGATCTATGGCTTCAGCTCCTCAGATTTTTGGCACGTGTCTCCTATAACTACCCAAGCTTCCAGAAGACTCCCGATCCTCCACGTGGCGCATCTAGAAGACTCGGCTTAACAAACTATTTCTAGAAGGCTCTCTTAACAAACTTTTGGAGGGAAATTCAAATCTTTTGTTAACTAACTTATGGAGGGAAATTCAAATCTCGTCAACAAACTTTTGGAGGGAAATTCAAAATTCAAATCCTAGATCTAGGGTTTTGAGGTCTATAAAAGAGAGCCTAGATTTAAGGTTGAGGTTGTTCAATTCTTCATCTCTCCCTCTTCCACCCACAAGTCGAGTGACACGACTTGTTGTTAGTTGTATGTATGCCCTAGAGGACAGTATTGTACAAATGATGTATATTATATTGGATGCTTGGACATATATAGAGATGACTTTCTTGCTCGATATGATAGTATGCTATCTGGTTGCTCTTTATCTTAACATGTATACTTGTCTCTTTATACTGTCTTATGGTTACATGTTGGTAAAGCCCTTAGGATGTGTACTTGACTACCTGGACTATGATACGGATCATACTAGTGGGGACATGGTAGTCTATAAGTACATCCTTCAAGGTCCCTAGTCGTAGGTGTATCGAGACGGGGCATCGATGTACCAGTGTAGACTAGCGTATACGCTTCTCGACCCATGAGATGGGCGATGGATGATCCCATATCCATTGGTGTTTGACATCAGAGATGGTATACGGGTGCTCAGTGGAGACTGGGTACACTGGACGGACTATCTGAGAACTCCCAGATGGTATTATATCTCACGTCAGATGGCAGTTCTCTGGTAACACTTGTACAGGTTAGTCTGTAGACCCGAGATCGTCATAGAGTCTTGTGTGATTCCCACTATACTTTGATTTCCACCTTACCACGTCCATGAGGGCGTGCAAAACGGTGGTTTTTGGGTACAGTCCCGAGTCACATTGAGGCAATGAGCGATAGGAGGGGTTTCGTCTCTCCCGGTATTGGGGGTTGATGTTGCGCTGTGCTCGATTGGCCGTATCAGGGAAGTCCCTGGCCAGGGCTGATTCAGAGATTTGCTGATAAGTGTTACCAGTAGTTTCTCGACCCGTTATGAGCCTCACATCGGCACGACTTATCAGTTATTAGGTCTGACATTTACCAGCCCTAGACTTGATATGCGACATATCAGACGAGGAGACCGGACTGTGCGGGAAGTGTTGCCGATTGGCTCGACAGGAGTTGTAGCAGGTTCGCCTGTTTTCTTCTGATCGCTCAATACCCGGGTGGCCGTTACGTTTAGCTGACCGCTTGCGGCTTGAGGGTGCTTGATATGATCATCACCCACTGCCGGCGTATTGACGAGTCTTAGAGACCCACAATGGAGTTTCCTTAGTCCAGGAGAAACGTTGTGTTGCGCGTATGCGATATGCGCATGGACCCAATTAAAATGCGCGGATAGGATACCGTATATTGATCGGGCGGCTTGCTTTTGGTGGGGTCATATGTGATATGGCCGGATTGATAAATCAAGTGTTGATTTATCATTTAACCATTAGTTTCTCACTTGAAATCCTTTCTTGAGTTTGATGGATGTATGCATGCATGTATGCCTTCTTTATAAATTCATGCACATATGGATGTGCATACATACATACATACATACATACATACATACATCCGTCATGGTTGTACATACATGAAAATGGTGGCACTCTAAGACTCACACCATGGTTTTATATATGGATTTTATTGCATTTGATTTAAAACAAAAAGGAAAAAGGAAAATGGTTATCATTGATTTGTTTCTACACTCTTCTTTTGACCTAACCATCCTCACCCACCTTTTAACCTTGGGTAAACTTTCCTTTTGTGCTTTAACTTAAGTTCAATAAAATATTCATTGTTTAACCATGGTTTGAGATGAGAACAAGAAAATATATATACATATATTTTCATTTTTCTTAACAAGGGTTATTCTTTTCACTCTTGTTAAAGATATAGCCATCATCTTCTTCTTCCTCTCTCATTTTCTCTCTAGATTTTTGTAGTGAGCAATATACTCATCAAGTTTGGATTTTGAAGTGAGAAAGAGAACCACAACACTATTCTATACAAGTCTAGCCCATTTGTTTGGAGTGTTAGCTTCATTTCATTCTATTGATCGGGTAAAGTTGCAAGCTTGGACAAAGCGGACTCCGGATGGATCATCGTTGACCTAGAGGAGTTCAAGCGGACCCGTTTCCAAACCCCAAGTAGTCGAGGATTTTAGCGTAGGGAGCTACAAAGGTTGTACTTTCAAAACCCTAGCTTTTCTTGCTTATGTTGATGTGCAAAATTTTGAAACCCTAATTTTTCTAGGAACGATCCGATGTTTGTTAACTTAGCACCTTAAAAACTCAATCTTTTGTACATGTGATGCTTCCAAACCCTTCATGAGGTGCTAGGCTAACCCAACATTGGTATCAGAGCCGACCTAGAACATTAGGCGACAGTTTAATGAAGTTAAAACCCCGATCGAACCTGATATCGACAAAATCAACCCCTCTCTGGACAATTTTTAAAATCTGGGATTTTTGGGAATTAAAAATACTTAAAAGATACAGCAGGGATTTCTAAGAATTACGGCGCAAAAATTATTAAATGATCTGTACAGACCGCCGTGGTTACGCGGCAATACCCTGCTTGTGCCGCGGAACCGCGGCCGTACAGTGAGATCTTTGCAGTATGTTTGCACTGTAATTCTTGTGTCTTAATGTGTTATTTTATGGGTATTTTTAAACTGACTCAAGTGTTGAGCATTTAGGGGTTCATTTTGTTACCATCGATTCGATCGGAGAATTTAATTTTGTTATGTTTCTTTCCGGGTAAATTAGAAAATATTGAAGTGTTTGAACGAGTATCATTTGCTCACTTTTCACGGGGTTTAAATATTTTGGAGATACGTGCAATTTTTGTGGTGGACCCTCTAGAAGACAACAAACCTTAACTCGATTATGTGACCGTCTTGAACTGCCCTTTGAACCTTAGGGTTTGGGGCAGTACGGCGTGCCACATGTGAGGCGTTGGCTTGACCCTTCTACGGCTGGACCGCTACTTGTAGGGTTCCTAGGCACTCTAGTGAGGTCTCCCAAGCCATCAACCATGGCAATTTCAAAAATTATGGTGCCTACAAACCCTAAACTACGGATCGATAACTAGATGTCTAGGCGAAAAAGAACTAGTTAACACTTAACTATTGGGAATACGGAAATACAACCTTTGTAGATCCGGTCCTCCACCTCCACGGCTCCGCAACGAGGTCGTCTCCGCTGTCCAAATCAAATCCGGGCTCTAGAGTCGGCTTCGTCGGAGAATGGGCAAGCTAGGTCGTCGATGTCCATGCCGAAGATGATCTACGTCGAGGCATCGCTAAATCAAGCTCCGACTTCACCAAGTCAAGAAACTTGTGAAGTAAACACTCTCTACTACTTGGCAAGAGGTAGAGGATGAAGAAATAGAAGTGGGTTAACTTTAGAATTGGATTTCTCACTTGTTTTCATCAATCACCATTGATGAAGAATGGTTTTCTTCAATGAAGAAAATGAAGAAGAAGAAGCTAGTATTATGATAAGTTCAAAGAATAAGAAAAGAAAATGAATTCTTATCATAATTTTAACTAGAGTCAAGTGTAGAGAATGAATCATGGTTAGTGGGAATGGTTAGGGTTAAGGATGAGATAAGAATGGTTGACTTGAACAAAGCTTCATGAAGCTTCAACTAAAGAACAAAATTAGCCACCATTCTTTTCTCTTTTCTTTTATTCATTTATCAAAAATAAAAAGGATAATTAAATAAGATAAATGAATAATAAATAATAAACCCTAACCATTTCATTAACCAAGGTTTAATCTTTACACTTGAACCCTAGCATGACATGTATCATCAAACATGATACAATCAAGTGCACAAAAGTATATCGCATATACAATGCGCCCATCCGAGTGAGAAAATCCATCTTAAGTAAACCGATACTAGTTGATGCAAAGTAATATATCAAATATATAAATATGCATTAAATCATTAAATCAACACTTGATTCAATGATCCGGTTATGTCGCACACAACCGACTAGTATACAATATATCGGCTTATCGAATCAACGCTTGAATCGATAACTAGGTTATATCGCATACAACCATTCGATACATTTATCGCGAGAATAGAATACGGTATCACATACATGCATTATTCTTGGTCCCGCACATATCTCATATGCGCTCCTATTTCGTTTCGCTTGAGCCAGGAAACCTCTGTGTAGGACTCTAAAGACTCGTCAATACGCCGGCAGCAGATGATGATCATATCAAAACACCCACAAGCCGCAAGCGGTCTGCTAAACGTAACGGCCACCCGGGTATTGAGCGATCTGAAGATCGACGAGCAAGCCCGCTCACACTCCAGTGAATCCGACCAGTAACACTACCGTACAGTCCGGTCTGATCGTCTGATATGTCGCATATCTCGCCTAGGGGTGGTAAACGTCAGACCCCAATAGCTCAATAAGTCGTGTCGATATGAGGTCTATAACTGTTCGAGAAACTACTGGTAACACTTACCAGTAAATCTCAGCAACCCTGGCCAGGAATTTCCTGTTATAGCCAATCGAACACAGCACAACATCAACTCCCTATACCGGGAGAGACAAATCCCCTCCTATCGCTCATTGCCTCCATGTGACTCGGGACTGTACCCAAAAACCACCGTTTTGCACGCCCTCTTGGACGTGGTAAGATGGAAATCAATGCACAGTGGGAACCACACAAGACTCTATGACGATCTCGGGTCAACAGACTACTCTGTACCAGTGTCACCAGAGAACTGCCATCTGACGTGAGGTATAATACCATCTGGGAGTTCTCGGCGAGTCCGTCCAGTGTACCCAGTCTCTACTGAGCACCCGTATATCATCTCTGATGTCAAACACCAATGGATATGGGATCATCCATCGCCCATCTGTATGGGTCGAGAAGGTATACGCTAGTCTACTCTGGTATATCGATGCCCCGTCTCGATACACCCACGACTAGGGACTGTGAAGGATGTACTTATGGACTACCATGTCCCCACTAGTATGATCCGCATCATAGTCCAGGTAGTCAAGTATAGATCCTAAGGGCTTTACCAACATGTAACAGAGAGACAGTCAGTATACACGTTAAAGTAAAGTTCAACCAGATAGCATACTATCATGTCGAGCAAGAAAGTCATCCCTATATATGTCCCAGCATCCACTACAATATACATCCTATGTACAGTAATGGCCTCTAGGGCATACATATAACTAACAATCTCCCACTTGCACTAGGGCCATCTGATAGCAGTGGTTGTAGTATCTCATACTCAACCATCCCATAAAAGTGTCTCTCTCTGGGATCAGGCCTTTGTGAGTGGATCCGCTGTGTTGTCCTCTTAGTCTACTCTCTAAACCTCGATCTCCCTGGAGATCAATCATCTCCATGATCAGGTGATACTGCCTTAGAATATGTCTGGATCACTGATGGGACCGGCGTTCCTTGGCATAAGCCACAACTCCATTGTCACACAATGGGAGGAACATAGTTCATCTCATGAACCTATATACACCCAAACAGCCTCTTTGGTAGCATCTTAAGTAGCGATGTATCCTGCCTTTATCGTCTAGTATGTCACGGTATCCTGCTTGGAACTCTTCCAACATACCGTCCCTTTACTGAGGGTAAAGACAATGCCTGTGACTGACATTCAGTCATCTTTATCACCCTGGAACACTTCCAGTGATTCTCCTCAGGATCGATTGACACCATCTCACTACATCTAGTGAGTATCCTAACATCCATTTAGATCTATCTCATAGATCCAAAACCCAGGATTTAGTAGGTATCACTTTAATCCTATATGGAGAATCTTTGTGATAAGCGGAGATTGATCGAGCGTAGCATAAGAAACTCCTTTCTTATCAAGAGTATGTCATCCACATACTCTACGAGGATCGTCACCATACTCCCTACTACCTTTTTGTTTATACAAGGTTCATCTACCATTTTGATGATGTCAAACTCTTTGACTAATTCATCAAAACAGATGTTCCAACTCCGCGATGCCTGCTTTATCCTATAAAGCATCTTGCACACGTTTCTGCTGCTCCCACTGTCTACGAAGCCCTCTGGCTGTGTACTTATAGACGCACTCTTCTAAAACTTTATTTAGAAAAGCAGTCATGACACCCAACCACCATATATCGTAGTCATGGTATGTAGCCGTGGTAAGTAGGATCTGGATGGACTTAAGCATAGTCACTTGAAAAGGTTTCATCATTATCCACGCCTGGTCGATGACGAAAAGCTTTAACAAGTCTAGATTTGAAAGTCTCAACTTTTCCATCTACACCAAGTAATCTTCTCAAGATATACTTGCTCCTGATGGGGATTTAACCCTTCAGATATAGCAACCAAAGTCCATACTTTGTTGGCGTATAAGGATTCCATCTCAGATCGCTAAGCATCCAGCCATTCTTACAGAGTCTTACTCTCGATGGCCAGCTCGAAGCTAGTTGGGTCATCATCTCATGATGCAATCCTCGCTCCCACTGTCATAGAGAAAAGAAAGTAACTCTCAGGTGGGTGAGGAACCCTACTAGATCGGCGGAGAGACTGAGGTTCGTTGGTATCTACTGAATACTTTGGTTCTATCAAATTATCAGCTGTAGTTTGTATAGCTAGAACCTTTCCAGTTCTACATTACAGTCCTTGCCTCGAGCTTGTCCGGATTTTGTTTTTAGACATAGGCCAGACAACCCCAAATCTTAACTAGCTTAAGACATGGGCTCTTCCCTTTCCATATCACATATGAAGTGGTAGGCAACTGATTTGATTCGAACCCTATTCAATAGGTATGCAGCTTCTCAAGCGCATATTTCCCAAAAAGGAAATAGGTAACTCAGTAGTACTCATCATAGAGCACACCTTATCACATAGGGTGTAATTGCTCCACCCCGATATACCATCGTGCCATGGTGTATACAGAGGAGTAATGCTAAGAGAGAATCTCATTCTCCTTTAGAATAGTCCAGTATTTCCGTGCTCAAGTATTCTCCTCCTTGATCTCATCATAGGACATAATACTTATACCCGTATTCTGGTTCTCTACTTCTCGCTTATATTCTGTGAATATCTCAAAATGTTCGGACTTGTGTTTCAACAGGAACATATGTCTGAATCTTGAGAGATTATCAGAGAATGTAATGAAGTTCAAAGAACCAGTCCTGGCATGTGTAGACAGGGGACCTAACATACATCAACATGTATCATCCCAAGAGTTCACTAACTCTTTCTCTGTTTCTTAGTAAACAGGGCTATGGTCATCTTATCTTTGTGACATGATTGGCGAGTTGCACAAGATCTAAATTCAAACTGATTTAAATATGCATCTATATGTAACTCTAGCTAGTCGGGTCACATTGATCTGACCTAGTCTACAATGCCTCAAGAAGAATTCGTTCATTTCTGAACTCTTCCTCTTGTGTGTGTTCCGTATACTTAGATCTGTAGTTTGATTTAGAACATCAATGCTTTTAGATAACGTGCCTGAACCGATCAACTTTTGATATAGGAAATGTTCAAAACATTATCCAACAATACAAAATTTTATCCTTTCTTTACTAATAAAGAGACTGATATGATTTTGTATATCAGGTTCGGTATCTAACAACATTCGTTCAGAATCAATATATCGGTAATACAGGGTGACAGTGACCGACAGACTTGGCTGCAACTCTTGCCCCGTTTTCTGCCTCATGAAACTTATCACCCGTTCTCAGTTCTCTACCTTTCTGTAGCCCTATGTAACAGATTACATATCTGGGATCCTGATCCGGTATCATATACCCAGGACGTAAAGGATACTGAGAAACAGTTCTGTATAATGAACATACCCGAAGATGATGCATCAGCATGCACTTTCTTCGTTTGGGCGGCATGGGAAATCTGGTATTCCCCAATTTCCTGCTCTGTCTTATAACATTTATAAGTTGGAGCGGGACTAACGTTCCCCAGCTCAGTATAACAAGCGGGTTCGGTCAATAATCCGTATTATTATCTTGATTAAGGCGTGATATGGTCGCTACTTGGAGAGAGAGAGAAGAAAACACTCAGCGTGCGCTCTGCAAGAATAGATTGGTTATTATTTTATCTAATCAGGATGGCTCCCACTGCTTTTTATCAAATCTTCCTTCAAACCCTAAAAGGAAAGACTAGCCGGGATTAATTACACACTACAAGTTCGCCAATCTTTCAGCCAGGCCAGTGTCGGTACTTTGAGGGAGGTCCCCCGTGCTTTCGCACGAACCTAATTAATGTAAACCTCATTTTCCCAGAGGCGTAACCTCGTTGACACCTTTCTAGACACCTACTTGATCGGCTAGTTGTAATGTATAAAACTCTCCCAGGAGTAACTTTTACTCGCAGCGGGTATCGGGATCCAACTATCTCATAGAAGGTATGCAATCTCATTGCAAATTTCAACACTTGAAATTCCCGATAATATTTTGCCCCTAGCTCGCTATGACCTTGACGAATGCCAAACAACCCATAGTCCACTAGTCAAGTTCAACCCGTACATTACTTGATCGAATTAAACCCACCCGCACGACCCTTGACGAATGCCAAACAACGCCGTACGAATACCCTAATCCAATCTGCATCATATGCATAAGCAGATAAATACTAGTTAGCTACCGCACACTACGCCTTGACGAATGCCAAACTACCGCAGCACGAATACTAACTAGTACTTATCTGTAATGACGGAGGGCTACGACAGGTTTTTCTTAAAACCTATTGCGTAATGAACTTGATATCGTTGTAGGATCGAATGAATTTGAAATGGAGTGCTTTTGAGGCTTTTCTAGTTTTGCTAAAGGAGTCACTCCCGGTGAAGGGATCGTCGGTCCTTTCCTCGTCGAATGAGGTGCGGGATATATCATATATATCACTGTGCAAAGCAAAAACTCTTAAAAGCAATCAAAAGACAAACCGAGGGTTGTAGCATCTGCCAGTTATTGCTAAAGGAGTCACTCCCGGTGAAGGGATCTCGGTCCTTTCCTCGTCGAATGAGGTGCAGGATATATCACATATACCGCTATGCAAAGCAAGAACTGTAGCTACCTGTTTTTATTTTGAAATTCGATTCTACAACATCTTAGGTTTCTTTTAATTTCATTAATCACATTAATGAAGTCCCATCATTTAATTACCTAAACATCACAGATAGATATGACGTACACTTATGCCATCTGCATTCGCCTCGATGTCCCCTCGTGCACCGTTAGGTTAGGTAACTAACGGCAGAGCGGGGCAGGGCTAGCGCGGGTGTAAAACATAAGTAACGTCTATACAATATATCATATATTCTATATACTATATCTATCAAAGAACATCACATGATCGCATCACAGATATCGCAGCAGAAGAAACATATGAAATATTGGATATACTAGGAAGTCCGTGTTTTCAATACGAGCCAGTATAAAACACGGATTCCACGGTCGTGATGAATAGCCAAACCCACACCCCTAGACCCCTACAAGAGCGGCAAGCAACCCTACCAATTCTGGAGTTAGGAGACCCGACCTCGACTCCTCGAGTTGGTCTCCCTCTGGATTCCAGAACCCGGTTACTTGTGCCCTCCTCCTTGGGTCTATCCTAGTGCAGAAAAGTAAATAATATACAAGAGGTGACAACTCCCGCAACCTGGAAGCGCCCCAATAAAAGAATATTACATACAAGTTTTTACATGAATGAAAATGAAAAACACTCATCTCACATAAAAACCCCCGGCTATTCAAACACGACGATCCAATATAACATATCCAGCAACACATAACATCACATGTCATCAACGTAAGTAAATATGCGCATCCCAATTGTCGTTGACATATAGCAACGAAACCGGCGATATCACATATTACACTTACGGTCACAGAAAAGAAAGTGTAAAACTACAACAGTTGGAATCCGCAACCACCTCAGACATCACATGTCTGACCAAATGAATTACTTAGACATCGCATGCCTAACAATTATAAACCCCGCATTTTAGTCTCAAAATCGAAAACTCTTTTCAATATCAAGTCGGGCAATTTAACAAGATTCCCGACATCCTGATCGAATACTCGTCGCAAACTTCAGTAGACGGCTGCACCCCCGATACTGTCGACGAAGTGCACCAAGGCGGAACACCGCTACCGCGAGCACCGGACGGATGCTTTCGGCGACGGGGTTCTCCTACAGTCACTTGGTCGGGGCTATGGAGTGAAGCTGTCTATTAAGTTTACCCGGCGAGTATCCGCGTACGCTACGTGATTGCGACGGACTTTTGATCACATCAAAATTCCGTGGCAACCGATCAAGTGAGACTAAACTGCTACGTTTATAATATTCATTTAGTTATCACATAACTACTTGTGAATTCCAATTATTGTATCCGATTCCGGATAAACAGAAAATGTTAAACTTTCCGATCAAACAATCGAACACCCAAGTTTTCCCGATACAGATCAACACATGAAACAAGTCTAACAACATTCCGTTCGTGCCTCAGTACCAACGGTCCAGCCGTAGAAGGGTCAAGCCAACGCCTCACATGTGGCACGCCGTACTGCCCCAAACCCGAAGGTTCAAAGGGCAGTTCAAGACGGTCACATAATCGAGTTAAGGTTTGTGTCTTCTAGAGGGACCATCGCGTTACTTGCACTACTTAGAACGTCGTTAAACTACGAAAAAATCCAACACTTGGAAATTTCCCGACAGGGGAAAAATTGGGTATTTATATCCGGTCGAACTTTTTAACATATTCTAAAATTTATCCGGAAAGCCACACAGACAAAATTTGATACCCCGATCGAAACACCGAAGCTCCAAAACATTCCAGATTATTCAACACTTGAATAAAATTTTAAAAATATCCAGAGAACTCAGCACAGCTAAATAGGAATTACTGTGCAAACGTCCCCACATAAAACGACAAAACGGCCGCTTTTCCGCCGCACGAGGCATGCTCGTGCCGCGGAAACGCGGCGCTTTAATGGAATTAGGGCTACGGGTTGCACAGTTACTCTTAGATTTTCCTGCATGTTTTTCTGAATATTTTTAATGTGGAAAAATGCACTGTTTTGAAAAAAGTACAGAGAGCATGTTTGTTTTGGAGTTCCGGGTTCATTCGGACTTCAATTTCCGTCTGGACTTCGCCTAAGGCTCTAGCTAGGCTCTGATACCACTGTAGGGTTCCTAGGCACTCTAGTGAGGTCTCCCAAGCCATCAACCATGGCAATTTCAAAAATTATGGTGCCTACAAACCCTAAACTACGGATCGATAACTAGATGTCTAGGCGAAAAAGAACTAGTTAACACTTAACTATTGGGAATACGGAAATACAACCTTTGTAGATCCGGTCCTCCACCTCCACGGCTCTGCAACGAGGTCGTCTCCGCTGTCCAAATCAAATCCGGGCTCTAGAGTCGGCTTCGTCGGAGAATGGGCAAGCTAGGTCGTCGATGTCCATGCCGAAGATGATCTACGTCGAGGCATCGCTAAATCAAGCTTCGACTTCACCAAGTCAAGAAACTTGTGAAGTAAACACACTCTACTACTTGGCAAGAGGTAGAGGATGAAGAAATAGGAAGTGGGTTAACTTTAGAATTGGATTTCTCACTTGTTTTCATCAATCACCATTGATGAAGAATGGTTTTCTTCAATGAAGAAGATGAAGAAGAAGAAGCTAGTATTATGATAAGTTCAAAGAATAAGAAAAGAAAATGAATTCTTATCATAATTTTAACTAGAGTCAAGTGTAGAGAATGAATCATGGTTAGTGGGAATGGTTAGGGTTAAGGATGAGATAAGAATGGTTGACTTGAACAAAGCTTCATGAAGCTTCAACTAAAGAACAAAATTAGCCACCATTCTTTTCTCTTTTCTTTTATTCATTTATCAAAAATAAAAAGGATAATTAAATAAGATAAATGAATAATAAATAATAAACCCTAACCATTTCATTAACCAAGGTTTAATCTTTACACTTGAACCCTAGCATGACATGTATCATCAAACATGATACAATCAAGTGCACAAAAGTATATCGCATATACAATGCGCCCATCCGAGTGAGAAAATCCATCTTAAGTAAACCGATACTAGTTGATGCAAAGTAATATATCAAATATATAAATATGCATTAAATCATTAAATCAACACTTGATTCAATGATCCGGTTATGTCGCACACAACCGACTAGTACTACTACTGTGTCACACTCTGGGTTTTTGAACTCCGCTCAAGTGTTGAGCTTTAGTGAATCTTGGGTATTTGATCGTTCGTTCGAAAACTTTAATACTGTCTGTTTATCTGGAATGTGATGCAATGTGTGGAATTCATATTACTAGACATGAAATACGAAGTATGTGATATTTCGCATTTGCGATGTCTAAAGAGAATGTGGATTCCAGATATTGCAGTTTTACACTTTCTTTTCTGTGACCGTAAGTGTAGTATGTCGATATCGCCGGTTTCGTTGCTATACATCAACGACAATTGGGGTATGCATACTTACTTACGTTGATGATATGTGATATTATGTGTTGCTGAAATATTATGTGCAGGATTGTCGCGATTGAATAGCCAGGGGGGTTTATGTGAGATGAGAGTTTTATATTTTCATTCATGTAAATTCAAATGTAATGTAATATTCTTTTATTTGGGGCACTTCCGGGTTGAGGTCGATGCCACCAGTGTTGTATATTATTTACTTTTCCGCATTATGATGGACCCAAGGAGGGGAGCACAGGTGACCGGGTTCTGGGGTTCAGTGGGAGGCCATCTTGAGGAGTCGAGACCGGGTCTCCTAAACTCCAGAATTGGTAGGGTCGCTTTCCGCTCTCATAGGGGTCCAGGGTGTGGGCTTGGCTATTCATCGTGAGTGTGGAATCCGTATTTTCAATTATTGGCTAAGTATTAAATACGGACGTCCTAGTATACCCCACATTATATCTATGTTTCTGCTGCGATATCTGTGATGTGATCATGTGATGTGCTATGATAGATATAGTATATAGTATATATGATATATTATATAGACGTTACTTATGTTTTGCACCCGTACTAGCCCTGCCCTGCTCTGTCGTTAGTTACCTAACCTAATGGTGCATGAGGGGACATCGAGGCGAATGCGGATGGCATAAGTGTACGTCGTATTTATCTGTGATGTTTAGGTGACTTAAATGATGGGAATTCATTAATGTGATTAATGAAAGAAAAGAAACCTAAAAGATGTTGTAGAATCAAATTTTCAAAAAGGGTAACTACAGTTTTGCTTTGCATAGTGGTATATATAATATACCCTGCACTTTATTCGATGGGGAAAGAACCGAGATCCTTTCACAAGGAGTGACCTTTTTAGAAAAATTGGCAGATGCTACAACACTCGGTTTGACTTTTGACTGCTTTTGGAGTTTTGCTTTGCACAGTGATATATATGATATATCCCGCACCTTATTCGATGAGGAAAAAGCCGAGATCCCTTTACCGGGAGTGACCTCTTTAGCAAAACTAATAAAAGCCTCAAAATCACTCCATTTCAAAATTTCACTTGATTCTACAACGATATCAAGTTCATTACGCAATAGGTTTTCAGAAAAACCTGTCGTAGCCCTTCGTCATTTCAGATAAGTTGTATATAGTATTCGTGCTACATTTGTTGGCTTCCGTCAAGGTGTAGTGTGCGGTAGCTATATGCTGCTTATCTGCTGCATATGATGCGACTGGATTAGGGTAGTCGTACGACTTTGTTAGCTTTCGTCAAGGGTCGTTCGGGTGGGTTTAATTCAGTCAAGAAATGTACGGGTTGAACTTGACTAGCGGGCTGTGGTTTGTTGGCTTTCGTCAAGGTCATAGCACGTTAGGGGCAAAATATTATCGGGAATTTCAAGTGTTGAAATTTGCAAAGAGATTGCATACTTTCTATGAGATAGTTAGATCCCGATACCCACTGCGAGTAATTGTTACTCCTGGGAGAGTTTTACACAGGACAATTAGCCGATCAAGTAGGTGTCTAGAAAGGTGTCAATGGGGTTACGCCTCTAGGAAAACGAGGTTTACTTTAATTAGGTCCGTGCGAAAGCACGGGGAACCTCCCTCAAAGTACCGACACTGGCCTGGCTGAAAGATCGACGAAGTTGTAGGGTGTAATTAATCCCGGCTAGTCTTTCCTTTTAGGGTTTGAAGGAAGATTTGATAAAAAACAGTGGGAGCCATCCTGATTAGATAAAATAATAACCAATCTGATCTTGCAAGAGCATACGCTAAATTGTTTTCTTCTCTCTCTCTCCAGGTAGCGACCATGTCATGCCTTAATCAAGATAATAATATGGATGTATTGACTGAACCCGCATGTTATACTGTGCTGGGGAACGTTGGTTCCGTTCTTTCTTATAAGAGTTATAGGAATGAACAGGACATAGGAGAATACTAGGATTCCCATGCAACCCGAATGAAGAAAGTACATGATGATGCATTTTCTTCGGGTATGTTCGTTACAGAGAACTGTTTCTCCATTTGCCCTACGTCCTGGGTATTAGATACCGGGTCAGGATCCCATATATGTAATCAGTTACATGGGCTTAGGAAAGGTAGAGAACTTGGAGAAGGTGATAAATACATTAGAGTTGGAAATGGTGCAATTGTTGCAGCTAAGACTGTCGGGGAATATCACCTTGCATTACCAACTGGTAATACATTGGTTCTGAAGGAATGTTATTACATGCCAAACCTGATATGCAACATTATATCGGTTTCTTTGTTGAGTAAAGAAGGATATAATTTTGTATTACAGGATAATGTTACGAACATTTTCCATAACCAAAAGTTGGTTGGATCAGGCACGTTGTGCAATGGCATTTATGTTCTAAATCAATCAACAGTTCTGAGCATAACAAACACACACAAGAGGAAGAGTTCAGAACTGAACGAATCCTTCTTGTGGCATTGTAGACTGGGTCACATCAATGCGACACGACTGGCTAAGTTGCATAAGGATGGATATTTGAAACCGTTCAAATTTTCATCTTACGACACTTGTCAGTCATGTCTCAAAGGAAAGATGACCAAAACTCCGTTTACGGGACACGGAGAAAGAGTTACCGAACTCTTGGGGCTGATACATAGTGATGTATGCGGTCCCATGTCTACACATGTCAGGGATGGTTCTTCGTACTTCATTACAATCACTGACGATCTCTCAAGATACGGACATGTGTTCTTGATAAGAGACAAGTCTGAAGCTTTCGAGAAATTTAGAGAATATAAACAAGAAGTCGAGAACCAAACCGGAAAAAGTATTAAAATCCTTCGATCTGATCGAGGAGGTGAATACTTGAGCAGTGAATTCCTGGACTTCCTAAAAGAGAATGGGATTCTCTCTCAGCTGACTCCTCCATATACACCACAGCACAACGGTGTATCAGAACGGAGGAACCGCACCCTATTAGATATGGTGCGCTCTATGATGAGCACAGCTGAGTTACCTATTTCCTTCTAGCGGTATGCGCTTGAAACAGCCATATATCTATTGAATATGGTCCCCACCAAATCTGTGCCTACCACTCCATATGAGATATGGAAAGGGAAGAGACCATGTCTTAACTATGTTAAGATATGGGGTTGTCCAGCCTATGTCAAACGACAAAATCCGGACAAACTCGAGGCACGGTCTGTTCTATGCAAATTTATAGGATATCCCAAGAATTCATAAGGGTATATCTTCTACCACCCTGAGGAACAAAGAGTGTTTGTTTCTCGGCATGCCACCTTTTTAGAGAAGGAATTTCTTGAAAAAGAGATTAGTAGTCATGAGGTAGAACTGGAAGAAGTTCCAGCTACAAAAGCTGCAACAGAAGATCTGGTGGAACCAGAGGATTCCGTAGTTCCCAATGAACCCCAGCCACTCCGCCGATCTAGTAGGGTTCCTCGCCCACCTGAGAGATACTACGGTTTTCTCATGGATGGTGGGAGCGAGGATTGCATCATGGAGGATGATGACCCAACTAGCTTCGAGCAGGCCATCACGAGTGGGGACTCAGTGAAATGGCTGGATACAATGAGGTCCGAGATAGAATCCATGTACACCAACAAAGTATGGACTTTGGAAGATGCTCCTGAAGGGGTAAAACCCATTGGGAGCAAGTGGATTTTCAAGAAAAAACTTGGTGTAGATGGGAAAGTGGAGACTTTCAAAGCTAGACTTGTTGCAAAGGGTTTTCGTCAAAGACCGGGTGTGGACTATGACGAAACCTTTTCTCCAGTGGCTATGCTCAAATCCATCCGGATCATGCTTGCCATCGCTGCATATCATGATTACGAAATATGGCAAGTGGATGTTAAGACCGCCTTTCTAAACGGTGATTTAGAAGAGTGCGTGTACATGACTCAGCCAGAGGGCTTCGTAGATAGTGGGAGCAGCGGGAAGGTGTGCAAGCTGCTTAAATCCATTTATGGATTAAAGCAAGTATCGCGGAGTTGGAACATCTTCTTTGACGTCGTTATCAAAGAGTTTGATTTCGTCAAAAACGTAGATGAAACTTGTATTTACAAGAAGGTAGCGGAGAGTAAGGTTGTCTTCCTTGTATTGTACGTGGACGACATACTCTTGATAGGAAATGATATTCCTATGCTGCAATCGGTCAAGCTCTTCTTATCACATAGATTCTCAATGAAAGATCTTGGTGATGCCTCCTGCATATTGGGAATTAGGATCTATAGAGATAGATCCAATCGGATATTAGGATTGTCCCAATCCAGGTACATTGACACCATACTAAAGAGGTTTAGTATGGAAGAATCCAAGCGTGGGAACTTACCTACGATCTCTGGAGTCACTCTCTCCAAAGAGATGTCTTCCAAGACTGATTTGGAGAGAGCTCGCATGCAAGGGATACCCTATGCTTCGGCTGTAGGCTCTATCATGTACACGATGCTATGTACCAGACCCGATGTAGCATACTCACTAAGTGTAGTGAGCAGGTATCAAGCTGATCCTGGAAAGAGTCACTGGACAGCTGTGAAGAGCATTCTCAAGTACTTGCGAAGGACTAAAGAGATGCTCTTGGTGTATGGTAACGGAGAACTCCAAGTGGAGTCCTTTACCGATTCGAGCTTCCAGAGTGATAAGGACGACTCTATGTCGCAGTCGGGATTTGTCTTTACCCTTTACGGAGAGGCGGTTAGCTGGAAGAGTTCCAAGCAGGAAACCGTGGCAGACTCGACGATGGAGGCTGAATACATCGCTGCCAACGATGCTGCCAAAAAGGCTGTCTTGATCAAGAAGTTCATTACTGAACTTGGAGTGGTTCCATCTATTGAGCATCCAATACCTTTGTATTACGATAACAATGGAGCGGTGGCTTTGGCCAAGGAACCCAGGTCCCATCAGCGATCCAGGCATATTCTGAGGCGGTATCACCTGATCCGGGAGATAGTTGATCGCCGGAAGATCGAGGTCAGGAGGGTTGACATGAAGAATAACACAGCGGATCCACTCACGAAGGCCATTCCCCCAGATACAGTTTGAGAGACTCTTCGGGATGCTCGGTATGCGATACTACAGCAGCTGGACCTAGTGCAAGTGGGAGATTGTTAGTTGTATGTATGCCATAGAGGCTAGTATTGTACAGATGATGTATATTATATTGGATGCTTGGACATATATAGAGATGACTTTCTTGCTCGATATGATTGTATGCTATCTGATTGCTCTTTATCTTAACATGTATACTTGTCTCTTTATATTGTCTTATGGTTACATGTTGGTAAAGCCCTTAGGATGTGTACTTGACTACCTGGACTATGATACGGATCATACTAGTGGGGACATGGTAGTCCATAAGTACATCCTTCAAGGTCCCTAGTCGTAGGTGTATCGAGATGGGGCATCGATGTACCAGTGTAGACTAGCGTATACGCTTCTCGACCCATGAGATGGGCGATGGATGATCCCATATCCATTGGTGTTTGACATCAGAGATGGTATACGGGTGCTCAGTGGAGACTGGGTACACTGGACGGACTCGCCGAGAACTCCCAGATGGTATTATACCTCACGTCAGATGGCAATTCTCTGGTGACACTTGTACAGGATAGTCTGTAGACCCGAGATCGTCATAGAGTCTTGTGTGATTCCCACTATACTTTGATTTCCACCTTACCACGTCCATGAGGGCGTGCAAAACGGTGGTTTTTGGGTACAGTCCTGAGTCACATGGAGGAAATGAGCGATAGGAGGGGTTTCGTCTCTCCCAGTATTGGGGGTTGATGTTGCGCTGTCCTCGATTGGCCGTAACAGGGAAGTCCCTGGCCAGGGCTGATTCAGAGATTTGCTGATAAGTGTTACCAGTAGTTTCTCGACCCGTTATGAGCCTCACATCGACATGACTTATCAGTTATTGGGGTCTTACGTTTACCACCCCTAGACTTGATATGCGACATATCAGACGAGGAGACCAGACTGTGCGAGAAGTGTTGCTGATTGGCTCGACGGGAGTTGTAGCAGGTTCGCCTGTTTTCTTCTGATCGCTCAATACCCGGGTGGCCGTTACGTTTAGCTAACCGCTTGCGGCTTGGGGGTGCTTGATATGATAATCACCCACTGCCGGCGTATTGACGAGTCTTAGAGTCCCACAATGGAGTTTCCTTAGTCCAGGCGAAACATTGTGGTGCGCATATGCGATATGCGCATGGACCCGATTAAAATGCACGTATAAGATACCGTATATTGATCGGGCGGCTTTCTTTTGGTGGGGTCATATGTGATATGGCCGGATTGATAAATCAAGTGTTGATTTATCATTTAACCATTAGTTTCTCACTTGAAATCCTTTCTTGAGTTTGATGGATGTATGCATGCATGTATGCCTTCTTTATAAATTCATGCACATATGGATGTGCATACACACATACATACATACATACATACATCCTTCATGGTTGTACATACATGAAAATGGTGGCAATATAAGACTCACACCATGGTTTTATATATGGATTTTATTGTATTTGATTTAAAACAAAAAGGAAAAAGGAAAATGGTTATCATTGATTTGTTTCTACACTCTTCTTTTGACCTAACCATCCTCACCCACCTTTTAACCTTGGGTAAACTTTCCTTTTGTGCTTTAACTCAAGTTCAATAAAATATTCATTGTTTAACCATGGTTTGAGATGAGAACAAGAAAATATATATACATATATTTTCATTTTTCTTAACAAGGGTTATTCTTTTCACTCTTGTTAAAGATATAGCCATCATCTTCTTCTTCCTCTCTCATTTGCTCTCTAGATTTTTGTAGTGAGCAATATACTCATCAAGTTAGGATTTTGAAGTGAGAAAGAGAACCACAACACCATTCTACGCAAGTCTAGCCCACTTGTTTGGAGTGTTAGCTTCTTTTCATTCTATTGATCGGGTGAAGTTACAAGCTTGGACAAAGCGGACTCCGAGTGGATCATCGTTGACCTAGAGGAGTTCAAGCGGACCCGTTTCCAAACCCCAAGTAGCCGAGGAGTCTAGCGTAGGGAGCTACAAAGTTTTTACTTTCAAAACCCTAGCTTTTCTTGCTTATGTTGATGTGCAAAATTTTGAAACCCTAATTTTTCTAGGAACGATCCGATGTTTGTTAACTTAGCACCCTAAAAACTCAATCTTTGGTACATGTGATGCTTCCAAACCCTTAATGAGGTGCTAGACTAACCCAGCACTTGTGCCAAACCCCAATTCAAAATCAAGATCAATATCCCGAGTGCAATTCAAGCAAGAGAGCCTTCAACCTTTAGAAGCGACGCCGGATTTCAACGGAGCAAGAGATCCAAGCCGATCCGCGACTCAAGGAGCCGAGCGAAGCCGAAATCGATGATCTAGTTCCTTCCTTTTGTAAATTCAAGAGAGTTGTAAGGAAATTTTTCGATAAATAAAGGTGAAATTTCTATATCTTGCTTATCTTTTAATTCAAGTATTATGATTCAATCTCAATTTGTGATTGCGTTTGTTATGATGATGTTTGAGTAAACTCCGCTCGTATAGGAGTTGTGACGATCAATAGAATGATGATGATTTAGATTCTTCTACAATTCTTAAATCCTATAATGATTGTAAATTCTAGTGAATCAAATGATCGATGACCTAGTTTCGGGATAATCCTTTCTTGATCGTGTTCACTCGAAACTAGGGAACAACGATTGATCATTTGATTAATTAGAAGCTAGAATTTGAATGAGATTCATCGAAAGGATTAAGGATAAGACGAGGAAACCATAGCTTCTTCGCAAAAATCCTTTGTCCTCGATCAATCAACATCGATCTAGTATCAATTAGTTAATGGATGAGAACATGAAATATTTAGATCTCATCACATCTATAGATCCGATCTACTCCTACGAGCCATACTTTGAATCTTGATTGTTGGTTGGAAATCATCACAAATTACCACTTCTTGATTTTTAATGCTTTCTTTTAGATCGAGATTTTTCTCTTTCTTGAAATGCAATTTTAAATCATGAATTGTTTTCTTTTCTTTTCCTTAAATTTTCGACTCATCTAATTCGAAACACGAACGATTACACTTTCCCTGTGGACGATCCGCACTTACTAACGTGCTACATTCGACACCGTTATTGATTGCGGTCAAATAATTTTTGGTTGTGATTTCTACATAATATTCTCTACTACACAACGAGAAAACGTTTTCAATCAAATAGCGCCGTTGCCGAGGATAGTGCGCTAATTGTTCGTATTTTGAAATTTGAGTTGAAAAGTTTATTCCATTACAATTTTTAGATCAAAACTTGCGCAAACACTAATACGTGTTGTTGTGATTTGATTGCGAGGAAATCTGGAATTATTGGAGCTGGAGAAAAAAAATTCTGAATATTCCAGAAGGCTAAAGGGAGAAACAGAAGCATTGTCCTGAAATTCTGTGCAGTGATCTCTTTCCCCCACCGCGATTCCGCGGCAAAGACCCACCTACTGCGGCGGTTCCGCGGCTTCCCTGCTTCTTCACTACACCAATTTTTCTCTGTGAGTCTCTATCTTTCTTATCTCCTTCTCTGTCTACTCCAAATAACAATTTCCTGCATGTTTCTTTGCAAATAATCGCAGCGCCGCAAAAGCAAAATAAATTGTGCGTGTTTTGATTTTTGGTTATTTGCATATTAATACGGATATTAAGGGGCACGGCCAAATCCAGATTAGGTGGGGAGTTCATTACCCTTCCTAGGCCCCAAAAATCACAAACCTGCATCCGCATTACCCTCATTAACTAAAAAATATCTAGAGATGACTCTAAGGACCGTCGCGCTCACTTAGGACAGAAGAAGGCCGTGGGTAATTCATTGCTTATCCACGTTTCTTTTTGTGGTGTCTAAGGAAAGTGTGTCGAAGGCTAGTGGTTACTTAATTAGGCCCACTACTTACGTAGTGGAGAACCTCCCACTTACCTGGCACTTACCTGGCCACAGGAGAAACAAAGAGGTAGTGGAGGATTTTATCCTGCGACTTGTCTTTTGGAAGTTAGGAGCGGTCTAAAGCCTGACCTAGGTGACCACTAGATATTAGGGTTTTGCTTGTTGCATTTGTTGTGATCGCATCATTTTTTCAAAAATCCGTATCATTTTTCAAAAACAAACACCAATCACATTCATTCATTTCCCCTAATTATTACCAACGCTGCCACTTGTGCTACAACCATTTAGCACAATGTTAGGCTGGACACGGGATTCCATTTCCCGTCTTGTCCGCGTTTCTTTTATCGACCCCAGAGTCGGTAATTCTTCGTCTTCTTCCCCACCACCCACCACGACCGCGATGGACCTAAATCCATCAAACTTAAACACCAATCTGCCACCACCCGCAGGTGCGCAGAATCCTCCATGCATCTCTCTCTAAGAGAGATGCTATCCTATACGTGTTCCCCTTCCCACCTGTCTTTCTATACCACCAGCCAACGAGGAAAAATTTTGAAATCAACCCCCAATTCATCAAACTATTACCCAAATTTCACGGTCTTGATTCTGAAAACGCATACTTGTTTATTTCCAAATTCGAAAACGTATGTGCTTTGATGGGAAATTCACAACTGTCTTTGGATGCTCTGCGTTTACATCTTATCCCATTCACTTTGTGCGACTTAACCGAGAAGTGGCTTTACATCACACCCGCACATTCTATTTCAACATGAGACGAATTCGTTGCAGTATTCCTTAAGAAATTTTATCCCAATCACAAGACCGCCCGTGTTCGGAGCGAAATCTTTAAATTTACCCAACTTCTCAATGAACCATTTTGGAAATGCTTTGAACGGTTCAAGGATCTTCTTATCCAATGCCCTCATCACGGAATCTCCAGATGGGATTTGTGTCGAATTATCTATGAGGGTATTGATCTCACTACTAGACAGATGCTTGAAACCATGTGTCATTGCCAATTCCTATCTAAAGATGATGGTGAAGTTTGGAAATACCTAGAAGATTTAGCTCAAAACACATCACAATGGGAAAGTGTTAGATACCACCGCCTAGGGAAGATGTCAATCAGCTCGATGTTTCCGTCACAATGAAAGCCGAAATGGCCGCAATACAAAGGAAACTCGACGCTATAGAAAACAAAATCTCTTCAGCCTCCCTAAACCAATCCACACTTCCCAAAACAGTGTGTGGCTGCTGTTCAAACCCTTCACATTTGACGGAAGAATGTCCCTTGAATGTACCGTTTCATGGTCACACTAATGCTGCACTTCAGCAAAGACCTGGAAACTATCCCTCTTCTTCCTCATATAATCAAGATTGGAGGAATCACCCGAACTTTGCTTGGAACCAATCACAATCTCAAAACACGGTTCCAACCCAAAACAATTTCCAAAGGGTCCCTCCACCACAACAGCAACCATTTCAATTAAGTCAGCACCCCTTCCAACCGCAAAACTTTCAAAATCTTGCCAACACTTTTGCACCACATGAAAACTCTTTGCAATTGGCCGGTACTAATAATACCTCTGCACTGGTGCAAACCTTGGTTACTTTCACGAAACAATCCATCCAAGAGTCGGCAAGTTTTCAATCTTCCATCGATAATATGATAAAGATCATTCTCACTCAAAATGAGAATATCAAATCGATGGAAGCACAAATTGTACGAATAACAGTCGAATTAAGTGCTAGTGAAAAAGGGGATCTTCCATCTCAACCCTTACCTGATCCTGGACCTTCACATTGCACTAATGTTGATGCTTTTACAACGTTGAGATCTGGAAGAGTGCTAGACAATCATTCGGGTAAACAAATTGAGAATGATGAATTGATCATTAACACCCCGGTTTCCACTTCCACTTCCACTCACACTTCTACTCCTTACCCTATTTCGTCTAAATTACCGTCTTCTTCCGAGCCTATTCTCCGTTTTCCCAAAGGCTCGAACCCTTCACCCACTTCATCCTTCCCACCCCCACAACCTTCTCCACAAATGTTGGACCCAACACTTATTGATAGAGCTCCATTTCCAAATAGGTTGAGGCCCAAGAAACATGATGCCCAAATGGAGAAGATTGTGGACATGTTTAAGGAAGTTAACATCAACATCCCTCTCCTAGATGCAATTCAACAAGTTCCATCCTATGCAAAAATTCTTAAGAACTTGTGCACTAGGAAGAGGAAGAAACAAGTGCCCCAGAAAATTTTCATGGCAAAGACTGTAGACACGGCTTTCCACCAACAATTACCGAGGAAACGTAAGGATCCTGGACATCCTACAATTTCCATTTCTATTGGGGAAAAACACATCAACCGTGCTCTACTAGATCTTGGCGCTAGTGTTAACTTGCTTCCATACTCAGTCTATGAGCAACTAGGTATCGGAGAGTTGAAGCCAACCTATTGCACTCTCCAAATGGCTGACCGATCAATCACCAAACCTAGGGGTGAACTGGAGGATGTGTTAATAAAAATCGGGGAATTTATATTCCCTGTGGATTTTATTGTAATTGATACACAGCCTGTAGCGAACCCACGGAATCAAATTCCGGTGATTTTAGGTCGCCCCTTTTTGGTCACTTCCAATGCTATCATCAACTGTCGTAATGGTTCTATGACCCTATCTTTTGGGAATAGGTCAATAGAGCTGAACATTTTGTTGGAGATAGTGCCCTCAGAGTCAATTATTGGATCACACGCACGTGATTGCAATGATTGAGGGAGGACCTATCCCGGTAAAACAGTCTTACTCGAGATGATAGTATGCTATCTGGTTTACCTTTATCATCGTGTACTGCTTTAGGTGACCTGACAGGTCGCTATTGCACGTTGATAGAGCCCCTAGGATTCTTGCTTGACGACCAGCAGTATGAGGGCGATCATATACGTGAGAGCTGGGGTCTACAAGCTTATCCTTAAATGGTCCCTAGTCGTGGAAGTTTCGAGACAGGGCATCGATTTTCCAGAGTAGACTAGTGTATACAGTCGAGACCCCGACGAGGGGCGGTGGCCGGTCTCACAAGCCACTGGTGTCAGTTGGTTCACCTAAGATGTATACAGGTGCTCATTGGGTTATGAGTACACCGGACAGGACTCGCCGGGAACATGCTGGTTGGTCTTATACCTGACGTCAGATAGCAGTTCCCAAGTGACATGTGTGCAGGTTAGTTCATCGACCTGGGGATCGTCATTTGTCTCGTGTGAGTTCCCACTTTGCTTTGATTACTACCCTACCACGGCTCAAAGGAGTCGTGCAAACAGGTTTTAGTTGGGTACAGTCCCGAGCCACATGGAGGCAGTGAGCGGATCTTCAGGGGTTTCGTCTCTCCCGGTATTGGGGGTGAGGTCGCGCTGTGTCTAGGAGAGCCATTACACGAAGTCCTTGGCCAAGGCAGGAGATTTGCTGGTAGGTATTCCAGTAGTATCTCAGGGTGTTCTGGGCTACACTCCGACACGACTTGTACCGCTTTTGGCGGTCTGACTTTTACCCACCCCCTAGGCCCGACATGCGATGCTCATAGACGAACGGACCGGACTGTACGGATATTGTCACTGACAGGCTCAGTAGGGTGTCAGGATGAGTTCGCTCATCGACGTCCCTTTTAGTCAATAGCTGGTGGCCCGTTACGTATTGGCTTATACCTCTGACGTGCTAGTGGTTAAATCCACAGCCATAGTATTGACGAGTCTTTAGAGTCCACCACACTTTCAGTTACTCAGCTTTCGGGCGAAACGCTGTAGAGGCCGTATGGAGATATGGCAGGGTCCGATCAGATACGTGCGGTATTGCACGGATCAGGATCGGACGGTTTGTACTAGAGGCCGTATGGATATATGGCAAGGTTCGTTCGGATACGTACGGTATTGCACGGATCAGGATCGAACGGATATTACTAGCCGGCTTTGGTTTAAGCCGGATCCTAGTTTAGTACAGTGTAGATTTTGTCTCATTTGCATTTGTATCCGGACGGAATACAGATGCGGGTGTGTATGCACAGTATCGAGGTTTTCCTGTAATTTATTACGGGACCAGTTTTCTGGAGTTGCCAGTTTGCATTCCGTTCCGGCCGGTTTTCCTTTGTTCTTTCCCGGCCGGACTTTTCAGATGGAGGGGGTTATTTGCAAGTTTGCAAATGACATTTTGTGGAGGGGTTTATTGAAAAATGATTTATTATGAGAGCATCTTTTGATACCATTCTTTTCTACATCATTCTTTTGCATTTATTATGATATGAAAGGGTATGGTTTGGATGTAAGTTTGATGATGATGATGTTTGTATATGATCACCTTCCACCTTTATCCTACAATCACCTTCCTTCATATCTTTGGTTCACCCTCCACCATTCTCACAATATATATGTGGCCGGCCAATTTTTTGAGAGGGAGAGAGCTTTGATTTTGGTGGTGTGGCAAATTACATTCATCTCATTTTTGATACAAGGAAAAATGAAAGCACCATTTTTCATACCTTCATTCCTCCATCTTCAAAAGGCAACCAATACCCCAAAGTGAGACATGCACTCTACACTACATTCTATAGCACATCTTGGGCATGTCGACTTGCCAGCTTCATGCCCGAGTTGCCTCGGTATAGAGGCGGGAGCCCGTAAAAGATGCAGGCGACGTGGTGCCCTTCCGGCGAGGAGATGGAGACCGGACATTCCGCAAGAGATCGGGACGACGACGAGAAGACCGGAGGACTCGGATCACTCGGTATATCTCTTCCCTATCTTGTTAGTTAGCTAGGACAAGTCTAATGGCCCGATCCGGGGTTTAGTGCGCGGTGGTGCCGGTTTGCTAAGTTCGCAAAATTAAAGTTTATCACCGCTTCCGCATTTGGCCGTCAGATTGACAACCGGGGCGCCGCCGTGCACTTACAGTGGTATCAGAGCCTCGCCATTAACTTCGTCTAGCTTTGTTTGATGTGTTTGCATTTCCGATCGACCAAAATTCCAAAAACCCGCGTTTTTCCTTACATCAGTTTTCTGTCAAAATTTTTTGAAGTCCAAAAATTTTTCAGGTTGTAAAAAACTAATGTACTGGAAATTCTAAGACTGCTGTAAAAATTCGATACAGTGAATCGACCACTGAAGCGCGGAACCGCGGCCAAACCCCCCCTTGGGCCGCGGTTCCGCCGCACATTGGTGTCCTCGCTGCATCAAAATTTTCCAGTGGGCTTCTGGGCTGATTTTAGGGGTTTTGGAATATTAATATTGGGCCCAGATTTTCTGTGAGTGCTACAGTATTGCTTGGGGGCCCACTTGTTAATTTTTGATCGATCGGATATTTTAAACAAATTATTTCACAGTATTTACATTATATCTGCGACCGTGAATGTCACTCGATCGGTAAATCTGGATGTTGCGGATTGGTCGTGGGGGATAGCCTGGATGCAATGCTAGTACAGTTTTGTTGTATTATGTACATTTGATATTGCGGGGCGAGCGTCCGACATGTGGACTGCCGTCACTGCCTGTTTGTATTAATATTAAGACAAAGCAAGGGATTAGTAAGAGGGCAAAGTAAATTACGACTGATATTCACGACAAAACCAAGTATTTCTTCGCCAATCCTAAATCACCTTTTTATTTCTCCAGGACACTCCGTATCACTACGAAGATCCACAGTTTATTGGATACTCCATCGTATGGTTATATACGAACTCGAAAGGAACTTGTTCCAGTTCGGGGATGGATTCTGGTTCAGGAGAAATAGGAATAAGGTTTATTCGGTTGTCTTTTATCTTCACCTTTTCTCGCATTGCGAGTGCTCCTAGGATTAGGACAGTACACCCTTTATGCTTATTGGATAGTCTTCTTCCAAACCATAGGCTGGTGCCGAACGGTAGGGAAGGAAGAAAACCATTTGGCCTAAAGGGGTGTGCAGAAGGTAATGACTAAAGACATATAAAGGGATTTGGAGAAGTGGCAAAGAATTATACGGTTATAGTTGTGAATCTGGATAATGGTAGAGGCATTACTAGGAATACCAGGATACCCTATCGAAACATTTCAATGTTTCAGTTCAACTGTGTACTGTTAAAAGAAAAATGATTTCCCGATTAGACACTTGCTCCAGGGTATGTATTTACCAGGTTTGATTCTCACATCTGTATGGTTTTACAGATGATGAGTGGGAGTAAGTTATTGGGAATTGGGTGATCATCCTCATTATATCGGGATTCGTTGTAATTGGTGATATTTGAGGAAGTCACCTGGGTTGTTTGCCGGACGGCAAATATTTGGTTTTGAATATCCGTTATTATGCACCAATTTCAAATTGATATATCTGTACGTCTATTTTTATAGAGTGAGACATACCTTTTTGAAATTATGTCTATGACATTTACCTATATCAGTGGATGGTTAGGTAAGGAGCATTGAACAGCGGTGTAATTCTTCATAACCATAGTACAGTTTTCAACCTACGACACACGGTGAATGAGTTACTACACTCAAGGGACTTATACAGAATATTGTATATTGTCCAGTGTCCATTAGGACAGAGGGGTTGGTCCTCATACTATATTCTGTTTACTTTTAACTACTCTAGTTCTTAGACATGTGTTTCGTAGAAACATAGGGTCTAAGTTTTGAGGAGTAATAGGTATATGAATAAAGTAGAGAACCAGGTGTAGCAAGTATCGGGATTCTTCAAAGTGATCGAAGATGTAGATACTTGTGTATGGTATTCAGTTGATAGTAATGATAAAGAGAAATTGCTTCTCTTTCAGGTTACTCATAATTGGAAGCATTTCTAAGTTGAGTAACGCTGATCGGCCTCTCTCCATTTAGTTGACATGCACTGGAGACAGTTGCATGATTTGAATCTGGTTAAATTAAATCAGTGCCTCTGGTTCTATATTGGATATAGAACAGTTCATATCTTAACGTTGTTAAGGTACGGGGAGTTGTCCGGCTTATGATTAAAACCAGACTCTGGATAACTCAAGGCACATTTCTGTAATGGCTGTTTGTGGGTTGACCCAGGCTATGATAAGGGTTGATTTTCTACCATCTGGCAGATCAATAGAAATATTGTTCTAGACTCGCCACAGTTTTATTAAAAATGAATTTTTTCAAAAACAGTAGTGGGAGTATGGTAGAACTGGAAGTGATTCCAGAACTGCAAACGATTACTGAAGATTTGATAAGGAACCTAAAGATTCAATCTGATTTGACATTCCATTGGCCACTCCACAGATAAGGTGGGTAACTTCAGGCACCCGAGAGGTACTCCGGTAGCCTCAAGGACGGTGACAGGGGAGTTCTTGTTTACCCACACTTGCCATTGTTGTTGTTCCAGGCTGCGAGACCCGGCAGGAGGATGAGTATAGCGTCGTTCTAAACTAGCTTTAGAAGTGCACATCTATATGACTCTGCCAGAGGGTTGTCGTAGTCAGTGGGAGCAGCGGAAGCATTGGTGGATATCAGGCTTATGTCTATTTATAGACTAAAGCAGATATAGCGGAGATAGATCATCTACTTCTGATGTGACAGTCATAGGTTTGACGTCATCAGAATAGGGGATGGATCTGTTGAGAAGGTAGTAGGAAGTGATATTCCTATACTACGATCGGTTATATTTTGGTCGTCACACAGTGGTTTCTCCACATGGGACTTGGACATTATATCAGACATACTGGTTACTAGATCTATGGTTTTAGATCTAGATTTGGGTGGTTTCCCAATCAGGATACTTTGACAGCATTCTAAGAGTATTTAGAATGGACGACTCCTGGCATGGTAGTGTACCTGCAGGTAATGGAGTCACCCTCTCTAAAGGTATCTTATAGACTAAAGTAGAGAGGGATGTGCATGATTGGCAGATCACTTGCTTAGGCAATTGAGTCAATCATGAGATGTCAAGTACCACACCAGATGTTGTTCTTGCACTAGATGCAATAAGTTGATATTGATCCAATCCTGGAGGAATAGTCGGAAGCAGTTTTAGAACATAAGTGGATGTTCTAGGGATATGATAACGACAGCCTCATTCGGGAGACTGTTATCATTCCAGGCTTCCAAGGTGACATGGACGACAAGGAGGTTGTCAGAGTTGTAGTTTTCCTTCTGACGAGGGGCAGTATTTTGGACAGGTGGTCCAAGGCTATACTGAGGGTGGCATGGCGCAGGATACTGATTAAGTTCAGTTGACGATACAGTCTAAGAAGTTTGGATTTGGAGTTCATTTATGAGCTCGGCCCCATCAGACATCCAGACATTCTAAGACAGGTATTGCTCATTTCGGGAGATGGCTTTCTCCGCGAACTTGAGATATAGAGAGAGACATAGAAAGAAACATCTGAGCGGATCCACTCACTGAGGCTATTCCTCGACCGCAATAGTTTCAGAAACGGGATTTGTGAGACAGACTAGTAGAGGAGTTGGGTGTTCGGTATCACACGGGCTGTGAGTATGCGACATCGCAATAATTAGCCTTGAGTGCAAGTGGGAGATTGTTGGAGATAGTGCCCTCAGAGTCAATTATTGGATCACAGGCACATGATTGCAATGATTGAGGGAGGACCTATCCCGGTAGAACAGTCTTACTCGAGATGATAGTATGCTATCTGGTTTACCTTTATCATCGTGTACTGCTTTAGGTGACCTGACAGGTCGCTATTGCACGTTGATAGAGCCCCTAGGATTCTTGCTTGACGACAAGCAGTATGAGGGCGATCATATACGTGAGAGCTGGGGTCTACAAGCTTATCCTTAAATGGTGCCTAGTCGTGGGAGTTTCGAGACAGGGCATCGATTCTCCAGAGTAGACTAGTGTATACAGTCGAGACCCCGACAAGGGGCGGTGGCCGGTCTCACAAGCCACTGGTGTCAGTTGGTTCACCTAAGATGTATACAGGTGCTCATTGGGTTATGAGTATACCGGACAGGACTCGCCGGGAACATGCTAGTTGGTCTTATACCTGACGTCAGATAGCAGTTGCCAAGTGACATGTGTGCAGGTAAGTTCATCGACCTGGGGATCGTCATTTGTCTCGTGTGAGTTCCCACTGTGCTTTGATTACTACCCTACCACGGCTCAAAGGAGTCGTGGAAACAGGTTTTAGTTGGGTACAGTCCCGAGCCACATGGAGGCGGTGAGCGGATCTTCAGGGGTTTCGTCTCTCCCGGTATTGGGGGTGAGGTCGCGCTGTGTCTAGGAGAGCCATTACACGAAGTCCTTGGCCAAGGCAGGATATTTGCTGGTAGGTATTCCAGTAGTATCTCAGGGTGTTCTGGGCTACACTCCGACACGACTTGTACCGCTTTTGGGGGTCTGACTTTCACCCACCCCCTAGGCCCGACATGCGATGCTCATAGACGAACGGACCGGACTGTATGGATATTGTCACTGACAGGCTCAGTTGGGTGTCAGGATGAGTTCGCTCATCGACGTCCCTTTTAGTCAATAGCTGGTGGCCCGTTACGTATTGGCTTATACCTCTGACGTGCTAGTGGTTAAATCCACAACCATAGTATTGACGAGTCTTTAGAGTCCACCGCACTTTCAGTTACTCAGCTTTCGGGCGAAACGCTGTAGAGGCCGTATGGAGATATGGCAGGGTCCGATCAGATACGTGCGGTATTGCACGGATCAGGATCGGACGGTTTGTACTAGAGGCCGTATGGATATATGGCAAGGTTCGTTCGGATACGTACGGTATTGCACGGATCAGGATCGAACGGATATTACTAGCCGGCTTTGGTTTAAGCCGGATCCTAGTTTAGTACAGTGTAGATTTTGTCTCATTTGCATTTGTATCCGGACGGAATACAGATGCGGGTGTGTATACACAGTATCGGGGTTTTCCTGTAATTTATTACGGGACCAGTTTTCTGGAGTTGCCAGTTTGCATTCCGTTCCGGCCGGTTTTCCTTTGTTCTTTCCCGGCCGGACTTTTCCGATGGAGGGGGTTATTTGCAAGTTTGCAAATGACATTTTGTGGAGGGGTTTATTGCAAAAGGATTTATTATGAGAGCATCTTTTGATACCATTCTTTTCTACATCATTCTTTTGCATTTATTATGATATGAAAGGGTATGGTTTGGATGTAAGTTTGATGATGATGATGTTTGTATATGATCACCTTCCACCTTTATCCTACAATCACCTTCCTTCATATCTTTGGTTCACCCTCCACCATTCTCACAATATATATGTGGCCGGCCAATTTTTTGAGAGGGAGAGAGCTTTGATTTTGGTGGTGTGGCAAATTACATTCATCTCATTTTTGATACAAGGAAAAATGAAAGCACCATTTTTCATACCTTCATTCCTCCATCTTCAAAAGGCAACCAATGCCCCAAAGTGAGACATGCACTCTACACTACATTCTATAGCACATCTTGGGCATGTCGACTTGCCAGCTTCATGCCCGAGTTGCCTCGGTATAGAGGCGGGAGCCCGTAAAAGATGCAGGCGACGTGGTGCCCTTCCGGCGAGGAGATGGAGACCGGACATTCCGCGAGAGATCGTGACGACGACGAGAAGACCGAAGGACTCGGATCACTCGGTATATCTCTTCCCTATCTTGTTAGTTAGCTAGGACACGCAGAGTGATATGATCGATGTTTGGAAGAAAGATGGGAATGAAGAATAAGACGATGTTTTATTGAGAGAGGATGTGATTTCTGACATCTTTTCATGACCATTAAGATAGGGCTCATGACAACCGAAAAGCTAGCTTAGTTGGAAACCCTAATTTTCAAGGCTTTTCTTTTATAATTCTTTTCTTTAAATGTAATATTCATGATCTTCCATTTATTATTGGATTTTATGGGTGCGATCCGCTGAAAACCCTCAGGAGACAATACTCCTCCTACTAGGGACACCTAGAGGTTTAAAGGCTTGTTGCACGTGCTCAGTGCAATCATGTTGCCTACGAAAGTGTGCTAGTTAGTTTTTTTTCTTTATTTATTTTCTCCTTCTCTTTTTAATAAGACAGTTCGATCGAGACGATCGAAAATAAGTTTGGGGGAATTTGATCAGTCGAAAATACTGTATTTTTAACACAGCAATTTCCCTATCATTTGCACTCATCTAGAAGTGTTCGGTATTCATATTGCACATATTAGCAAAACATCTCTGAAATACCAGATTGCATGTGTTAGACTTTAAAACCGGCACTTTTAGGGAAATTGTGTGTTTATCATGGTATCGCATCATCCTTGTATTGCGCAACTCTTGTCCCGAGAAATTTTGCAGGAAATTACAGGAACAAAGCCAAAAGAGCTGATCAAAAATACACCAACTCCAAGATGAGAGATCTGGAAGTGATACAGAAAGCCTCATGAGATTTAACATATTTTATAAAGGCCCACAAGTCAGCCCAAATCTCTAGCAGAAATCCCAAGCATCAAGGCCTTAAAAGGACCGCGGATCCGCGGCCCAAACCCCCTTGGCGCCGCGGATCCGCGGAAGATCTATGGCTTCAGCTCCTCAGATTTTTGGCACTTGTCTCCTGTAACTACCCAAGCTTCCAGAAGACTCCCGATCCTCCACGTGGCGCATCTAGAAGGCTCGGCTTAACAAACTATTTCTAGAAGGCTCTCTTAACAAACTTTTGGAGGAAAATTCAAATCTTTTGTTAACTAACTTTTGGAGGGAAATTCAAATCTCCTCAACAAACTTTTGGAGGGAAATTCAAAATTCAAATCCTAGATCTAGGGTTTTGAGGTCTATAAAAGAGAGCCTAGATTTAAGGTTGAGGTTGTTCAATTCTTCATCTCTCCCTCTTCCACCCACAAGTCGAGTGACACGACTTGTGCCAAACCCAAATTCAAAATCAAGATCAAGATCCCGAGTGCAATTCAAGCAAGAGAGCCTTCAACCTTTAGAAGCGACGCCGGATTTCAACGGAGCAACAGATCCAAGCCGATCCGCGACTCAAGGAGCCGAGCGAAGCCAAAATCGACGATCTAGTTCCTTCCTTTTGTAAATTCAAGAGAGTTGTAACGAAATTTGTCGATAAATAAAGGTGAAATTTCTATATCTTTCTTATCTTTTAATTCAAGCATTATGATTCAATCTTAATTTATGATTGCATTTGTTATGATGATGTTTGAGTGAACTCCGCTCGTATAGGAGTTGTGACGATCAATAGAATGATGATGATTTAGATTCTTCTACAATTCTTAAATCCTATAATGATTGTAAATTCTAGTGAATCAAATGATCGATGACCTAGTTTCGGGATGATCCTTTCTTGATCGTGTTCACTCGAAACTAGGGAACAACAATTGATCATTTGATTAACTAGAAGCTAGAATTTGAATGAGATTCATCTAAAGGATTAAGCATAAGATGAGAAAACCATAGCTTCTTCGCAAAAATCCTTAGTCCTCGATCAATCGAGATCGATCTAGTATCAATTAGTTAATGGATGAGAACATGAAATCTTTAGATCTTATCACATCTATAGATCCGATCTACTCCTACGAACCATACTTCGAATCTTGATTGTTAGTTGGAAATCATCACAAATTACCACTTCTTGATTTTTAATGCTTTCTTTTAGATCTAGATTTTTCTCTTTCTTGAAATGCAATTTTAAATCATGAATTGTTTTCTTTTCTTTTCCTTAAATTTTCGACTCATCTAATTCGAAACACGAATGATTACACTTTCCCTGTGGACGATCCGCACTTACTAACGCGCTACATTCGACACCGTTATTGATTGCGGTCAAATAATTTTTGGTTGTGATTTCTACATAATATTCTCTACTACACAACGAGAAAACGTTTTCAATCAGTTGTATACACTGTTGTATCTAGTACTCTCCATCTACTATTCATGTATTGACTTAGAGACCAGTGGTGAGGACGATGTATATTATTTTGTACTCTGGTGTCGAGCTCGTTGGGAGCCGACTTTATTTATACAGTTTTATCTTTCATGTTGTCTTCACTTATTTTTGCTCTTTCTTCGCTACGGCGTCGTATACTATCATTGTGATGATTGTTTCCGCCGTTGGGCGTGATTGCTCTCGTTTGGGATGCTTTATTCATATTACATGTCATCTTTATTTATATCTTGTCTTGTACCCGATTTCGGGGCTAGTTTTTACAATGGAAATGCTGCCGAATTTTTTTAAAGAAAACAACTTAAACTTTAAAGAATTTTACTAAATTACTTAAGGTTTTCTAAATATTTTAAACTAATGTTTTCTCTTCACTCACTTTTTCAATGGTTTTGATTTCTGCGTTTCGGCTTACTTAGTCGCGTTACGCCTGTAGACGTTACGTGGTTAAGTGCCGGTCACGGGCCGAACTTTGGGTCATGACACAAACGGGCAGAAGTATTAAGATCCTTCGATCTGATCGAGGAGAAGAATACTTGAGCAATGAGTTTCTGGACTATCTAAAAGAGAATGGGATTCTCTCTTAGCTTACTCCTCCTTATACACCACAGCTCAACGGTGTATCGGAGCGGAGGAATCGCACCCTATTAGATATGGTGCGATTTATGATGAGCAATGCTGAGTTGCTTATTTCCTTCTGGGGGTATGCGCTTGAGACAGCCATAGACCTATTGAATAGGGTTCCCACCAAATCTGTGCCAACCACTCCATATGAGATATGGAAAGGAAAGAGACCACATATTAATTACTTTAAGATATGGGGTTGTCCGGCATATGTGAAAACACAAAATCCGGACAAGCTCGAGGCAAGGTCAGTTCTGTGCAAGTTTATTGGATATCCCAAGCATTCGCAAGGGTATATCTTCTACCACTCCGAGGAACAAAAAGTGTTTGTTTCTCGACATGTCACCTTCTTAGAAAAAGGTTTTCTTATGAAACAAGATAGTAGCAATGAGGTAGAACTGGAAGAAGTTCCAGCGACACAAACTGCAACTGAAAATTTAGTGGAACCAGAGGATTCAGTAGTTCCCAATGAACCCCAGCCTGTCCGCCGATCTAGTAGGGTTTCTCATCCACCTAAGAGATACTACGGTTTTCTCGTTGATGGTGGGAGCGAGGATTGCATCATGGAAGATAATGACCCAACTAGCTTCGAGCAGGCCATCATGAGTGGGGACTCTATGAAGTGGCTGGATGCAATGCGATCTGAGATGGAATCCGTGTACACCAACAAAGTATGGACTTTGGAAGTTGCTCCTGAAAGGGTAAAACCCATTGGGAGCAAATGGATCTTTAAGAAGAAACTTGGTGTAGATGGAAAAGCTGAGACTTTCAAAGCTAGACTTGTTGCAAAGGGTTTTCGTCAACGACCAGGTGTGGATTATGACGAAACCTTTTCTCCAGTGGCTATGCTTAAGTCCATCCGGATCCTACTTGCCATTGCTGCATACCATGACTACGAAATCTGGCAGATGGATGTTAAGAACGCCTTTCTAAATGGTGATTTAGAAGAGTGCGTGTACATGACTCAGCCAAAGGGCTTCGTAGATAGTGGGAGCAGTGGAAAGGTGTGCAAGTTGCTTAAATCCATCTACGGGTTAAAGTAGGCATCGCGGAGTTGGAACATCTGCTTTGATGTTGTAGTCAAAGAGTTTGACCTCATAAAAAACGTAGATGAACCTTGTATATACAAGAAGGTTGCAGAGAGTAAGGTTGTCTTCCTCGTATTGTACGTGGATGACATACTCTTGATAGGAAATGATGTTCCTATGCTGCACTCGGTCAAGCTCTTCTTATCAAAAAGATTCTCAATGAAAGATCTAGGTGACGCCTCCTGCATACTGGGAATTAAGATATATAGAGATAAATCTAAACGGATACTGGGATTGTCCCAATCTAGGTATATTGACACCATAATAATGAGGTTTAGTATGGAAAAATCCAAGCATGGGAACCAACCCACGATCTCTGGACTCACTCTCTCCAAAGAGATGTCTCCCAAGATTGATTTGGAGAGAGCTCGCATGCAAGGGATACCCTATGCTTCGGCAGTAGGCTCTATCATGTACGCGATGCTATGTACCAGACCCGATGTAGCATACTCACTAAGTGTAGTGAGTAGGTATCAAGCAGATCCTGGAGAGAGTCACTGGATAGCTGTGAAGAACATTCTCAAGTACTTGAGAAGAACTAAGGAGATGTTCTTGGTGTATGGTAACGGAGAACTCTAGGTGGAGTCCTTGTTGGAGATAGTGCCCTCAGAGTCAATTATTGGATCACAGGCACGTGATTACAATGATTGATAGAGGACCTATACCGTTAGGACAGTCTTACTCAAGATGATAGTATGCTATCTGGTTTACCTTTATCATCATGTACTACTTCAGGTGACCTTACGGGTCACTATTACACGTTGATAGAGCCCTTAGGATTCTTGCTTGACGACCAGCAGTATGATGGCGATCATATACGTGGGAGCTGGGGTCTATAAGCACATCCTTAAAAGGTCCCTAGTCGTGGGAGTTTTCAAGACAGGGCATCGTTACTCCAGATTAGACTAGTGTATATAGTCGAGACCCCGACGAGGGGCGGTGGCCAGTCTCACAAGCCACTGGTGTCAGTTGGTTCACCTAAGATGTATACAGGTGCTCATTGGGTTATGAGTACACCGGACAGGACTCGCCGGAAACATACTAGTTGGTCTTATACCAGACGTCAGATAGCAGTTCCCTGGTGACATGTGTACAGGTTAATTCATCGACCTGAGATCGTCATTTGTCTCGTGTGAGTTCCCACTGTACTTTGATTACTACCCTACCAAGCTCAAAGGAGACGTGCAAACAGGTTTTAGTTGGGTACAGTCCCGAGCCACATGGAGACAGTGAGCGGATCTGCAGGGGTTCGTCTCTCCCGGTATTGGGGGTGAGATCGCGCTGTGTCTAGGAGAGCCATTACGCAAAGTCCCTGGCCAAAGCAGGAGATTTACTGGTAAGTATTCCAGTAGCATCTCAGGGTGTTCTGGGCTACACTCCGACACGACTTGTACCGCTTTTGGGGGTCTGACTTTTACCAACCCCCTAGGCCCGCCATGCGATGCTCATATACGAACGGATCGGACTGTACGGATATTGTCACTGACAGGCTCAGTATGGTGTCAGGATGAGTTCACTCATCGACGTCCCTTTTGGTCAATACCTGGTAGCCCGTTACGTATGGCTAATACCTCTGACGTGCTAATGGTTAAATCCACAGCTAAAGTATTAACGAGTTTTTAGAGTCCCCCACAGACCGTTTTCTCAACTTTCGGGCGAAACGTTGTAAAGGCCGTATGGATATATGGTAGGGTTTGATCATGTACGTGCGGTATTGTACGGATCATGATCGGACGGACAATACTAGCGGGCTTTGGTTTAAGCCAGATCCTAGTATTGTACAGTGTAGATTTTGTCTCATTGCATTTGTATTCGGTCGGAATACAAATGCGGGTATGTATATACAGTCGCGGGGTTTTCCTGTAATTTATTACGGGATCAGAAGTTGCCAGTTTGCTTTCCGTTTCGGCCATTTTCCTTTGTTTCTTTCTTTGGCTGAATTTTGGTGGAGGGGGTTATTTGCAATTGTGCAATTAACAATGGAGAAGACTTTTTATGGCACATGATAGCTTCATGATGGTTCCACCATCTTTTGACTTCATTTGTTCATCATGATTTGATATGATTAGGTGATGGAGTGGAGATTTTGTTATGATTATTATTCTTCATGATTATCATTTTTCTCTCTCTTGTTTTATTGCTTACTCCACTCTCCCTCATTCTTGAAGTTAGGGGTCGGCCACAAGATGATGGGTTGTCCAAATTTTTTGGGGAGAAAAAATTGGTTCTCATTTGCTTGCAAAAATCCTTTTGTTCATCTCCCAAGCTTATTCCTTCACCTCCACCAAAAATGGCAACTTCACAACCCCTTTGAGACAAAAGCTTCTACACTTAGCTTACAACATTCTTGGACACGTCGACTCGCCAACTTCGTGCCCGAGTTGCCTCGGTCCAGAGGTGAGAGCCCGTAAAAGAACCCGGCGATGTGGTGCCCTTCCGATGAGGAGACGAAGACCGGAGATTCCGCAGGGAGATCGGGATGACGATGAGAAGACCGAAGGACACGGATCGCTCGGTATATCTCTCTACCCCTTCTCTAGTTTGCTAGGAGTAGGTTAATGGCCCGATCCGGGTTTCAAAGTACGCGTTAGCGCCAGTTCTAGTTTATAGAATAGTTTTTTGATTCCGCATTTTGGCCTCGTTCAGACGGCCGGGGCGCTGCCGTGCACTTACACTGGTATCAGAGCCACGCCATTAACCTAGTCTAGCTTGCTCTAACATGTTTACAAGTTCGATCGAACGAATTTTCAAAAACCCGCATTTTCTGGTCTAGTTGCTGTCGATTTTATTTTGTGCTCCAAAAATTTTTCTGTGCATGTCAAAAAATCGTGCAGGGTTTTTTAAGTATTCTGTGAAATTTTTGTTCACTGTTGTTCCTGTAGCACCGCGGAACCGCGGCCTTACCCCTGTTCCGGCAGCGGTTCCACCGCAGTATTAAGGAAACAGTGCACCAAATTTTTACAGAGGGTCTTGGACTTGGAAATGGGGGTTTTTGTATATTCTGTTTGGGCTCAGATTTATTTTGAGTGCTACAGTTGTGCTTGGGGCCCACTTCGGAAAATTCAGTCGATCGAAAATTTTAAACATGTTAGTTCACAGTATTTACATTATATCTGCGACCGTGAATGTCATTTGATCGGTAAATCCTGTCTAACTGCTATAGCCCATTTAGACGGATTTGCGAACGTGACATTCACGTTGATGTTCTGTGTTGTGCTGTGATGTTGCAGATTGGTCATAGAGGATAGCCTGGATGCATTGTTAGTACAGTTTGGTTATTTATGTACATTTGATATTGCGGGGCGAGCGTCCGACATGTGGACTGCCGTCACTGCCCGTTTGTATATTATTCTTTTGGGGCACGACCGGGCTGAGGTCGATGTACCCGTTGTATGTAAATTTTACTTTCTGTACTAGGATTATCCCAAGTTGGGGTGCACGGATAGCCGGGTTCTAGAGGGCAACAGGCCCGCATCTCGTGGCGTTGAGACGGAGGGGGCTTCACTCTAGAATTGGCGGGCTATTCGTCGCACTCGTAGGTGGTACAGGTTGACCCAAGGAGGGGTGCACAAGTTACCGGATTCCGTGAAGTGCTGGGTGGTCCATTCACGTTGTTGAAGGGGACTGCCTCGCTTCAGGTTTTGGCGAGTAATTTGCCGCGCCCGTAGAGGTCTAGGATTTCATTCCACAGGCTATCCACATGACCAGGGGAACGTCGGGTTTCAGTAGCGGCTCTATGAAACCCGGGGATCCCAGATATCTGTATTGTTCTGTGATGCTTATTACATTTCTGTGATGTTGCATTTTATCACGCCTTGAGCGAATATTATATATTGATATATATACTAGTAGATGTTGTATATGTTTTGCATCCGCGCTAGTCCAGTCCCCGCTCTGTCGTTAGTTAACTAACCTAACGAGTAATGACGGGACCCAGTGGCGAATGCGGATGGCATATACGTACATCATTATTTTCGTTCTTTATTGGTGTAATCAATTGATGGGACTGCATTGATTCGGATCAATTCAAGCTAAACAAACCTATTCTGATGTTGTTGGAACAATTTTCAAAAAGCTGTTATTGCAAGGACGTTCACTTTTGTTTTGCACAGTTATGAATATCCAGCACCTCAGTCGACGAGGCAAGGGCCGAGATCCCTTCACCGGGAGTGACCCCTTGGACAGAAGTTTGCGTCAGGGCAATAACTTCACTATAGTCGTTTACTTTTGCTTTGCATCGTGGTATTCAGTTGGAATATCCTACACCTCATTCTACGGGGAAAGAGCCGAGATCCTTTCACCGGGAGTGACCTCTTTAGCAAAGGTTTTCGTCACTATATTTTATATAAAGCTATCCGGTTCCTTCAACGATATCGAGTTCATTACGTTAAAGGTTTTTTCGCCAAAAACCATTCGTAGCCCTCCGTCATTTCAGTTAAATGTTCGGTAGTATTCAAGCTATGTATTTTGACCTACGCCAAGGCATAGTGATTGGTAGCTACCGGATATTTATCTGTTGCATAGATAGATGCGTTGGTTTAGGACAGTCGTACTACTATTTTGGCCTACGTTAAGGGTATGTACGGATGGGTTCAAATTAACCTGGACAATGACGGGTAGAACTTGACATGTGACTTATGATTTGTTGGCCTTAGTCAAGGTCATAAGAGCATGGGGCAAAAATCACATCGGGAGTTTCTAAAGAAACTGAAACTTGCCAGATATGCGCATACCATCTGGAGTGTGATAACGTGAGCGGATTCCGTCACGTTATCATGCGATGATAGTTGGATCCCGATTCCCACTGATGAGTTGGTTTACTCCTCGGGTGATCCCGACTAATTCTTCTTTCAGGTTTGGAGGAGAATTTAACGTTATAGTGGGAGGTTTCATGATTAGATAAAGTGATAACCATTCTGATCTAGGTTAGAGTGCACGCTGAGTGTTTCTTTTCTCTCTCTCTTTGGCAGCGACCATGACCCGACCCTAGACTATGACTCAGTGACCAAAATTAACCGAACCTTCTTAAACACTGGCTTTTGGATTGTCAGAGTTGCAAACCTCATTGCCACTCCTACTTTTACCCTTTTCTCCAGGACCCCCCGTATTACTACGAACGTCCACTTCCATTGGACAAAACCATCGTATGGTTATATACGAACTCGAAGGAATTTATTCGAGGATGGTTTCCGGTTCTGGAGAAAACGAATAGGACTATTCAGTTATCTTTTCCTTTTTCCTTCTCTCAGGTTGCGAGTACTCCTTGGTTTAGGAGATAGTACACCTGTTACGCAAATTGGATAGTCTTCTTCCAAACCATAGGCAAGTGCCGACCGGTAGGGAATGAAGAAAGCTAATTAGCATAACGATGGTGTATAGAAGGTATTAAGTAAAGACAAATAAAGGGATTAGTAAGAGGGCAAAGTAAATTGCGACCGCTATTCACGACTAAACCAAGTATTTCTTCGCCAATCCTAAATCACCTTTATATTTCTCCAGAACACTCCGTATCACTACGAAGATCCACAGTTTATTTGGATGCTCCATCGTATGGTTATATACGAACTCGAAAGGAACTTATTCCAGTTCGGGGATGGATTCTGGTTCAGGAGAAATAGGAATAACGTTTATTCAGTCATCTTTTTTCCTCACCTTCTCTCAGGTTGCGAGTGCTCCTAGGATTAGGACAGTACACCCATTATGCTTATTGGATAGTCTTCTTCCAAACCATAGGCTGGTGCCGAACGGTAAGGAAGGAAGAAAACCATTTAGCCTAAGAGGGTGTACAGAAGGTAATGACTAAAGACATATGAACGGATTTGGAGAGATGGAAAAGAAATATACGGTTATAGTTGTGAATCTGATAATGGAAGAGGCATTACTAGGAATACCAGAATACCCCTACGAAACATTTCAATGTTTCAGTTTCACTGTGTACTGTTAAAAGAAAACTGATTTCCCAATTAGACACTTGCTCCACGGTATGTATTTACCAGGTATGATTCTCGCATCTGTATGGTTTTACAAATGATGAGTGGGAGTAAGTTATTGGGAATTAGGTGATCATCCTCATTATATCGGAATTCGTTGTAATTGGTGATATTTGAGGAAATCGCCTAGGTTGTTTGCCGGACGGCAAATATTTGGTTTTGAATATCCGCTGTTATGCACCAATTTCAAATTGATATATCTGTACGTCTATTTTTTATAGAGTGAGATATACCATTTTGAAATTATGTCTATGACATTTACCTATATCAGTGGATGGTTAGGTAAGGAGCATTAAACAGCGGTGTAATTTTTCTTAACCATAAATACAGTTTTCAACCTACGACACACAGGGAATGAGTTATTAGACTCAGGGGACTTATACAGAGTATTGTATATTGTCCAGTGTCCATTAGGACAGAGGGGTTGGTCCTCATACTATATTCGATTTACTTATGACTTCTCTAGTTTTTAGACAAGTGTTTCGTAGAAACGCAAGGTCCGAATTTTGAGAAGTTATAGGTATAAAAATAAAGTAGAGAACCAGGTGTTGCAAGTATCGGGATTCTTCAAGGTGATCGAAGATGTAGATACTTGTGTATGGTATTCAGTTAATAGTAATGGTTTTGAGAAACTTGTTTCTCTTTCAGATTACTCATAATTGGAAGCACTCCTAAGTTGAGTAACGTTGATCGGCCTCTTTCCATTTAGTTAACATGCACTGGAGACAGTTGCATGATTTGAATCTGGTTCAATTAAATTAGTGCCTCTGTTTCTGTATTGGATATAGAGCAGTACATATCTTGACATTGTTAAGGTACGGGGAGTTGTCCGGCTTATGCTTAAAACCAGACTCTGGATAACTCAAGGCACGTTTCTGTAATGACTGTTTGTGGGTTGACCCGGGCTATGACGAGGGTTGACTTTCTACCATCGAAGATCAATAGTGATATTGTTCTAGACTCGCCACAGTTTTAATAAAAATGGATTTTCAGAAAACAGAAGTGGGAGTATAGTAGAACTGGAAGTGATTCCAGAACCGCAAACGATTACTGAAAATTTGATAAGAACCTAAAGATTCAATCTGGTTTGACATTCCATTGGCCACTCCGCTGATAAGGTGGGTAACCTCAGGCACCCGAGAGGTACTTCGGTATGCTCAAGGACGGTAGCAGGGAGGTTCTTGTTTACCCAGACTTGCCATTGCTGTTGTTCCAGACTGTGAGACCCGGCAGGAGGATGAGTATAGCGTCGTTCTAAACTGGCTTTAGAAGTGTACGTCCATATGACTCTGCCAGAGGGTTGTCGTACTCAGTGGGAGCAGCGGAAGCATAGTGGACAAGTGGCTTATGTCTATTTATAGACTAAAGCAGATGTAGCGGAGATAGATCATCTATTTCTGATATGACAGTCATAGGTTTGACTTCATCAGAATAGGGGATGGATCTGTTAAGAAGATAGTAAGGTGTGATGTCCTGGTATTTGGATGACATACACAGAGTGGGAAATGATGTTCTTATACTACGATCGGTTATACTTTGGTTGTCACACAGTGGTTTCTCCACATGGGATTTGGATATAATATCAAGACATTCTGGTTACTGGATCTTTGCTTTTAGATCTAGATTTGAGTAGTTTCCCAATCATGGTACTTAGATAGCATTCTGAATGTGTTTTAGAATGGACGACTCCAGGCACGGTAGTGTACCTGCAGGTGATGGAGTCACCCTCTCTAAAGGTGTCTTGCAGACTAAAGGGGAGAGGGATGTGCATGATTGGCAGATCACTTGCTTAGGCAATTGAGTCAATCATGAGATGTCAAGTACCACACCAGAGGTTGTTTTTTGCACGAGATGCAATAAGTTGATATTAATCCAATCCTGGAGAAACAATCGGAAGCAGTTTTAGAACATAAGTGGATGTTGTAGGGATATGATAACGACAGCCTCATTCGGGAGACAGTTATCATTCCAGGCTTCCAAGGTGACCTGGATGACAGAGAGGTTGTCAGAGTTATAGTCTTCCCTCTGACGAGGGGCAGTACTATGGATAGGTGGTCCAGGAAGATACTGAGGGAGGCATGGCGCATGATACTAATTAAGTTCAGTTGACGATACAGTCTAAGAAGTTTGGATTTGGAGTTCATTTATGAACTAGGTCCCATCAAATATCCAGACACATTCTAAGACAGGTATTGCTCATTTTGGGAGATGGCTTTTTCCACGATCTTGAGATAAAGAGAGACATACAAAGAAACATTAGAGCGGATCCACTCACTGAGGCTATTCCTCGAGCGCATTAGTTTCGCAAGCGGGTTTTGTGAGACTGATTAGTAGAGGATTTGGGTGTTCGGTATCACACGGGCTGTGAGTATGTGACATCGCAATAATTAGCCTTGAGTGCAAGTGGGAGATTGTTGGAGATAGTGCCCTCAGAGTCAATTATTATATTACAGGCACGTGATTACAATGATTGATAGAGGACCTATACCGTTAGGACAATCTTACTCAAGATGATAATATGCTATCTGGTTTACCTTTATCATCGTGTACTGCTTCAGGTGACCTTACAGGTCACTATTACACGTTGATAGAGCCCTTAGGACTCTTGCTTGACGAGCAGCAGTATGATGGCGATCATATACGTAGGAGCTGGGGTCTATAAGCACATCCTTAAAAGGTCCCTAGTCGTGGGAGTTTTCGAGACATGGCATCGATACTCCAGATTAGACTAGTGTATACAGTCGAGACCCCGACGAAGGGCGGTGGCCGGTCTCACAAGCCACTGGTGTCAGTTGGTTCACCTAAGATGTATACAGGTGCTCATTGGGTTATAAGTACACCGGACTGGACCCGCCGGGAACATGCTGGTTGGTCTTATACCAGACGTCAGATAGCAGTTCCCTGGTGACATATGTACAGGTTAGTTCATCGACCTGAGATCGTCATTTGTCTCGTGTGAATTCCCACTGTACTTTGATTACTACCCTACCACGCTCAAATGAGACGTGCAAACAAGTTTTAGTTGGGTACAATCCCAAGCCACATGGAGACAGTGAGCGGATCTGCAGGGGTTCGTCTCTCCCGGTATTGGGGGTGAGGTCGCGCTGTGTCTAGGAGAGCCATTACACGAAGTCCTTATCCAAGGCAAGAGATTTACTGGTAAGTATTCCAGTAGCATCTCAGGGTGTTTTGGGCTACACTCCGACACGACTTGTACCGCTTTTGGGGGTCTGACTTTTACCAACCCCCTAGGCCCGCCATGCGATGCTCATAGACGAACGGAATGGTCTGTACGGATATTGTCACTGACAGGCTCAGTAGGGTGTCAGGATGTGTTCTCTCATCGACTTCCCTTTTGGTCTATACCTGGTAGCCCGTTACGTATGGCTAATACCTCTGATGTGCTAGTGGTTAAATCCACAGCCAAAGTATTGACGAGTTTTTAGAGTCTCCCACAGACCGTTTTCTCAAGTTTCGGGCGAAACGCTGTAGAGGCCGTATGGAGATATGGCAGGGTTCGATCATGTACGTGCGGTATTGCACGGATCATGATCGGACGGACAATACTAGCGGGCTTTGGTTTAAGCCGGATCCTAGTATTGTACAGTGTAGATTTTGTCTCATTGTATTTGTATTCGGTCGGAATACAAATGCGGGTATGTTTATATAGTCGCGAGGTTTTCCTGTAATTTATTACGGGATCAGTTTTCTGAAGTTGCCGGTTTGCTTTCCGTTTCGGCCATTCTCCTTTGTTTCTTTCTTTGGCTGAATTTTGGTGGAGGGGGTTATTTGCAATTGTGTAATTAACAATGGAGAAGACTTTTTATGGCACATGATAGCTTCATGATGGTTCCATCATCTTTTGACTTCATTTGTTCATCATGACTTGATATGATTAGGTGATTGAGTGGAGATTTTGTTGTGATCATTATTCTTCATGATTATCATTTTTCTCTCTCTTATATTATTGCTTACTCCACTCTCTCTCATTCTTGAAGCTAGGGGCCGGCCACAAGATGATGGGCTGTCCAAATTTTTTGGGGAGAAAAAATTGGTTCTCATTTGCTTGCAAAAATCCTTTTGTTCATCTCCCAAGCTTATTCCTTCACCTCCACCAAAAATGGCAACTTCACAACCCCTTTGAGACAAAAGCTTCTACACTCAGCCTACAGCATTCTTGGACACGTCGACTCGCCAACTTCGTGCCCGAGTTACCTCGGTCCAGAGGTGGGAGCCCGTAAAAGAACCCGGCGATGTGGTGCCCTTCCGACGAGGAGATGAAGACCGGAGATTCCGCGGGGAGATCGGGATGACGACGAGAAGACCGAAGGACACGGATCGCTCGGTATATCTCTCTACCCCTTCTCTAGTTTGGTAAGAGTAGGTTAATGGCTCGATCCGGGTTTCAAAGTACGCGGTAGCGCCGGTTCTAGTTTATAGAATAGTTTTTTGATTCCGCATTTTGGCCTCGTTCAGACGGCCGGGGCGCTGCCGTGCACTTACACTCCTTTACCGATTTGACCTTCCAAAGTGATAAGGACAACTCTAAGTCGCACTCGGGATTTGTCTTTACCCTCAATGGAGGGGCAGTGTGTTGGAAGAGTTTCAAACAGGAAACCGTTGCAGACTCGACGATGGAGGCTGAATACATCGCTGCCAACGATGCTGCCAAAGAGGCTGTCTAGATGAAGAAGTTCATCACTGAACTTGGTGTGGTTCCGTCCATTGAGCATCCAATACCTTTGTATTGAAATAGCAATGGAGTTGTGGCTTTGGCCAAGGAACCCAGGTCCCATCAGAAGTCCAGACATATTCTGAGGCGGTATCACCTAATCCGGGAGATAGTTGATCGCCGGGAGATCGAGGTCAGGAGAGTTAATATGAAGGACAAAACTGTGGATCCACTCACGAAGGCCATACCCCAGATACAATTTGAGAGACTCTTCGGGATGTTGGGTATGAGATACTACAACAGCTGGCCTTAGTGCAAGTGGGAGATTGTTAGTTATATATATGCCGTAGAGGCCATTGTTGTACATATGATGTATATTATAATGGGTGCTTGGATATAGAGGGAGAGGACTTTCTTGCTCGACATGATAGTATATTATTTGGTTTCACTTTATCTTAACATGTCGACTTTTATTAGTTTACTGTCTTTCTCTCACATGTTGATAAAGCACTTAGGATATGTACTCGACTACTAGGACTATGATGCAGATCATACTAGTGGGGCCAGGGTAGTCAATGAGTACATCATATAACTGTTCCTAGTCGAGGGTGTATCAAGACAGAGCATCGATACACCAGAGTAGACTAACGTATACGCATCTTGACCCATATGATGGGCGATAGATGTTCCCATATCCATCGGTGTTTGATATCAAAGATGGTGTACGGGTGCTCAGTAGAGACTGGGTATACTGAGCGGACTCGCCGAGAACTCCTAGATGGTATTATACCTATCGTCAGATAGCGGTTCTCCGGTGACACTGGTACAGGTTAGTCTGTAGACCCGAGATTGTCATAGAGTCTTGTGTGATTCCCACTGTGCTTTGATTTCCACCTTACCACATATAAGAGGGCATGCAAAACGATGGCTTTTGGGTACAGTCCCGAATCATATGGAGGCAATGAGCGATAGGTGGGGTTTCGTCTCTCCCGGTATAGAGAGTTGATGTTGTGCTGTGATCGATTGGCTATAACTGGAAGTCCCTGGCCAGGGCTGATATAGAGTGCTACTGGTAAGTGTTATCAGTAGTTTCTCGACCTGTTATGAGCCTCACATCGACATGACTTATCGGTTACTGGGGTTTGACGTTTACCACCCCTAGACTAGATATGCAACATATCAGACGAAGAGACCGGACTGTACGGTAGTGTTACTAATTGGATTCTCAGGAGAATGTACAGGCTTGCTTGTTGATCTTCTGATCACTCAATACCTGGGTGGCTGTTACGTTTAGCTGACCGCTTGCAGCTTGTGGGTGTTTGATATGATCATCACCTACTACTGGAGTATTGATGATTCTTTAGAGTCCTACACAGAGGTTTCCTGGCTCAGGCAAAATGGAGTAGGAGCACATATGTGATATGTGCGGGACCGAGAATATTACGATATGAGATACCGTATTCTATTCTCGCGATATATGATATCGGCCGGGTATATGTGATATAGCCGGGTCATCGGATCAAGTGTTGATTCGATGAATCGGTATAGGATATATTAGTCGGTTATATGTTTTATAACCGGATTGTCGGATCAAGTGTTGATTCGATAATTTAATGTATAATTATATATGTGATATATTACATTACGTTAACTAATATAAGCTCACTTTATTGATTCATTTTTGTTGGAGTTAGTGCCCTCAGAGTCAATTATTGGATCACAGGCACGTGATTGCAATGATTGAGGGAGGACCTATCCCGGTAGGATAGTCTTACTCGAGATGATAGTATGCTATCTGGTTTATCTTTATCATCGTGTACTGCTTTAGGTGACCTGACATGTCGCTATTGCACGTTGATAGAGCCCCTGGGATTCTTGCTTGACGACCAGCAGTATGATGGCGATCATATACGTGGGAGCTGGGGTCTATAAGCAGATCCTTAAAAGGTCCCTAGTCGTAGGAGTTTCGAGACAGGGCATCGATACTCCATTAGTAGACTAGTGTATACAGTCGAGACCCCGACGAGGGGCGGTGGCCGGTCTCACAAGCCACTGGTGTCAGTTGGTTCACCTAAGATGTATACAGGTGCTCATTGGGTTATGAGTACACCGGACAGGACTCGCCGGGAACCTGCTAGTTGGGATTATACCAGACGTCAGATAGCAGTTCCCAGGTGACATGTGTACAGGTTAGTTCATCGACCTGAGATCGTCATTTGTCTCGTGTAAGTTCCCACTGTGCTTTGATTACTACCCTACCACGGCTCAAAGGAGTCGTGCAAACAGGTTTTAGTTGGGTACAGTCCCGAGCCACATGGAGGCAGTGAGCGGATCTGCAGGGGTTCGTCTCTCCCGGTATTGGGGGTGAGGTCGCGCTGTGTCTAGGAGAGCCATTACGCAAAGCCCTCGGCCGAGGCAGGAGATTTACTGGTAGGTATTCCAGTAGTATCTCAGGGCGTTCTGGGCTACGCTCCGACACGACTTGTACCGCCTTTGGGGGTCTGACTTTTACCAACCCCCTAGGCCCGCCATGCGATACTCATAGACGAACGGACCGGACTGTACGGATATTGTCACTGACAGGCTCAGTAGGGTGTCAGGATGAGTTCGCTCATCGACGTCCCTTTTGGTCAATAGCTGGTGGCCCGTTACGTATTGGCTTATACCTCTGACGTGCTAGTGGTTAAATCCACAGCCATTGTATTGACGAGTCTTTAGAGTCCACCACACTTTCAGTTACTCAGCTTTCGGGCGAAACGCTGTAGAGGCCGTATGGAGATATGGCAGGGTCCGATCAGATACGTGCGGTATTGCACGGATCAGGATCGGATAGTTTTGTACTAGTAGCCGTATAGTCATATGGCAGGGTTCGATCAGATACGTGCGGTATTGCACGGATCAGGATCGAACGGATATTACTAGCCGGCTTTGGTTTAAGCCGGATACTAGTTTAGTACAGTGTAGATTCTGTCTCATTGCATTTGTATCCGGACGGAATACAGATGCGGGTGTGTATGCACAGTGTCGGGGTTTACCTGTAATTTATTACGGGACCAGTTTTCTGGAGTTGCCAGTTTGCATTCCGTTCCGGCCGGTTTTCCTTTGTTCTTTCCCGGCCGGACTTTTCCGATGGAGGGGGTAATTTGCAGTTTTGCAAATTACATTTGTGGAGGGGTTTTCTTGCATAAAGATTGATTATGATAGCTTCATTCTCTTTCATCCATCACTTGCTTTAATGAGATTTGAAATGGGTATGGTTGGTTTTAAATGAAGCATGGTGTATGTTTTGTTTATGGTCACCCTTGCTTTATCCTACAATAACCTCCCTTCTTAGTTTTGGATTTTGGTTTTCCTCCACCATTAAAAAGACTTGGCCGGCCACTTGATTTGGGGATGATGGTTCATTTCATTTTTGGTGAGGGTGTGGGAAAATTATTGATTCATATCATTTTTCATTGCCTCAAAAATCCCCAAGTTCATATCACCTTGATTCCTCCATCACCATGGCAACAAACCCCAAATGAGACAACCTTCTTCTACACTTCATTCTACAGCATATCTTGAGCATGTCGAGTTGCCGGCTTCATGCTCGAGTTGCCTCGGTATTGAGGCGGGAGCCCGTAAAAGACGAAGGCGACGTGGTGCCCTTTCCGGCGAGGAGGCGACGATATGGAGACTACACTTTCCGCGGGAGATCGGGGCGATGATGAGAAGACCGGAGGACCGGATCTCTTGGTATACTTCTCTTCCAATCTCTTGTTAGCTAGCGTAGGTTAATGGTTAACGATCCGAGTTTTCTTTGTCCGCGGTAGCGCCGGTTTCCGAGTAAGGAAAAATTTTAATTCCGCAATTTGGCCTCGAGTAAGACGGCCGGGGCGCTGCCGTGGCGCAACATGGTATCAGAGCCACGCCATTAACCTTACCTAGCTTCGTTTGATGTGTTTGCGTTTCCGATCGACCGAAATTTCCAAAAACCGTATTTTATTGCACATCAGTTTCTGTCGATATTTTTTTTGAGTCTAAAAATTTTTCAGGTGGTCTCAGAATGATGTGCAGGGAGTTCTAAGAACTCTGGGAAAATTCGAGACAGTGATCACTCAACAGGAGCGCGGAAGCGCCGCAAAAACCCTATTTGTGCCGCCCTTCCGCCGCAGGTTGGTGGGGTCACTGCTTCGATTTTCTCCAGTGGGCTTCTGGGCTATAATTAGGGGTTTTGGAATATTAAAATTGGGCCAGTTATTTCTGTGAGTGCTACAGTTTTCTTTTGGGGCCCACTTGTTAATTATTTGATCGATCGGATATTTTAAACACATTATTTCACAGTATTTACATTATATCTGCGACCGTGAATGTCACTCGATCGGTAAATCCGGTCTAACTGCTATAGCCCGGTTAGACGGATTTGCGAACGTGATTTTCACGTTGATGTTCTATGTTTATGCTGTGATGTTGCGGATCGGTCGTGGGGGATAGCCTGGATGCAATGCTAGTACAGTGCTGTTGTATTATGTACATTTGATATTGCGGGGCGAGCGTCCGACATGTGGACTGCCGTCACTGCCTGTTTGTATTATTCTTTTGGGGCACGACCTGGTTGCGGTCGATGTACCCGGTGTATGTATATTTTACTTTCTGTACTAGGGTTACCCCGCGGTGGGGTGCACGGATAGCCGGGTTCTGGAGGGCAACGGGCCCGCATCTCAGGGCATTGAGACGGAGGGGGCTTCAGTCCAGGATTGGCGGGCTATTCGCCGCACTCGTAGGGGGTACAGGTTGACCCAGGAGGGGTGCCCAAGTTACCGGATTCCGTGAAGTGCTAAGTGGTCCATTCACGGTACTGAAGGGGGCTGCCTCGCTTCAGGTTTTGGCGGGTGACTTGCCGCGCCCGTAGGGGTCTAGGATTTCATTGCACAGGCTATCCACACGACCAGGGGAACGTCGGGTTTCAGCAGCGGCTCTGTGAAACCCGGGGCTTCCAGATATCTGTATTGTTCTGTGATGCTGTACATTTCTGTGATGTTGCATTTTATTCACGCCTTGAGCGAAATACTATATATTGGTATATATATTAGTAGATGTTGTATATGTTTTACATCCGCGCTAGTCCAGTCCCCGCTCTGCCGTTAGTTAACTAACCTAACGGGTGATGACGGGACCCAGTGGCGAATGCGGATGGCATATACGTACGTCAGTATATTTTCGTTCTTTGTGGTGTGATCAATTGATGGGACTGCATTGATTCGGATCATTGCAAGTTTAAACAAACCTATTCTGATGTTGTTGGAACACTTTTCAAAAGGCTGTTATTGCAAGGACGTTCGCTTTTGTTTTGCATCGTGGTATTCATTTGGAATATCCTGCTCCTCAGTCGACGAGGCAAGGGCCGAGATCCCTTCACCGGGAATGACCCCTTGGACAGAAGTTTGCGTCAGGGCAATAGCTTCACTATAGCCGATTACTTTTGCTTTGCATCGTGGTATTCAGTTGGAATATCCTGCACCTCATTCTACAGGGAAAGAGCCGAGATCCCTTCACCGGGAGTGACCTCTTTAGCAAAGGCTTTCGTCACTATATTTTTATAAAAAACTATGCAGTTCCTTCAACGATATCAAGTTCATTACGTTAAAGGTTTTTCGCCAAAAACCAGCCGTAGCCCTCCGTCATTTCCTACAGGTATTATTTGGTATTCGTGCTGCGTTTGTTGACCTAGTCAAGACGTAGTGTTCGGTAGCTAAGTGGTACTTGTTTGTTGCATAAGTGGGATTGGTTGAGACAGTCGTGCGGCCTTGTTGACCTAGTCAAGGGCACGTACGGGTGGGTTTAATGCAATCCAGAAAAATGACGGGTTGAACTTGACTGGCGGTTTATGGTTTGTTGACCTAGTCAAGGTCATAAACCGCTTGGGGTAAAAATCACATCGGGAGTTTCAAAAGAACTGAAACTTGCCAAGCATGCGCATACCTTCTGGAGTGTGGTGACTTGAGTGGATTCCGTCAAGTTATCATGCGATGATAGTTGGATCCCGATTCCCACTGATGAGTTGGTTTACTCCTCGGGTCATCCCGACTAATTCTTCTTTCAGGTTTGGAGAAGAATTTAAGGTACAGTGGGAGGTTTCCAGATTAGATAAAGTGATAACCATTCTGATCTAGGTTAGAGTGCACGCTGAGTGTTTCTTTTCTCTCTCTCTGGCAGCGACCATTGACCCGACCCTGGACTATGACTCAGTGACCAAGTTGACCGAACCTTCTTAACACTGGCTTTTGGATTATCAGAGTTGCAGACCTCATTGCCACTCCTACTTTTACCCTTTTCTCCAGGACACCCCGTATTACTGCGAACGTCCACTTCCATTGGACAAAACCATCGTATGGTTAGATACGAACTCGAAGGAATTCGAGGATGGTTTCTGGTTCTGGAGAAAACGGATAGGATTATTCAGTTGTCTTTTCTTTTCACCTTCTCTCAGGTTGCGAGTACTCCTTGGTTTAGGAGTAGTACACCTATTACGCAAATTGGATAGTCTTCTTCCCAAACCTTAGGCTGGTGCCGACCGGTAGGGAATGAAGGAAACCAATTAGCATAACGATGGTGTCCAGAAGGTATTAAGTTAAGACAAAGCAAGGGATTCGTAAGAGGGCAAAGTAAATTGCGACTGCTATTCACGACCAAACCAAGTATTTCTTCGCCAATCCTAAATCACCTTTGTATTTCTCCAGGACACTCCATATCACTACGAAGATCCACAGTTTATTGAATATTCCATCGTATGGTTATATACGAACTCGAAAGGAACTTGTTCCAGTTCGGGGATGGATTCTGGTTCAGGAGAAATAGGAATAAAGTACATTCAGGCGTCTTTTATCCTCACCTTCTCTCGCGTTGCGAGTACTCCTAGGATTAGGACAGTACACCCTTTATGCTTTTTGGATAGTCTTCTTCCAAACCATAGGCTGGTGCCGAACGGTAGGGAAGGAAGAAAACCATTTGGCTTAAAGGGGTGTACAGAAGGTAATGACTAAAGACATATAAAGGGATTTGGAGAGGTGGCAAAGAATTATACGGTAACAGTTGTGAATCTGGATAATGGAAGAGGCATTACTAGGAATACCAGGATACCCCAACGAAACATTTCAATGTTTCAGTTTTACTGTGTAATGTTAAAAGAAAACTGATTTCCCGATTAGACACTTTCTCCAGGGTATGTATTTACCAGGTATGATTCTCACATCTGTATGGTTTTACAGATGATGAGTGGGAGTAAGTTATTGGGAATTGGGTGATCGTCCTCATTATATCGGGATTCGTTGTAATCGGTGGTATTTGAGGAAGTCACCTGGGTTGTTTGCCGGTCGGCAAATATTTGGTTATGAATATCCGCTGTTGTGCACCAATTTCAAATTGATATATCTGTACGTCTATTTTCATAGAGTGAGATATACCTTTTGATATTATGTCGATGACATTTACCTATATCAGTGGATGGTTAGGTAAGGAGCATTAAACAGCGGTGTAATTCTTCTTAACCATAAGTACAGTTTTCAACCTACGACACACAGTGAAAGAGTTGTTAGACTCAGCGGACTTATACAGAGTACTGTATGTTGTCCAGTGTCCATCAGGACAGAGGGGTTGGTCCTCGTACTATATTCGGTTTACTTATGACTTCTCTAGATTTTAGACAGCTGTTTCGTGGAAACACAGGGTCTAAGTTTTGAGGAGTTATAGGTATTTGAATAGAGTAGAGTACCAGGTGTAGCAAGTATCGGGATTCTTCAAAGAGATTGAAGATGTAGATACTTGTGTATGATATTCAGTTGATAGTAATGATGAAGACAGATTGCTTCTCTTTCAGGTTACTCATAATTGGAAGCATTCCTAAGTTGAGTAACGCTGATCGACCTCCTTCCATTTAGTTGACATGCACTGGAGATAGTTGCATGATTTGAATCTGGTTCAATTGAATCAATGCCTCTGGTTCTATATTGGATATAGAACAGTTCATATCTTAACGATGTTAAGGTACGGGGAGTTGTCCAGCTTATGATTAAAACCAGACACTGGACAACTCAAGGCACGTTTCTGTAATGGCTGTTTGTGGGTTGACCCAGGCTATGACGAGGGTTGACTTTCTACCATCTGGATGAACTATAGCAATATTGTTCTAGACTCGCCACAGTTTTTATTAAAAATGGATTTTTTTAGAAAAAGTAGTGGGAGTATGGTAGAACTGGAAGTGATTCCAGAACCACAAACGATTACTGAAGATTTGATAAGGAACCTAAAGATTCAATCTGATTTGACATTCCATTGGCCACTCCGCAGATAAGGTGGGTAACTTCAGGCACCCGAGAGGTACTCCGGTAGCCTCAAGGACGGTGACAGGGAAGTTCTTGTTTACCCACACTTGCCATTGTTGTTGTTCCAGGCTGCGAGACCCGGCAGGAGGATGAGTATAGCGTCGTTCTAAACTAGCTTTAGAAGTGCACGTCTATATGACTCTGCCAGAGGGTTGTCGTAGTCAGTGGGAGCAGCGGAAGCATTGGTGGACATCAGGCTTATGTCTATTTATAGACTAAAGCAGATGTAGCGGAGATAGATCATCTATTTCTGATGTGACAGTTATGGGTTTGACGTCATCAGAATAGGGGATGGATCTGTTGAGAAGGTAGTAGGAAGTGATATTCCTATACTACGATCGGTTATACTTTGGTCGTCACACAGTGGTTTCTCCACAAGGGACTTGGATATTATATCAGACATACTGGTTACTAGATCTATGGTTTTAGATCTAGATTTGGGTGGTTTCCCAATCTGGGTACCTTGACAGCATTCTATGAGTATTTAGAATGGACGACTCCTGACACGGTAGTGCACCTGCAGTTGATGGAGTCACCCTCTCTAAAGGTGTCTTATAGACTAAAGAGGAGAGGAATACTCATGATTGGCAGATCACTTGCTTAGGCAATTGAGTCAATCATGATATGTCAAGTACCACACCAGATGTTGTTCTTGCACTAGATGCAATAAGTTGACATTGATCCAATCCTGGAGGAACAGTCGGAAGCAGTTTTAGAACGTAAGTGAATGTTCTAGGGATATGATAACGGCTGCCTCCTTTAGGAGACGGTTATCACTCCAGGCTTCCAAGGTGACATGGACGACAAGGAGGTTGTCAGAGTTGTAGTTCTCCCTCTGACGAGGGACAGTATTTTGGACAGGTGGTCCAAGGCAATACTGAGGGAGGCTTGGCGCAGGATACTGATTAAGTTCAGTTGATGATACAGTCTAAGAAGTTTGGATTTGGAGTTCATTTATGAACTAGGTCCCATCAGACATCCAGACATTCCAAGACAGGTATTGCTCATTTCGGGAGATGGCTTTCTCCGCGAACTTGAGATATAGAGAGAAATAGAAAGAAACTTCACAGTGGATCCACTCGCTGAGGCTATTCCTCGAACGCAATAGTTTCACAAAAAGAGCTTTGTGAGACTGACTAGTAGAGGAGTTGGGTGTTCGGTATCACACGGGCTGTGAGTATGCGACATCGCAATAATTAGCCTTGAGTGCAAGTGGGAGATTGTTGGAGTTAGTGCCCTCAGAGTCAATTATTGGATCACAGGCACGTGATTGCAATGATTGAGGGAGGACCTATCCCGGTAGGACAGTCTTACTCGAGATGATAGTATGCTATCTGGTTTATCTTTATCATCGTGTACTGCTTTAGGTGACCTGACATGTCGCTATTGCACGTTGATAGAGCCCCTGGGATTCTTGCTTGACGACCAGCAGTATGATGGCGATCATATACGTGGGAGCTGGGGTCTATAAGCAGATCCTTAAAAGGTCCCTAGTCGTAGGAGTTTCGAGACAGGGCATCGATACTCCATTAGTAGACTAGTGTATACAGTCGAGACCCCGACGAGGGGCGGTGGCCGGTCTTACAAGCCACTGGTGTCAGTTGGTTCACCTAAGATGTATACAGGTGCTCATTGGGTTATGAGTACACCGGACAGGACTCGCCGGGAACCTGCTAGTTGGGATTATACCAGACGTCAGATAGCAGTTCCCAGGTGACATGTGTACAGGTTAGTTCATCGACCTGAGATCGTCATTTGTCTCGTGTAAGTTCCCACTGTGCTTTGATTACTACCCTACCACGGCTCAAAGGAGTCGTGCAAACAGGTTTTAGTTGGGTACAGTCCCGAGCCACATGGAGGCAGTGAGCGGATCTGCAGGGGTTCGTCTCTCCCGGTATTGGGGGTGAGGTCGCGCTGTGTCTAGGAGAGCCATTACGCAAAGCCCTCGGCCGAGGCAGGAGATTTACTGGTAGGTATTCCAGTAGTATCTCAGGGCGTTCTGGGCTACGCTCCGACACGACTTGTACCGCCTTTGGGGGTCTGACTTTTACCAACCCCCTAGGCCCGCCATGCGATACTCATAGACGAACGGACCGGACTGCACGGATATTGTCACTGACAGGCTCAGTAGGGTGTCAGGATGAGTTCGCTCATCGACATCCCTTTTGGTCAATAGCTGGTGGCCCGTTACGTATTGGCTTATACCTCTGACGTGCTAGTGGTTAAATCCACAGCCATTGTATTGACGAGTCTTTAGAGTCCACCACACTTTCAGTTACTCAGCTTTCGGGCGAAACGCTGTAGAGGCCGTATGGAGATATGGCAGGGTCCGATCAGATACGTGCGGTATTGCACGGATCAGGATCGGATAGTTTTGTACTAGTAGCCGTATAGTCATATGGCAGGGTTCGATCAGATACGTGCGGTATTGCACGGATCAGGATCGAACGGATATTACTAGCCGGCTTTGGTTTAAGCCGGATACTAGTTTAGTACAGTGTAGATTCTGTCTCATTGCATTTGTATCCGGACGGAATACAGATGCGGGTCTGTATGCACAGTGTCGGGGTTTTCCTGTAATTTATTACGGGACCAGTTTTCTGGAGTTGCCAGTTTGCATTCCGTTCCGGCCGGTTTTCCTTTATTATTTCCCGGCCGGACTTTTCCGATGGAGGGGGTAATTTGCAGTTTTGCAAATTACATTTGTGGAGGGGTTTTCTTGCATAAAGATTGATTATGATAGCTTCATTCTCTTTCATCCATCACTTGCTTTAATGAGATTTGAAATGGGTATGGTTGGTTTTAAATGAAGCATGGTGTATGTTTTGTTTATGGTCACCCTTGCTTTATCCTACAATAACCTCCCTTCTTAGTTTTGGATTTTGGTTTTCCTCCACCATTAAAAAGACTTGGCCGGCCACTTGATTTGGGGATGATGGTTCATTTCATTTTTGGTGAGGGTGTGGGAAAATTATTGATTCATATCATTTTTCATTGCCTCAAAAATCCCCAAGTTCATATCACCTTGATTCCTCCATCACCATGGCAACAAACCCCAAATGAGACAACCTTCTTCTACACTTCATTCTACAGCATATCTTGAGCATGTCGAGTTGCCGGCTTCATGCTCGAGTTGCCTCGGTATTGAGGCGGGAGCCCGTAAAAGACGAAGGCGACGTGGTGCCCTTTCCGGCGAGGAGGCGACGATATGGAGACTACACTTTCCGCGGGAGATCGGGGCGATGATGAGAAGACCGGAGGACCGGATCTCTTGGTATACTTCTCTTCCAATCTCTTGTTAGCTAGCGTAGGTTAATGGTTAACGATCCGGGTTTTCTTTGTCCGCGGTAGCGCCGGTTTCCGAGTAAGGAAAAATTTTAATTCCGCAATTTGGCCTCGAGTAAGACGGCCGGGGCGCTGCCGTGGCGCAACAATTTTCTCACCGGATAATACATTGATATATATGCGATATATGTTAATTGTATTATTTTCTTTTGTTACAAAAATATATTATATATGTGATATATAATATTATAACAAATTAAGGTTATAAATGCAACATGTTTTGTGGAGTTTAAACAAGTTAGGATTTGGATTTGGGTTAGCTTTTTCATGAAGCTTCATGAAGCTTTCTTTTGTCTTTAGCTTGATATTTTGTGTAGATATTTGTTAACCCAACCCAAACCCTTTACCTATGGTTTATTCTCTACATGAGTTAAGCCCTTCATTCTTAACTCATGGTTGCAATTGTAACCACAACAATATAATTCATTATTCATCACAAAAGCTTTCTTCTTCTTCTTCCTCCTTGAAAAAGCTTGCTAGCTTTTGCATGTGATGAATTAGTGTGAGAAATTGAAAACAAAAGAGAATATAATTCCTACTTCATCATCCTCATCTATTCTAGCCACTTAGATTAGGGTGTTTTCTTCTCTAATAAGTTGTTCAGTGAAGTGTAAGCTTGGGTTTGAGATTCTTTATGGTAGATCATCTTAGATCATGAAGAATACAAGCAAGGTGTCTCATTTACGTCATGGAGCCACTCGTGAGTCGGAGTTCATATTGATCGCAGCAAAGGGACCTCAACACGGAGCTTATGAAGCGAATGAACGGACTACAAAGGTTGTGATCCCTCTCTATTAGATGTAAAGTTGTTTACATGCAAGTTAATCCTAATTCTCTAGTTAAGATCTTGGTTAGGGTTTGTTTAGCACCCCAAAAATTTTAAAGTAGCATGATTGATGCTTGCCAAAACCTTCACAAGGTGCTATGCTAACCCTACAGGTATCACACGGGCTGTGAGCATGAGACACCGCAATAATTAGCCTTAAGTGCAAGTGGGAGATTGTTGGCTATAGTGCCCTCAAGTCAATTATTGGATCGTAGGCACGTGATTGCAATGATTGAGGGAGGACCTATACCGGTAGAACAATCTTACTCGAGATGATAGTATGCTGTCTGGTTTGTTTTTATCATCGTGTACATGCTTTAGGTGACATTACAGATCACTATTACATGTTGATAGAGCCGTTAGGATTCTTGCTTGACTACCAGCAGTATGATGGCGATCATATACATGAGAGCTTGGTGGTCTATAAGCATATCCTTAAAATGTCCCTAGTCGTGGGAGTTTCAAGACTGGGCATCGATACTCCAAGTGTAGACTCGTATATACTGATCGAGACCCCGACGAGGGGCGGTAGCCGGTCTCACAAGCCATTGGTGTTAGTTGGTTCACCTAAGATGTATACAGGTGCTCATTAGGTTATGAGTACACCGGACGAACTCGCCGGGAACATGCTAGTAGGTATTATACCTATTGACGGATATCAGTTCCCTGGTGACATGTGTACAGGTTAGTCTATCGACCTGAGATCGTCGTTTGTCTCGTGTGAGTTCCCACTGTGCTTTGATTACTACCCTACCACGGCTCAAAGGAGTCGTGCAAGCAGGTTTTAGTTGGGTGCAGTCCCGAGCTACATGGAGGCAGTGAGCGGATCGTTAGGAGATTCGTCTCTCCCGGTATTGGAGGTTGATGTCGCGGAGTGCACGGGTGGCTGTAAGTCCACGTTGCCCACCCCGGTTCTTACGGGGAGGCGAAAACGGCAAAAAACGATTTTTTGACACAAGGCAACATGGACTAAAAAGAGGATCTTTTCTAAACAAAAACCTAGCAAACTACATGAGGTTCTATCTACTATGCTAAAGAGATTATACCTCACGAAACCGGTCCTTCGGGTCTTCTCTCCGCTGTCCTCCTCGTCCATCCAAGCTCCGAGGATCAATCCGGATCTTGGTCACCCCCACGGCCTCCTAGAGTCGAAGACGATCCACCCGAGAGTTTGTGTTCCGAGCTCCAACTCAAGCCGAGGTAACTAAGGCAACAAGGTTGCTAAGCTTGATGTCCTAGTTTGTGTAGAAGAAGAGGATGGATATGTTTGTCAATTTAGATCCTTATTTTCTCAACACATGAGAGCAAAGGAAAAATCAAGAGGAGGAAGAAGAAGGAGCAACCATGGAGCTTCTCATTTCAAGAGAGAGAATGAGAAGAGAAGAATGAACCAAGAATAATGAACCATAAACATTATCATTACTAATCTTTTCATGATAAAGTTGATAGCTACCTTGATTTGACCATTATCATCACAAAAATAAAATCAAAACAAAAAGAAGACTCTAGATCTCACATGAAAGATCCTAGTCAACTTTGATTAAATGGTCAACAAAGTCAAGTATGGTCAAATGGTCAAAGCAATTAGCCATAACATAATTATCATTAAAAAGATTAGTAAATAATGTCCCCGCCTCATAATGGTTTTGACCGAACCATCTGTCAAAACCCTAATAAGGCACCTCCTTCTTCTTCGCTCCTCACAACTGTGTATACACACCCGCATCCGCATTCCGTAGAATGCGAATGCACAGAAGACAAAACTAATCCATCCATACAATACTAGGATCCGGCTTAAACCAAAGCCCACTAGTATTGTCTGCCTGAACATCATACGCGCACAAGTGTACGTAAGTGATCGTAGCCTTGCCGTAAAACCATACGACCTCTACACTTTTCGCTCAGTGCAGGGAAACTATCTGTGTGGGACTCTAAAGACTCGACACTACGCTGGCAGTGGGTTTAACCACAGACCGCAAGCGGCGCTAGCTATACGTGACGGTCCTCAGGTAGATGTCAATAAGAAGGCCGATGAGGTAAACCCATTCGAACTCCTACTGAGCCTGAATGTGACAATCTCCGTACAGTCTGGTCTGTTCGTCTGAGAATATCGCATGGCGGGCCTAGGGGGCAGTAAACGTCAGTCCCCTAATAGCGGTACAAGTCGTGTCGGAGTGTAGCCCAGAACACCCTGAGATAACACTGGAAAACCTACCAGTATATCTCGCTTGCCCTGGCCAGGGAATTTGTGTAATGGCTCTCCTAGACACAGCGCGATATCAACCCCCAATACCGGGAGAGACGAATCCTGTCTAACCGTCACTGCCTCCAAGTGCTTCGTGACTGCACCCAACTACTACCTGTTTGCACGACTCCTTTGAGTCGTGGTAGGGTAGTAAGTAAAGAACAGTGGGAACACACTCGAGGCGAAGTGACGGTGTCAAGTCAGCGGACTAAGTTGTACTCATGTCACCTGGGAACTGATAACTGACGATAAGTATAGTACCAACCAACAGTTCCCGACGAGTCATGTCCAGTGTACTCGTAACCTAACGAGCACCCGCATACTATATCCAGTACGACGTACTGATGGCTGTGGGACAGACAATCTCCCCTGCTGGGATGAGAAGCGCATACGCTAGTCCACTCTGGAGTATCGATGCCCCATCTCGATAATCCAACGACTAGGGACCTGTATAAGGATGTGCTTGTAGATTACCCAGCCCCCACTAGTGTGACTGCTATCACAACGCTGGTAATCAAGTAAAGATCCTAAGTGCTCCACTAATGTGTATAAGCGATATGCTAAAAGAAACACATGCACACATTAAAGTAGAAACAAACCAAGTAGCATACTACCATTTCGAGCAAGATTGTCTATACAACTGTGAATATCCCAAGCTTCCATCAAGTAATATACAAACTAGTATGATACAGTAATGGCCTCTAGGGCATATACACTAACAATCTCCCACTTGCACTAAGGCCATGTACTGGCGTATCGAAGACCTATCATCTCGATCAGCGGCTCGAACTGAGCCTGGGGTATGGCCTTCGTGAATGGATCTGCAGTGTTATTCTCCGAATTTACTCTCTTCACCTCGATCTCCCGGCAATCTACGATCTCCCTGATCAGGTGGTACCGCCTCAAAATGTGCCTGGACTTCTGATGGGACCTGGGTTCCTTCGCTAAAGCTATAGCGTCGTTGTTGTCACAATACAGCGGTATTGGATCAACAATGGTGGGAACCACCTGAAGCTCCTTGAGGAACTTCTTTATCCAGACAGCTTCCTTTGCGGTATCGCAAGCAGCTATGTACTCCGCTTCCATAGTTGAGTCAGCAACGGTTTCCTGCTTGGAGCTCTTCCAGCAAACCGCCCCTCCATTGAGGGTAAAGACATAACCCGACATGGACTTGGAGTCATCCTTGTCACTCTGGAAGCTGGAGTCAGCAAAGGCCTCGATCTGAAGGTCTTTTCCGCCATACACCAAGAATATCTCCTTTTTCCTTCTCAGGTACTTGAGAATGTTCTTTACTGCTATCCAGTGTTTCTCTCCTGGGTCCGATTGATACCGGCTTACAACGCTCAATGCGTATGCTACATCTGGTCTGGTACACAACATCGCATACATTATAGAGCCTACTGCAGATGCGTATAGTATAGATGACATGCGAGCCCTTTCCAAATCAGTCTTAGGAGACATCTCTTTAGAGAGGGTGATTCTGTGACAAGCCGGTAGATTACCTTGCTTTGAATCTTCCATACTGAATCGTTTCAGTATGGTGTCGATGTACCTGGACTGCGAAAGTCCCAACATCCTCTTAGATCTATCACGATAGATCTGGATCCCCAGAATGTAGTTGGCATCGCCCAGGTCCTTCATGGAGAACCTCTGTGACAAGAATCCTTTGACTAACTATAGCATAGGAATGTCATTTCCTATTAGGAGAATGTCATCCATGTACAAGACAGGAATAACACAGTTCTCCCTACAATCTTACTGTAAATGCATGGTTCATCTGGGTTTTTGATAAAGTCGAATTTTTTGACAGTATCATCAAAGCAGATGTTCCAACTCCGCAATGCCTGCTTCAGTCGCTGCTCCCACTCTGAATGAATCCCTCCGGCTGATCCATATTGACACACTCTTCCAAATTTCCATTTAGGAAAGCCGTCTTTACGTCCATCTGCCAGATCTCATAATCGTGGAAGGCAGCAATGGCAAGAAGGATCCGAATGGATTTGAGCATAGCCACTGGAGAAAAGGTCTCATCATAGTCCAAACCAGGTCTTTGACGAAAACCCTTTGCAATAAGTCTTGCTTTGTAGGTTTCAACCTGCCCATCTACACCAATCTTCTTTCTGAAGATCCATTTGCAGCCTACGGGTTTTACCCCTTCTGAAGCAAAGTCCAAAGTCCAAATTTTGATGGTGTACATGGACTCCATCTCGGTCTGCATTGCATCCATCCATTTTATTGAGTCACCGCTCTGAATGGCTTGCTGGAAGCTAGTAGGCTCATCATTTTCAATGACGCAATCCTCTCGATCCCCGTCTATGAGAAAACCGTAATATCTCTCGGGCGGATGAGACTGCCTACTACTCCTGCGGAGTGCCGCTGGGATGTCCGATTCTCCTGAACCTTCTGGTTCTACCAAGCTTTCAGTAATAGCTTGTGGTTCTGGAATTTCTTCCAGTTCTATTACGCTCCCACTTATCTGATTTTCCAAAAACTCAGTTTCCAAGAAGCGGGCATGACGAGAAACAAAAATCTTTTGCTCCTCTGCGTAATAGAAAACATACCCCTTGGAGTTCTTTGGGTATCCCACAAACTTACACTGTACTGAGCGTGCCTCGAGCTTGTCCGCATGCTGCTTTTTGACAAAAGCTGGACATCCCCATGTCTTAAAGTATTTAAGACAGGGTTTCTTCCCACTCCACATCTGATATGGTGTGGTAGACACTGACTTAGTAGGAACTTGGTTCAAAAGATATGCAGCTGTTTCTAGTGCATAACCCCAGAAAGATCGCGGTAACTCAGCTTTACTCATCATGGAACGAACCATATCCAATAGAGTTCGATTCCGTCTTTCCGATACACCGTTGTGTTGTGGTGTGTATGGAGGAGTAAGCTGCGAGAGAATTCCATTCTCTTTTAAGTAGTCCAGAAACTCGGCACTCAAGTATTCACCGCCTCGATCAGATTCAGTGTCTTGATAGTTTTGCCTGTTTTTTTTTCAACTTCATGCTTGTATTCTCGAAATTTCTCAAAGGCCTCGGATTTATGCTTAATCAGGAAGACATGTCCATACCTAGAGAAATCATCCGTAAAAGTAATGAAGTATGAATAACCACTTCGCGCATGTGTAGATATTGGACCACACACGTCACTGTGTATGAGTCCCAAGAGCTCGCTTGCTCTTTCTCCGTGTCCAGTGAACGGAGTCTTTGTCATCTTTCCCATGAGACAAGATTCACAAGTGGCATAAGACTGATACTCGAACGCATTCAAGTATCCCTCTTTATGTAACTTTGTTAATCGTGTCTCATTAATATGACCCAGTCTACAATGCCATAAGAAAGCCTGATTTGTTTCCGGAGACTTTCTTTTAAGTGTGTTCTAGACACTGAAAATCTGAGCTTGATTCAATACATATATCCCGTTTTCTAATGTACCTGACCCAATCAGAACTTGATTTAGGTGGATGTGGACCACATCGCTTACAAAAGTAAAATCATATCCTTCCTTATAAAGTAAGGATACAGATATGATATTATAAGTCACACTAGGTACATACAAACAGTCACGCAGAATCAATATCTGCCCAGTTGTCAGTCCAAGATTATATCCCCCTACGGATTCAGCGTCCATGCTCATTCTGTTGGCAACCCTGAGAGTCATATCACCTATGTTGATAACCCTACGGTTTCTCAAAGCCTGTAATGAATTACAGATGTGAGATCCTGATCTGGTATCCAATACCCAGGAAGTAGGGTTAACTGACATACAGTTTTCTACTACAAACACACCGGAAGCCTAAGCCACAACATGCTTCGAATCCCGGATACTGGCTTTGCTAGCCCTGCATTCCTTCTGCTAATGTTCATTCCCGTAACAATAGGAATGCCCCTCCTTTACTTTATCCAGTCCCAAAACTTTTGCCCTTCTCTTCCCTTCTGCTTCCCTGGTTTCCTTCAGGGTATAAGTAGAGGGCAGAGACTGTAGAATCAAGTCAGTATTTGACCCGTTCTTCAACGTGGTCTTCAGGTCCGTGAGCTTATCAAAATAGCTAATCTCTGTAAGAACGTTGTCCCCTACAGATGACCCGAAAGCCAACCTCGCTTGAAACAATTCGTTCGAGGTCTCATATCTTGCGATACGAGATTGCTCTCCATATAAATCTTTGTTATGGAGGAAGATAGAAAATAAGTCCATCTTCTCGTGCTGCCTATGGTATGCACCATCAACTGAGGCCAACACGAGGCACTTGGCATTCTCAAAGTCTTTTTCCGATGTCTTACGGATATCAATATCCGTGACAGTGGAAACTGGTCCTGAGACGGCAGGGGTTTGATTAGTTAAGAGGTGTCCCAGCTTGTCATGGGTAATGGACATCTGGACAGACCTTTGCCAGTCATAACAGTCAGATTCAGTCATTTTATTATCTAGATGTAACCTATGTATGGTCACTGGGTCGCTGCAATTAAGAGAGAGAGAAGAAAACACTCAGCATGATGCTCTTGCAAGTTTAGATTGGTTTTTAATTTATCTAAACAGGATGGCTCCCACTGTTTCTCGAATCCTTCCTCAAACCAAAAAGGGAGAATTAATCAGGATCAATCTCACCGTACAATACTTGCTTAACCGTTCAGCCAAATCAGTGTTGGTACTTCGAGGGAGGTTTTCCAACGCTTTCGCGAAGTTCCTTAATTAAATAACCTCTTTTCCCTGTGGGCGTAGCCCCGCTAACACCTTTCTAGACACCTACTTGGTTTATAGCATTGATCGTTAAGTGAGAAAGTTCCTGAGGAGTAGCATATACTCACAGTAGGATCGGGATCCAAATAACATCATGTGATAAAACTGAAGGAATCCTACCAGAATCATCACACTCCAAATGGTATGCAGCACTAGCAAGTTTCAGTTTCTTTAGAAACTCCCGATGTGGATTTTTGCCCCATGCTCTTATGACCTTGAGTAAGGCCAACAAATCATAAGTCGCATGTCAAGTTCTACCCGTCATTGTCCAGGTTGATTTGAACCCACCCGTATATACCCTTGACTATGGCCAACAAAGTAATACGACTATCCCAAACCAATGCATCTATCTATGCAACATATGAATACCCACCAGCTACCAATCACTGTGCCTTGACTAAGGCCAACAAACACAGCTTGAATATTGTTGGATATTCATATGAAACGACGGAGGGCTACGAATGGTTTTGGCGAAACCGTGAACGTAGTGAACTTGATATAATCGAAGGAACCTTGATAGCTTTTAAAAGGAGTGGTTTAAGCTCCGCATTTTTAAAAGTTTTCTGTTTTGAAAAGAAATCGAGTGGTTTTGAAATTGTTCCAACGACTTTAACTTTGGTTTATTTTCTTGCATTAATTTAATGTGTCCCATCATTTAATCCTACCATTGCAGAAAACAATGAAAATATGACGTACGCTTATGCCATCCGCATTCGCCACGGGGCCCCGTCATCACCCGTTAGGTTACTTCATTAACGACAGAGCGGGGGCTGGACTAGCGCGGATGCAAAACATAAGCAACGCCTACTAGATATCATATATAGATATATACATTCGTCAGATGCAATGATAGCCATTCCAGATCACAGATGAACACTTTGGATATACTAGGAATCCGTGTTTCGTTCGAGCCTGCAACGAAAGACGGATTACACGGTCGCGATGAATAGCCAAACCCCACCCTAGACCCCTACGGGTGGGCAAACTACCCGCCAAGTACCCGAAGTGAAGCAACCTCCCTCAACAACGTGAGTAGGCCACTCGGCACTTCGAGATACCCGGTAGTTTGTGCACCCCACTTTGGGTCTATCCTAGGAGCAAAAACAGTAAAAAAAAATAATATACAATGGCGGCTACAACCTCATCCCAGATGTGCGGCCATAAAATAATATTAAATCAATTTACATATTATATCAAATGAAAGATAAAGAAAAATCTCATCTCATATCCCCTGGCTATTCATCCGCGACAATCCAACGAGTTCATATACACAATCCAACAACATTACAGATCACAGATATGCACAACCCCCACTAATCGACGTATAGCGATTAGTTGACGTTCAGTGCATATATCACATCACAGATATAACCCATTAGCTAAAGTCTACAGAACTTCGATCAAAAATACGGATTTGTAACTACCCCAAACACAACTTTGTTCTCTGAAAAATCTGGGCAGAAACAAAATACTTTAAAAATTCAAAAACAGAACACTGAACACACTGCAGCAAAACCGAGTCGCGGCCGAGTCAACTCGGCTTCGGATCCGCGGTGAAACGGATGGTTTCGCCGCGGTTCCGCGGTGAGTCGACCGAGTCACTGGCTCGTTTTTGCTGTGTGTTTTTAGAAAACCATGAGCCGATTTTTAAGGTGTGTGGAATTATTTTTTGAGCTATTTTAAAAATCGGCAGAAACATGAGTTTCCGGACGTGTTTTGCGATTTTTTCTCGGATAGAAATTCTAAATACATTGCAAACTTGCTAGTTGTTGTTTAGCTAGGCTCTGATACCGCTGTAAGTCCATGTTGCCCACCCCGGTTCTTACGAGGAGGCGGAAACGGTAAAAAATGATTTTTTGACACAAGACAACATGGACTAAAAAGAGGATCTTTGCTAAACAAAAACCTAGCAAACTACATGAGGTTCTATTTACTATGCTAAAGAGATTATACCTCATGAAACCGATCCTTCGGGTCTTCTCTCCGCTGTCCTCCTCTTTCATCCAAGCTCTGAGGATCAATCCGGATCTTGGTCACCCCCGCGGCCTCCTAGAGTGGAAGACGATCCACCCGAGAGTTTGTGTTCCGAGCTCCACCTCAAGCCGAGGTAACTAGGGCAACAAGGTTGCTAAGCTTGATGTCCTAGGTTGTGTAGAAGAAGAGGATGGATGTGTTTGTCAATTTAGATCCTTATTTTCTCAACACATGAGAACAAAGGAAAAATCAAGAGGAGGAAGAAGAAGGAGCAACCATGGAGCTTCTTATTTCAAGAGAGAGAATGAACCAAGAAGAATGAACCATAAACATTATCATTACTAATCTTTTCATGATAAAGTTGACGGCTACCTTGATTTGACCATTATCATCATAAAAATAAAATCAAAACAAAAAGAAGACTCTAGATCTCACGTGAAAGATCCTAGTCAACTTTAGTCAAATGGTCAACAAAGTCAAGTATGGTCAAATGGTCAAAGCAATTAGCCATAACATAATTATCATTAAAAAGATTAGTAAATAATGTCCCGTCCTCATAATGGTTTTGACCGAACCATCTGTCAAAACCCTAATGAGGCACCTTCTTCTTCTTCGCTCCTCACAACTGTGTATACACACCCGCATCCGCATTCCGTAGAATGCGAATGCACAGAAGACAAAACTAATCCATCCATACAATACTAGGATCCGGCTTAAACCAAAGCCTACTAGTATTGTCTGCCTGAACAGCATACGCGCACAAGTGTACGTAAGTGATCGTAGCCTTTCTGTAAAACCATACGGCCTCTACACTTTTCACTCAGTGCAGGGAAACTCTCTGTGTGGGACTCTAAAGACTCGGCACTACGCTGGCAGTGGGTTTAACTACAGACCGCAAGAGGCACTAGCTGTACGTAACGGTCCCCATGTAGATGTCGATAAGAAGGCCGATGAGGTAAACCCATCCGAACTCCTACTGAGCCTGAAAGTGACAATCTCCGTAGAGTCCGGTCTGTTCGTCTGAGAATATCGCATGGCGGGCCTAGGGGGCGGTAAATGTCAGTCCCCTAATAGCGGTACAAGTCGTGTTGGAGTGTAGCCCAGAACACCCTGAGATAACACTGGAAAACCTACCAGTATATCTCGCGCCCTGGCCAGGGACTTTGTGTAATGGCTCTCCTAGACACAGCGCGATATCAACCCCCAATACCGGGAGAGACGAATCCTGTCTAACCGTCACTGCCTCAAAGTGCTTAGGGACTGCACCCAACTACTACCTGTTTGCACGACTCCTTTGAGCCGTGGTAGGGTAGTAATCAAAGAATAGTGGGAACACACTCGAGGCGAAGTGACGGTGTCAAGTCAGCGGACTAAGCTGTACTCATGTCACCTGGGAACTGATAACTGACGATAGGTATAGTACCAAATAACAGTTCCCGACGAGTCCTATCCGGTGTACTCGTAACCTAACGAGCACCCGCATACTATATCCAGTACGACGTACTGATGGCTGTGGGACAGACCATCTCTCTTGCTGGGATGAGAAGCGCATACGCTAGTCTACTCCGGAGTATCGATGCCCCGTCTCGATAATCCAACGACTAGGGACCTGTATAAGGATGTGCTTGTAGATTACCCAGCCCCAACTAGTGTGACTGCCATCACAATGCTGGTAATCAAGCAAAGATCCTAAGGGCTCCACTAATGTGTATAAGCGATATGCTAAAAGAAACTCATGCACACATTAAAGTAGAAACAAACCAAGTAGCATACTACCATTTCGAGCAAGATTGTCTATACAATTGTGAATATCCCAAGCTTCCATCAAGTAATAAACAAACTAGTATGATACAGTAATGGCCTCTAGGGCATATACACTAACAGTGGCCATCACCAGAAATCCTTGGCCAAGGTATTCGAAGATTACTGATTCGGATCAGTAGTTTCTTAGGTGGTGATAGGCTTCATACCGACAATAAATGTCGCGTTATTAGGGGTCTGACTTTATCCACCCCTAGACTCGTTATGCGATACTCATAGACGAACTGATCGGACTGTATGGATATTGTCACTATAAGGCTCAGTAGGGGTTTCCGGATGAGTTTGCTCGTCGGCCTCCTTTTCGCTCAATACTTGGGTAGCCGTTACGTACAGCTAGTGCCACTGACGTGCTTATGGTGAAACCAACTGCCAGTTTATTGACAAGTCTTTAGAGTCCCACACAGAGGGTTTCCCTGCTTCGGACGAAACGTTGTAGAGGCTGTATGGTTTTATGGCAGGGTTCGATCATATAAGTGCACTTGTGCACGGATTATGATCGGATGGATAATACTAGCGAGCTTTGGTTTATGCCGGATCCTAGTATTATATTGTTGGATTATTTTCATCTCATTGTATTCGTATTCAGTCGAAATACGGATGCGGATACGTATATACGGATGAGGGGTATTCTTGTAATTCGTTATAAGTTTACTTTAGTAGATGCCATTTCTTTTCTATTAAACATTTAGGGTTTAAATGTTTATGGTGTGGGAAAGTGTGAGTTATGGTTTGCATTAACTCATGCATGTGCACTTGGTGATTCATGGTGACATGCATAGGTTTTTGTTTTGGCTAAGATATTTTGTAGTTAGTTTTGTAAGATATTTTAGTGAGGAGGCAGATCTTTTTCTAGTGGCTTTTCTTTAGTTGAAAACTCCTCACAACAAATAGCTCACAACAATAACAACCCAAAACAACTCAAGAAAATTGCAGTAACTTTTCTTCACTTGCCTTTTCCTTTAGCTCACACTTTCTTCTCCCATGGCATCTTCTTCAACCTCCACCCTACTTGTCTCATGTGTTGAGAAATCTAAGGTGTATTAAGAAAAAGTAATCAGAAACACTCTCTACTTCATCTTGGCTATCTAGGTTAGCAAACTAGATACTCGAGTTGCTTCAGTTTTGAGGTCGGAGCACGTATTACAAACTCTCGAGGTGGATCGTCTTCGATGGGGGAGACATGAGATCAAACATGATCGAGGAAGCCACGAGGAGCTTGGGACAGAGGTTGAAGACCGAAGGACATGGATCATTCGGTATAACCTCTCTAAACTCCTTTTCATATAGCTTGTGTAGGGTTAATGGTACGATCCGGGAATCGGGTTCCGTTAGCGCCGGTTTCTAAAAGTTTTTGTTCCACATTTGGCCACGAATTGATGGTCGGGGCGCTGGCATAACCCAACAGGAAAAGACCTCCAGATCGAGGCCTTTGCTGACTCTAGCTTCCAGAGTGACAAGGATGACTCCAAGTCCATGCCGGGTTATGTCTTTACCCTCAATGGAGGGGCGGTCTGTTTGAAGAGTTCTAAGTAGGACACCGTTGCTGACTCGACGATGGAAGCGAAGTATATCTCAGTTTGTGACGCCGCAGAAGAAGATGTTTAGATGAGAAAGTTCTTAACATAACTTCAGGTGGTTCCGTCTGTTGTTGACCCAATACCTCTTTATTGTAACAACGGGGCTATAGCTTTAGCAAAGGAACCTAGGTCCCATCAGAAATCCAGACACATCTTGAGGCGGTATCACCTGATCAGGGAGATCATGGATCGCCGGGAGATCAAGGTGCGGAGAGTTTCTACAGAGTACAAAACTGCAGATCCATTCACACAGGCCAGCTCTCAGACACTATTCGAGAGGTTATTCGAGATGATAGGTTTGCGATATGCCAGCATATGGCCTTAGTGCAAGTGGGAGATTGTTAGTGTAATATGCCCTAGAGGCCATTATTGTATATTACATTTTGGAAGCTTGGGATATATACACGGATTAATAACAGTCTTGCTCAATATAATAGTATACTACTTGGTTTGTATCTATCTTAATATGTGCATATGTTTCTTTTAACGTATCGCTAATACATATTGGTAGAGCCCTTAGCATCTTTACTTGACTACCACCGTTGTGATGGAAGTCACACTAGTGGGGCTGGGTAGTCTACAAGCACATCCTTATACAGGTCCCTAGTCGTAAGATTATCGAGACAGGGCATCGATACTCCAGAGTAGACTAGTGTATACGCTTCTCATCCCAGCAGGGAAGATGGTCTGTCCCATAGCCATCAGTACGTCGTACTGGAGATAGTATGCAGATGCTCATTGGGTTATGAGTAACACTGGAAGGACTCGTAGGGTACTACTGGTTGGTACTATACTTATCGTCAGGTAGCAGTTCCCAGGTGATATGAGTACAGCTTAGTCCGTCGACTTGACACTACTACTTCTCCTCAAGTGTGTTCCTATTGTTCTTAGATTACTACCATACCACGGCTCTATTGAGTCATGCAAACAGGTAGTAGTTGGATGCAGTCCCGAAGGAATTGGAGGCAGTAGCGGTTAGATAGGATTTGTCTCTCCCGGTATTGGGGGTTGATGTCACGCTGTGTTCGGGAAGCCATTACACAAAGTCCCTGGACAGGGCAAGCGAGATTTACTGGTAGGTACTCTAGTAGTTTCTCAGGGTGTTCTGGGCTGCACTCCGACACGACTTATTGCGCTATTAGGGGTCTGACATTTACCACCCCTAGGCCCGATATGCGATACTCTTAGACGAACAGACCGGACTGTACGGAGATTGTCACATACAGGCTCAGTAGGAGTTCGGATGAGTTTTCTCATCGGCCTTCTTATCGACAGATACCTAGGTAGTCGTTACATGCAGCTAGTACCGCTCACGGCTTGTGGTTAAACCCACTGCCAGCGTACTGTCGAATCTTTAGAGTCCCACATAGAGAGTTTCCCTACATTAGGCAAAAGATGTTGAGGCCGTATGGTTTTACGACAGGGCTTCGATCACGTACGTGCACTTGTGCGCGTATGATGTTCGGGCAGATAAAACTAGTGGGCTTTGGTTTAAGCCGGATCCTAGTATTGTATTGATGGATTTGTTTCGTCTCTTTGTATTCATATTCTTCGGAATGCGGATGCGGGTATGTATATACGGATGAGGGGCATTCTCATAATTAGCTCGGGAAAACTTCTAGAAGTAGACACCTATTAGGGTTTAATTCTTTTATGGATTAAATAAATTAGGTGGAGGAATGAGGTAGATTTAAACATTGAATCTAGTATGGTTACTTGGTGACTCATGCTCATGACTCATCACAAGATATTTTGTGAACCTTATTAGATATTTGTGAGATATTTTATCATATATGCTTCATTCCTTATCTAGAGGGCAGCCAAGCTATTTCCAAGTTCACACTTCTCTCTCATTTTCATCAAGTCTTCTTTTTCTTCCTCTAAACGCTAAAAGCTCTTATTTGTTGAGAATCATAGGGTTCCAAGAGACAAACCACTCCATTATCTTTCTCTACATCCCCTAAGTCATCTAGTTTAGCACACCAAGTGACCTAGTTACCTTATCTTGGAGGTGAAAGCTCAAGGTTGGAACTCTCAGGTGGATCTTCTTCGACTTCAAGAAGCCAACGAGGAGGCGCGATCCATTTTCACTCCAAGGAGCTCACGAAGAGGAAGAGGACAGCAAGAAGACTAGAAGGACATGATACTACGAGGTATAACATTCATCCAAGTAGTTAAACCTCAAGTAGTATGCTAGCTAGGGTTTTATGATCGATCCTTGGTTCAAGTTGGTGTTGCGAAGCCCGTAAAAATTATTTTTTACTATTTCCTCCTCCCCACAAACACGCGGGGTGCACGACATCGACTTACACCTACTTCATTTTGCTTGAACGAGGAAACCACTATGTGGGACTCTAAAGACTCGTCAATACGCCAGCAGTAGGTGATGATCACATCAGTTACCTACAAGCCGTCAGCGGTACTGGCTGGACGTAACGGCTACCCAGGTATTGAGCGAATAGAAGATCAACAAGCAAGCTTGTCCAAACTCCTATGAAGCCTATAAGTAAAACTTACCGTACAGTCCGGTCTTTTCGTCTGATATGTCGCATATCGAGTCTAGTGGTGGAATCGTCAGACCCCAGTAACTTCATAATTCATGCCGATGTATGGTTCATAACGGTTCGAGAAACTACTGACAACTCTTACCAGTAAATCTCATCAGCCCTGGCCAGGGACTTATTGTTACAGCCAATCGAGCATACAGCAACATCAACTCCCTATACCGGGAGAGACGAAACCCCTCCTAATGCTCCCTGCTTCCATGTGATTCGGGACTGTATCCAAAATCCACCTGTTTGCACGACTCCTTTGAGCCATCAACTCCCTATACCGGGAGAGACGAAACCCCTCCTAATGCTCCCTGCCTCTATGTGATTTGGGACTGTATCCAAAATACACATGTTTGCACGACCCCAGAAATCATCAATACATAAAACGCATCATAGCGCAATGCATGCGCATGAACAATGAGCAGATAACTCAAAAACAACACTCCGTCAAGCATCCCGCAATCATCGGAGTCATGGTGAAGACACAACTGTCAAATCCAAAACAAAACCAATATGATATATATCAAAACCATACATGTAGACATCAAATCTATACATATAAATATCTGAAAGAAATGCATGCCAAACCTTTCATATTGTTGTGCGATGCACATAGCACTGCACAGTGGTGGACGTCTAATGTAAGAAGATAACCATATATGTATATATCTTTTGTTTAATATGTATGTTCCGCCATTTTGAAAACAATTTAGAAGGGTTTCCTTGTTTTAAACGTTTCGTGTCATATCAGACATGTAGGTATATACTGAGACTATAGCTCTCTTTTTGGAAATCCCTTCAATAACTATCCATGCATGCAAAATATATCCAGGTACTGTCCTCTGACTAGTCCTGCTCAGTACGAAAACAAATAGCAAATATCATAAAAACATACTGCCCCATAAGAAATCAATCCCAAAATGTGCATATGAATGCTATGTGCGTCTGGTGCGCACGGAAATCAAAATCCATATATGTGTCATACATGTGCACAGAAACAATATTTAAGTGCAACGGGTGTGCACGAAACATCTGCCAAGGGCAACGGGCATGCCTGACAGCAACATTAGGTGCATCTGATATGCACGAAGAATCCCGATTTAGTACATCGGGTGTGCACCAAAATCGCATCTCAAAACATGCGCTCAACACGCGCGAAAATCCAAATCAGGTGCATCCATCATGCACGAAATCACGAAATCCAATATCAAGCGCCGAACATGCGCAAAATCCAAATCAAATGCACGGAGTACAAGAAATCAACATCATGATCAGAATCAAAATCAACGGTATATAATAAACCTCAATCAAAATCAGGTATACCACGGTATATAATCTCACAACCATGTGCATCAACGTGCATAAATCAAATCTAAGCACAAAAGTGCATGAAAACTATGCTGAAAGCATAAGTCATATCACATGCATAATATAGGAATGAAACCAAAATCAACATATCGAATGACATCAAATCGAAGTCAGGTGCAACCGTGGTGCATGAAATATAAATCCGGTGCAACAAAGGCATAAAATATAAATCTGGTGCGATAAACGCACGAAACATAAATCTGGTGCGATAAACGCACGAAATATAAAACTGGTGCATCCTATGCAAGAAATACAAATACAGTGCATCCTGTGCACAAAACCCAAACAATAACTCCAATGCGTAAATAGCAACGCTGAGTGTACCAAGGTGTAAAAATCATAAACGTGTGCAACTGCGTGCATAAAACACATATCAATGCATTACAAGCACATATAAGTTATACCGAGTGCAAAAAGCCAAATCGTGTGCATACAATGTGCACAAAATCAACCCAATGGTATGAAATCTATAAAGTCATAAGCATGTGCAACCAAGGCATAAAAACGATATCAGGTGCAGTAGCTGTGCACAAATTTGAATACCCAGTGGGTGCAACCATGGTGCACGAAAACAATATCATGAAACTCAATCATCAAGACTAAATCATGTGAATAGATCGCCCAAAAATACCAAAATCCAAGGTGACGGATGCGTGATAATCGAATCACCAAATCACAAATCATAAATATCGTCGTCGATATTTCCTCCTTCCAAGTCGAGATGGTGTCGATGCATCCAATACTAGCAGAGCAAGATATCTACTTGCCTCCTTTTTATGGTCAGGCGCCTGGTGTTATTAGGCTCTTGTCTCTCACTATGCATTGCTAGATATATAGCTTCTTGTTAGTTGTATGTATGCCCTAGAGGCCAGTATTGTACAGATGATGTATATTATATTGGATGCTTGGACATATATAGAGATGACTTTCTTGCTCGATATGATAGTATGCTATCTGGTTACTCTTTATCTTAACATGTACACTTGTCTCTTTAAACTGTCTTATAGTTACATGTTGGTAAAGCCCTTAGGATGTGTACTTGACTACCTGGACTATGATGCAGATCATACTAGTGGGGACATGGTAGTCCATGAGTACATCCTTCAAGGTCCCTAGTCGTGGGTGTATCGAGACAGGGCATCAATATACCAGTGTAGACTAGCGTATACACTTCTCGACCCATGAGATGGGCAATGGATGATCCCATATCCATTGGTGTTTGACATCAGAGATGGTGTACGGGTGCTCAGTGGAGACTGGGTACACTGGACGGACTCGCCGAGAACTCCCAGATGGTATTATACCTCACGTCAGATGGCAGTTCTCAGGTGACACTTGTACAGGTTAGTCTGTAGACCCGAGATCGTCATAGAGTCTTGTGTGATTCCCACTGTGCTTTGATCTCCACCTTACCACGTCCATGAGGGCGTGCAAAACGGTGGTCTTTGGGTACAGTCCCGAGTCACATGGAGGCAATGAGCGATAGGAGGGGTTTCGTCTCTCCCGGTATTGGGGGTTGATGTTGCGCTGTGCTCGATTGGCCGTAACAGGGAAGTCCCTGGCCAGGGCTGATCAGAGATTTGCTGGTAAGTGTTACCAATAGTTTCTCGACCCGTTATGAGCCTCACATCGGCATGACTTATTGGTTATTGGGGTCTGACGTATACCACCCCTAGACTTGATATGCGACATATCAGACGAACAGACCGGACTGTACGGTAAGTGTTACTGGTTGGATTCACAGGAGTGTGAGCGGGCTAGCTCGTCAATCTTCTGATCGCTCAATACCCGGATGGCCGTTACGTTTAGCAGACCGCTTGCGGCTTGTGGGTGTTTGATATGATCATCATCTGCTACCGGCGTATTGACTAGTCTTTAGAGTCCTACACAGAGGTTTCCTGGCTCAAGCGAAACGAAATAGGAGCGCATATGAGATATGTGCAGGACCGAGAATAATGCGTGTATGTGATACCGTATTTCATTCTCGCGATGAATGTTTCGATTGGTTGTATGCGATATAACCTAGTTGTCGAATCATTGATTCGATAAATCGATACATTGTATACTAGTCGGTTATGTGCGACATGACCGGATCATTGATTCAAGTGTTGATTTAATGATTTAATGTATAATTATATATTTGATATATTACTTTGCATTAACTAGTATTGGTTCACTTTAAATGGATCTTCTCACTTGATGTGCAAGTTGTATATGTGATATACTTTTATGCACATCTTTGTATCATGTTTGATGATGCTTGCTCATTTGGTTAAGTGTAAAGAATTAAACCTAGGTTAAGAAAGTGATTAGGGTTTTTAATTATCCATCCTTTTATTTTTCATTTTGGAAAAAGGATGGCATAAGAATACAAAATGGTTGCTTTCATTCTTGAACTTTGATGAAGCTTCATGAAGCTTTGACTTTGTGACCATTTTGTCTTCACACTTAACCCTAACCATTCATCTAACCTTAGTCAATTCTCTATACCTAACTATGGTTCATATTATGATAAGTATTCATTTCTTTTACTTTTTTAATATAACTTATCATAATTCTAGTTTCATCTTCTTCTTCATCTTCAAAAGAAAAAGCTTGATGCCATCAATGGCAACTTGAGTTCTAAAGTGAGAAATCAAATTCTAAAGTGAACCCACCTCCTATTTCTTCACCCTGTACCTCTTGCCAAGTTGTTTTGGGTGTTTTCTTCACAAGTTTCATAAATTTGTGAAGTCGGAGCTTGAACTTGTGATGCCTCGACGTAGATCATCTTCGGCACGAAGCCGACGACCTAGTCCGCCCATTTCTCCGATCAAACCGACGATTGAGTTCGGGATTCAAGATGGACAGTGAGAGGAAGCCTACGTGGAGCCAAGGAAGTGGATATCCGGATCTACAAAGGTTGTAGCTTCTGATCTTTAGTTAAATTGTTAACTAGTTTCGTTTTTCGCCTAGAATTCTAGCCGACGATCCGTATTAGGGTTTCTCGGCACCCATAAAATTTTAAATTGGCATGGTTGATGCCTTGTGAGACCTCTATAGTGTGCCTAGGAACCCTTCAGTGGTATCAGAGCCTAGCTAGAGCCTTAGGCGAAGTCTAGACGGAGTTTGAAGTCCGATCGACCCGAAACCCCAACTCAAATATTGCTCTCTGGACTTTTTCTAAAAAATGGGATTTTTCCATATTAAAAATTCTTTAAAATATCAGCATGAAGATATAAGAATTATGGTGCAAAACGAGCTCATGATGCGTCTAAACCGCCGCGGAAACGCGGCAGAAGCATGGCTTCTGCCACGGTTCCGCCGCCTACTGTTCACAATGCGCAATAATTTTTGCATAGTAATTCCTCTTTTCTGGTGCTGAGTTTTATGGGAATTTTTAATATTTACTCAAGAGTTGAATTTTCTGGGATTGTTTTGGGGATTCGGTGTTTCGATCGGAGTATCAGATTTTGTCTATGTGGCTTTCCGGATAAATTTTAGAATATGTTAAAAAGTTCGACCGGATAAAAATACCCAATTTTTCCCCTGTCGGGAAATTTCCAAGAGTTGGATTTTTCCATGGTTTAACGACGTTCTAAGTAGTGCAAGTAACGCGATGGACCCTCTAGAAGACAACAAACCTTAACTCGATTATGTGACCATCTTGAACTGCCCTTTGAACCTTCGGGTTTGGGGCAGTACGGCGTGCCACATGTGAGGCGTTGGCTTGACCCTTCTACGGCTGGACCGTTGGTACTGAGGCATGAACTGAATGTTGTTAGACTTATTTCATGTGTTGAGCTGTATCGGGAAAACTTGGGTATTCGACTGTTCGATCGGAAAGTTTAACATTTTCTGTTTATCTGGAATGTGATACAATAATTGGAATTCACAAACAGTTATGAGATAACTGAATGAATGTTATAAATCTAGCGGTTTAGTTTCACTTGATATTGAAAAGAGTTTTCGATAATGAGACTAAAATGCGGGGTTTATAACAGTTAGGCATGTGATGTCTAAGTATTTCATTTGATTAGGCATGTGATGTCTAAAGAGGTTGCGGATTCCAACTGTTGTAGTTTTACACTTTCTTTTCTATGACCGTAAGTGTAATATGTGATATCGCCGGTTTCGTTGCTATATGTCAACGACAATTGAGATGGACATATTTACTTATGTTGATGACATGTGATGTTATGTGTTGCTGGATATGTTATATTGGATTGTCGTGTTTGAATAGCCGGGGTTTTTTATGTGAGATGAGTGTTTTTCATTTTCATTCATGTAAAAACCTGTATGTAATATTCTTTTATTTGGGGCACTTCCAGGTTGCGGAAGTTGTCACCCTTTGTATATTATTTACTTTTCTGCACTAGGATAGACCCAAGGAGGGGAGCATAAGTAACCGGGTTCTAGGGTCCAGTGGGAGACTATCTCGAGGAGTCGAGTCCGGGTCTCCTAACCCTAGAATTGGTAGGGTTGCTTGCCGCTCTCGTAGGGGTCTAGGGGTGTAGGATTGGCTATTCATCACGACCGTGGAATCGGTGTTTTATACTGGCTCGTATTGAAAACACGGACGTCCTAGTATATCCAATATTTCATATGATTCTTCTGCTGCGATATCTATGATGTGATCATGTGATGTTCTGTGATAGATACTTTATATAGTATATATGATATATTATATAGATGTTGCTTATGTTTTACACCCGCGCTAGCCCTGCCCTGCTCTGCCGTTAGTTACCTAACCTAACGGTGCACGAGGGGACATCGAGGCGAATGCAGATGGCATAAGTGTACGTCGTATTTATTTGTGATGTTTAGGTACTTAAATGATGGGACTTCATTAATGTGATTAATGAAACAAAAGAAACCTAAGATGTTGTAGAATCGAATTTCAAAATAAAATAGGTAGCTACAGTTCTTGCTTTGCACAGCGGTATATATGATATATTCTGCACCTTATTCGATAAGGAAAGGACCGAGATCCCTTCACCGGGAGTGACTCCTTTAGCAATAACTGGCAGATGCTACACACTCGGTTTGTCTTTTGATTGCTTTTAAGTGTTTTTGCTTTGCACAGTGATATAAATGATATATCCCGCACCTCATTCGACGAGGAAAGGGCCGACGATCCCTTCACCGGGAGTGACCCCTTTAGCAAAACTAGAAAAGCCTCAAAATCACTCCATTTCAAAACTTCATTTGATTCTACAACGATATCAAGTTCATTACGCAATAGGTTTTCAGAAAAACCTGTCGTAGCCCTCCGTCATTTCAGATAAGAACTGTTTAGTATTCGTGCTGTGTTTGTTGGCCTTTGTCAAGGTGTAGTGTGCGGTAGCTGAATAGTGATTATCTGCTTATGCATATGATGCAGATTGGTTCAGGGTAGTCGTACGACCTTGTTGGCCTTTGTCAAGGGCCGTGCGGGTGGGTTTGATTCAATCAAGAAATGACGGGTTGAACTTGACTAGCATGCTATGATTTGTTGGCCTTTGTCAAGGTCATAGGACGCTAGGGGCAAAATATTATCGGGAATTTCAAGTGTTGAAATTTGCAATGAGATTGCATACCTTCTATGAGATAGTTGAATCCCGATACCCACTGCGAGTAAGAGTTACTCCTGGGAGAGTTTTACACATTACAATTAGCCGATCAAGTAGGTGTCTAGAAAGGTGTTAACGAGGTTACGCCTCTGGGAAAACGAGGTTTACATTAATTAGGTTCATGCGAAAGCACGGGGGACCTCCCTCAAAGTACCGACACTGGCCTGGCTGAAAGATTGGCGAACTTGTAGTGTGTAATAAATCCCGGCTAGTCTTTCCTTTTAGGGTTTGAAGGAAGATTTGATAAAAAGCAGTGGGAGCCATCCTGATTAGATAAGATAATAACCAATCTGATCTTGCACGAGCATACGCTAAAATGTTTTCTTCTCTCTCTCTCCAGGTAGCGACCATTTCATGCCCTAATAAAGATAATAATATGGATGTATTGACCGAACCCGCATGTTATACTGTGCTGGGGAACGTTGGTTCCGTTCTTTCCTATAAGAGTTATAGGACTGAACAGGATATAGGGGAATACCAGGATTCCCATGCCACCCGAATGAAGAAAGTACATGATGATGCATTTTCTTCGGGTGTGTTCGTTACAGAGAACTGTTTCTCCATTTGCCCTACGTCCTGGGTATTAGATACCGGGTCAGGATCCCATATATGTAATCAGTTACATGGGCTTAGAAAAGGTAGAGAACTTGGAGAAGGTGATAAAGACATTAGAGTTGGAAATGGTGCAATTGTTGCAGCTAAGACTGTCGGGGAATATCACCTTGTATTACCAACTGGTAATACATTGGTTCTGAACGAATGCTATTACATGCCGAACCTGATATGCAACATTATATCGGTTTCTTTATTGAGTAAAGAGGGATATAATTTTGTATTACAGGACAATGTTATGAACATTTTCCGTAACCAAAAGTTGGTTGGATCAGGCACGTTGTGCAATGGCATTTATGTTCTAAATCAATCAACAGTTCTGAGCATAACAAACACACACAAGAGGAAGAGTTCAGAACTGAACGAATCCTTCTTGTGGCATTATAGACTGGGTCACATCAATGCGACACGACTGGCTAAGTTGCATAAGGATGGATATTTAAATCCGTTTGAATTTTCATCTTATGACACTTGCCAGTCATGACTCAAAAGCAAGATTACCAAAACTCCGTTTACGGGACACGGAGAAAGAGTTACCGAACTCTTGGGACTGATACATAGTGATGTATGCGGTCCCATGTCTACACATGCCAGGGATGGTTCTTCATACTTCATTATATTCACTGACGATCTCTCTAGGTTCGGATATGTGTTCCTGATGAAACACAAATCAGAAGCTTTTGAGAAATTTAGAGAATATAAACAAGAAGTAGAGAACCAAACCGGAAAAAGTATTAAAATCCTACGATCTGATCGAGGAGGTGAATACTTGAGCAATGAATTCCTGGACTTCCTAAAAGAGAATGGGATTCTCTCTCAGCTGACTCCTCCATATACACCACAGCACAACGGTGTATCAGAACGGAGAAACCGCACCCTATTAGATATGGTGCGCTCTATGATGAGCACAGCTGAGTTACCTATTTCCTTCTGGGGATATGCGCTGGAAACAGCAGCATACCTATTGAATCAAGTTCCATCTAAATCTGTACTTACCACACCATATGAGATATGGAGTGGGAAGAGACCATGTCTTAAACGAGTTAAGATATGGGGTTGCCCGGCCTATGTCAAAAGGCAAAATCCGGACAAGCTCGAGGCACGGTCAGTTCTATGCAAGTTTATGGGATATCCCAAACATTCACATGGATATCTTTTCTACCATACAGAGGAACAAAAAGTGTTTGTTTCTCGACATGCCACCTTTTTAGAAAAGGAATTTCTTGCAAAAGAAATTAGTGGGGATATGATAGAACTGGAAGAAATTCCGGCTACACAAACTCAAACTGAAGATTTAGTGGAACCAGAGGATTCAGTAGCTCCCAATGAACCTCAGCCTCTCCGCCGATCTAGTAGGGTTCCTCGCCAACCTGAGAGATACTACGGTTTTCTCATGGATGGTGGGAGCGAGGATTGCATCATGGAGGATGATGACCCAACTAGCTTCGAGCAGGCCATCACGAGTAGGGACTCAGTGAAATGGCTGGATGCTATGCGGTCCGAGATGGAATCCATGTACACCAACAAAGTATGGACTTTGGATGTTGCTCCTGAAGGGGTAAAACCCATCGGGAGCAAGTGGATCTTTAAGAAGAAACTTGGTGTAGATGGGAAAGTGGAGACTTTCAAAGCTAGACTTGTAGCAAAGGGTTTTCGTCAAAGACCAGGTGTGGACTATGACGAGACCTTTTCTCCAGTGGCTATGCTTAAATCCATCCGGATCATGCTTGCCATCGCTGCATATCATGATTACGAAATCTGGCAAATGGATGTTAAGACCGCCTTTCTAAATGGTGATTTAGAAGAGTGCGTGTACATGACTCAGCCAGAGGGCTTCGTAGACAGTGGGAGCAGCGGGAAGGTGTGCAAGCTGCTTAAATCCATTTATGGATTAAAGCAAGCATCGTGGAGTTGGAACATCTGCTTTGACGTCGTTATCAAAGAGTTTGATTTCGTCAAAAACCCAGATGAACCTTGTATTTACAAGAAGATGGCAGGGAGTAAGGTTGTCTTCCTCGTATTGTACGTGGACGACATACTCTTGATAGGAAATGATATTCCTATGCTGCAATCGGTCAAGCTCTTCTTGTCACAAAGATTCTCAATGAAAGATCTTGGTGATGCCTCCTACATATTGGGAATTAGGATCTATAGAGATAGATCCAAACGGATTTTGGGATTGTCCCAATCCAGGTACATTGACACCATACTAAAGAGGTTTAGTATGGAAGAATCCAAGCGTGGGAACTTGCCCACGATCTCTGGAGTCACTCTCTCCAAAGAGATGTCTCCCAAGACTGATTTGGAGAGAGCTCGCATGCAAGGGATACCCTATGCTTCGGCTGTAGGATATATCATGTATGCGATGCTATGTACCAGACCCGATGTAGCATACTCAGTAAGTATAGTGAGCAGGTATCAAGCTGATCCTGGAGAGAGTCACTGGACAGCTGTGAAGAGCATTCTCAAGTACTTACGAAGGACTAAAGAGATGCTCTTGGTGTATAGAAACGGAGAACTCCAAATGGAGTCCTTTACCGATTCGAGCTTCCAGAGTGATAAGGACGACTCTAAGTCGCAGTCGGGTTTTGTCTTTACCCTTTAAGGAGGGGCGGTTAGCTGGAAGAGTTCCAAGCAGGAAACCGTGGCAGACTCGACGATGGAGGCTGAATACATCGCTGCCAACGATGCTGCTAAAGAGGCTGTCTGGATCAAGAAGTTCATTACTAAACTTGGAGTGGTTCCATCCATTGAGCATCCAATACCTTTGTATTGCGATAACAATGGAGCGGTGGCTTTGGCCAAGGAACCCAGGTCCCATCAGCGATCCAGGCATATTCTGAGGCGGTATCACCTGATCCGGGAGATAGTTGATCGCCGGGAGATCGAGGTCAGGAGGGTTGACACGAAGAACAACACGGCGGATCCACTCATGAAGGCCATTCCCCAGATACAGTTTGAGAGACTCTTCGAGATGCTCGGTATGCGATACTACAGCAGCAGGCCCTAGTGCAAGTGGGAGATTGTTAGTTGTATGTATGCCCTAGAGGCCAGTATTGTACAGATGATGTATATTATATTGGATGCTTGGACATATATAGAGATGACTTTCTTGCTCGATATGATAGTATGCTATCTGGTTACTCTTTATCTTAACATGTACACTTGTCTCTTTAAACTGTCTTATAGTTACATGTTGGTAAAGCCCTTAGGATGTGTACTTGACTACCTGGACTATGATGCAGATCATACTAGTGGGGACATGGTAGTCCATGAGTACATCCTTCAAGGTCCCTAGTCATGGGTGTATCGAGACAGGGCATCGATATACCAGTGTAGACTAGCGTATACGCTTCTCGACCCATGAGATGGGCGATGGATGATCCCATATCCATTGGTGTTTGACATCAGAGATGGTGTACGGGTGCTCAGTGGAGACTGGGTACACTGGACGGACTCGCCGAGAACTCCCAGATGGTATTATACCTCACGTCAGATGGCAGTTCTCAGGTGACACTTGTACAGGTTAGTCTGTAGACCCGAGATCGTCATAGAGTCTTGTGTGATTCCCACTGTGCTTTGATCTCCACCTTACCACGTCCATGAGGGCATGCAAAACGGTGGTCTTTGGGTACAGTCCCGAGTCACATGGAGGCAATGAGCGATAGGAGGGGTTTCGTCTCTCCCGGTATTGGGGGTTGATGTTGCGCTGTGCTCGATTGGCCATAACAGGGAAGTCCCTGGACAGGGCTGATCAGAGATTTGCTGGTAAGTGTTACCAGTAGTTTCTCGACCCGTTATGAGCCTCACATCGGCACGACTTATCGGTTATTGGGGTCTGACGTATACCACCCCTAGACTTGATATGCGACATATCAGACGAACAGACCGGACTGTACGGTAAGTGTTACTGGTTGGATTCACAGGAGTATGAGCGGGCTAGCTCGTCGATCTTCTGATCGCTCAATACCCGGATGGCCGTTATGTTTAGCAGACCGCTTGCGGCTTGTGGGTGTTTGATATGATCATCATCTGCTACCGGCGTATTGACGAGTGTTTAGAGTCCTACACAGAGGTTTCCTGGCTCAAGCGAAACGAAATAGGTGCGCATATGAGATATGTGCAGGACCGAGAATAATGCATGTATGTGATACCGTATTTCATTCTCGCGATGAATGTTTCGATTGGTTGTATGCGATATAACCTAGTTGTCGAATCATTGATTCGATAAATCGATACATTATATACTAGTCGGTTATGTGCGACATGACCGGATCATTGAATCAAGGGTTGATTTAATGATTTAATTTATAATTATATATTTGATATATTACTTTGCATTAACTAGTATTGGTTCACTTTAAATGGATCTTCTCACTTGATGTGCAAGTTGTATATGTGATATACTTTTATGCACATCTTTGTATCATGTTTGATGATGCTTGCTCATTTGGTTAATTGTAAAGAATTAAACCTAGCTTAAGAAAGTGATTAGGGTTTTTAATTATCCATTCTTTTATTTTTCATTTTGGAAAAAGGATGGCATAAGAATACAAAATGGTTGCTTTCATTCTTGAACTTTGATGAAGCTTCATGAAGCTTTGACTTTGTGACCATTTTGTCTTCACACTTAACCCTAACCATTCATCTAACCTTAGTCAATTCTCTACACCTAACTATGGTTCATATTATGATAAGTATTCATTTCTTTTACTTTTTTAATATAACTTATCATAATTCTAGCTTCATCTTCTTCTTCATCTTCAAAAGAAAAAGCTTGATGCCATCAATGGAAACTTGAGTTCTAAAGTGAGAAATCAAATTCTAAAGTGAACCCACCTCCTATTTCTTCACCCTCTACCTCTTGCCAAGTTGTTTTGGGTGTTTTCTTCACAAGTTTCACAAATTTGTGAAGTCGGAGCTTGAACTTGTGATGCCTCGACATAGATCATCTTCGGCACGAAGCCGACGACCTAGTCCGCCCATTTCTCCGATCAAGCCGACGATTGAGTTCGGGATTCAAGATGGACAGCGAGAGGACGCCTACGTGGAGCCAAGGAAGTGGATATCCGGATCTACAAAGGTTGTAGCTTCTGATCTTTAGTTAAATTGTTAACTAGTTTCGTTTTTCGCCTAGAATTCTAGCCGACGATCCGTATTAGGGTTTCTCGGCACCCATAAAATTTTAAATTGGCATGGTTGATGCCTTGTGAGACCTCTATAGTGTGCCTAGGAACCCTTCACTTCTCGGCTCAACGGCCCAATATGGAATAACGACGGAAACAGTCCTGCTCTGGCATATCCTCTACAGATCTCTGGCCAACTATCTCGTCGACGATTCCGAACTCTGGCCTGCTGGGTGTGTGCAATATGAACGCTCCTGGGTCCAAGTCTTCTCGTATAGTATTCCAGAAAGGTCCTGTCGAGGTCTCTCTCAAATCTCGTTTCTGCCAAACTGCCCGGAAGTTCTCACCCTTTCACTATATATATTTCTTAATCCGGAACGGCTGCATTCTCATCATGACTCCTTCTGGAAGATATATCCTGTTAGTTATATGTATGCCATAGAGGCCATTACTATACATACGATGTATATTGTAAAGGATGCTTGGACATATATAGGGAGGACTTTCTTGCTCGACATGATAGTATGCTATCTGGTTGTACTTTATTTTAACATGTACTCTGATTGTCTCTATGTTAGATGTTGATAAAGCCCTTAGGATATGTACTCGACTACTGGGACTATGATGAGATCATACTAGTGGGGCCACAGTAGTCGACGAGTACATCCTATAACTGTTCCTAGTCGAGGGTGTATCGAGACAGGGCATCGATGCACCAGAGTAGACTAGCGTATACGCAACTTGACCCATATGATGGGTGATGGATGATCCCATATCCATCGGTGTTTGACATCAAGGATGGTGTACGGGTGCTCAGTGGAGACTGGGTCACTGGAGGAACTCGCCGAGAACTCCCAGATGGTATTATACCTTACGTCAGATGGCAGTTCTCCGGTGACACTGGTACAGAGTAGTCTGTTGACCCGAGATCGTCATAGAGTCTTGTGTGATTCCCACTGTGCTTTAATTTCCATCATACCATGTCCAAGAGGGCGTGCAAAAAGGTGGCTTTTAGGTACAGTCCAGAATCACATGGAGGCAATGAACGATAGGAGGGGATTCGTCTCTCCCGGTATAGGGAGTTGATGTTATGCTGTGTTCGATTGGCTATAACCGGAAATCGCTGGCCAGGGTTGCTGAGATTTACTGGTAAGTGTTATCAGTAGTTTCTCGAACTGTTATAGACCTCATATCGACACGACTTATTGAGCTACTGTGGTCTGACGTTTACCACCCCTAGGCGAGATATGCGACATATCAGACGACGAGACCGGACTGTACGGGAGTGTTACTGATTGGATTTACAGGAGAATGTACAGGCTTGCTTGTTGATCTTCTGAGCGCTCAATTCCCGGGTGGCTGTTACGTTTAGCTGACCACTTGCAGCTTGTGGGTGTTTGATATGATCATCACCTACTGCCGGCGTATTGACGATTCTTTAGAGTCCTACACAGTGGTTTCTTGACTCAGGAAAAACGGAGTAGGAGCACATATGTGATATGTGCGGGACCGAGGATAATGCGGTATGTGATACCGTATTGGATTCTCGCGATATGAGATATCGGCCGGGTATATGTGATATAGCCGGGTCATTGTATTAGTCGGTTATATGAGATATAGCCGGATTGTCAGATCAAGTGTTGATTCGATAATTTAATGTATAATAATATATATGATATATTAAATTGCATTAACTAATATTAGCTCACTAAAAGGTTCATTTTCTCACGGGATAATACATTGATATATATGCGATATATGTTAATTGTATTATTTTCTATTGTTACAAAATATATTGTATATGTGATATATAATATTGTAACATGTTAGGATTACAAATTTAACAATGGTTTAGGGTTTAAACTTGGTTAGGGTTTGGATTAGGGTTAGCTTTTGCATGAAGCTTTGACTTTGTTTTTAGCTAGATATTTTGTTAACCCAATCCAAACCATTAACTCTAGTCAATTCTCTACATGGGTTAACTCCTTCATGCTTAACCCTTGGTTAGATTTGTAACCACTACAATAATTCATTGTTCATCACAAAAGGATGAAGTTATCATCTTCATTCATTCTTCTTCTTCCTATAGCTTCTTTATGAAAAAGCTTTCTTTTGTGATGAAAATGAGTGAGAAAAAGATTAGAAATGAGAGCAAAAATCCTACTTCATCATCCTCATCTATCCTTACCATTTAGATGAGGGTGTTCACATCATATTATGAGTGTTAGCTTGTGTTAATGAAACTTCAAGGTAGATCATCTTAATATCGAAGATCGGAAGCAAAGGTTGCATCATTCTCTTCGTGAAGCCTCTCGAGAGTCCAGAACCCGATGATCGCAGCGAAGGGACCTCAACATGGAGCTTAAGAAGTGAAGGACCGGATCTACAAAGGTTGTAATCCCTCTCACTTAGTGTTAAAGAGTTTAACATGCATGTTTTCGCCTAAACCCTAGTTTAAAGATCCGGGTTCGGGTTGTTCGTCAGGGCTAAAATTATAATCGGGCATGGTTGATGCCTCGTAGAACCTTGTGAGCGTGCCTAGCAACCCTATAGTGGTATCAGAGCCAAGCTAGAGCTTTAGGCGAAGTCTAGACGAAATTTAAAGTCCGATCGAACTCCGAATACACGATATTAACCCCTCTCTGTACATTTTCTAAAAATGTGATTTTTTCATAATTAAAAATGCTCAGAAAAACAAGCAGGAAAAACTAAGAATTACTGTGAAGTACGGTTCGCTGAGTCAACTATTTGACCGCGGAACCGCGGCCAAACCAAGGGTTTGGCGGTGGTTCCACGGCCGAAATTGTGACTTAGTCCCTGAAATTTCATGTCATTGTTCTTAGGTCCTTTGTCGTTATTTTTTTCTGGGAATTTTTTTATTCCACTCAAGTGTTGAGTTTTCTAATGTTGTATTGGGGACTCGTTGATTCGATCGGATAATTTAACTTTGTTTAGTTTTTCCGGATAATTTTTAGAAACTGTTAAAAAGTTCGACCGGATATCAATAACTCACTTTTTCCCCAGTCGGAATTTTTTTCAAAAGTTGGATTTTTTTCTCGGGTTTAAGAACGTTCTAAGTCGTGCAAGTAACGCGATGGACCCTCTAGAAGACAACAAACCTTAACTCGATTATGTGACCGTCTTGAACTGCCTCTGAATCTTAAGGGTTTGTGGCAGTACGGCGTGCCACATATGATGCGTTGGCTTGACCCTTCTACGGCTGGACCATTGGTACTGTGGCATGTGATGGATGTTTTTAAACTGATTTCAAGTGTTGAGATATATTGGGGAAATCTTGGGTGTTTGATTTTTCGATCGGAAAGTTTAACACTGTCTATTTATCTAGAATGTGATACAATATATGGAATCCACAAGTAGTTATGAGATAACTAATTTGAATGTTATAGATCTAGCAGTTTAGTCTCAAATGATCGGTTGCCACAGAATTTTGATGCGATCAAAAGTCCGTCGCAATCATGTAGCGTACGCGGATACTCGTCGGGTAAACTTAATAGACAGCCATGCCCCATAGCCCCGACCAAGTTGTAGGGTTCCTAGGCACACTCTAGAGGTCTCACAAGGCATCAACCATGCCAAATTCAAATTTTTCCGGTGCCGAGAAACCCTAATGCGATCGTTAACTAGAGTTTAGGCGAAAACAAATGCTAGTAAACAACTTTACTCTAAAGTGAAAGAGACTACAACCTTTGTAGATCCGGTCCTCCACTTCCTTAGCTCCATGTGATGTCCCTCCGCTGCGATCATCGGATCCCGGACTCTAGCGATGGTTTCGTCGAAGAAATGATCGGGCTAGGTCGTCGACTTCGATGCCGCAGATGATCTACGTCGAGGCAACTCAAGATCAAGCTCCAACTTCACCAAGTCATGAAACTTGTGAAGAAAACACCCTATACTACATGGAAAGTGGTAGAGGATGAAGAAATAGGAAGTGGGTTCACTTTTGATTTGGATTTCTCACTTGGAATCATCACTTAGAAATTTCAAGCGAAGGTTTTTCTTTTTCTCTTCATGAAGAAGATGAAGAAGAAGAATGGAAAAAGAATTGTCAATAATAGAAAAAAAAGTGATGGTTATCATAATGCAACCATGGTTAAGTGTAGAGAATAAACTAGGGTTAGGTGAATGGTTAGGTTAAGCAAAAGAAACAAAAATGGTTGAACTTTTCAAAGCTTCATGAAGCTTCAAAGTAAATCCAAAAGAAGCAACCATTTCTTTTCTTGCTAAAAAGAATAAATAAAACATTTAAAACCCTAACCATTAACCTAAATCATAGTTTAAAAGCAAACACACCCAAGTTTGCATGTATCATCAAACATGATACAATCAAGTGCACAAAAATATATCACATATACAATATGCACTTCAAGTGAGAAAATCCATTTTAACTGAACCAATACTAGTTAATGCAAAGTAATATATCAAATATATAATTATGCATTAAATCATTAAATCAACGCTTGATTTAATGTTCCGGTCATACTGCATATAACCGACTAATATTTAGTGTATCAATGTATCGAATCAACACTTGATTCGGTAACCCGGCTATATCTCATATAACCGTCCAATGATACAAATCGTGAGAATAGAATACAGTATCACATACCGGTATTATTCCCGGTCCCGCACATATCTCATATGCGCTCCTATTTCGTTTCGCTTGAGCCAGGAAACCTCTGTGTAGGACTCTAAAGACTCGTCAATACGCCGGCAGCAGATGATGATCATATCAAGCACCCACAAGCCGCAAGCGGTCTGCTAAACGTAACGGCCACCCGGGTATTGAGCGATCAGAAGATCGACGAGCAAGCCCGCTCACACTCCTGTAAATCCAACCAGTAACACTTACCGTACTGTCCGGTCTGATCGTCTGATATGTCGCATATCTCGCCTAGGGGTGGTAAACGTCAGACCCCAATAGCTCGATAAGTCGTGTCGATATGAGGTCTATAACAGTTCGAGAAACTACTGGTAACACTTACCAGTAAATCTCAGCAACCCTGGCCAGGGATTTCTGGTTATAGCCAATCAAATACAGCGCACCATCAAATCCCTATACCGGGAGAGACGAATCCCCTCCTATCGCTCATTGCCTCCATGTGATTCGGGACTGTACCCAAAAACCACCGTTTTGCACGCCCTCTTGGACGTGGTAAGGTGGAAATCAAAGCACGGTAGGAATCACACAAGACTCTATGACGATCTCGGGTCAACAGAGTACTCTGTACCAGTGTCACCAGAGAACTGCCATCTGACGTGAGGTATAATACCATCTGGGAGTTCTCGGCGAGTTCGTCCAGTGTACCCAGTCTCCACTGAGCACCCGTATATCATCTCTGATATCAAACACCAATGGATATGGGATCATCCATCGCCCATCTATATGGGTCAAGAAGGTATACGCTAGTCTACTCTGGTATATCGATGCCCCGTCTCGATACACCCACGACTAGGGACCTTGAAGGATGTACTTATGGACTACCATGTCCCCACTAGTATGATTCGCATCATAATCCAGGTAGTCAAGTACACATCCTAAGGGCTTTACCAACATGTAACAGAGAGACAATCAGTGTACACGTTAAGGTAAAGAGCAACCAGATAGCATTCTATCATGTCGAGCAAGAAAGTCCTCCCTATATATGTCCAAGCATCCACTACATTATACATCCTATGTATAGTAATGGCCTCTAGGGCATACATATAACTAACAATCTCCCACTTGCACTAGGGCCATCTGATAGCAGTGGATGTAGTATCTCATACTCAACCATCCCATAAAAGTCTCTCTCTGGGAAAAGGCCTTTGTGAGTGGATCCGCCGTGTTGTCCTCTGAGTCTACTCTCCTAACCTTGATCTCCTTGGAGATCAACCATCTCCATGATCAGGTGATACTGCCTTAGAATATGTCTCGATCACTGATGGGACGGACGTTCCTTGACATAAGCCACAACTCCATTGTCACACAATGGGAGGACTAAGTTCATCCCATGAACAAATATACATCCAGACTGCCTCTTTGGTAGCATCTTAAGTAGCGATGTATCCAGCCTTTATCGTCTAGTGTGCCACGGTATCTAGCTTGGAACTCTTCCAACATACCGTCCCTTTACTGAGGGTAAAGACAATGCCTGTGACTGACTTTCAGTCGTCCTTATCACTCTGGAACCTTTCCAGTGATTCTCCCCAGGATCAACTGATACTATCTCACTACAACTAGTGAGTATCCTGACATCCAATTAGATCTATCTCAAAGATCCAAAACCCAGGATTTAGGAGGTATCACTTTGATCCTATATGGAGAATCATTGTGACAAGCGGAGATTGACCGAGCGTAGCATAGGAAACTCCTTTCTTATCAAGAGTATGTCATCCACGTACTCTACGAGGATCACCACCATACTCCCTACTACCCTTTTGTTTATACAAGGTTCATCTACCATTTTGATGATGTCAAACTCTTTGACTATCTCATCAAAACAGATATTCCAACACCGCGATGCCTGCTTTAATATTATAAAGCATCTTGTACACGTTTCCGCTGCTCCCACTATCTACGAAGCCCTCCGACTGTGTACTTACAGACGCTCTTTTCTAAAACATCATTTAGAAAAGCAGTCATGACACCCAACCGTCAGATATCGTAGTCATGGTATGTAGCCGTGGCAAGTAGGATCTGGATGGACTTATGCATAGATCCTTAGAAAAGGTTTCAACATAATCCATACCTGGTCAATGATGCAAACCTTTAACAAGTCTAGCTTTGAAAGTCTCAACTTTTCCATATACACCAAGTAATCTTCTCAAGATATACTTGCTCCTGATGGGGTTTTAACCCTTCAGATATAGCAACCAAAGTCCATACTTTGTTGGTGTACATGGATTCCATCTCAGCTCGCTAAGCATCCAGCAATTCTTACAGAGTCCTACTCCTGATGACCAGCTCGAAACTAGTTGGGTCATCATCTCATGATGCAATCCTCACTCCCACTGTTATAGAGAAACCGAAGTATCTCTCGGGTGGGTGAAGTACCCTACTAGATCGGCGGAGAGGCTGAGGTTCGTCGGGGACTATTGAATCCTATGGTTCTATCAAATCATCAGCTGTAGTTTGTATAGCTGGAACTATTCCAGTTGTACATAACAGACCTTGCCTCGAGCTTGTCCGGATTTTGCTTTCAGACATAGCCCGGACAACCCCAAATCTTAACCAACTTAAGATATGGGCTCTTCCCTTTCCATATCACATATGAAATGGTAGGCAACAGATTTGATTTGAACCCTATTCAATAAGTATGCAACTTCATAAGTGCATAACTCCCAAAAGGAAATAGGTTACTCAGTAGTACTCATCATAAAGCACACCATATTATATAGGGTGTTATTGCTCCGTCCCGATATACCATCGTGCTATGGTGTATACGGAGGAGTAATATTGAGAGAGAATCTCATTTTCGTTTAGAATAGTCCAGAAATTCCGTGCTCAAATATTCTCCTACTGGATCACATCAAAGGACATAATACTTATACCCGTTTTGGTTCTCTACTTCTAACTTATATTCTGTGAATATCTCAAAAGGTTTGGACTTGTGTTTCAACAGGAACATATGTCTGAATCTAAAGAGATCATCAGAGAATGTATGAAGTACAAAGAACCGGTCTTGGCATGTGTAGACAGGGGACCTACATACATCATCATGTATCAGTCCCAAGAGTTTACTAACTCTTTCTCTGTTTCCAATAAACAGAGCTGTGGTCAACTTATCTTTGTGACATGACCGGCAAGTTTTCGCAAGATGTAAGTTCAAACAGATTTAAATATGCATCTATGTGCAACTTAGCTAGTCAGGTCACATTGATATGACCTAGTCTACAATACCTCAAAAAGGATCCGTTCATTTCTGAACTCTTCCTCTTGTGTGTGTTCTGTATACTAGGAACTGTAGTTTGATTTAGAACATCAATGCTTTTAGATAACGTGCCTGAACCGATAACCTTTTGAAATAGGAAATGTTCCAAAACATTATCCAACAATACAAAATTATATCCTTTCTTTACTAATAAAGTGACTGATATGATTTTGTATATCAGGTTCGGTATCTAATAGCATTTGTTCAGAATCAATGTATTGGTAATACAGGGTGACAGTGACCAACAGACTTGGCTGCAATACTTGCACCGTTTTCTGTCTCATGAAACTTATCATCCGTTCTCAGTTCTTTACCTATCTGTAGCCCATGTAACGGATTACATATGCGGGATCCTGATCCGGTATCACATACCCAGGACGTAAAGGATACTGAGAAACAGTTCTCTGTATAATGAACACACCCGAAGATGATGCATCAGTATGCACTTTCTTCGTTTGGGCGGCACGGGAATTCTGGTAATCCCCTAATTCCTGCTCTGTCTTATAACAATTATAAGTTGGAGCGGGACCAACGTTCCCCAGCTCAGTATAACAAGCGGGTTCGGTCAATATTCCGTATTATTATCTTGATTAAAGCGTGATATGGTCGCTACCTGGAGAGAGAGAGAAGAAAACACTCAGCGTGCGCTCTTTCAAGATCAGATTAGTTATTATTTTATCTAATCAGGATGGCTCCCACTGTTTTTATCAAATCTTCCTTCAAACCCTAAAAGGAAAGACTAGCCGGGATTAATTACACACTACAAGTTCGCCAATCTTTCAGCCAGGCCAGTGTCGGTACTTTGAGGGAGGTCCCCCGTGCTTTCGCACGAACCTAATTAATGTAAACCTCGTTTTCCCAGAGGCGTAACCTCGTTAACACCTTTCTAGACACCTACTTGATCGGCTAATTGTAATGTGTAAAACTCTCCCAGGAGTAACTCTTACTCGCAGCGGGTATCGGGATCCAACTATCTCATAGAAGGTATGCAATCTAATTGCAAATTTCAACACTTGAAATTCCCGATAATTTTGCCCCTAGCACCCTATGACCTTGACGGAGGTCAACAAACCATAGGCTACTAGTCAAGTTCAACTCGTCATTTCTTGATTGAATCAAACCCACCCGCACGACCCTTGACGGAGGTCAACAAGGTCGTACGACTACCCTAACCCAATCTGTATCATATGCATAAGCAGATAAATACTAGTTAGCTACCGCACACTACGCCTTGACGGAGGTCAACAAACGTAGCACGAATACTAAGTAGGACTTATCTGAAATGACGGAGGGCTACGACAGGTTTTTCAGAAAACCTATTGCGTAATGAACTTGATATCGTTGTGGGATCGAATGAATTTTGAAATGGAGTGTTTTTTAGGCTTTTCTAGTTTTGCTAAAGGGGTCACTCCCAGTGAAGGGATCGTCGGCCCTTTCCTCGTCGAATGAGGTGCGGGATATATCATATATATCACTGTGCAAAGTAAAAACTCTTAAAAGCTATCAAAAGACAAACCGAGGGTTGTAGCATCTGCCAGTTATTGCTAAAGGGGTCACTCCCGGTGAAGGGATCGTCGGCCCTTTCCTCATCGAATAAGGTGCAAGATATATCACATATACCGCTGTGCAAAACAAGAACTGTAGCTACCTGTTTTATTTTGAAATTCAATTCCACAACATCTTTAGGTTTCTTTTTCTTTCATTAATCATATTAATGAAGTCCCATCATTTAAGTGACCTAAACATCACAGATAAATACGACGTACACTTATGCCATCCGCATTCGCCTCGATGTCCCCTCGTGCACCGTTAGGTTAGGTAACTAACGGCAGAGCGGGGCAGGGCTAGTGTGGGTGTAAAACATAAGTAACGTCTATATAATATATCGTATATACTATATACTGTATCTATCACAGAACATCACATGATCACATCACAGATAACGCAGCAGAAAATATCATATGAAATATTGGATATACTAGGACGTCCGTGTTTTCAATACGAGCCAGTATAACACACGGATTCCACGGTCGCGATGAATAGCCAATCCCACACCCCTAGACCCCTACGAGAGCGGCAAGCAACCCTACCAATTCTAGAGTTAGGAGACTTGGACTCGACTCCTCGAGTTGGTCTCCCACTGGACTCCAGAACCTGGTTACTTGTGCCCTCCTCCTTGGGTCTATCCTAGTGCGGAAAAGTAAATAATATATAAAAAGGTGACATCTTCCGCAACCTGGAAGTGCCCCAATAAAAGAATATTACATACAAGTTTTTACATGAATGAAAATGAAAAACACTTATCTCACATAAAAAAAACCCCGACTATTCAAACACGACGATCCAATATAACATATCCAGCAACACATAACATCACATGTCATCAACGTAAGGAAATATGGGCATCCCAATTGTCGTTGACATATAGCAACAAAACCGACGATATCACATATAACACTTACGGTCACAGAAAAGAAAGTGTAAAACTACAACAATTGGAATCCGCAAACTCTTTAGACATCGCATGCCTAATCAAATGAATTACTTAGACATCACATGCCTAACAATTATAAACCCGGCATTTTAGTCTCATTTATCGAAAACTCTTTTCAATATCTAGTCGGGAAATTCAACAAGATTCCCGGCATCCTGATCGAATGCTCATCGCAAACTTTAGTAGGCGGCCGCACCCCCGATACCGTCGACGAAGTGCACCAAGGCGGAACACCGATGCCGCGAGCACCCGAACGGATACTTTCGGCGATGGGGTTCTCCTACAGTCACTTGGTCGGGGCTATGGGGCATGGCTATCTATTAAGTTTACCGGCGAGTATCCGCGTACGCTACGTGATTGCAACGGACTTTTGATCGCATCAAAATTCCATGGCAACCGATCAAGTGAGACTTAAAGTGCCGTGTTTATAACATTCATACAGTTATCTCATAACTATTTATGAATTCCAATTATTGTATCACATTCCAGATAAATTGAAAATGTTAAACTTTCCGATCGAACATCCAAACACCCAAGTTTTCCCGAAACAGCTCAATACATGAAATAGGTTTTAAGAACATTCACTTCATGCCACAGTAGCAACGGTTCAGCCGTAGAAGGGTCAAGCCAACGCCTCACATGTGGCACGCCGTACTGCCCTAAACCCTAAGGTTCAAAGGGCAGTTCAAGACGGTCACATAATCGAGTTAAGGTTTGTTGTCTTCTAGAGGGTCCATCGCGTTGCTTGCACTACTTAGAACGTCTTTAAACCACGGAAAAATCCAACACTTGGAAATTTCCCGGCAGGGGAAAAAGTGGGTATTTATATCCGGTCGAACTTTTTAACAGTTTCTAAAATATCCGGAAAAACATAAACGAAGTTAAATTATCCGATCAAATTAACGAGTCCCCAATAAAACCCTAGAAAACTCAACACTTGAGTGGAATTAAAAAATTCCCATAAAAAATTGCCAAGAAAGGACCTAAGAATAAATATATGAAATTTCAGGGACTAAGTCCAAATTTTGGCCGCGGAACCGCCGCCGAACCCCTGGTTTGTAAGGTTCCTAGGAACACTAATGAGGTCTCACAACAGATCAAACATGCCCAATTCAAATTTTTTCATGTGCCTACAAACCATAATACGGATCGTTAACTAGAGGATAAGGCGATAAAGATGCAAGTAAACAACTTTAACTTAAAGGAAAGTGACTACAACCTTTGTAGATCCGATCCTCCACCTCTCTAGCTCCGTGATGACATCCCTCCGCTGTACCCATCGGAATCCTAGACTCTCGCGGTGGTTTCATCGGAGAAAAGATCGGGCTAGGTCGTCGACTTCGATGCCGAAGATGATCTACGTCGAGGCAACTCAAGATCAAGCTCCAACTTCACCAAGTCATGAAACTTGTGAAGAAAACACCCCATACTACTTGGCAAGTGGTAGAGGATGAAGGAATAGGAAGTGGGTTCACTTTAGAATTGGATTTCTCACTCTTTTTCTCATGTTGCCATTGAAGCTAGCAAGCTTTCATAAAGCTTGATGAAGATGAAGATGATGATAGAATAAAAAGGATTGTTTTTTTTAAAAAAGAAAATCCCATTCATTCTTATCATAATGCAACCTTGGTTTAGTGTAGAGAATAAACTAGGGTTAGTTGAATGGTTAGGTTTAGGAGATGAAGACAAAATGGTCACTTAGTCAAAGATGCATGAAGCATCAAGAAACTTCTTGTATGAAAGCAACCATTTAGTTTTTCTTTTTCTTTTAACCAAAATAAATAGATAAATAAATAAAGCAATGGAAACCCTAACCATTAACTAAACATAATGTATAGCATACACACACCCAAGGTTGCATGTATCATCAAACATGATACAAACAAGTGTAAAAAAATATATCACATATACAATGTGCACTTCAAGCGAGAAAATCCATTTTAAGTGAACAAATACTACTTAATGCAAAGTAATATATCAAATATATAATTATACATTAAATCATTAAATCAACACTTGATTTAACGATCCGGTCATATCGCATATGACCGACTAATATCAGATGTATCGACTTATCGAATCAATCCTCGATTCGATAACTAGGTTATATCGCATACAACCAATCGATACATTCATCGCGAGAATAGAATACGGTATCACATACACGCATTATTCTCGGTCCCGCACATATCTCATATGTGCTCCTATTTCATTTCGCTTGAGCCAGGAAACCTCTGTGTAGGACTCTAAAGACTCGTCAATACGCCGGCAGCAGGTGATGATCATATCAAACACCCACAAGCCGCAAGCGGTCTGCTAAACGTAACGGCCACCCGGGTATTGAGCGTTCAGAAGATCGACGAGCAAGCCTGCTCACACTCCTGTGAATCCAACCAGTAACACTTACCGTACAGTCCGGTCTATTCGTCTGATATGTCGCATATCTCGTCTAGGGGTGGTAAACGTCAGACCCCAGTAGCTTTATAAGTCATGCCGATATAAGGTCCATAACATAGCATGAAACTACTGATAACACTTACCAGTAGATCACTGCAATCCTGGCAAGGGATTTCCAGTTATGGCCAGTCGTGCATAGCGCAACATCAACCCCCAATACCGGGAGAGACGAATCCCCTCCTATCGCTCATTGCCTCCATGTGAATCGGGACTGTACCCAAAAACCATCTGTTTGCATGACTCAGTAGAGCCGTGGTAGGGTGGAAATCAAAGCACAGTGGGAGACACACAAGACTCTATAAAGATCTCGGGTCAACAGACTAAGCTGTACCAGTGTCACCAGAGAACTGCCATCTGACGTGAGGTATAATACCATCTGGGAGTTCTCGGCGAGTCCGTTAAGTGTACCCAGTCTCCACTGAGCACCCGCATACCATCTCTGATGTCAAACACCAATGGATATGGGATCATCCATCGCCCATCACATGGGCCGAGAAGATATACGCTAGTCTACTCTGGAATATCGATGCCCCGTCTCGATATTCCCACGACTAGGAACATTGAAGGATGTACTCATGGACTACCCAGGCCCTACTAGTATGATCTGCATCATAGTGCTGGAAGTCGAGTACACATCCTAAGGGCTTTATCAACATGTAACAGAGAGACAGAAAGTATACATGTTAAGATAAAGAGCAACCAGATAGCGTACTATCATGTCGAGCAAGAAAGTCCTACCTATATATGTCCCAGCAACCACTACAATATACATCCAATGTACAGTAATGGCCTCTAGGGCATACATATAACTAACAATCTCCCACTTGCACTAAGGCCATCTGTAGCAGTGGTTGCAGTATCACATACTCAACCATCCTATATAAGTCTCTCTCTGGGAAAAAGCCTTTGTGAGTGGATCCGCCGTGTTATCCTCTGAGTCTACTCTCCTAACCTCGATCACCCTGGAGATCAACTATCTCCATGATCAGGTGATGCTGCCTCAGAATATGTCTGGGTCACTGATGGGACCGGGGTTCCTAGGCCAAAGCCACTCTTCCATTGTCACACAATGGTGGGAACCTAGTTCATCTTATGAACCAATATACACCCAAACAGCCTCTTTGGTAGTATCTTTAATAGCGATGTTACCAGTCTTTATCGTCTAGTTTGCCACGGTATCGAGCTTGGAACTCTTCCAACTCACCGTCCCTCCACTGAGGGTAAAGACAATGCCTGCGACTGACATTAAGTCGTCCTTATCACCCTGGAACCTTTCCAGTGATTCACCTTTATCCTATTTGGATAATCCTTGTGATAAGAGGAGATTGACCGAGCGTAGTATAGGAAACTCCTTCCCTATTAAGAGTATGTCATCTACGTACTGTACGAGGATCACTACCATACTCCCTACTACCTTTTTGTATATACAAGGTTCATCTACCATTTTGATGAAGTCAAACACTTCGACTACCACATCAAAACAGAAGTTCCAACTCCGTGATGCCTGCTTTATTCTGTAAAGCAACATGCAAACATTTCCGCTGCTCCCACTATTTACGAAGCCCTCTGGCTGTGTTCTTATAGACGTTCTCTCTAAATCATTTTAGAAAAGCAGTCATGGCACCCAACCACCGGATATCGTAGTCATGGTATGTAGCAATGGCAAGTAGGATCTAGATGGACTTAAGCATAGTCCCTGGAAAAAGTTTCATCATTATCCACGCCTGGTCGATGACGAAAACCTTTTACAAGTTTAGCTTTGAAAGTCTCAACTTTTCCATCTACACCAAGTAATCTTCTCAAGATATACTTGCTCTTAATGGGGATTTAACCCTTCAGATATAGCAACCAAAGTCCATACTTTGTTGGTGTACATGGATTCCATCTCAGATCGCTAAGCATCCAGCCATTCTTACAGAGTCCTTACTCTCGATGGCCTGCTCGAAACTAGTTGGGTCATCATCTCATGATGCATTCTTCGCTCCCACTGTCATCGAGAAACTGAAATATCTCTCTGGCGGATGAGAAACCCTACCAGATCGGCGGAGAGGCTGAGGTTCGTCGGAGACTATTGAGTCCTCTGGTTCTGTCAAATCAGCTGCAGTTTTGTATGGTTGGAACCTTTCCAGTTCTACAGAACTGACCTTGCCTCGATCTTGTCCGGATTTTGCTTTCAGACATAGGCCGGACAATCCCAAATCTTAACTTACTTAAGAGATAGGCATTTCCCACACCATATCTTATTTGGAGTGGTAGGCACTGATTTGATTCGAACCTAATTCAATAGGTATGCAGCTTCTCAAGTGCATAACCCCCTTAAAAGAAACAGGTAACTCAGTAATACTCATCATAGAGCACACCATATCATATAGGGTGCTATTGCTCCACCCTGATACACCGTTGAGCTGTGGTATATTCAGAGGAGTAATACGGAGAGAGAATCTCATTCTCCTTTAGAATAATCCAGGAATTATATGCACAAGTATTCTCCTCCCTGATCACATCAAAGGACATAATACTTAAACCCGTATTGGTTCCCTACTTCTATCTTATATTCTGTGAATATCTCAAAAGGTTCGAACTTGTGTTTCAACAGGAACATATGTCTGAATCTTGAGAGATCATCAGAGAACGTAATGAAGTATAAAGAACCAGTCCTGGTATGTGTAGACAGGAGACCCTACATACATCATTATGTATCAGTCCCAATAGTTTACCAAATCTTTCTCTGTTTCCAATAAAAAGAGCTATGGTCATCTTATCTTTGTGAAATGACTGGCAAGTTTCACAAGATGTAAATTCAAACTGATTTAAATATGCATCTAAAATGTAACTTCAGCCAGTCGGGTCGCATTGATATGACCTAGTCTACAATGCCTCAAGAAGGATTCGTTCATTTCTGAACTCTTCCTCTTGTGTGTGTTCTGTATACTAGGAACTGTAGTTTGATTTAGAACGTCAATACTTTTAGATAACGTGCCTGAACCGATCAACTTTTGATATAGGAAATGTTCAAAACATTATCCAACAATACAAAATTTTATCATTTCTTTACTTATAAAGAGACTGATATGATTTTGTATATCAGATTCGGTATCTAATAGCATTTGTTCAGAATCAATGTATTTGTAATACAGGGTGACAGTAACCAACAGACCTGGCTGCAACACTTGCACCGTTTTCTGTCTCATGAAACTTATCACCCGTTCTCAGTTTTCTACCTTTCTGTAGCCCTATGTAACAGATTACATATCTGGGATCCTGATCCGGTATCAAATACCCAGAATGCAGAGGATACTGAGAAACAGTTCTTTGTAATGAACACACCCGAAGGAGATGCATCATATGCACTTTCTTCGTTTGGGCGGCATAGGAATTCTGGTATTCCCCTATTTCCTGCTCTGTTGTAACGTTTTAAAAATAATTAAATAAATAATTAAATGAATAAAATTGTTTAAGTGAATTTTATGATTTTCGGTAAAGTAAAATGTATTTTTCGTAAAACCAAACCGTGATTGTTTTTCATTATAATTTCAAAAATACCTATTTTAATTATGTAATTACTAGTAAATGGTGTTTATTTAGCCACTTATAAATTTTTAGTTTAATTAAATATTTTTCCTAAATTAATTATTTTAAATATTAACATAAGCTTTATTTTTACACTAAATTAGTGTAAATTACAAATTTGAATGGTTTTAATTTGTAAAAATGAACCATAGCATGTTAGAATTTAGTGTGTATCATGCAAAATTTATTTGCAAATTTTTCTATTTTTCTAGAGTTTTCTTGAGTTGCTATAGTAAAGAAATAAAAGAAAATTTAATAAATCATGAAAAGACAATTTGAGGTGATATTTGGGGGGAAACTTCTACACAACTTTTTTCACTCTCTTCTTTCTCTCCCTCACCTCCAAAAATGGCCGGCCTCATCCCCCATGGTAGCCCCCATTTTCCTCATTTTATTTTACTCCAAAATTCATCAAAAATCCTTTAAAAATCCAATTAAAAATCCATAAAATCCTATTTATTTCCTACCCTTTATTCTTTGCTCATTTTTACATGGATTTTGGAGGTGGAAAGTATGCATTTTGGAGGCTCATTTTCATGTTTGGATTTCATAGTTTGGAGGTATAAATCTTCTCCTTTTTATTTATTGTTATTAGTTGTTTCTTTTAAATATAATTAGATTTAATATATTAATTCTAGTTGCAAATTTTAAAATTCAAGTTAGGGTTTGTAAATTCAAGTGGTGATTTTTATTAATTAATTAGGGTTATAATAACTAATCTACCATTTTTAGAAGTGGAAAAAATCTTGCATGGTTATTGTATAATAATTTGTGTATTCAAATTGTTTAAATTAAGCTATTTAGCTAACTAGTTTTTATAAAATATATATGTGGGTAATATAAAATTCTAATTTATATTGCTATCATTAGATTGTAGTTTTAGTGAGAATATTAGCATGTTAATGGAAAGAAAAACTTAGTTTGATCACTAGTTTCTTGTGATAATTGGAAAAATATTAATAAAAGGCTATTTTTGTAAACTAGATTTTGGGAAATTCCTAAATAAATGAGATTAAAAATATAGTTATGGTTTCATTATATCATTATCATCATGAATTGTAGTTTAATATATTAATTCATGCAAAATCATGTTTTGTGGTGGAATTATGGTATTTTGCTTGAAAAATGTTGAAAATTTTTAAAGATTGCAAACTAGAAATTTCAAATTAATATAAATTTGTGTAATAAAAATATAGTAATAGTTTGTATAGTCTAGTTATGCTATTTAATGAGTTTTATGACCATTGGTTTCATTTAAATGTCAAGTTTTGATGAAAAACGGTAAATTGGCATTTTCGGGTTTTACGAAATTGGATGGTTTGATGGATTTTAGGGTTTCGATGGATTTAATCATGTTTTATAATATAAGTAATGTATTTTAAAACTACGAGTTATTTGTTGATGTTTATCTCGATCCATCGGAGTTTGTACGCCGATATCGAGCGATATTTGGTTCTTTTGCGTGGACGGGACATAGGTTTTAACCTATGCTTGTTCCTTGTATCGTTTGACTTTCGTATGTAATTCATTTTACGATACTATTTATATGTTTGCGTTTAGGTACCCCTCACGTGGACTGCGGGCGATGAAGAGGAGGATGGCGACACTGTCTTCGGCAGACATGGACCAGGTGAGTAGATGCATATCTACAGGGGGAAGTCGGGTGGATGGCGTTTAGCACCCCCGCAACGTAGAATAGGAATAGTACTTATTGATATTAGGAAACCAGATGTGACCCTAGATTCTTAATCAGTAGGACCCTAGTATTGACCCTAGGATGGACTAGACTGATTTAGGAAAACCATATCAGAGGATGAGTACCTTGGAAGAGGTTCGTAGGTTTCAGATAGAAACATACACACGCACACACTGAAACTCGACATAGGGTATACGTGTATGTGTATAAATATAGAACTAGGTATAGGTATATACATACATATACAACACGTATATGGGATTCATTGATGTGATATGATATCCGAGGTATGATGAAATAGTGTAACTGGGCTTGATGCCATGATTCTTGGCTATACAGTCGTATTAAGTGTTAGCGGATCATTAGAGAATGAGATAATGAACATGTATACTTAAATTATAAGGGGTAGTGATGATATTGAGATACATGGGACTCTAAAATAGTACCCGGACTGTAACTTGTGATTGATCACGATATGGGATATGTATGACTTGATTACGACATTATATAGGTGTGACCTGATGTCGATATCATAGAGGTATGACTTGAGGACTATATGATATCAGTATGACTTAATCACAATATGATACATATGACATGATATTTCTGAGGATAAACTAATGATGCTTATTATGATGGCAATGATATATGATTGATGTAGGCGATTACAGTTTAGCACCTTGATCATGAGATGTGTTGGTGATGACATTATACGAATAATGAGACACCTAGGAGATACTTGACCCGTACCCCGATATTGGGATGCCGTACGATGGATTTTACCGTACAAGGCATAGATATGATGATTGATCCGCACTCTTGATTCGAGGAAGCCGTACTTCGTACGTGACGCTATTGAGGCTGGATCGCCGACTATTAGAGATATTGATTCAGACCTAGGTAGACTCTTGTTTCTTAATGACTAGTTTCTTAGGTTAAGTTCCTTAGGAGGTTAGATGGACACTAGTTTAGGTTCGATTCATATATTGATAGTTGTTCTCGTATGTCGCAGAGGGGTGGATAATGCACATCTGTCTTGCATTCATACTGTAATCATCATGGTGCATGTTCTTTTATATGTTGCTATAATCAGTATAAACTTTATCTGTTAGGACACCAGCACTATTACCGATGATGCGCATATTCCACGCACACTTATTTGCCGGCTCACACACATCATCATCGGTAATTGCTATGTCACGTACACTTTAGATCATATTGTCTTTTATTGATAGAATCAGTTAACAACTAGACCGATATAATATTGTGATTATTCTCTGACATTAGTACAGACATGATATTTATTGCTTAGACATTCATGCATTCATATTTTCATGTTATCATGCAGTATTATGGGCATATGCCGACACTTATCATATAGTTACTCATGATTTTGAGATTTGGATTTCTTTGAGATTTCTGGATTTTGGGGAAAACCGCAAGAATATGTAAAAACTTCTTTCTCTCCTCCTCCTCTCTTTTTAAAAACATAAGATGCGGTTTTCTCGTGATGTATGTGTCGTCCACCATGAGATTTCATGTTTTCTGATGGATTTCGAGACCCGATTCGAGGAGTGGATGAACCGTCTCGGGTATATGGTGGGCCCGGTATGGTACCCCGGGGCAAGAAGATCGAGTTGTAGACGATGAGCCTGGCAGGGGAAGGCTACCTACCGGTGATGTCTGGCGCGGCGGATATCCGGAGGATACCGACCATTGTCGTGAGATTTGATGATATGGGCCGATCCGGACTGACGGAGCCCGAGATATTGAGACTTGAGATTACATGTGTTGTGTCGATGCTTGACACGGATTTCCATGGATTTCATTGTTGAGATTTCAGATTCTTATACACATTTTATTATGATAACAGCTAAAGATTTCTTATATACATATATATCTGGATTTCAGGATTTGTTACTTTACATTCATGGTGCATGCATTTCATTTCATATGACATAGTATTATATGAGGCACTGACACGAGCACGGAGTATCTGCACTTACACGTAGTTTTACCCTGCTATTACTAGATGATTGGGATATAATAGTGTATTATTATGACCTAGGATAGCGTCGTGCATTCGATTTCTTTTCGTAGATGTCTTCTACTCACGAGTTGGCAACTCACCCCCGTTGTGCCAAATTTTATTACAGGTTCGATGTACAGGTTTCCGTGGCAGCTTGTTGGCACATCTTTTCTTCAGGGTGATTTGCACGATAGGTTGGTTCACTTGTATCCGAACCACCATTATACTTTTATTCATTCATTTGTATCTAGTAAGCTCCATCAACCATACTTGTATTACTTGATAAGTTTATTGGACCAGTATATTTTTTATTTCGACCTTAGAGTCGCGCATGTATTATTCTGATCTGGTGGTTTTCTTTTCTTTGAGTTTTGAGCCTCGCCCTTTGGCGTTGTATATTATTGTGCTTATTGTGGTTGTTTCCGCCTGTTGGCGTTGAGCTAGCTCCCGTTGGGGATGCCTTTTATTGCTTATGTATATTATACTTGTTGTACCCGTTTGGGGCCAGTTTTTACCGAGGAGACTCTGCCGAAATTTTTTGGAAAATTTGCTGATGCTTTTAAACTTGTTCCTTCATGTTTTCTTTTACTGCTTCTTCTTCTTTTTCATGGTTTAGATTTCTGGGCTTCGGCTTACTTAGCTTACGTGGCGCCTCTAGACGCTTCGTAATCTAAGTGCCGGTCACGTTCCGTACTTTCGGGTCGTGACAAAGTTGGTATCAGTGGGCTAGGTTTAACCTTGTATAAGTCTAGGTGACCCTTGGTTGATGGAGTAGGCGATTTAGGTTGAGTAACGTACTGTGGGTATGGTCCGCGGCATACTTACGATACGCTACTCTGCTTAAGGAGCCTTAGGATGTACATTGCTTGCACCGTATTTCATTCGTTCCTTTGATCTATCTTCGTCGATATCGGATGGTGGTTTCTGTTACCACGGACAGAGGAAGCTACGGCTCAAAGGCGATAACCATTAGGGTATCGTTTATTCTTGAGGATTGAAGCATTGCTTAGCGTGCGGACGAAGGGTATTCACGTGCCGTCCGGATGAAGTTAAAGGGTTCGAACGACTATCAGAAAACCATTTTCCCAAGTTTAAGGTATTCGGAAGAACATGCAGGTATTTCGATGGACCCTCTAGAAGAAAGAAACCCTAACTCGACATAATGACCACGAGAACACCCTTGAACCTTAGGGTTTACGGCAGTTCCGCGGTGCCATTAGTGAGGCTTGGGTTTGCCCTTCTACGGCTGGATCATCGATGCTAGGGTATGTACCGGATATTTTTAAACTGTACTTGAGTGTTGAGCTCTCGGGGAATTATGGGATTTTGATGGATCGATCGAAAAGTTTAATGTAGTCCGGATATCAAGTGAAGGGATCGACTACGTGGGAGACTCTAGATATGAGGATTGTCGTTGGTAGCGCAGTCAGTACAGCTACAAAGAGACGAGTTCGAAGCAATCGACATCAGAAGAAAGAGGCGCACATTGACGATAGTGTTTACGATTGAGATTTAGTGATTTGAATTTCATATTTTCGTGGATTGGATTTTGGTATTTGGAGGACTTTGTTCTACGATTGGTATTTCATGTGTGTACCTTCATTACATTCTATTTGTGTTTCATATATCAGTTGTATTGATGTTGTTTAGTACATATCCAGTACACTTGATTTGGTTTTATATATTTCGAGATTTTTGATTTGATTTCGTGCATAGGGGTTACACATGATTCTGACATATGTTTCGACCTAGTTTTCATGCATTTTTGTACTGTGATTTCGATTTTGATATTCGATATATGTTTTCTTGCACCATGTGCACCTGATTAGGATTCTTGTGCATACTTGGCGCACTTGATGCGATTTTGTGCACACCAGATGCACTAAATCGGGGTTTTGTGCAGATTAGATGCACCTGATTTTGGGTCGTGCACGCCCGTTGCACTTGACAGATGTTTTTGGTGCACACCTGTTGCACTTAGTTTTGTTGTTGTGTGCATTTATGGTATCTATATTTGGTTTCAATATCAGTGCGCACCGGACGCACATGATAATTTATTGATGTGATTGGGATTGATTTCAGTTTGAGCAGTATGTTTTCATAATCATTACTATTTGATTTAGTAACTAGGCGGGACGTGTATGTTAAATAAAATATATATATATATATATATATATATGTATGTATGTATGTATGTATGTATGTATGTATGTATAGCTATTTTTTTTAAAAATTAAACGCCTGCTACTTATGCCGTGACACGTGCATCACACGGCAATTTTCAAAAGGGGTTTTTGTATATTTCCTTATCCAGATATTTGGACGGCTTCACTATGATGCGCACTATATATAAGTTATAGATTGATGTATATTGTAATGGTTTTCATATTGGGTTTTGATATTTTATCTTCACCATAACTCCGATGATTGCGTTATGCTTGATGGAGTTGATTTTTGTTATGTATTGATGATTTCGGAGCCCCGACGATTTGAGTGTTTGCTAAGTGTTTTAGTATTTGGAAGGGGAGTTTTAATTTAAATTCGGGGACCGAATTTCTTAAAGGAGGAAAGATTGTAACGTTTTAAAAATAATTAAATAAATAATTAAATGAATAAAATTGTTTAAGTGAATTTTATGATTTTCGGTAAAGTAAAATGTATTTTTCGTAAAACCAAACCGTGATTGTTTTTCATTATAATTTCAAAAATACCTATTTTAATTATGTAATTACTAGTAAATGGTGTTTATTTATCCACTTATAAATTTTTAGTTTAATTAAATATTTTTCCTAAATTAATTATTTTAAATATTAACATAAGCTTTATTTTTACACTAAATTAGTGTAAATTATAAATTTGAATGGTTTTAATTTGTAAAAATGAACCATAGCATGTTAGAATTTAGTGTGTATCATGCAAAATTTATTTGCAAATTTTCCTATTTTTCTAGAGTTTTCTTGAGTTGCTATAGTAAAGAAATAAAAGAAAATTTAATAAATCATGAAAAGACAATTTGAGGTGATATTTGGGGGGAAACTTCTACACAACTTTTTTCACTCTCTTCTTTCTCTCCCTCACCTCCAAAAATGGCCGGCCTCATCCCCCATGGTAGCCCCCATTTTCCTCATTTTATTTTACTCCAAAATTCATCAAAAATCCTTTAAAAATCCAATTAAAAATCCACAAAATCCTATTTATTTCCTACCCTTTATTCTTTGCTCATTTTTACATGGATTTTGGAGGTGGAAAGTATGCATTTTGGAGGCTCATTTTCATGTTTGGATTTCATAGTTTGGAGGTATAAATCTTCTCCTTTTTATTTATTGTTATTAGTTGTTTCTTTTAAATATAATTAGATTTAATATATTAATTCTAGTTGCAAATTTTAAAATTCAAGTTAGGGTTTGTAAATTCAAGTGGTGATTTTTATTAATTAATTAGGGTTATAATAACTAATCTACCATTTTTAGAAGTGGAAAAAATCTTGCATGGTTATTGTATAATAATTTGTGTATTCAAATTGTTTAAATTAAGCTATTTAGCTAACTAGTTTTTATAAAATATATATGTGGGTAATATAAAATTCTAATTTATATTGCTATCATTAGATTGTAGTTTTAGTGAGAATATTAGCATGTTAATGGAAAGAAAAACTTAGTTTGATCACTAGTTTCTTGTGATAATTGGAAAAATATTAATAAAAGGCTATTTTTGTAAACTAGATTTTGGGAAATTCCTAAATAAATGAGATTAAAAATATAGTTATGGTTTCATTATATCATTATCATCATGAATTGTAGTTTAATATATTAATTCATGCAAAATCATGTTTTGTGGTGGAATTGTGGTATTTTGCTTGAAAAATGTTGAAAATTTTTAAAGATTGCAAACTAGAAATTTCAAATTAATATAAATTTGTGTAATAAAAATATAGTAATAGTTTGTATAGTCTAGTTATGCTATTTAATGAGTTTTATGACCATTGGTTTCATTTAAATGTCAAGTTTTGATGAAAAACAGTAAATTGGCATTTCGGGTTTTACGAAATTGGACGGTTTGATGGATTTTAGGGTTTCGATATATTTAATCATGTTTTATAATATAAGTAATGTGTTTTAAAACTACGAGTTATTTGTTGATGTTTATCTCGATCCATCGGAGTTTGTACGCCGATATCGAGCGATATTTGGTTCTTTTGCGTGGACGGGACATAGGTTTTAACCTATGCTTGTTCCTTGTATCGTTTGACTTTCGTATGTGATTCATTTTACGATACTATTTATATGTTTGCGTTTAGGTACCCCTCACGTGGACTGCGGGCGATGAAGAGGAGGATGGCGACACTGTCTTCGGCAGACATGGACCAGGTGAGTAGATGCATATCTACGGGGGGAAGTCGGGTGGATGGCGTTTAGCACCCCCGCAACGTAGAATAGGAATAGTACTTATTGACATTAGGAAACCAGATGTAACCCTAGATTCTTAATCAGTAGGACCCTAGTATTGACCCTAGGCTGGACTAGACTGATTTAGGAAAACCATATCAGAGGATGAGTACCTTGGAAGAGGTTCGTAGGTTTCAGATAGAAACACACACACGCACACACTGAAACTCGACATGGGGTATACGTGTATGTGTATAAATATAAAACTAGGTATAGGTATATACATACATATACAACACGTATATGGGATTCATTGATGTGATATGATATCCGAGGTATGATGAAATAGTGTAACTGGGCTTGATGTCATGATTCTTGGCTATACAGTCGTATTAAGTGTTAGCGGATCATTAGAGAATGAGATAATGAACATGTATACTTAAATTATAAGGGGTAGTGATGATATTGAGGTACATGGGACTCTAAAATAGTACCCGGACTGTAACTTGTGATTGATCACGATATGGGATATGTATGACTTGATTACGACATTATATAGGTGTGACCTGATGTCGATATCATAGAGGTATGACTTGAGGACGATATGATATCAGTATGACTTAATCACAATATGATACATATGACATGATATTTCTGAGGATAAACTAATGATGCTTATTATGATGGCAATGATATATGATTGATGTAGGCGATTACAGTTTAGCACCTTGATCATGAGATGTGTTGGTGATGACATTATACGAATAATGAGACACCTAGGAGATACTTGACCCGTACCCCGATATTGGGATGCCGTACGATGGATTTTACCGTACGAGGCATAGATATGATGATTGATCCGCACTCTTGATTCGAGGAAGCCGTACTTCGTACGTGACGCTATTGAGGCTGGATCGCCGACTATTAGAGATATTGATTCAGACCTAGGTAGACTCTTGTTTCTTAATGACTAGTTTCTTAGGTTAAGTTCCTTAGGAGGTTAGATGGACACTAGTTTAGGTTCGATTCATATATTGATAGTTGTTCTCGTATGTCGTAGAGGGGTGGATAATGCACATCTGTCTTGCATTCATACTGTAATCATCATGGTGCATGTTCTTTTATATGTTGCTATAATCAGTATAAACTTTATCTGTTAGGACACCAGCACTATTACCGATGATGCGCATATTCCACGCACACTTATTTGCCGGCTCACACACATCATCATCGGTAATTTCTATGTCACGTACACTTTAGATCATATTGTCTCTTATTGATAGAATCAGTTAACAACTAGACCGATATAATATTGTGATTATTCTCTGACATTAGTACAGACATGATATTTATTGCTTAGACATTCATGCATTCATATTTTCATGTTATCATGCAGTATTATGGGCATATGCCGACACTTATCATATAGTTACTCATGATTTTGAGATTTGGATTTCTTTGAGATTTCTGGATTTTGGGGAAAACCGCAAGAATATGTAAAAACTTCTTTCTCTCCTCCTCCTCTCTTTTTAAAAACATAAGATGCGGTTTTCTCGTGATGTATGTGTCGTCCACCATGACATTTCATGTTTTCTGATGGATTTCGAGACCCGATTCGAGGAGTGGATAAACCGTCTCGGGTACATGGTGGGCCCGGTATGGTATCCCGGGACAAGAAGATCGAGTTGTAGACGATGAGCCTGGCAGGGGAAGGCTACCTACCGGTGATGTCTGGCGCGGCGGATATCCGGAGGATACCGACCGTTGTCGTGAGATTTGATGATATGGACCGATCCGGACTGACGGAGCCCGAGATATTGAGACTTGAGATTACATGTGTTGTGTCGATGCTTGACACGGATTTCCATGGATTTCATTGTTGAGATTTCAGATTCTTATACACATTTTATTATGATAACAGCTAAAGATTTCTTATACATATATATCTGGATTTCAGGATTTGTTACTTTACATTCATGGTGCATGCATTTCATTTCATATGACATAGTATTATATGAGGCACTGACACGAGCTCCATCAACCATACTTGTATTACTTGATAAGTTTATTGGACCAGTATATTTTTTATTTCGACCTTAGAGTCGCGCATGTATTATTCTGATCTGGTGGTTTTGTTTTCTTTGAGTTTTGAGCCTCGCCCTTTGGCGTTGTATATTATTGTGCTTATTGTGGTTGTTTCCGCCTGTTGGCGTTGAGCTAGCACCCGTTGGGGATGCCTTTTATTGCTTATGTATATTATACTTGTTGTACCCGTTTGGGGCCAGTTTTTACAGAGGAGACTCTGCCGAAATTTTTTAGAAAATTTGCTGATGCTTTTAAACTTGTTCCTTCATGTTTTCTTTTACTGCTTCTTCCTCTTTTTCATGGTTTAGATTTCTGGGCTTCGGCTTACTTAGCTTACGTGGCACCTCTAGACGCTTCGTAATCTAAGTTCCGGTCACGTTCCGTACTTTCGGGTCGTGACATCTGTCTTATAACAATTATAAGTTGGAGCGGGACCAACGTTCCCCAGCTCAGTATAACAAGCGGGTTCGGTCAATAATCCGTATTATTATCTTGATTAAGGCATGATATGGTCGCTACCTGGAGAGAGAGAGAAGAAAACACTCTGCGTGCGCTCTTGCAAGATTAGATTGGTTATTTATTTTATCTAATCAGGATGGCTCCCACTGTTTTTATCAAATCTTCCTTCAAACCCTAAAAGGAAAGACTAGCCGGGATTAATTACACTCTACAAGTTCGCCAATCTTTCAGCCAGGACAGTGTCGGTACTTTGAGGGAGGTTCCCCGTGCTTTCGTACGGACCTAATTAAAGTAAACCTCGTTTTCCCAGAGGCGTAACCCCATTGACACATTTCTAGACACCTACTTGATCGGCTAATTGCAAAGTGCAAAACTCTCCCAGGAGTAACAATTACTCGCAGTGGGTATCAGGATCCAACTATCATATAGAAGGTATGCAATCTCATTGCAAATTTCAACACTTGAAACTCCCGATAAAGGTTTTTACCCCTAGCACCTATGACCTTAACTATGGTTAACAAATCATAAGTACTAGTCAAGTTCTACCCGTCATTTCGTGATTAATTAGACCCACCCACATGACCCTTAACTAAGATCAACAAAGTCACGCGACTGTCCTAACTAATCGCATCATATGCGGTGTAGGAAGACATCACTTAGCTACCGTACACTGTGCCTTAACTAAGGTCAACAAACACAGCACGAATACTAAGTACTCTACTTCCTAAAATGACGGAGGGTTGCGGATGGTTTTTAATAAAACCTTTAACGCTTTGAACTTGATCTCGTTGCGGAATCAAATGGTTTTTAAATGGAGTGTTTTCTGAAGCTTTTCTAGTTTTGCTAAAGGGGTCACTCCCGGTGAAGGGATCGTCGGCCCTTTCCTCGTCGAATGAGGTGCGGGATATATCATATATATCACTGTGCAAAGCAGAAACTATAGAAGCAATCAAAAGACAAACCGAGGGTGTAGCATCTGCCAGTTATTGCTAAAGGAGTCACTCCCGGTGAAGGGATCTCGATCCTTTCCTCATCGAATAAGGTGCGGGATGTTCTCCAAGGAACACCGCGATGCAAAGCAAGAACTGTAGCTACCTGTTTTTATTTTGAAATTTGATTCCACAATATCAATTAGGTTTATTTTCTATCATTAATCTCATTAATGAATATCCCATCATTTAAGTCCACCTAAACATCACAGATAAATATAACGTACGCTTATGCCATCCGCATTCGCCTCGATGTCCCGTTTGCACCGTTAGGTTAGGTAACTAACACCAGAGCGAGGCAGGGCTAGCGCAGGTGTAAAACATAAGCAACGTCTATATAATATATCATATATACCATATATAATATCCATCTGAACATATCACATGATCACATCACAGATAACGCAGCAGAAAATATCATATGAAATATTGGATATACTAGGACGTCCATGTTTTTAATACGAGCCAGTATAAAACACGGATTCCACGGTCGCGATGAATAGCCAAACCCACACCCCTAGACCCCTACGAGAGCGGCAAGCAACCCTACCAATTCTAGAGTTAGGAGACCCGGACTCGACTCCTTGAGTTGGTCTCCCACTGGACTCCAGAACCCGGTTACTTGTGCCCTCCTCCTTGGGTCTATCCTAGTGCAGAAAAGTAAATAATATACAAATGGTGACATCATCCGCAACCTGGAAGTGCCCCAATAAAAGAATATTACATGCAAGTTTTTACATGAATGGAAATGAAAAACACTCGTCTCACATAAAAAAAACCCGGCTATTCAAACACGACGATCCAATAGAACATATCCAGCAACACATAACATAACATGTCATCAACGTAAGTAAACATGCGTATCCCAATTGTCGTTGACATATAGCAACGAAACCGGCGATATCACATATTACGCTTACGGTCACAGAAAAGAAAGCGTAAAACTACAACAGTTGGAATCCGCAAACTCTTTAGACATCGCATGCCTAACCAAATAAATTCCTTAGACATCGCATGCCTAACAGTTATAAACCCCGCATTTTAGTCTCATTATCGAAAACTCTTTTCAATATCAAGTCGGGCAATTCAACAAGATTCTCGACATCCTGAACGAATGCTCGTCGCAAACTTTAGTTGACGGTCGCACCCCCGATACCGTCGACGAAGTGCACTAAGGCGGAACACCGCTACCGTGAGCACCCGAACGGATGCTTTCGGCGACGGGGTTCTCCTACAGTCACTTGGTCGGGGCTATGGGGTGTAGCTGTCTATTAAGTTTATCCGGCGAGTATCCGCATACGTTACGCGATTGCGACGGACTTTTGATCACATCAAAATTCCGTGGCAACCGATCAAGTGAGACTAAACCGCTAGATTTATAACATTCATTCAGTTATCTCATAACTGCTTGTGAATTCCAATTTTTGTATCACATTCCGGATAAATAGAAAATGTTAAACTTTCCGATCGAACAATCGAACACCCAAGTTTTCCCGAAATAGCTCAACACATGAAATAAATTTAAAAACATTCACTTCGTGCCTCAGTACCAACGGTCCAGCCGTAGAAGGGTCAAGCCAATGCCTCACATGTGGTACGCCGTACTGCCCGAAACCCTAAGGTTCAAAGGGCAGTTCAAGACGGTCACATAATCGAGTTAAGGTTTGTTGTCTTCTAGAGGGACCATCGCGTTACTTGCACTCCTCAGAACGTTCTCAAACTACGGAAAAATCCAACACTTGGAAATTTCCCGGTGGGGGAAAAAGTGGTTATTTATATCCGGACGAACTTTTTAACAGTTTCTAAAATATCCTGAAAAACATAAACGAAGTTAAATTATTCGATCGTATTAACGAGTCCCCAATAAAACCCTAGAATACTCAACACTTGAGTGGAATTAAAAAATTCCCATAAAAATTGCCAAGAAAGGACCTAATAATAAATATATGAAATTTTAGGGACTAAGTCAAATTTTGGCCGCGGAACCGCCGCCAAATCCATGGTTTCACCGCGGTTCCGCGGTCAAATTATTGACTTAGTGGACCGTACTTCACAGTAATTCTTAGTTTTTCCTGCTTGTTTTTCTGAGAATTTTTAATTCACAAAAATCCACTGTTTTGAAAAATGTACAGAGAAGGGTTTTGTCGGGGTTTACGGGTTCGATCGGACTTCTAACTTCGTCTACGCATCGCCTAAGGCTCTAGCTAGTCTCTGATACCACAATAGGGTTCCTAGGCACACTAATGAGGTCTCACAACAGATCAAACATGCCCAATTCAAAAAATTTCATGTTCCTACAAACCCTAATACGGATCGTTAACTAAAGGATAAGGCGATAAGGATGCAAGTAAACAACTTTAACTTAAAGGAAAGTGACTACAACCTTTGTAGATCCGGTCCTCCACGTCTCTAGCTCTGTGATGACGTCCCTCCACTGTACCCATCGGAATCCTAGACTCTCGCGGTGGTTTCATCGGAGAAAAGATCGGGCTAGGTCGTCGACTTCGATGCCGAAGATGATCTACGTCGAGGCAACTCAAGATCAAGCTCCAACTTCACCAAGTCATGAAAATTGTGAAGAAAACACCCCATACTACTTGGCAAGTGGTAGAGGATGAAGAAATAGGAAGTGGGTTCACTTTAGAATTGGATTTCTCACTCTTTTTCTCATGTTGCCATTGAAGCTAGCAAGCTTTCATAAAGCTTGATGAAGATGAAGATGATGATAGAATAAAAAGGATTGTTTTTTTTTAAAAATAAAATCCCATTCATTCTTATCATAATTCAACCTTGGTTAAGTGTAGAGAATAAACTAGGGTTAGTTGAATGGTTAGGTTTAGGAGATGAAGACAAAATGGTCACTTAGTCAAAGATGCATCAAGCATCAAGAAACTTCTTGTATGAAAGCAACCATTTAGTTTTCCTTTTTCTTTTAACCAAAATAAATAGATAAATAAATAAAGCAATGGAAACCCTAACCATTAACTAAACATAGTGTATAGCATACACACACCCAAGGTTGCATGTATCATCAAACATGATACAAACAAGTGTACAAAAATATATCACATATACAATGTGCACTTCAAGTGAGAAAATCCATTTTAAGTGAAAAAATACTAGTTAATGCAAAGTAATATATCAAATATATAATTATACATTAAATCATTAAATCAACACTTGATTTAACGATCCGGTCATATCGCATATGACCGACTATTATCCGATGTATCGACTTATCGAATCAATCCTCGATTCGATAACTAGGTTATATCGCATACAACCAATCGATACATTCATCACGAGAATAGAATACGGTATCACATACACGCATTATTCTCGGTCCCGCACATATCTCATATGCGCTCCTATTTCATTTCGCTTGAGCCAGGAAACCTCTGTGTAGGACTCTAAAGACTCGTCAATACGCCGGCAGCAGGTGATGATCATATCAAACACCCACAAGCCGCAAGCGGTCTGCTAAACGTAACGGCCATCCGGGTATAGAGCGATCAGAAGATCGACGAGCAAGCCCGCTCACACTCCTGTGAATCCAACCAGTAACACTTACCGTACAGTCCGGTCTGTTCGTCTGATATGTCGCATATCTCGCCTAGGGGTGGTAAACGTCAGACCCCAGTAGCTTGATAAGTCATGCCGATATAAGGTCCATAACATAGCATGAAACTACTGATAACACTTACCAGTAGATCACTGCAACCCTGGCCAGGGATTTCCAGTTATGGCCAGTCGTGCATAGCGCAACATCAACCCTAAATACCGGGAGACGAATCCCCTCCTATCGCTCATTGCCTCCATGTGAATCGGGACTGTACCCAAAAACCACCTGTTTGCACGCCTCAGTAGAGCCGTGGTAGGGTGGAAATCAAAGCACAGTGGGAGACACACAAGACTCTATGACGATCTCGGATCAACAGACTAAGCTGTACCAGTGTCACCAGAGAACTGCCATCTGACATGAGGTATAATACCATCTGGGAGTTCTCGGCGAGTCCGTTCAGTGTACCCAGTCTCCACTGAGCACCCGCATACCATCTCTAATGTCAAACACCAATGGATATGGGATCATCCATCGCCCATCACATGGGTCGAGAAGATATACGCTAGTCTACTCTGGAATATCGATGCCCTGTCTCGATATTCCCACGACTAGGAACATTGAAGGATGTACTCATGGACTACCCAAGCCCCACTAGTATGATCTGCATCATAGTGCTGGAAGTCGAGTACACATCCTAAGGGCTTTATCAACATGTAACAGAGAGACAGAAAGTATACATGTTAAGATAAAGAGCAACCAGATAGCGTACTATCATGTCGAGCAAGAAAGTCCTACCTATATATGTCCCAGCAACCACTACAATATACATCCAATGTACAATAATGGCCTCTAGGGCATACATATAACTAACATGGTTTAGCCGCGGTTCCGCGGTCATTTTGAGGACTTAGTGGACCGTACTTCACAGTAATTCTTAGTTTTTCCTGCTTGTTTTTCTGAGCATTTTTAATTCACAAAAATCCACTGTTTTGAAAAATGTACAGAGAAGGGTTTTGTCGGGGTTTACGGGTTCGATCGGACTTCTGATTTCGTCTACACTTCGCCTAAAGCTCTAGCTAGGCTCTGATACTACTGTAGGGATCCTAGGCACACTCTAGAGGTCTCACAAGGCATCAACCATGCCAAATTCAAATTTTTCCGGTGCCGAGAAACCCTAATGCGATCGTTAACTAGAGTTTAGGCGAAAACAAATGCTAGTAAACAACTTTACTCTAAAGTGAAAGAGACTACAAACTTTGTATATCCGGTCCTCCACTTCCTTAGCTCCGTTATGATGTCCCTCCGCTGCGATCATCGGATCCCGGACTCTAGCGATGGTTTCGTCGAAGAAATGATCGGGCTAGGTCGTCGACTTCGATGCCGAAGATGATCTACGTCGAGGCAACTCAAGATCAAGCTCCAACTTCACCAAGTCATGAAACTTGTGAAGAAAACACCCTATACTACATGGAAAGTGGTAGAGGATGAAGAAATAGGAAGTGGGTTCACTTTTGATTTGGATTTCTCACTTGGAATCATCACTTAGAAATTTCAAGCGAAAGTTTTTCTTTTTCTCTTCATGAATAAGATGAAGAAGAAGAATGGAAAAAGAATTGTCAATAATAGAAAAACAAGTGATGGTTATCATAATGCAACCATGGTTAAGTGTAGAGAATAAACTTGGGTTAGGTGAATGGTTAGGTTAAGCAAAAGAAACAAAAATGGTTGAACTTTTCAAAGCTTCATGAAGCTTCAAAGTAATTCCAAAAGAAGCAACCATTTCTTTTCTTGCTAAAAAGAATAAATAAAACATTTAAAACCCTAACCATTAACCTAAATCATAGTTTAAAAGCAAACATACCCAAGTTTGCATGTATCATCAAACATGATACAATCAAGTGCACAAAAATATATCATATATACAATGTGCAATTCAAGTGAGAAAATCCATCTTAAGTGAACCAATACTAGTTAATGCAAAGTAATATATCAAAGATATAATTATGCATTAAATCATTAAATCAACGCTTGATTTAATGATCCGGTCATACTGCATATAACCGACTAATATTTAGTGTATCAATGTATCGAATCAACACTTGATTCGGTAACCCGGCTATATCTCATATAACCGTCCAATGATACAAATCGCGAGAATAGAATACAGTATAACATACTGGTATTATTCCCGGTCCCGCACATATCTCATATGCGCTCCTATTTCGTTTCGCTTGAGCCAGGAAACCTCTGTGTAGGACTCTAAAGACTCGTCAATACGCCGGCAGCAGATGATGATCATATCAATCACCCACAAGCCGCAAGCGGTCTGCTAAACGTAACGGCCACCCGGGTATTGAGCGATCAGAAGATCGACGAGCAAGCCCGCTCACACTCCTGTGAATCCAACCAGTAACACTTACCGTACAGTCCGGTCTGATCGTCTGATATGTCGCATATCTCGCCTAGGGGTGGTAAACGTCAGACCCCAATAGCTCGATAAGTCGTGTCGATTTGAGGTCTATAACAGTTCGAGAAACTACTGGTAACACTTACCAATAAATCTCAGCAACCCTGGCCAGGGATTCCTGGTTATAGCCAATCGAACACAGCGCAACATCAACTCCCTATACCGGGAGAGACGAATCCCCTCCTATCGCTCATTGCCTCCATGTGATTCGGGACTGTACCCAAAAACCACCATTTTGCATGCCCTCTTGGACGTGGTAAGGTGCAAATCAAAGCATAGTGGGAATCACACAAGACTCTATGACGATCTCGGGTCAACAGACTACTCTGTACCAGTGTCACTAGAGAACTGCCATCTGACGTGAGGTATAATACCATCTGGGAGTTCTCGGCAAGTCCGTCCAGTGTGCCCAGTCTCCACTGAGCACCCGTATATCATCTCTGATGTCAAACACCAATGGATATGGGATCATCCATCGCCCATCTATATGGGTCGAGAACGTATACGCTAGTCTACTCTGGTATATCGATGCCCCTTCTCGATACACCCACGACTAGGGACCTTGAAGGATGTACTTATGGACTACCATGTCCCCACTAGTATGATCCGCATCGTAGTCCAAGTAGTCAAGTACACATCCTAAGGGCTTTACCAACATGTAACAGAGAGACAATCGGTGTACACGTTAAGGTAAAGAGCAACCAGATAGCATACTATCATGTCGAGCAAGAAAGTCCTCCCTATATATGTCCAAGCATCCACTACAATATACATCCTATGTATAGTAATGGCCTCTAGGGCATACATATAACTAACACAAGTGACTGTAGGAGAACCCCATCGCCAAAAGCATCCGTTTGGGTGCTCGCGGCAGCGGTGTTCCGCCTTAGTGCACTTCGTCAAGTTCATCCTGGGGTGCGGCGGTCTACTAAAGTTTGCGACGAGCATTCGATCAGGATTTCGGGAATCTTGTTGAATTGCCCGAGTTGATATTGAAAAGTGTTTTCGATAATGAGACTAAAATGCGGGGGTTTATAATTGTTAGGCATGCGATGTCTAAAGAATTCATTTGGTTAGGCATGCGATGTCTAAAGAGGTTGCGGATTCCAACTGTTGTAGTTTTACACTTTCTTTTCTGTGACCATAAGCGTAGTATGTGGTGTATCACCGACTTCGTTGCTATACATCAACGACAATCGGGATACGCATACTTGCTTACGTTGATGATATGAGATATTATGTGTTGCTGTAATATGTTATATTGGATCGTCGTGTTCTGAATAGCCGGGGGTTTTATGTGAGATGAGAGTTTTTCTTTTTCATTCATGTAAAATTCATTTGTATATAATATTCTTTTATTGGGGCACTTCCGGGCTGAGGATGATGTCACCATTGTATATTATTTACTTTTCCGCATTAGGTAGACCCAAGGCGGGAAGCACAAGTAACCAGGTTCTGGGGTCCAGTGGGAGACCATCTCGAGGAGTCGAGACCGGGTATCCTAACCCTAGAATTGGCAGTGTTGCTTGCCACTCTCGTAGGGGTCTAGGGATGTGGGTTTGGCTATTCATCGCGACCGTGGAATCCGTGTTTTATACAGGCTCGTATTGAAAACACGGACGTCCTAATATATCCAATATTTCATATATGTTCTTTTGCTGCAATGTTCTATGATGAGATCATATTACTGCCTGAGACGAATGTTTATATTATATATATGAGATATATGTTATATTGCAGATTTCGTTTCAAAAGAGATGCTTGTGAAGCATAATAAAATGGGACTTCATTAATGAGATTAATGAAACTAAAAGAAACCTAAAGATATTGTAGAAACTTTTTTAAAAACTGGTAGCTCTAGTTCTTGCTTTGCATAGCGGTGTTCCTTGTAGAACATCCAGCACCTTATTCGATAAGGAAAGAGCCGAGATCCCTTCACCGGGAGTGACCTCTTTAGTGAAACTAGCAGATGCTACAAACTCGGTTTGTCTTTTGATTGCTTCTATAGTTTTTGCTTTGCATAGTGATATTGGTGAAATATCCTGCACCTTATTCGATGAGGAAAGGGTCGACGATCCCTTCACCGGGAGTGACCCCTTTAGCAAAACTAGAAAAGCCTCAAAAACACTCCATTTAAAATCACTCGATTCTACAACGATATCAAGTTCATTACGCAAAGGGTTTTCTTAAAAACCTGTCGTAGCCCTCCGTCATTTCAGATAAGTAGTATTTAGTATTCGTGCTGCGTTTGTTGACCTCTGTCAAGGCGTAGTGTGCGGTAGCAGATTAGTGCTTATCTGTATAAACATATGATGTGATTGATTTAGGGTAGTCGTGCGACCTTGTTGACCTCTGTCAAGGGTCGTGCGGGTGCGTTTACTTCAATCAGGAAATGACTGGTTGAACTTGACTAGCAGCCTATGGTCTGTTGATCTCTGTCAAGGTCATAGGACGCTAGGGGTAAAATATTATTGGGAATATTAAGTGTTGAAATTTGCAATGAGATTGCATGCCTTCTATGAGATAGTTGGATCCCGATACCCGCTGCGAGTAAGAGTTACTCCTGGGAGAGTTTTACACATTACAATTAGCCGATCAAGTAGGTGTCTAGAAAGGTGTTAACAGGGTTACGCCTCTGGGAAAACAAGGTTTACTTTAATTAGGTTCGTGCGAAAGCACGGGGGTCCTCCCTCAAAGTACCGACACTGGCCTGGCTGAAAGATTGGCGAACTTGTAGCGTGTAATTAATCCCGGCTAGTCTTTCCTTTTAGGGTTTAAAGGAAGATTTGATTAAAACAGTGGGAGACATCGTGATTAGATATATTAGATAACCAATCCAATCTTGCAAGAGCATACGCTGAGTGTTTTCTTCTCTCTCTCTCCAGGTTGCGACCATATCACGCCTTAATCAAGATAATAATACGGATGTATTGACCGAACCCGCTTGTTATACTGAGTTGGGGAACGTTAGTCCCGCTCCATCTTATAATTGTTATAAGACAGAGCAGGAAATTGGGGAATACCAGATTTCCCGTGCCGCCCAAACAAAGAAAGTGCATGTTGATGCATCATCTTCGGGTGTGTTCATTACACAGAACTGTTTCTCAGTATCCTTTACGTCCTGGGTATGAGATACCGGATCAGGATCCCGCATATGTAATCTGTTACATGGGCTACAGATAGGTAGAGAACTGAGAACGGGTGATAAGTTTCATGAGATAGAAAACGGTGCAAGTGTTGCATCCAAGTCTGTTGGTCACTATCACCCTGTATTACCAGAATACATTGATTCTGAACGAATGTTATTAGATACCGAACCTGATGTACAACATCATATCAGTCTCTTTATTAGTAAAGAAAGGATATAATTTTGTATTGTTGCATAATGTTTTGAACATTTCCTATAACAAGAGTTGATCGGTTCAGGCACGTTATCTAAAAGCATAAACGTTCTAAATCAAACCACGGTTCTTAGTATATAGAACACACACAAGAGGAAGAGTTCAGAAATGAACGAATCCTTCTTGAGGCATTGTAGACTAGGTCATATCAATGCGACCCGACTAGCTAAGTTACATTTAGATGCATATTTAAATCTGTTTGAATTTACATCTTGTGAAACTTGCCGGTCATGTCACAAAAATAAGATGACCATAGCTCTGTTTATAGGAAACAGAAAAAGAGTTAGTGAACTCTTGGGATTGATACATGCTGATGTATGAAAGTCCCCTGTCTACACATGCCAAGACCGGTTCTTTACATTTCATTACATTCTCTGATGATCTCTCAAGATTCAGACATATGTTCCTGATGAAACACAAGTCCGAACCTTTTAAGATATTCACAAAATATAAGTTAGAAGTAGAGAACCAAAAACGGGTATAAGTATTATGTCCTTTGATAAGATCAAGGAGGAGAATACTTGAGCACGGAATTCCTGGACTATTCTAAAGGAGAATGAGATTCTCTCTCAGCATTACTCCTCCGTATACACCACAGCACGTCGGTGTATCGGGGCGGAGCAATCACACCCTATTTGATATGGTGTGCTCTATGATGAGTACTTCTGAGGTTCCTATTTCCTTTTGGGAGTTATGCACTTGAGAAGTTGCATACCTATTGAATAGGGTTCAAATCAAATCAGTTGCCTACCACTTCATATGTGATATGGAAAGGGAAGAGCCCATATCTTAAGTTTGTTAAGATTTGGGGTTGTCCGGCCTATGTCTAAAAGCAAAACCCGGACAAGCTCGAGGCAAGGTCTGTTATGTAGAACTGGAAATGTTCCAGCTATACAAACTGCAGCTGATGATTTGGTAGAACCAAAGGATTCAATAGTTTCCAACGAACCTCAGCCTCTCCGCTGATCTAGTAGGGTTCCTCACCCACATGAGAGATACTTCGGTTTTCTCTATGACAGTGAGAGCGAGGATTGCATCATGAGATGATGACCCAACTAGTTTCGAGCAGGCCATCAGGAGTATGACTCTGTAAGAATGGCTGGATCCTTAGCGATTTGAGATGGAATCCTTATACACCAACAAAGTATGGACTTTGGTTGCTTTATCTGAAGGGTTAAATCCCCATCAGGAGTGAGTATATCTTGAGAAGATTACTTAGTGTACATGGAAAAGTTGAGACTTTCAAAGATATGCTTAAGTCCTTCCAGATCCTACTTGCCACGGCTACATACCATGACTACGATATCTGGTGGTTGGGTGTCATGACTGCTTTTCTAAATGATGTTTTAGAAAAGAGCGTCTATAAGTACACAGCTAGAGGGCTTCGTAGACATTGGGAGCAGCGGAAACGTGTGCAAGATGTTTTATATGATAAAACAGGCATCGCGGAGTTGGAACATCTGTTTTGATGTGGTAGTCAAAGAGTTTGACTTCATCAAAATGGTAGATGAACCTTGTATATACAAAAAGGTAGTAGGGTGTATGGTGGTGATCCTCGTAGAGTACGTGGATGACATACTCTTGATAGGGAAGGAGTTTCCTATGCTACGCTCGGTCAATCTCCTCTTATCACAAGGATTCTCCATATAGGATCAAAGTGATACCTCCTAAATCCTGGGTTTTTGGATCTATGAGATAGATCTAACTGGATGTTAGGATTCTTACTAGTTGTAGTGAGATGGTATCAATTGTTTCTGGGGAGAATCACTGGAAAGGTTCCAGGGTGATAAGAACGACTGAATGTCAGTCGCAGGCATTGTCTTTACCCTCAGTAGAGGGACGGTATGTTGGAAGAGTTCCAAGCTAGATACCGTGACATACTAGACGATTAAAGGCAAGATACATCGTTACCAAGGATGCTACCAAAGAGGCAGTCTGGATATATAAGTTCATGAGATGAACTTCGTTCCTACCATTGTGTGACAATGGAGTTATGGCTTTAGCCAAGGAACTACCGTCCCATCAGAAATCCAGATATAATTCTTAGGTAGTATCACCTGATCATGGAGATGGTTGATCTCCAGGGAGATCGAGGTTAGGAGAGTAGACACAGAGGACGACAGCGCGGATCCACTCACAAAGGCCTTTTTCCTAGTAGAGACTTTAATGGGATGGTTGAGTATGAGATACTTCAACCGTAGCTAATTGTTGGGTATGTGATACCACAACAGATGGCCCTAGTGCAAGTGGGAGATTGTTAGTTATATGTATGCCCTAGAGGGCATTACTGTACATACGATGTATATTGTAATGGATGCTTGGACATATATAGGGAGCACTTTCTTGCTCGACATGATAGTATGCTATCTGGTTGTACTTTATCTTAACATGTAATCTGATTGTCTCTATGTTACATGTTGATAAAGCCCTTAAGATATGTACTCGACTACTGGGACTATGATGAGATCATACTAGTGGGGCCACGGTAGTCGACGAGTACATCCTATAACTGTACCTAGTCGAGGGTGTATCGAGACAGGGCATCGATGCACCAGAGTAGACTAGCGTATACGCATCTTGACCCATATGATGGGCGATGGATGATCCCATATCCATCGGTGTTTGACATCAAGGATGGTGTACGAGTGCTCAGTGGAGACTGGGTACACTGGACGGACTCACCGAGAACTCCCAGATGGTATTATACCTTACGTCAGATGGCAGTTCTCCGGTGACACTGGTACAGATTAGTCTGTTAACCCGAGATCGTCATAGAGTCTTGTGTGATTCCCACTGTGCTTTGATTTCCATCATACCACGTCCAAGAGGGCGTGCAAAAAGGTGGCTTTTGGGTACAGTCCAGAATCACATGGAGGCAATGAGCGATAGGAGGGGGTTCGTCTTTCCCGGTATAGGGAGTTGATGTTGTGCTGTGTTCGATTGGCTATAACCGGAAATCCCTGGCCAGGGTTGCTGAGATTTACTGGTAAGTGTTATCAGTAGTTTCTCGAACTGTTATAGACCTCATATCAATACGACTTATCGAGCTACTGGGGTCTGACGTTTACCACCCCTAGGCGAGATATGCGACATATCAGACGACGAGACCGGACTGTACGGGAGTGTTACTGATTGGATTCACAGGAGAATGTACAGGCTTGCTTGTTGATCTTCTGAGCGCTCAATACCCGGGTGGCTGTTACGTTTAGCTGACCGCTTGCAGCTTGTGGGTGTTTGATATGATCATCACGTACTGCCGGCGTATTGACGATTCTTTAGAGTCCTACACAGAGGTTTCTTGACTCAGGCAAAACGGAGTAGGAGCACATATGTGATATGTGCGGGACCGAGGATAATGCGGTATGTGATACCGTATTGGATTCTCGCGATATGAGATATCGGCCGGGTATATGTGATATAGCCGGGTCATCGTATTAGTCGGTTATATGAGATATAGCCGGATTGTCGGATCAAGTGTTGATTCGATAATTTAATGTATAATAATATATATGATATATTAAATTGCATTAACTAATATTAGCTCACTAAAAGGTTCATTTTCTCACGGGATAATACATTAATATATATGCGATATATGTTAATTGTATTATTTTCTATTGTTACAAAATATATTGTATATGTGATATATAATATTGTAACATGTTAGGGTTACAAATTTAACAATGGTTTAGGGTTTAAACTTGGTTAGGGTTTGGATTAGGGTTAGCTTTTGCATGAAGCTTCCATGAAGCTTCATGAAGCTTTGACATTGTTTTTAGCTAGATATTTTGTTAACCCAATCCAAACCATTAACTCTAGTCAATTCTCTACATGGGTTAACTCCTTTATGCTTAACCCTTGGTTAGATTTGTAACCACTACAATAATTCATTGTTCATCACAAAAGGATGAAGTTATCATCTACATTCATTCTTCTTCTTCCTTGAGCTTCTTTATGAAAAAGCTTTCTTTTGTGATGAAAATGAGTGAGAAAAAGATTATAAATGAGAGCAAAAATCCTACTTCATCATCCTCATCTATCCTTGCCATTTAGATGAGGGTGTTCACTTCATATTATGAGTGTTGGCTTGTGTTAATGAAACTTCAAGGTAGATCATCTTAGTATCGAAGATCGGAAGCAAAGGTTGCATCATTCTCTTCGTGAAGCCTCTCGAGAGTCCAGAACACAATGATCACAGCGAAAGGACCTCAACATAGAGCTTAAGAAGTGAAGGACCGGATCTACAAAGGGTTGTAATCCCTCTCACTTAGTGTTAAAGAGTTTAACATGCATGTTTTCGTCTAAACCCTAGTTTAAAGATCCGGCTTCGGGTTGTTCGACACGGCTAAAATTATAATCGAGCATGGTTGATGCCTCGTAGAACCTTGTGAGCGTGCCTAGCAACCCTACATATCTATAATCAACGCCTCTGCATGCGTATCGCATCTCTGATGTCAGCGGAGTGGAGCGTCATCTCGTCGAAATCTCGTGCGAACTCTTTACTCCACTCTGCTCCAATGTCGACTGATTCGGACTCGTCTTCTCGTGGCTGCATAGACTGCACTCCAACGGCTATACTCGTATCTGGAGTCTCCCAAGCAATGTATCCCATCACATGATATCCGAATGATGTTGAACCATTCGATCGATTTGTCAAAACCACATAATCCCCTAAGAGATCAACATCTTGAGTACAGTTTAATAGTATTCCAGTACATGCCACAGCACCTGTGGACCAACCGTAGAAGGGCAAACCCAAGCCTCACAAATGGCACCGCTAAACTGCCGCAAACCCTAAGGTTCGAACGCGTTCCATGGTCATTACGTCGAGTTAGGGTTTCATTCGTCTAGATGGTCCATAGAATTACTTGTAATGTCTTCCAAATACTTTAAACTTGGAAATGGGTTCCTGACATTCGATCATCTCTATCGACTACCAACGAATCTGCATAAAGTCGTCTCTAGCTGGAATCAATCTATCTGATGACCTCGCATCAGGGTAAGCGAATGAACCACATGTCCTAGTCAGTCATCCTCGGGTGACTAGCGACCTTCTAAGTATATACTCATGCTGCAGTAGCTCCAACATCTGGGCGATATCTCCTCATTCGCAGCAACCACTGGCTTATTCATCTGCACGCTGAACAGTGACTCAATCATCATGAATAAGCGATACATCAATGGTCATCATATGTTGGATATATGTATGCCCTAGAGGCCATTATATGATAGTGGATGTATTTATACATGTGTGTGTGTGTATATATATATATATATATATATATATATATATATATTCAGTGTACATTCTTGCTCGACATGATAGTATGCTATCTGGTTCTTCTTTATCTGACATGTTGACTTGATAATGTTTTTTTATTCATTCATACATGTTGATAAAGCCCAGAGGATATAGGCTTGACTACTGTGATTATGATGGAGATCATACTAGTAGGACATCTGTAGTTTATAAGCATATCCTGAAAAGTCACTAGTCGTAGGTGTATCGAGACGGGGCATCGATATACCAGAGTAGACTAGCATATATGATACTAAACCCATAAGATGGGCGATGGATGTTCCCACATTCATCGATGTTTGACATCGAGATCGTATACGGGTGCTCAGTGGTGACTGGGTATACTGGACGGACTCACCGAGAACTCCTATATGGAATTATATCTATCGTCGGATAGCAGTTCTCAGGTGACACTGGTACAGGTTAGTCTGTAGATCCGAGATCGTCATAGAGTCTTGTGTGTTCTCCCACTGTACTTTGATTACCACCCTACCACGGCTCTACTGAGTCGTGCAAACAGGTGGCCATTGGGTACAGTCCTGAGACACACGAAGGCGATGAGCGATAGGAGGGGTTTCGTCTCTCCCGGTATTGGGAGTTGATGCTGTGCTATGATCGATTGGCTATATCAGTAAGTCCCTGGCCAGGGCTGTTGAGATTTACTGATAAGTATTATCAGTAGTTTCTCGATCTGTTATAGACCACTCATCAGCATGACTTATTGAGTTATTGGGGTCGACGTTACCATCCCTAGACTCAATATGCAGCATATCTGACAAGAGACCGGATTGTACGGTAGTGTTGCCGGTTGGCTCGACGGGAGTTATGACAGGTTCGCTTGTTTTCTTCTGATCGCTCAATACCCGGGTGGCCGTTACGTTTAGCTGACCGCTTGCGGCTTGCGGGTGTTTGATGTGATCATCACCCACTGCCGGCGTATTGACGAGTCTTAGAGTCCCACAATGGAGTTGCCTAGTCCAGGCAAAACGATGTGGTGCGCATATGAGATATGCGTGTGGACCCGGTTAAAATGCGCGTATGAGATACCGTATATTAATCGGGCGGTTTGCTTTTGGTCGGGTCGTATATGATATGACCGGTTTGCTAAATCAAGTGTTGATTTATCAATGACCATTAGTTTCTCACTTTAAACCCTTTCTTGTCTTTTTTGTTGTATGCATGCATGTATGCATTTATTCTCATTCATGCACATATTGATGTGCATGCACACATACATGCATACATAATTCTATCATGGTTGTTGATATAGTGAATGGTGGCAATATAAGACTCACACCATATATAAATATATAGATATTATTTTTTGGAAAAGAAAAATGGAAATAGAAATTGTTATCATGGTTTAATATTTTATTCTTACACTAACCCTTTGGTTTAACCATGATTCATTTTCTATGGCCATTTTTGTTCCAAAACAAATATCTAGATATTTTATAACTATGGTTAAGAATGAGAAAGTGAAAATATATATATTTTCATTTCTCATTTTTATTCCTATGCTTATCATTATCTTGAGCTCTTTAAAAGCCATCATCTTCTTCCTCATTTCTCTCTTGCTCTCTAGTTTCCTCAAGTGAGAAAAAGAGTCATCAAGTTAGGGTTTTGAAGTGAGAAAATAAACCACATCACCATTCTACACTAGTCTTGCCCATTAGTCTAGAGTGTTATCTTCTACTTCTTCTCTTGATCTAGTGGAGCTTCATGCTTGGACAAAGAGAACTCCGGGTGGATCGCCGTGGTCCTAGAGGATCTCAAGTGAACCTTTTTCCCACTCTCAAGTAGCCAAGGAGTCTAGCGTAGGGAGCTACAATGGTTGTACTCTCAAAACCATAGCTTTTACTACTTGTGTTATTGTTAAAGTTTTGTTACCCTGTATTTTCTAGCATGATCGTTAAGATAGTTTCTCTAGCCCCATATAAAATTTAAATATGGCATGTGTGTTGCCTCCAAACCCTTGTAGTGGTGTTGTAGGAAACCCTTCATGGTATCAGAGCCAAGCTAGAATCTTAGGGTAACCTAGACGACGTTAAAAACCTCGAATGAACGAAACACGACACTCGGGGGATGCTCTCTGGAAATTTTTCTAAAACCTGGATTTTTTTCAAATTAAAAATAATTAAAAAATTCAGCAGGGTATTTTATGGACCCACCAGAAATACGATGCCCTAACTCATCCGTACGACTTCGGAACCGCGGCCATAATGGCCTTTCTGCGACGGTTCCGCGGCGCAGTAGGAGAGCTATGGGCCGTAGTTTCTTGTGCAGGCCCGTATGTATTTTGTGTAGTTACTGGTATTTTTTAAATCTGCTCAGGTGTTGAGCTTTCTGAGCAGTCTTTGGGTGTTCAATCGTTCGATCAAATGTTTTAACGTCGCCTAATTTATTAATATTTGATACAATAATTGGAATCTACAAATTTGTTTGTTGCGTGTAAATCTAGAAGTTCGGTCTCGGCAACAATCGGAAATCTTGTTGAATTATCCGGCTTGTTTTGAAAAGGTGTTTTCATGGATGAGACCAAAATGCGAGCTTTACATTGTTAGACATGAAATCATGTATATGTGATATTCCGGGTTTGTGTTGTCTAAAGGAGATTAAGATTCCAATTGTTGTAGTTTTTCATTTTATTTCTCTGTGACCGTAAGTGTAGTATGTGGCATATCGTCATTTTTGTTGCTATATATCAACGACAATCGAGGTACGCATACTTACTTACGTTGATGATATGTGATATTATGTGTTACTGGGATTTGACATGTAGGATTGTCGTGACTGAATAGCCTGGGGGTTTCATGTGAGATGAGAGTTTTCTTTTCATTCATGTAAAATTCAAATGTAATGTAATATTCTTTTATTTGGGGCTCTTCCGGGTTGAGGTTGATGTCACCAGTGTTGTATATTATTTACTTTTCCGCATTAGGATAGACCCAAGGAGGGGAGCACAAATGACCGGGTTCTAAGGATCAGTGGGAGGCCATCTCGAGGAGTCGAGACCGGGTCTCCTAAACTCCAGAATTGGTAGGGTCGCTTGCCGCTTTCATAGAGGTCTAAGGGTGTGGGCTTGGCTATTCATCGCGACTGTGGAATCCGTATTTTCTATTATTGGCTAAATACTAAATACGGACATCCTGGTATATCCTATATTATCATATCTCTGTTTCTGCTGCCTGTATATTGTGATGTGATATCTGAGACGAATGATATATTATATATGCGATATATAGTAGATGTTGCTTATGTTTTACACCCGCACTAGTCCCGTCCCGGTATGCTGTTAGTTAAGTAACCTAACGGTGCATAACGGAACATTGCGGCGAATGCGGATGGCATAAGCATACGTTGTATTTTCGTTTCTTTTCTGTGATTCGCTTAAGGACTTAAATGATGGGGCTACATTAATATGATTAATGTAAAGAAAATAAACCTAAAAAGATGTTGTAGAATCGGATTTGAAAACCACTCGGCTCTTTATGAAAAAGCTATATTTCAAAACTGCGGAGCTCAAGCCACTCCTTTTGAAAACCATTTGATTCTACGACGATATCAATTTCAAAGCGTTAAAGATTTTCTTAAAAATCATCCGCAACCCTCCGTCATTTTAAGAAGTAGAGTACTTAGTATTCGTGCTATGTTTGTTGACCTTAGCCAAGGCGTAGTGTACGGTAGCTAAGTGATGTCTTCCTACAATGCATATGATGCAGATTAATTGGGACGGGCATGTGACTTTGTTGACCTTAGCCAAGGGTCATGTGAATGGGTCTAATTAATCAAGAAATGACAGGTTGAACTTGACTAGTGCTTGTGATTTGTTGACCATAGCCATGGTCATGAGTACTAGGGGTAAAAACCACATCGGGAATTTCAATAGTTGAAATTTGCAATGAGATTGCATACCTTCTATATGATGGTTGGATCCCGATCCCACTATGGGCAATAGTTGCTCCCAGGAGAGTTTTGCAGTTTACAATTAGCTAACCCATTAGGTGTCTAGAAAGGTGTTAACGGGGCTATGCCTCTGGGAAGACGAGGTTTACTTTAATTAGGTCTGTGCGAAAGCACGGGGAACCTCCCTCAAGTACCGACACTAGCCTGGCTGAACGGTTAGCGAAGTTGTAGACTGTAATTAATCCTGGCTGGTTTTCTTTTTAAGGTTTGAAAGAAAAACTTGATTAAAGCAGTGGGAGACATCGATTAGATAAGATAATAACCAATCTGATCTTTGCAAGAGGTTTCGCTGAGTGTATTCTTTTCTCTTTCTTAATGGAAGATACCAATGACATGACTCAAGTTTCTACTAGATAAAAATAAACTGAATGGGACCAATTATAAAGACTGGCTGAGGAATCTCAACATTACCTTGACTTATGATAAGGTATCATTTGTCCTCACTGTTAGTTGTATGTATGCCCTAGAGGCCAGTATTGTACAGATGATGTATATTATATTGGATGCTTGGACATATATAGAGATGACTTTCTTGCTCGATATGATAGTATGCTATCTGGTTACTCTTTATCTTAACATGTACACTTGTCTCTTTAAACTGTCTTATAGTTACATGTTGGTAAAGCCCTTAGGATGTGTACTTGACTACCTGGACTATGATGCAGATCATACTAGTGGGGATATGGTAGTCCATAAGTACATCCTTTAAAGTCCCTAGTCGTAGGTGTATCGAGACGGGGCATCGATATACCAGTGTAGACTAGCGTATACGCTTCTCGACCCATGAGATGGGCGATGGATGATCCCATATCCATTGGTGTTTGACATCAGAGATGGTATACGGGTGCTCAGTGGAGACTGGGTACACTGGACGGACTCGCCGAGAACTCCCAGATGGCATTATACCTCACGTCAGATGGCAGTTCTAAGGTGACACTTGTGCAGGTTAGTCTGTAGACCCGAGATCGTCATAGAGTCTTGTGTGATTCCCACTGTGCTTTGATCTCCACCTTACCACGTCCATGAGGGCGTGCAAAACGGTGGTCTTTGGGCACAGTCCCGAGTCGCATGGAGGCAATGAGAGATAGGAGGGGTTTCGTCTCTCCCGGTATTGGGGGTCGATATTGCGCTGTGCTCGATTGGCCGTAACAGGGAAGTCCCTGGCCAGGGCTGATCAGAGATTTGCTGGTAAGTGTTACCAGTAGTTTCTCGACCCGTTATGAGCCTCACATCGGCACGACTTATCGGTTATTGGGGTCTGACGTTTACCACCCCTAGACTTGATATGCGACATATCAGACGAACAGACCGGACTGTACGGTAAGTGTTACTGGTTGGATTCACAGGAGTGTGAGCGGGCTAGCTCGTCGATCTTCTGATCGCTCAATACCCGGGTGGCCATTACGTTTAGCAGACCGCTTGCGGCTTGTGGATGCTTGATATGATCATCATCTGCTACCGGCGTATTGACGAGTCTTTAGAGTCCTACACAGAGGTTTCCTGGCTCAAGCGAAACGAAATAGGAGCGCATATGAGATATGTGCAGGACCGAGAATAATGCGTGTATGTGATACCGTATTTCATTCTCGCGATAAATGTTTCGATTGGTTATATTCGATTTGACCTAGTTATCGAATCATTGATTCGATAAATCGATACATTGGATACTAGTCGGTTATGTGCGACATGACCGGATCATTGAATCAAATGTTGATTTAATGATTTAATGTATAATTATATATTTGATATATTACTTTGCATTAACTAGTATTGCTTCACTTTAAATGGATATTCTCACTTGATGTGCAAATTGTATATGTGATATACTTTTGTGCACATGTTTGTATCATGTTTGATGATGCATGCTCATTTGGTTAAGTGTATAGAATTAAACTTAGGTTAAGAAAGTGATTAGGGTTTTTATTTATCCATTCTTTTATTTATTCATTTTTGGAAAAAGGATGGGATAAGAATACAAAATGGTTGCTTTCATTCTTGAACATTGTTGAAGCTTCATGAAGCTTTGACTTTGTGACCATTTTGTCTTCACACTAAACCCTAACCATTCTTCTAACCTTAGTTAATTCTCTACACTTAACTATGGTTCACATTATGATAAGTATTGATTTATTTTTATTTTATCTCAACACTTATCATATTCTTTCTTCTTCTTCATCTTCATCTTCAAGAAAAAAGCTTGATGCCATCAATGGCAACTTGAGCTAAAGTGAGAGAAATCCAATTCTAAAGTGAACCCACCTCCTATTTCTTCACCCTCTACCTCTTTCCATGACTCCTCCATATACACCACAGCACAACGGTGTATCTGAACGGAGAAACCGCACCCTATTAGATATGGTGCGCTCAATGATGAGTACAGCTGAGTTACCTATTTCCTTCTGGGGATATGCGCTTGAGACAGCCATGGACCTATTGAATAGAGTTCCTACCAAATCAGTGCCTACCACTCCATATGAGATATGGAAAGGGAAGAGACCGCATCTTAATTATATTAAGATATGGGGTTGTCCAGCCTATGTCAAAAGACAAAATCCGGACAAACTCGAGGCAAGATCTGTCTTATGTAAGTTTGTAGGATATCCCAAAAATTCACAAGGGTATATCTTCTACCACCCCGAGAAACAAAAGGTGTTTGTTTCTCGACATGCCACTTTCTTAGAAAAAAGTTTTCTTATGAAACAGATAAGTGGCATTGAGGTAGAACAGGAAGAAGTTCCAGCGACACAGACTACAACAGAAGATTTGGTTGAACCAGAGGATTCCGTAGTTCCCGATGAACCCCGGCCACTCCGCCGATCTAGTAAGGTTCCTCGCCAACCTGAGAGATACTACGGTTTGTTAGTCCATGTCACGCACCCCACTAACTCGCGGGGAGGCGGAATATATGAAAAACGATTATCAAAGGTTCGTAACACGGACTTGAGCGCATGAATCGTAATCTAAACCATTGCTAACGATATACTAGAAGTTTAACTACTCGGTACCGGAGTTATACTTCACGTTACATGTCCTTCGGGTCTTCATCGCTGTCCTCCACTCCTCGTAGGCTCCTTGGAACATCGGCAACTTCACGGCCTCCTCGAATCAAAGACGATCCACCCGAAAGCTTCTACGCCAAGCTTAATCTCAAACTTGAGATAACTAGGTTGCTTAAAGTGCTAATCTAAGCTACCTAGAGGATATAGAGTGAGGTTATGAATGTTTTAGTCTATCTAACTCTTGATCTCAACACATGAGAGGTTAGGGTTAGGGTTTCAAGAGAGAGTGAGCTTGGGGAGAGAGAAGGAGAATATGATAATGAGAACAAAAATCCTTCTCACTTGAATATATGATACATAATGAATTATCAAATAATATCAATTAATTGATTATTCACCATGTTTCATTTAATCAAGGAGAGTGATTCATCATGTGAGTCATTAGATCATTAATGAAGCATTAATGATATGATGAATCATATAAATGAGTCACACAAAGTAATCATGAAAAAGCCACCTCAACCCCTCATGTCACCACTCTTCTAGAACCTTCTCGACAAATTACGAGAACGCCCCTCCAATCCGTGAAAACACGGAAAAACTTTAGACTGTATAAATCCAATAACCTGATACTAGAATCTGGCTTAAACCAAAGCCAGCTAGTAAAAACTGTCCGAAAAGTCGTACGTGCGAAAACACACGTACGCATCCGAACCCTTGTCGTAAAACCATACGACGTCTATATCGTTTCGCCTGGAGCAGGGAAACTCTCTGTGTGGGACTCTAAAGACTCGACACTACGCTGGCAGTGGGTTTAACCACAGACCGCAAGCGGCACTAGCTGTACGTAACGGTCCCCAGGTAGATGTCGATAAGAAGGCCGATGAGGTAAATCATCCGAACTCCCACTGAGCCTGACGTAACAATCTCCGTACAGTCCGGTCTGTTCGTCTAAGACTATCGCATATCAAGCCTAGGGGGCGGCAAGCGTCAGTCCCCTAATAGCTGTATAAGTCGTGTTGGAGCGAAGCCCATTACACCCTGAGAAGCTACTGGAACCTACCAGTATATCTCGTTTGCCCTGGCCAGGGACTTTGTGTAATGGCTCTCTGACACATCGCGATATCATCTCCCAATACCGAGAGAGACGAATCCTATCTAACCGCCACTGCCTCCAAATGCTCGGGACTGCACCCAACTGCTACCTGTTTGCATGACTCCTTTGAGCCGTGGTAGGGTAGCAATCTAAGAACAGTGGGACACACTCGAGGCGAAGCAGCAGTGTCAAGTCTGCGGACTATGCTGTACTCATGTCACCTGGGAACTGACAACTGACGATGGGTATAATACCAACCAATCAGTTCCTCGGCGAGTCCTGTCTGGTGTACCCGTAACCTAACGAGCACCTGTATACTATCTCCAGTACGGCGTACTGATGGCTGTGGGACAGACCATTTCCCCAACTGGGATGAGAAGCGTATACACTTAGTCTACTCCGGAATATCGATGCCCTATCTCGATAATCCATCGACCAGGGACCTGTATAGGATGTTGCTTACAGACTACCCAGCCCCCACTAGTGTGATAGCCATCACGACGCTGGTAATCAAGCAAAGATCCTATGGGCTCTACTAATATGTATAAGTGATACGTTACAAGAGACATATACACATATTAAAGTAGACACAAACCAAGTAGCATACTACCATTTTTAGCAAGACTGTATATATAACTGTGAATATCCCAAGCTTCCATTAAGTAATATACAATCTAGTATGATACAATAATGGCCCCTATGGCATATACACTAACAATCTCACACTTGCACTAGGGCCATGAGCTGGCATATCTTAGACCAATCATCTCGAATAGCCTCTCGAACTGCGTCTGAGGAATGGCCTTTGTGAATGGATCAGCAATGTTATCCTCCGTTTTTACTCTCTTCACCCCGATCTCCCGGCGATCTATGATCTCCCTGATCAGGTGATACCGCCTTAAGATGTGTCTGGACTTCTGATGGGACCTGGGTTCCTTCGCTAAAGCAATAGCGCCGTTGTTGTCACAATACAGAGGTATTGGATCAACACTGGTAGGAACCACCTGAAGTTCTGTGAGGAACTTCTTCATCCAGACTGCTTCTTTTGCGGCATCGCAAGCAGCTATGTACTCTGCTTCCATCGTTGAGTCAGCAACGGTCTCCTGTTTGGAACTTTTCCAACAGACCGCCCCTCCATAGAGGGTAAAGACATAACCCGACATGGATTTGGAGTCATCTTTGTCACTCTGGAAGCCGGAGTCGGCAAAGGCCTCTATCTAGAGGTCTTTTCCGCCATATACTAAGAACATTTCCTTAGTCCTTCTCAGGTACTTGAGAATGTTCTTTACTGCTATCCAGTGCTTCTCCCCTGGGTTTGCTTGATACCGGCTTACTACGCTCAATGCGTATGCTACATCTGGTCTGGTACATAACATCGCATATATTATAGAGCCCACCGCAGAAGCGTAGGGTATAATTGACATGCGATCCCTTTCCATATCAGTCTTGGGAGACATCTCTTTGGAGAGGGTGATTCCGTGACAAGCCGGTAGGTTACCGCGCTTAGAATCATCCATACTGAATCTCTTTACTATGGTGTCTATGTACCTGGACTGTGAAAGTCCCAATATCCTCTTTGATCTATCACGATAGATCCGGATCCCCAGAATGTAGGTGGCATCACCCAGGTCTTTCATGGAGAATTTATGTGACAAGAATCTTTTGACTGACTGTAGCATAGGAATATCATTTCCTATTAGGAGAATGTCATCCACGTACAAGACAAGGAATACTATAGCTCTCCCTACAATCTTACTGTATATGCATGGTTCATCTGGATTTTTGATAAAGTCAAATTCTTTAACAACATCATCAAAACAGATGTTCCAACTCCGTGATGCCTGCTTTAGTCCATAAATGGACTTAAGCAACTTGCATACTTTACCGCTGCTCCCACTCTGAATGAATCCTTCTGGCTGATCCATATAGACGCTCTCTTCCAAATTACCATTTAGAAAGGCCGTCTTTACGTCCATCTGCCAGATTTCATAATCGTGGAAGGAAGCAATAGCAAGAAGGACCCGAATAGATTTAAGCATAGCCACTGGAGAAAAGGTTTCGTCATAGTCCAAACCAGGTCTTTGACGGAAACCCTTTGCAACAAGTCTAGCTTTATAGGTTTCAACCTGTCTATCTACACCAATCTTCTTTTTGAAGATGCATTTGCATCCTACGGGTTTTACCCCATCTGGAGCAATGTCCAAAGTCCATACTTTGTTGGTGTACATGGACTCCATTTCGGTCCGCATTGCATCTAGCCATTTTACCGAGTCACCGCTCTGAATGGCTTGCTGGAAGCTAGTAGGCTCATCATAGTCAATAGTGCAATCCTCTCTATCCCCGTCAATGAGAAAACCGTAGTATCTCTCGGGCGGATGAGATTGCCTACTACTCCTGCGGAGTGGCGTTGGGATGTCCCTTTCTTCTGAAACCTCTGGTTCTACCCTACTTTCAGTAACAGTTTGTGGTTCTGGAATTTCTTCCAGTTCTACTGTGCTCCCACTCTTCTGATTTTCTAAAAATTCAGTTTCCAAGAAGTGGGGATGCTGAGAAACAAAAACCTTTTGTTCCTCTGCGGAATAGAAAAGATACCCCCTGGAGTTCTTTGGGTATCCCACAAACTTACACAGTACTGAGCGTGCCTCGAGCTTGTCCGTATGCTGCTTTTTTACAAAAGCTGGACATCCCCAAGTCTTAAGATACTTAAGACATGGTTTCTTCCCACTCCACATCTGATATGGGGTGGTAGGCACAGTTTTGGTTGGAGCTTTGTTTAAGAGATATGCAGCTGTTTCTAGTGCATAACCCCAGAAAGATCGCGGCAACTCAGCCTTACTCATCATGGAACGAACCATATCTAATATGGTTCGATTCCTCCTTTCCGATACACCGTTGTGTTGTGGTGTGTATGGAGGAGTAAGCTGAGAGAGAATTCCATTCTCTTTTAAGTAACCTAGGAACTCGGCACTTAAGTATTCACCACCTCGATCAGATCTTAGTGTCTTGATACTTTTGCCGGTTTGTTTTTCCACTTCATTCTTGTATTCTCGAAATTTCTCAAAGGCCTCGGATTTATGCTTCATTAAGAAGATATATCCATACCTAGAGAAATTATCTGTAAAAGTAATGAAGTATGAATAACCACCTCGCGCATGTATAGACATTGGACCGCACACATCACTGTGTATGAGCCCTAAGAGCTCGCTTGCTCTTACTCCGTGTCCAGTAAACGGAGTCTTTGTCATCTTTCCTATGAGACAAGATTCACAAGTAGCATAAGATTGATATTCGAACGGATTTAAATATCCATCTCTATGTAACTTAGTCAACCTTCTCTCATTGATGTGACCTAGTCTACAATGCCATAAGAAAGCCTGATTTGTTTCCGGAGACTTTCTTTTAAGTGTGTTCTGGACACTGAAAATCTGAGCTTGATTTAATTCGTATATTCCGTTTTCTAATGTACCTGACCCAATCAAATCTTGATTTAGGTGGATGTGAACCACATCTCTTGTAAAAGCAAAATCATATCCTTCCTTAGAAAGTAAGGGTACAGATATGATATTACAAGTCGTACCTGGTAAATAAAAACAGTTACGCAGAATCAATATCTGCCCAGTTGTCATCCCAAGATGATATTCCCCTACGGATTCAGCGTCCATGCTCATTCCGTTAGCAACTGTGAGGGTCATGTCACCTATCCCGATAACCCTACGATTTCTCAGAGCCTGTAATGAATTACAAATGTGAGTTCCTGATCCGGTATCCAATACCCAGGAAGTAGGGTTAACTGACATACAGTTCTCTATCATAAACACACCCGAAGTCGAAGCCACAACATGCTTCGTATCCTGGCTACTGGCTTCTAAAGCCCTGCAATCACTCTGCCAATGCCCAATCCCATAGCAATAGGAATGTCCCTCAATAGGGTGGTCCAGCTTGTCATAGGCAATGGACATCTGGACAGACTTTTGCCAGTCATATAAGTCAGATTCAGTTAAATTTTTATCTAGATGTAACCTATGTGTGGTCACAGGGTCGCTGCAATTTAAGAGAGAGAAGAAGATACTATTAGCATGATGCTCTTGCAAGTTTAGAGTGGTTTAATTTATCTAAACAGGATGGCTCCCACTGTTTCTCGAATCCCTCCTCAAACCATAAAAGAAGAATTAGCCAGGACAATTCTCACCGTACAATACTTGCTTAACCGTTCAGCCAGGCCAGTGTCGATACTTCAAGGGAGGTTTTCCAACGCTTTCGCGAAGTTCCTTAATTGAATAACCTCTTTTCTCTGGGGGCGTAACCCCGCTGACACCTTTCTTGGCACCTACTTGGTTTATAGCATTGATCGTTAAGTGACGAATCCCGTGATAAGTAGCATGTACTCACAGTAGGATCGGGATCCAAAATATCATCGTAAGATAATGTTGAAGGAATCCTACCAACATTCATCAAACTCCAAAATGGTATGCATCTCTCTGCAAATTTCAGTTTCTTTTGAAACTCCCGATATGGATTTTTGCCCCATGCTCTTATGACCTTGACGAAGGTCAACAAATCATAAGTCACATGTCAAGTTCTACCCGTCATTGTCCAGGTTAATTTGAACCCATCCGTACATACCCTTGACGAAGGTCAACAAGGTAATACGACTGTCCCAAACCAACGCATCTATCTATGCTACATATGAACACCCAACAGCTACCAATCACTATGCCTTGACGAAGGTCAACAAACATAGCTTGAATACTATTGAATATCCGTATGAAATGACGGAGGGCTATGAATGGTTTTGGCAAAACCGTGAACGTAGTGAACTTGATATAATCGAAGGAACCTGATACTTTTTAAAAGGAGTGGTTAAAGCTCCGCAATTTAAAAAATTCTACTCTTTTAAAATAACCGAGTGGTTTCTTTTAAATTTGTTCCAACGATTAAACTATGGTTTATTTTCTTTGCATTATAATAATGCGTCCCATCATTTAACCTATCATTGCAGAAAACAACGAAAATACAACGTCCTCTTATGCCATCCGCATTCGCCACGGGGTCCCGTCATCACCCGTTAGGTTACTTAACTAACGACAGAGCGGGGGCTGGGCTAGCGCGGGTGTAAAACATAAGTGACGTCTAATAGCTATTTATATATAGATATTGTACATTCGTCAGACGTAATAATAAGCATTCCAGATCACAGATAAACTTTATTGGATATGCAAGTAATCCGCGTTTCTTTTGAGCCTGCAATGAAAGACGGATTACACAGTTGTGATGAATAGCCATTACCCCACCCCAGACCCCTACGGGTACGGCAAACTACCCGCCAAGTACCAGAAGTGAAGCGGTCTGCCTCAACACTTCAAAATACCCGGTAGTTTGTGCACCCCACCTTGGGTCTATCCTAGGAGCAAAAACAGTAAAAAGAAATAATACAACGGTGGCTACAACCGCAACCTGGATGTGCCCCGCAAAATAATATTACATCAAATTACATTTACATTGAATGAATGAATATTAAATACATCCCAAACCCCGGCTAATCATCACAAGATTCCAACACAGTTCATATACACAAACAGATAAAATCCATTACAGAAATGTGCAACCCCCTGCCAACCGACATACTAGCAGTTAGGGGAGGTTTACGAACACATTAAACATTACAGATAAAGATCCAATTAGCAAATTGATTAGAACATCGATCGATTACCTATATCCGTGTCTACCCCCAAAAGCAAATCATCACAGAGGCAACCTGGTTAGAAACAGTATATACAGGAAAACAAAAAACCCAAAAATATGAATTACTGTGAAACTCCGAGTCAACTCGGCGTTGACTCGGCGGCGGTTCCGCGGCAAAAGCTCTCTATTGCCGCGGAACCGCGGTCGTATTGCCGAGTTGCATCCTCGAATTTTCCCAGATTTCTTACAATTCCCTGCTGTGAATTTTAAGGTATGTCAAAAAAAATTTGCGACACTTTTAAAATTTACAGAAACTGTCAAGGATTAGGGTTTTGTTTTCCGTGTTTTTCCGTCGATCGAAATTCTAATCAGTTGCTAACAAGCTAGTAATGGTTTAGTAGGCTCTGATACCACTGTAAGTCCATGTCACGCACCCCACTAACTCGCGGGGAGGCGGAATATATGAAAAACGATTATCAAAGCTTCGTAACACGGACTTGAGCGCATGAATCGTAATCTAAACCATTGCTAACGATATACTGGAGGTTTAACTACTCGGTACCGGAGTTATACCTCACGTTACATGTCCTTCGGGTCTTCATCGCTGTCCTCCACTCCTCGTAGGCTCCTTGGAACATCGGCAACTTCACGGCCTCCTCGAATCAAAGACGATCCACCCGAAAGCTTCTACGCCAAGCTTAATCTCAAACTTGAGATAACTAGGTTGCTTAAAGTGCTAATCTAAGCTACCTAGAGGATATAGAGTGAGGTTATGAATGTTTTAGTCTATCTAACCCTTGATCTCAACACATGAGAGGTTAGGGTTAGGGTTTCAAGAGAGAGTGAGCTTGAGGAGAGAGAAGGAGAATATGATAATGAGAACAAAAATCCTTCTCACTTGAATATATGATACATAATGAATTATCAAATAATATCAATTAATTGATTATTCACCATGTTTCATTTAATCAAGGAGAGTGATTCATCATGTGAGTCATTAGATCATTAATGAAGCATTAATGATATGATGAATCATATAAATGAGTCACACAAAGTAATCATGAAAAAGCCACCTCAACCCCTCATGTCACCACTCTTCTAGAACCTTCTCGACAAATTACGAGAACGCCCCTCCAATCCGTGAAAACACGGAAAAACTTTAGACTGTATAAATCCAATAACCTGATACTAGAATCTGGCTTAAACCAAAGCCATCTAGTAAAAACTGTCCGAAAAGTCGTACGTGCGAAAACACACGTACGCATCCGAACCCTTGTCGTAAAACCATACGACGTCTATATCGTTTCGCCTGGAGCAGGGAAACTCTCTGTGTGGGACTCTAAAGACTCGACACTACGCTGGCAGTGGGTTTAACCACAGACCGCAAGCGGCACTAGCTGTACGTAACGGTCCCCAGGTAGATGTCGATAAGAAGGCCGATGAGGTAAATCATCCGAACTCCCACTGAGCCTGACGTGACAATCTCCGTACAGTCCGGTCTGTTCGTCTAAGACTATCGCATATCAAGCCTAGGGGGCGGCAAGCTTCAGTCCCCTAATAGCTGTATAAGTCGTGTTGGAGCGAAGCCCATTACACCCTGAGAAGCTACTGGAACTTACCAGTATATCTCGTTTGCCCTGGCCAGGGACTTTGTGTAATGGCTCTCTGACACATCGCGATATCATCTCCCAATACCGGGAGAGACGAATCCTATCTAACCGCCACTGCCTCCAAGTGCTCGGGACTGCACCCAACTGCTACCTGTTTGCACGACTCCTTTGAGCCGTGGTAGGGTAGCAATCTAAGAACAGTGGGACACACTCGAGGCGAAGCAGCAGTGTCAAGTCTGCGGGCTATGCTGTACTCATGTCACCTGGGAACTGACAACTGATGATGGGTATAATACCAACCAATCAGTTCCTCGGCGAGTCCTGTCCGGTGTACCCGTAACCTAACGAGCACCTGTATACTATCTCCAGTACGGCGTACTGATGGCTGTGGGACAGACCATTTCCCCAACTGGGATGAGAAGCGTATACACTTAGTCTACTCCGGAATATCGATGCCCTATCTCAATAATCCATCGACCAGGGACCTGTATAGGATGTTGCTTACAGACTACCCAGCCCCCACTAGTGTGATAGCCATCACGACGCTGGTAATCAAGCAAAGATCCTATGGGCTCTACTAATATGTATAAGTGATACGTTACAAGAGACATATACACATATTAAAGTAGACACAAACCAAGTAGCATACTACCATTTTTAGCAAGACTGTATATATAACTGTGAATATCCCAAGCTTCCATTAAGTAATATACAATCTAGTATGATACAATAATGGCCCCTAGGGCATATACACTAACACGGTTTTCTCATGGATGGAGGGAGCGAGGATTGCATCATGGAGGATGATGACCCAACTAGCTTCGAGCAGGCCATCACGAGTAGGGACTCAGTGAAATGGCTGGATGCTATGCGGTCCGAGATGGAATCCATGTACACCAACAAAGTATGGTCTTTGGAAGTTGCTCCTGAAGGGGTAAAACCCATTGAGAGCAAGTGGATCTTCAAGAAAAAAATTGGTGTAGATGGGAAAGTGGAGACTTTCAAAGCTAGACTTGTTGCAAAAGGTTTTCGTCAAAGACCAGGTGTGGACTATGACGAAACCTTTTCTCCAGTGGCTATGCTTAAATCCATCCGGATCATGCTTGACATCGCTGCATATCATGATTACGAAATCTGGCAAATGGATGTTAAGACCGCCTTTCTAAATGGTGATTTAGAAGAGTGCGTGTACATGACTCAGCCAGAGGGCTTCGTAGATAGTGGGAGCAGCGGGAAGGTGTGCAAGCTGCTTAAATCCATTTATGGATTAAAGCAAGCATCGCGGAGTTGGAACATCTGCTTTGACGTCATTATCAAAGAGTTTGATTTCGTCAAAAATCCAGATGAACCTTGTATCTACAAGAAGGTGGCAGAGAGTAAGGTTGTCTTCCTCGTATTGTACGTGGACGACATACTCTTGATAGGAAATGATATTCCTATGCTGCAATCGGTCAAGCTCTTCTTATCACAAAGATTCTCAATGAAAGATCTTGGTGATGCCTCCTGCATATTGGGGATTAGGATCTATAGAGATAGATCCAAACGGATTTTGGGATTGTCCCAATCCAGGTACATTGACACCATACTAAAGAGGTTTAGTATGGAAGAATCCAAGCGTGGGAATTTGCCCACGATCTCTGGAGTCACTCTCTCCAAAGAGATGTCTCCCAAGACTGATTTGGAGAGAGCTCGCATGCAAGGGATACCCTATGCTTCGGCTGTAGGCTCTATCATGTATGCGATGCTATGTACCAGACCCGATGTAGCATACTCACTAAGTGTAGTGAGCAGGTATCAAGCTGATCCTGGAGAGAGTCACTGGACAGCTGTGAAGAGCATTCTCAAGTACTTGCGAAGGACTAAAGAGATGCTCTTGGTGTATGGTAACGGAGAACTCCAAGTGGAGTCCTTTACCGATTCGAGCTTCCAGAGTGATAAGGACGACTCTAAGTCGCGGTCGGGATTTGTCTTTACCCTTTACGGAGGGGCGGTTAGCTGGAAGAGTTCCAAGCAGGAAACCGTGGCAGACTCGACGATGGAGGCTGAATACATCGCTGCCAACGATGCTGCCAAAGAGGCTGTCTGGATCAAGAAGTTCATTACTGAACTTGGAGTGGTTCCATCCATTGAGCATCCAATACCTTTGTATTGTGATAACAATGGAGCGGTGGCTTTGGCCAAGGAACCCAGGTCCCATCAGCGATCCAGGCATATTCTGAGGCGGTATCACCTGATCCGGGAGATAGTTGATCGCCGGGAGATCGAGGTCAGGAGAGTTGACACGAAGAACAACACGGCGGATCCACTCACGAAGGCCATTCCCCAGATACAGTTTGAGAGACTCTTCGGGATGCTCGGTATGCGATACTACAGCAGCTGGCCCTAGTGCAAGTGGGAGATTGTTAGTTGTATGTATGCCCTAGAGGCCAGTATTGTACAGATGATGTATATTATATTGGATGCTTGGACATATATAGAGATGACTTTCTTGCTCGATATGATAGTATGCTATCTGGTTACTCTTTATCTTAACATGTACACTTGTCTCTTTAAACTGTCTTATAGTTACATGTTGGTAAAGCCCTTAGGATGTGTACTTGACTACCTGGACTATGATGCAGATCATACTAGTGGGGACATGGTAGTCCATAAGTACATCCTTCAAAGTCCCTAGTCGTAGGTGTATCGAGACGGGGCATCGATATACCAGTGTAGACTAGCGTATACGCTTCTCGACTCATGAGATGGGCGATGGATGATCCCATATCCATTGGTGTTTGACATCAAAGATGGTATACGGGTGCTCAGTGGAGACTGGGTACACTGGACGGACTCGCCGAGAACTCCCAGATGGTATTATATCTCACGTCAGATGGCAGTTCTCAGGTGACACTTGTGCAGGTTAGTCTGTAGACCCGAGATCGTCATAGAGTCTTGTGTGATTCCCACTGTGCTTTGATCTCCACCTTACCATGTCCATGAGGGCGTGCAAAACGGTGGTCTTTGGGCACAGTCCCGAGTCGCATGGAGGCAATGAGCGATAGGAGGGGTTTCGTCTCTCCCGGTATTGGGGGTCGATGTTGCGCTGTGCTCGATTGGCCGTAACAGGGAAGTCCCTGGCCAGGGCTGATCAGAGATTTGCTGGTAAGTGTTACCAGTAGTTTCTCGACCCGTTATGAGCCTCACATCGGCACGACTTATCGGTTATTGGGGTCTGACGTTTACCACCCCTAGACTTGATATGCGACATATCAGACGAACAGACCGGACTGTACGGTAAGTGTTACTGGTTGGATTCACAGGAGTGTGAGCGGGCTAGCTCGTCGATCTTCTGATCGCTCAATACCCGGGTGGCCGTTACGTTTAGCAGACCGCTTGCGGCTTGTGGATGCTTGTTATGATCATCTTCTGCTACCGGCGTATTGACGAGTCTTTAGAGTCCTACACAGAGGTTTCCTGGCTCAAGTGAAACGAAATAGGAGCGCATATGAGATATGTGCAGGACCGAGAATAATGCGTGTATGTGATACCGTATTTCATTCTCGCGATAAATGTTTCGATTGGTTATATTCGATATGACCTAGTTATCGAATCATTGATTCGATAAATCGATACATTGGATACTAGTCGGTTATGTGCGACATGACCGGATCATTGAATCAAATGTTGATTTAATGATTTAATGTATAATTATATATTTGATATATTACTTTGCATTAACTAGTATTGGTTCACTTTAAATGGATATTCTCACTTGATGTGCAAATTATATATGTGATATACTTTTGTGCACATGTTTGTATCATGTTTGATGATGCATGCTCATTTGGTTAAGTGTATAGAATTAAACTTAGGTTAAGAAAGTGATTAGGGTTTTTATTTATCCATTCTTTTATTTATTCATTTTTGGAAAAAGGATGGGATAAGAATACAAAATGGTTGCTTTCATTCTTGAACATTGTTGAAGCTTCATGAAGCTTTGACTTTGTGACCATTTTGTCTTCACACTAAACCCTAACCATTCTTCTAACCTTAGTTAATTCTCTACACTTAACTATGGTTCACATTATGATAAGTATTGATTTATTTTTATTTTATCTCAACACTTATCATATTCTTTCTTCTTCTTCATCTTCATCTTCAAGAAAAAAGCTTGATGCCATCAATGGCAACTTGAGCTAAAGTGAGAGAAATCCAATTCTAAAGTGAACCCACCTCCTATTTCTTCACCCTCTACCTCTTGCCAAGTTTTTTTGGGTGTTTTCTTCACAAGTTTCACAACTTTGTGAAGTTGGAGCTTGAACTTGTGATGCCTCGACGTAGATCATCTTCGGCACGAAGCCGACGACCTAGTCCGTCCAAATCTCCGATGAAGCCGACGTATGAGTTCGGGATTCGAAATGGACAGCGAGAGGATGCCTACATGGAGCTAAGGAAGTGGATAACCGGATCTACAAAGGTTGTAGCTCTCTTCCTTTAGTTAAAGTGTTAACTAGATTCGTATTTCGCCTAGAAATCTAGCCGACGATCCGTATTAGGGTTTCTCGGCACCCATAAAATTTTAAATTGGCATGATCGATGCATTGTGAGACCTCTATAGTGTGCCTAGGAACCCTACACTCACGGCTCCAGCCCCGCCCGTCCCAGGTCCAAAATCCTCAGTTGCGGATTTTGAAGTCCGCAAGACATGGGACGCTGACTGTGTCACGGCCAAATGCCTCGCGCTTGCATCGATGGATAACACACATCAAAAGCAGCACGAGAATATGGACGTTCATGCCATATTCCTCCATACAAAGGAGTTGTATGGAGAGCAATCCCGTGTATTATGATACGAAACATCAAGAAAACTGTTTCAGATGCGAATGGCCCCTGGCACACCAGTAGGAGACCATGTTCTGAAGATGATAGCTCTCATAGAAGAGCTTGAGGACCTTGGATGGACAATGGACAATAGACAATGAACAATATACAGATATTATTCTGCAGTCCCTCCCCTCCACCTTTACTCAATTTATAGTTAACTTCAACATGCACAACATGGAGAAGGAACTACCTGAACTCCTTAATATGTTAAGGAGTGCAGAGAGCACACTGAAATCAGTAAAAAAATCCCGCTTTGAGTGTTGGGCAATCTTCCTCATCTCGCTCAAAGGCTAAGGCCAAGGGAAAAATGATGAAGAAGCCGACCAATCCTAGGGGAGGAGTTAAAAAGGTTAAGGGGAAGGACAAGTCCAAAGCTGGAGAATCCGGGAAAGGGAAATGTTATCACTGCCACAAAACAGGACATTGGAAGCGCAACTGCACGGAGTACTTGAATCTCAAGAAGAAGCATGGGGATGCTTCCGCTTCAGGTGTGTTTGTGACAGAAAACTGTTTTTCAATAAACTCTGCTTCCTGGGTATTAGATACCGGTTCATGTTCTCACATTTGCAATTCTATGCAGGGGCTGAGAAATAACAAGGTTTTGAAGACAGGTGACCATACTCTCCGCGTTGGAAATGGTTCCAATGTACATACAGTTGCAGTGGGAGAGTATCACTTGGGGTTGCCATCTGGGTGTATATTGGTTTTGAACCCATGTTATTATGTACCTTGTATGCTTTGTAATATAATATCCGTTTCCTTGTTAGACAATGAAGGATATAATTTTGTATTGCAGAACAATATTATGAACATTCACCTAAATCAAATGTTGGTTGGGTATGGTACGCTTAATAACGGGATATACGTCCTAAATCAACATACAGTTTTCAGCATACAACACACTAATAAAAGAAAACTTTCAGAAATAAATGAAGCTTTTCTTTGGCACTGTAGACTTGGTCATATTAACGAAACAAGACTAAACAAGTTACACAAAGATGGATATTTAAATCCTTTTGAATATAAATCTTATGCAACTTGCCAGTCTTGTATTAAGGGTGAAATGACCAAAACTCCATTTACAGGACACGGAGAAAGAGCTACTGAGCTCTTAGGGCTCATACATAGTGATGTATGTGGGCTAATGTCTACACAGGATAGAGACGGTTTTTCATACTTCATTACATTCACTGATGATTTCTCAAGATTCGGTGATGTATTTTTATTAAAGCACAAATCCGAAGCTTTCGAGAAATTGACTAAATATAAACTCGAAGTAGAAAAACAAACCGGCTTAAGTATCAAAATACTTCGATCAGATCAAGGTAGGGAGTATCTCAGTACAGAGTTTGCGAACTTCCTAAAAGAGAATGGGATTCTCTCTCAGCTCACTCCTCCTTACACACCACAGTACAACGGTGTGTCAGAACGAAGAAATCGGACCCTATTAGATATGGTCCGTTCCATGATGAGTGATGCTGAGTTACCCGTCTCATTTTGGGGGCATGCATTGGATACTGCAGCATTTCTACTGAACAGGGTTCCAACCAAAACCGTGTCTACCACGCCATATGAGATATGGCATGGGAAGAGACCATATCTTAAGAGAATTAAGATTTGGGGTTGCCCGGCCTATGTTAAAAAGCAGAATCCGGACAAACTCGAGGCACGGTCGGTCATATGTAACTTTGTGGGATATCCAAGGAATTCTTATGGATATCTTTTCTACCACAAGGAGGAACAAAAAGTGTTTGTTTCTCAGCATGACACATTCTTGGAAAAAGAGTTTTTCACAAATGAAACTGATGGCAATGTGGTGGATCTAGAAGAGGTTCTAGAGACACAATCTACAAATGATGAGTTGGTTGAACCGACAGTTGTAATAGAAAATGAGGAACCTCGACCACTCCGTAGGTCTGGTAGGACTTCTCGCCCACCGGAGAGGTACTACGGTTTCCTCATTGATGGTGACAGAGAAGACTACATCATGGAAGATGATGATCCTACCAGCTTTCACCAAGCTATCACGAGTGGAGACTCTGTGAAGTGGCTGGATGCCATGAGATCCGAAATGGAGTCTATGTACACCAACAAAGTATGGACTTTGGACGTTTTACCCCCTGGGGTAAAACCTGTGGGGGTGCAAATGGATCTTTAAAAGAAAGATTGGTGTAGATGGGCAGGTAGAGACCTATAAGGAAAGACTTATGGCGAAGGTTTTTCGTCAAAGACCAGGTTTGGACTATGATGAGACTTTTTCTCCCGTAGCCATGCTTAAATCCATTCGGATCCTACTTGCTATTGCTGCTCACTACGACTATGAAATCTGGCAGATGGACGTTAAAACGGCATTTCTAAATGGAGATTTAGAAGAATGCGTTTATATGGATCAGCCAGAGGGCTTCATTGACAGTGGGAGCAGCGGGAAAGCATGTAGATTGCTTAAATCCATTTATGGGTTAAATCAGGCATCACGGAATTGGAACATCTGTTTCGATGATGTTATCAAAGAGTTTGATTTCATCAAAAATCCAGATGAACCTTGTGTTTATAAGAAGGCTGTAGGGAGAGCTGTCACATTCCTCGTATTGTACGTGGATGACATTCTTCTGATAGGAAATGATATTCCTATGCTACAGTCGGTCAAATCCTTCTTATCACTAAGGTTCTCCATGAAGGTCCTGGGTGATGCCACATACATTCTGGGCATTAGGATCTATAGGGATAGATCCAAGAGGTTATTGGGATTGTCCCAAACCAGGTACATCAACACCATCCTAAAAAGGTTTAGTATGGAACACTCCAAGCGGGGTGCCTTACCCGCTTGCCATAGGGTCACTCTCTCTAAGGACTCTTGCCCAAAGACCGATGAAGAGAGAGCTCGCATGAGCATTATACCCTATGCTTCGGCAGTAGGATCTATAATGTATGCGATGTTATGTACACGCTCAGATATAGCTTATGCACTTAGTGTTGTAAGCAGGTATCAATCCAACCCAGGGGAGAATCACTAGATAGCTGTGAAGAACATTCTTAAGTACTTGCGAAGGACTAAAGAATTGTTCTTGGTGTATGGTAATGGAGATCTCCAAATGGAGGCCTTTACCGATTCGAGTTTCCAAAGCGATAAGGACGACAGCAAATCTATCTCCGGGTTTGTATTTACCCTCAATGAAGGGGCGGTGAGTTGGAAGAGTTCCAAACAGGATACCGTTGCAGACTCTACGATGGAGGCTGAGTACATTGCTGTAAATGATGCCGCCAAGGAAGCCGTCTGGATGAAGAAGTTCGTCTCGGAGCTATGAGTAGTTCCAACCATTATTGATCCAATACCATTATATTGTGATAATAATGGGGCTATGACGTTAGCCAAGGAGCCCAGGTCCCATCAGTGATCCAGACACATCCTGAGGCGCTTTCATTTGATCCGGGAGATTGTAGATCGCCGCGAGATCGAGATTAGGAGAGTAGACACAAAGAATAACGCCACGGATCCACTCACCAAGGCCCTCCCTCAGCCGCAGCATGAGCGACTTTTTGAGATGTTGGGTATGAGATACACCAATAACTGGCCTTAGTGCAAGTGGGAGGTTGTTGGATATATGTATGCCCTTGAGGCCATTATATGATAGTGGATGTATTTATACATATATATATATATATATATTCAGTGTACATTCTTTCTCGACATGATAGTATGCTATATGGTTCTTCTTTATCTGACATGTTGACTTGATCATGTTTTTTATTCATTCATACATGTTGATAAAGCCCTGAGGATATAGGCTTGACTACTGTGATTATGATGGAGATCATACTAGTGGGACATCTGTAGTTTATAATCATATCCTGAAAAGTCCCTAGTCATAGGTGTATCGAGAAGGGCATCGATATACCAGAGTAGACTAGCGTATATGATACTAGACCCATATGATGGGCGATGGATGTTCCCACATTCATCGATGTTTGACATCGAGATCGTATACAGGTGCTCATTGGTGACTGGGTACACTGGACGGACTCACCGAGAACTCCTATATGGAATTATATCTATCGTCGGATAGCAGTTCTCAGGCGACACTGGTGCAGGTTAGTCTGTAGACCCGAGATCGTCATAGGGTCTTGTGTGTTCTTCCACTGTACTTTGATTACCACCCTACCACGGCTCTACTGAGTCGTGCAAACAGGTGGCCGTTGGGTACAGTCCTGAGACACACGAAGGCGATGAGCGATAGGAGGGGTTTCGTCTCTCCCGGTATTGGGAGTTGATGCTGTGCTGTGCTCGATTGGCTATATCAGTAAGTCCCTGGCCAGGGCTGTTGAGATTTACTGATAAGTGTTATCAGTAGTTTCTTGATCTGTTATAGACCACTCATCGGCACGACTTATTGAGTTATTGGGGTCGACGTTACCATCCCTAGACTCAATATGCAGCATATCTGACGAAGAGACCGGACTGTATGGGAGTGTTGCCGGTTGGCTCGACGGGAGTTGTAACAAGTTCGCTTGTTTTCTTCTGATCGCTCAATACCCGGGTGGACGTTACGTTTAGCTGACCGCTTGAGGCTTGCGGGTGTTTGATGTGATCATCACCCACTGCCGGCGTAATGATGAGTCTTAGAGTCCCGCGATGGAGTTGCCTAGTCCAGGCGAAACGATGTGGTGCGCATATGAGATATGCGCGTGGACCCGGTTAAAATACGCGTATGAGATACCATATATTAATCGGGCAGTTTGCTTTTGGTCGGGTCGTATGTGATATGACCGGTTTGTAAGTGCACGGCGGCGCCCCGGCCGTCAAACCGACGGCCAAATGCGGAAGCGGTGAATAACTTTAAATTTTTCTTGAACTGGCAAACCGCCGCGCACTAATACCCGGATCGAACCATTAACTAGTCCTAGCTATTTACAAGAAAGGGAATAGAGATATACCGACGATCCAAGTCCTCCGGTCTTCTCGTCATGGTCCCGATCTCCTGCGGAAAAGTCCCGTCTCCTCCTCGTCGCCGGAAGTGCACCACATCGCCTACTTTGTTTACGGGCTCCCACCTCAATGCCGAGGCAACTCGGGCACGAAGCCCCAAGATTTACTGTAGAATGAGTGGTGTAGAGATCCATGTCTCATTTTGGGGTTAAGGAGGTGCCATTTGGTGGAGGGATGAAACAAGAACAAAATGTGGAGGAGCTTGGGGTATTTTGGAGCATCAAATGAACAACATTTCCCCACTAAGAATTTTGGACAGCCCACCTCAAAATGTGGCCGGCCACTATATTGTGAGGGAGGGAGTGAATGAGAGAGCAACACAATGAGGGAGTGAGTGGATCAATCATGCAAGAGGGCATCATGAAAGAATATGATCACAACAATAAACCCACACTCAACCAACCTCACCCCTCATCATCATCAACCATCATGCCCACTAAAAGTCAAGCCATCATGAGAAGGAGAAGTCAATGATGGTGCACATCATGAAAACCATCATGATGCTACAATAAGCAAAGACCCCCTCCATAAAAAGCCTATTTGCAACAATGCAAATAAACCCTCCTCCACCAAACATCGGCCAATGAACGATACAAAAAAAATTGGCCGAAACGGAAAGCAAACTGGCAACTCCGGAAAACTGGTCCCGTAATAAACTACAGGAAAACCCCTAAACTGTGCATACACACCCGCATTTGTATTCCGACCGAAATACAAATGTAATGAGACAAAATCTACACTGTACTATACTAGGATCCGGCTTAAACCAAAGCCGGCTAGTAATATCCGTTCGATCCTGATCCGTGCAATACCGCACGTATCTGATCGAACCCTGCCATAAAACCATACAGCCACTAGTACAAACTGTCCGATCCTGATCCGTGCAATACCGCACGTATCTGATCGGACCCTGCCATATCTCCATACGGCCTCTACAGCTTTTCGCCCGAAAGCTGAGTAACTGAATGTGGGGGACTCTAAAGACTCGTCAACACCTTGGTTGTGGATTTAACCACTAGCACGTCAGAGGTATAAGCCAATACGTAACGGGCTACCAGGTATTGACTAAAAGGGACGTCTGTGAGCGAACTCAGCCTGACAACCCTACTGAGCCTGTCAGTGACAATATCCGTACAGTCCGGTCCGTTCGTCTATGAGTATCGCATGGCGGGCCTAGGGGGTTGGTAAAAGTCAGACCCCCAAAAGCGGTACAAGTCGTGTCGGAGTGTAGCCCAGAAAACCCTGAGATACTTCTGGAATACCTACCAGTAAATCTCCTTGCCTTGGCCAAGGACTTTGTGTAATGGCTCTCCTAGACACAGCACGACCTCACCCCCAATACCGGGAGAGACGAACCCCTGAAGATACGCTCACTGCCTCCATGTGGCTCGGGACTGTACCCAACTAAAACCTGTTTGCACGACTCCTTTGAGCCGTGGTAGGGTAGTAATCAAAGTACAGTGGGAACTCACACGAGACAAATGACGATCCCCAGGTCGATGAACTAACCTGCACACATGTCACCAGGGAACTGCCATCTGACGTCTGGTATATGACCAACTAGCATGTTCCCGGCGAGTCCTGTCCGGTGTACTCATAACCCAATGAGCACCTGTATACATCTTAGGTGATCCAACTGACACCAGTGGCTTGTGAGACCGGCCACCGCCCCTCGTCGGGGTCTCGACTGTATACACTAGTCTACTATGGAGAATCGATGCCCTGTCTCGAAACTCTCACGACTAGGGACCTTTTAAGGATATGCTTATAGACCCCCAGCTCCCACTTATATGATCGCCCTCATACTGCTGGTGGTCAAGCAAGAATCCTAGGGGCTCTATCAACGTGTAATAGCGACGTGTCAGGTCACTTAAAACAGTACACGATGATAAAGGTAAACCAGATAGCATACTATCATCTCGAGTAAGACTGTCCTACCGGGATAGGTCCTCCATCAATCATTGCAATCACGTACCTGTGATCTAATAATTGACTCTGAGGGCACTATCTCCAACAATCTCCCACTTGCACTCAAGGCTAATTATTGCGATGTCGCATACTCACAGCCCGTGTGATACCGAACATCCAACTCCTCTACTAGTCAGTCTCACAAAGCTCGTTTGCGGAACTATTGCGTTCGAGGAATAGCCTTAGTGAGTGGATCCGCTTAGTTGTTTCTTTCTATGTCTCTCTATATCTCAAGTTCGCGGAGAAAACCATCTCCCGAAAAGAGCAATACCTGTCTCAGAATATGTCTGGATGTCTGATGGGACCTAGCTCATAAATGAACTCCAAATCCAAACTTCTTAGACTGTATCGTCAACTGAACTTAATCAGTATCCTGCGCGCCATGCCTCCCTCAGTATTGCCATGGACCACCTGTCCAAAATACTGCCCCTCATCAGAAGGAAAACTATAACTCTGACAACCTCCTTGTCGTCCATGTCACCTTGGAAGCCTGGAATGATAACTGTCTCCTGAATGAGGCTGTCGTTATCATCTCCCTAGAACATCCACTTATGTTCTAAAACTGCTTCCAACTGTTTCTCCAGGATTGGATTAATGTCAACTTATTGCATCTAGTGCAAGAACAATATCTGGTGTGGTACTTGACATCTCATGATTGACTCAATTGCCTAAGCAAGTGATCTGCCAATCATGCACATCCCTCTCCCCTTTAGTCTGTAAGACACCTTTAGAGAGGGTGACTCCATTACCTGCAGGTACACTACCGTGCCAGGAGTCGTCCATCCTAAATACTCTTAGAATGCTGTCAAGTACCCTGATTGGGAAACCACCCAAATCTAGATCTAAGACCATAGATCTAGTAACCAGTATGTCTGATATAAAATCCATTTCCATTGTGGAGAAACAACTGTGTGACGACCAAAGTATAACCGATCGTAGTGTAGGAGTTTCTTTTCCTACTTTGTGTATATCATCCAAACACCAGGATATCACACCCTACTACCTTCTCAACAGATCCATCCCCTATTCTGATGAAGTCAAACCCATGACTGTCACGTCAGAAATAGATGATCTATCTCCGCTACATCTGCTCTAGTCTATAAATAGACATAAGCAACCTGTCTACCAATGCTTCCGCTGCTCCCACTGACTACGACAACCCTCTGGCAGAGTCATATAGACGTACACTTCTAAAACTGGTTTAGAACGACGCTATACTCATCCTCCCGCCGGGTCTCGTAACCTGGAACAACAGCAATGGCAATTGTGGGTAAACAAGAACTTCCCTGTCACCGTCCTTGAGGCTACCGTAGTGCCTCTCGGGTGCCTGAAGTTACCCACCTCATCTGCGGAGTGGCCAATGGAATGTCAATCCAGATTGAATCTTTAGGTTCCTTATCAAATCTTCAGTAATCGTTTGTGGTTCTGGAATCACTTCCAGTTCTACCATACTCCCACTACTGTTTTCTGAAAAATCCATCTTTAATAAAACTGTGGCGAGTCTAGAACAATATCGCTATTGTTCATCCAGATGGTAGAAAGTCAACCCTCGTCATAGCCTGGGTCAACCCACAAACAGCCATTACAGAAACGTGCCTTGAGTTGTCCAGTGTCTGGTTTTAATCATAAACCGGATAACTCCCCGTACCTTAACATCGTTAAGATATGAACTGTTCTATATCCAATATAGAAACAGAGGCACTGATTTAATTGAACCAGATTCAAATCATGCAGCTGTCCCCAGCGCATGTCAACTAAATGGAAGGAGGCCGATCAGCGTTACTCAACTTAGGAATACTTCCAATTATGAGTAACCTGAAAGAGAAGCAAGATCTCTTTATCATTACTATCAACTGAATACCATACACAAGTATCTACATCTTCGATCTCTTTGAAGAATCCCGATACTTGCTATACCTGGTTCTCTACTCTATTCAAATACCTATAACTTCTCAAAATTTGGACCCTGTGTTTCCGCGAAACACCTGCCTAAAAACTAGAGAAGTCATAAGTAAACCGAATATAGTACGAGGACCAAGCCCTCTGTCCTGATGGACCCTGGACAACATACAATCCTTTGTATAAGTCCCTTGAGTCTGATAACTCATTCACTGTGTGTCGTAGGTTGAAAACTGTACTTATGGTTAAGAAGAATTACACCGCTGTTTAATGCTCCTTACCTAACCATCCACTGATATAGGTAAATGTCGTAGACATAATTTCAGAAAGGTATATCTCACTCTATGAAAATAGACGTACAGATATATCAATTTGAAATTGGTGCATAACAGCGGATATTCAAAACCAAATATTTGCCGACCGGCAAACAGCCCAGGTGATTTCCTCAAATATCACCGATTACAACGAATCCCGATATAATGAGGATAATCACCCAATTCCCAATAACTTACTCCCACTCATCATCTGTAAAACCATACAGATGTGAGAATCGTACCTGGTAAATACATACCCTGGAGTAAGTATCTAATCGGGAAATCAGTTTTCCTTTAACATTACACAGTGAAACTGAAACATTGAAATGTTCCGATGGGGTATTCTGGTATTCCTAGTAATGCCTCTTCCAGATTCACGACTGTAACCGTATAGTTCTTTGCCACCTCTCCAAATCCCTTCATATGTCTTTAGTCTTTACCTTCTGCTCACCCTTTTAGGCCAAATGGTTTTCTTCCTTCCCTACCGTTCGGCACCAGCCCATGGTTTGGAAGAAGACTATCCAATAAGCATAATGGGTGTACTGTCCTAATCCTAGGAGCACTCGCAAAGCGAGAGAAGGTGAAGATAAAAGACAACCGAATAAACCTTATTCCTATTTCTCCTGAACCAGAATCCATCCCCGAACTGGAACAAGTTCCTTTCGAGTTCGTATATAACCATACGATGGAGTATCCAAATAAACTGTGGATCTTCGTAGTGATACGGAGTGTCCTGGAGAAATACAAAGGTGATGTGGGAGTGGTAACGAAATATTTGGTTTGGTCGTGAATGGCAGTCGCAATTTACTTTGCCCTCCTTCTAATCCCTTGCTTTGTCTGAACTTAATACCTTCTGCACACCATCGTTATGCTAATTGGTTTTCTTCATTCCCTACCGGTCGGCACCAGCCTAAGGTTTGGAAGAAGACTATCCAATTTGCGTAATAGGTGTACTACCCCTAAACCAAGGAGTACTCGTAACCTGAGAGAGGGTAAAAGGAAAAGACAACTGAATAATCCTATCCGTTTTCTCCAGAACCGAAAACCATCCTCGAATAAATTCTTTCGAGTTCGTATCTAACCATACGATGGTTTTGTCCAATGGAAGTGGACGTTCGTAGTAAAACGGGGTGTCCTGGAGAAAAGGGTAAAAGTAGGAGTGGCAATGAGGTTTGCAACTCTGACAATCCAAAAGCCGGTGTTTAAGAAGGTTCGGTCAACTTGGTCACTGAGTCAAAGTCTTAGGGTCGGGTCAATGGTCGCTGCCAAAGAGAGAGAGAAAAGAAACACTCAGCGTGCACTCTAACCTAGATCAGAATGGTCACCATTTTATCTAATCTGGAAACCTCCCACTGTACCTCAAATTCTCCTCCAAACCTGAAAGAAGAATTAGTCGGGGTTACCCGAGGAGTAAACTAACTCATCAGTGGGAATCGGGATCCAACTATCATTGCATGATAACGTGACGGAATCCGCTCACGCTATCACACTCCAGAAGGTATGCGCATATCTGGCAAGTTTCAGTTCTTTTGAAACTCCCGATGTGATTTCTGCCCCATGCTCTTATGACCTTGACTTTGGCCAACATATCATAAGTCACATGTCAAGTTCTACCCGTCATTCTCCAGGTTAATTTGAATCCACCCGTACATACCCTTGACTTTGGCCAACATGGCAGTACGACTGTTCCAAACCAACGCATCTATCTATGCTGCATATGAATAACCAACAGCTATCAAACACTGTGCCTTGACTTTGGCCAACATACACAGCTTGAATACTATTGACTATCCATATGAAACGACGGAGGGCTACGAATGGTTTCTGGCGAAAACCTTTAACGTAATGAACTTGATATCGTTGAAGGAACGGATAGCTTTTTAAAAATATAGTGACGAAAACCTTTGCTAAAGAGGTCACTCCCGGTGAAGGGATCTCGGCTCTTTCCCCGTAGAATGGGGTGCAGGATATTCCAAATGAATACCGCGATGCAAAGCAAAAGTAATCGGCTATAGTGAAGTTAATGCCCTGACGCAAACTTCTGTCCAAGGGGTCACTCCCGGTGAAGGGATCTCGGCCCTTGCCTCGTCGACTGAGGAGCAGGATATTCCAATGAATACCACGATGCAAAACAAAAGTAAACGTCCTTGCAATAACAGCTTTTTGAAAAGTGTTCCAACAACATCAGATTAGGTTTGTTTTAACTTGCATTGATCCGAATCAATGCAGTCCCACCAATTGATCACACCAAAAAGAACGAAAATATACTGATGTACGTATATGCCATCCGCATTCGCCACTGGGTCCCGTCATTACCCGTTAGGTTAGCTAACTAACGACAGAGCGGGGACTGGACTAGCGCGGATGCAAAACATATACAACATCTACTAATATATATACCAATATATTATATTCGCTCAAGGCGTGAATAAAATGCAACATCACAGAGAATGAACAGCATCACAGAAACAATACAGATATCTGGGATCCCCGGGTTTCACAGAGCCGCTGAAACCCGACGTTCCCCTGGTCGTGTGGATAGCCTGTGCAACGAAATCCTAGACCCCTACGGGCGCGGCAAGTTACCCGCCAAAACCTGAAGCGAGGCAGCCCCCTTCAGCAACGTGAATGGACCACCCAGCACTTCACGGAATCCGGTAACTTGGGCACCCCTCCTGGGTCAACCTGTACCCCCTACGAGTGCGGCGAATAGCCCGCCAATCCTAGAGTGAAGCCCCCTCCGTCTCAATGCCATGAGATGCGGGCTTGTTGCCCTCCAGAACCCGGCTATCCGTGCACCCCTCCGCGGGGCAATCCTAGTACAGAAAGTAAAATATACATACAACGGGTACATCGACCGCAACCAGGTCGTGCCCCAAAATAATAATACAATCAGGCAGTGACGGCAGTCCACATGTCGGACGCTCGCCCCGCAATATCAAATGTACATAATACAACAAAACTGTACTAGCATTGCATCCAGGCTATCCCCCACGACCGATCCGCAACATCACAGCAAAAACAAAACATCAACGTGAAAATCACGTTCGCAAATCCGTCTAACCGGGCTATAGCAGTTAGACCGGATTTACCGATCAAGTAACATTCACGGTCACAGATATAATGTAAATACTGTGAAAAATGTGTTTAAAATATCCGATCTATCAAAAATTAACAAGTGGGCCCCCAATCAAAACTGTAGCACTCATAGAAATCCTGGGCCCAATTTTAATATTCCAAAACCCATATTTAAAGCCCAGAAGGCCTCTGTAAAAAATTGGTGAAGTGATCTCCACAGTGTACGGCGGAAGGGCGGCGGGAAGGGGGTTTTCGCGGCGGTTCCGCGCTCCGACTGTGGAGTTACTTCGTCGAATTTTTACAGAGCTCTTAGATTTTCCAGTACATCAATATTTTACAACCTGAAAAAAATTTCGACACCAAAAATTTCCAACAGAAAACTGATGCTAACAAAAATGTAGTTTTGGAACATTCGATCGATCGAAACAGAAAAACACACTACACCAAGCTAGACTAAGTTAATGGCGAGGCTCTGATACCACTGTAAGTGCACGGCGGCGCCCCGGCCGTCAAACCGACGGCCAAATGCGGAAGCGGTGAATAACTTTAAATTTTTCTTGAACTGGCAAACCGCCGCGCACTAATACCCGGATCGAACCATTAACTAGTCCTAGCTATCTACAAGAAAGGGAATAGAGATATACCGACGATCCAAGTCCTCCGGTCTTCTCGTCATGGTCCCGATCTCCTGCGGAAAAGTCCCGTCTCCTCCTCGTCGCCGGAAGTGCACCACATCGCCTACTTTGTTTACGGGCTCCCACCTCAATGCCGAGGCAACTCGGGCACGAAGCCCCAAGATTTACTGTAGAATGAGTGGTGTAGAGATCCATGTCTCATTTTGGGGTTAAGGAGGTGCCATTTGGTGGAGGGATGAAACAAGAACAAAATGTGGAGGAGCTTGGGGTATTTTGGAGCATCAAATGAACAACATTTCCCCACTAAGAATTTTGGACAGCCCACCTCAAAATGTGGCCGGCCACTATATTGTGAGGGAGGGAGTGAATGAGAGAGCAACACAATGAGGGAGTGAGTGGATCAATCATGCAAGAGGGCATCATGAAAGAATATGATCACAACAATAAACCCATACTCAACCAACCTCACCCCTCATCATCATCAACCATCATGCCCACTAAAAGTCAAGCCATCATGAGAAGGAGAAGTCAATGATGGTGCACATCATGAAAACCATCATGATGCTACAATAAGCAAAGACCCCCTCCACAAAAAGCCTATTTGCAACAATGCAAATAAACCCTCCTCCACCAAACATCGGCCAATGAACGATACAAAAGAAATTGGCCGAAACGGAAAGCAAACTGGCAACTCCGGAAAACTGGTCCCGTAATAAACTACAGGAAAACCCCTAAACTGTGCATACACACCCGCATTTGTATTCCGACTGAAATAAAAATGTAATGAGACAAAATCTACACTGTACTATACTAGGATCCGGCTTAAACCAAAGCCGGCTAGTAATATCCGTTCGATCCTGATCCGTGCAATACCGCACGTATCTGATCGAACCCTGCCATAAAACCATACGGCCACTAGTACAAACTGTCCGATCCTGATCCGTGCAATACCGCACGTATCTGATCGGACCCTGCCATATCTCCATACGGCCTCTACAGCTTTTCGCCCGAAAGCTGAGTAACTGAATGTGGGGGACTCTAAAGACTCGTCAACACCTTGGTTGTGGATTTAACCACTAGCACGTCAGAGGTATAAGCCAATACGTAACGGGCTACCAGGTATTGACTAAAAGGGACGTCTGTGAGCGAACTCAGCCTGACAACCCTACTGAGCCTGTCAGTGACAATATCCATACAGTCCGGTCCGTTCGTCTATGAGTATCGCATGGCGGGCCTAGGGGGTTGGTAAAAGTCAGACCCCCAAAAGCGGTACAAGTCGTGTCGGAGTGTAGCCCAGAAAACCCTGAGATACTACTGGAATACCTACCAGTAAATCTCCTTGCCTTGGCCGAGGACTTTGTGTAATGGCTCTCCTAGACACAGCACGACCTCACCCCCAATACCGGGAGAGACGAACCCCTGAAGATATGCTCACTGCCTCCATATGGCTCGGGACTGTACCCAACTAAAACCTGTTTGCACGACTCCTTTGAGCCGTGGTAGGGTAGTAATCAAAGTACAGTGGGAACTCACACGAGACAAATGACGATCCCCAGGTCGATGAACTAACCTGCACACATGTCACCAGGGAACTGCCATCTGACGTCTGGTATATAACCAACTAGCATGTTCCCGGCGAGTCCTGTCCGGTGTACTCATAACCCAATGAGCACCTGTATACATCTTAGGTGATCCAACTGACACCAGTGGCTTGTGAGACCGGCCACCGCCCCTCGTCGGGGTCTCGACTGTATACACTAGTCTACTATGGAGAATCGATGCCCTGTCTCGAAACTCTCACGACTAGGGACCTTTTAAGGATATGCTTATAGACCCCCAGCTCCCACTTATATGATCGCCCTCATACTGCTGGTGGTCAAGCAAGAATCCTAGGGGCTCTATCAACGTGTAATAGCGACGTGTCAGGTCACTTAAAACAGTACACGATGATAAAGGTAAACCAGATAGCATACTATCATCTCGAGTAAGACTGTCCTACCGGGATAGGTCCTCCATCAATCATTGCAATCACGTACCTGTGATCTAATAATTGACTCTGAGGGCACTATCTCCAACACGGTTTGCTAAATCAAGTGTTGATTTATCATTGACCATTAGTTTCTCACTTTAAACCCTTTCTTGTCTTTTTTGTTGTATGCATGCATGTATGCATTTATTCTCATTCATACACATATTGATGTGCATGCACACATACATGCATACATAATTCTATCATGGTTGTTGATATAGTGAATGGTGGCAATATAAGACTCACACCATATATAAATATATAGATATTATTTTTTGGAAAAGAAAAATGGAAATAGAAATTGTTATCATGGTTTAATATTTTATTCTTACACTAACCCTTTGGTTTAACTGTGATTCATTTTCTATGGCCATTTTTGTTCCAAAACAAATATCTAGATATTTTATAACTATGGTTAAGAATGAGAAAGAGAAAATATATATATTTTCATTTCTCATTTTTATTCTTTTGCTTATCATTATCTTGAGCTCTTTACAAGACATCATCTTCTTCCTCCTTTCTCTCTTGCTCTCTAGTTTCCTTAAGTGAGCAAAAGAGTCATCAAGTTAGGGTTTTGAAGTGAGAAAAAAATCACATCACCATTCTACACTAGTCTTTCCCATTAGTCTAGAGTGTTGGCTTCTACTTCTTCTCTTGATCTAGTGGAGCTTCAAGCTTGGACAAAGAGGACTCCGGGTGGATCGTCGTGGACCTAGAGGATCTCAAGTGAACCTTTTTCCAACTCTCAAGTAGCCAAGGAGCCTAGCGTAGGGAGATACAAAGGTTGTACTCTCAAAACCCTAGCTTTTACTACTTGTGTTATTGTTAAAGTTTTGTTACACTATATTTTCTAGCATGATCCTTAAGATAGTTTCTCTAAAACCATATAAAATTTAAATATGGCATGTGTGTTGCCTCCAAACCCTTGTAGTGGTGCTGTAGGAAACCCTTCATGGTATCAGAGCTAAGCTAGAACCTTAGGTAACCTAGAAAATAATACAATTAATATATTTCGCATATATATCAATGTATTACCCGGTGAGAAAATGAAATAATAAAGCGAGCCAATATTAGATAATGTAATACAATATATCATATATATTATTATACATTAAATTATCGAATCAACACTTGATCCGACAATCCGGCTATATCGAATATAACCGACTAATATATCATGTACCGATTCATCGAATCAACACTTGATCCGATGACCCGGCTCATAGCTAAATATCGCGAGAATATAATACGGTATCTCATATCGCATTATCCTCGGTCGTGCACATATCACATATGTGCCCCTACTCCGTTTTGCCTGAGTCAAGAAACATTTGTGTAGGACTCTAAAGAATCGTCAATACGCCGGTAGCAGGTGATGATCATATCAAACACCCACAAGCTGCAAGCGGTCAGCTAAACGTAACAGCCACCCAGGTATTGAGCGATCAGAAGATCAACAATCTAGCATGTACATTCTCCTGTGAATCCAATCAGTAACACTCCCGTACAGTCCGGTCACTTCGTCTGATATATTACATATCTAGTCTAGGGGTGGTATACGTCAGACCTCAGTAACCGATAAGTCGTGTCGATGTGAGGCTCATAACAGGTCGAGAAACTACTGATAACACTTACCAGTAAATCTATATATCCGTCCTGGCCAGGGACTTCCAGTTATAGCCAATCGAACACAGCACAACATCAACTCGCTATACCGGGAGAGACGAATCCCCTCCTATCGCTCATTGCCTCCATGTGATTCGGGACTGCACCCAAAAGCCACCGTTTTGCACGCCCTCTTGGACATGGTAAGGTGGAAATCAAAGCACAGTAGGAATCATACAAGACTCTATGACGATCTCGGGTCTACAGACTACCCTGTACCAGTGTCACCGGAGAACTGCCATCTGACATGTGGTATATCACCATCTGGGAGTTCTCGGCGAGTCCGTCCAGTGTACCCAGTCTCCACTGAGCACCCGTACACCATCTCTGATGTCAAAACACCGATGGATATGGGATCATCCATCGCCCATCATATGGGTCAAGATGCGTATACGCTAGTCTACTCTGGTGTATCGATGCCCTGTCTCGATATACCCTCGACTAGGAACAGTTATAGGATGTACTCATCGACTACCGTGGCCCCACTAGTAAGATCTCATCATAGACCCAGTAGTCGAGTACAGATCATAAGGGCTTTATCAACATGTGAGAGTAAGAAAGTAAACCAATACAAGTCAACATATTAAGATAAAGTGAAACCAAATAGCATACTATCATGACGAGCAAGAAATTCCTCTCTATATATATCCAAGCATCCATTATAATATACATCATATGTACAACAATGGCCTCTAGGGCATATACATAACTAACAATCTCCCACTTGTACTAAGGCCAGCTGCTGTAGTATTCATACCTAGCATCCCGAATAATCTCTCAAACTGTATCTGGGGAATAGCCTTCGTGAATGGATCTGCAGTGTTGTCCTTCGTATCTACTCTCCTGATCTCGATCTCCCGGCGATCAACTATCTCCCTGATGAGGTGATACCGCCTCAGAATATGTCTGGACTTTTGATGGGACCCGGGTTTCTTGGCCAAAGCCACAGCTCCATTGTTATCGCAATACAAAGGTATTGGATGCTCAATGGATGGAACCACACTAAGTTCACTAATGAACTTCTTTATCCAGACAACCTCTTTGGCAGCATCGTTGGCAGCGATGTATTCAGTCTCCATCGTCGAGTCTGCAACGGTATCCTGTTTGGAACTCTTCCAACATACCGCCCCTCCATTGAGGGTAAAGACAAATCCCGAGTGCGACTTAGAGTCGTCCTTATCACTTTGGAAGCTTGAATCGGTAAAGGATTCCACCTGGAGTTCTCCGTTACCATACACCAAGAATATCTCTTTAGTCATTCGTAAGTACTTGAGAATGTTCTTCACAGCTGTCCAGTGACTCTCTCCAGGATCTGCATGATACCGACTCACTACACTTAGTGAGTATGCTACATCGGGTCTGGTACATAGCATCGCATACATGATAGAGCCTACTGCCGAAGCATAGGGTATCCTTTGCATGCGAGCTCTCTCCAAATCAGTCTTGGGAGATATCTCTTTGGAGAGAGTGAGTCCAGAGATCGTGGGTAGGTTCCCACGCTTGGATTCTTCCATACTAAACCTCTTTAATATGGTGTCAATGTACCTGGATTGGGACAATCCCAGTATCCGTTTAGATCTATCTCTATAGATCATGATTCCCAATATGCAGGAGGCATCACCTAGATCTTTCATTGAGAATCTTTGTGATAAGAAGAGCTTGACTGATTGCAGCATAGGAACATCATTTCCTATCAAGAGTATGTCATCCACGTACAATACGAGGAATACAACCTTACTCACTGCAACCTTCTTATAGATACAAGGTTCATCTATATTTTTGATGAAGTCAAACTCTTTGACTACAACATCAAAACAGATGTTCCAACTCCTCGATGCTTGCTTTAACCCATAAATGGATTTAAGCAGCTTGCACACCTTTCCGCTGCTCCCACTATCTACGAAGCCTTCTGGTTGAGTCATGTACACGTACTCTTCTAAATCACCGTTTAGAAAGGCGGTCTTAACATCCATTTGCTAGATTTCGTAGTCATGGTATGCAGCAATGGCAAGTAAGATCCGGATGGACTTAAGCATAGCCACTGGAGAAAAGGTTTCGTCATAATCCACACCTGGTCGTTAACGAAAACCCTTTACAACAAGTCTAGCTTTGAAAGTCTCAACCTTTCCATCTACACCAATTTTCTTTATAAAGATCCACTTGCTCCCAATGGGTTTTACCCCTTCAGGAGCATTTTCCAAAGTCCATACTTTGTTGATGTACATGGATTCCATCTCAGATCGCATTGCATCCAGCCATTTCACAGAGTCACCACTCATGATGGCCTGCTCGAAACTAGTCGGGTCATCATCTTCCATGATGCAATCCTCGCTTCCACCATCAATGAGGAAACCGTAGTATCCCTCAGGTGGATGAGAAACCCTGCTAGATCGGCGGAGAGGCTGGGGTTCGTCGGGTACTATTGAATCCTCTAGCTCCAATAAATCATCAGTTGTAGTTTGTGGTGCTGGAACCACTTCCAGCTCTACCTCTTCGCCACTAATTTCTTTTGCAAGAAATTCCTTTTCTAAAAAGGTGGAATATTGAGAAACAAACACCTTTTGTTCCTCACCGTGGTAGAAGATATATCCATAGGAATCTTTTGGATATCCTACAAACTTACATAGACCTGATCTTGCCTCGAGCTTGTCCGAATTTTGCTTTTTAACATAGGCCGGACAACCCAATATCTTAACTCTTTTAAGAGATGGTCTCTTCCCATTCCAAATCTCATATGGAGTGGTAAGCACTGATTTAGTTAGAATTCTATTCAATAGATATGCGGCTGTCTCCAGCGCATAACCCCAAAAGGAGATAGGTAACTCGGCAGTGCTCATCATAGAGCGCACCAGATCCATAGAGTGCGATTCCTCCGCTCCGATACACCGTTGTGCTGTGGTGTATAAGGAGGAGTAAGCTGAGAGAGAATCCCATTCTCTTTTAGATAATCCCGGAACTCATTGCTCAAGTATTCTCCTCCTCGATCAGATCAAAGGATTTTAATACTTTTGCCCGTTTGGTTCTCTACTTCGTGCTTATATTCTCTAAATTTCTCAAAAGCTTTAGACTTGTGTTTCATCAAGAACACATGTCCGAATCTAGAGAGATCGTCAGTGAATGTAATGAAGTAGGAAGAACCGTTCCTAGCATGCGTAGACATAGGACCGCATACATCACTATGTACCAGTCCTAAGAGTTCCGTAACTCTTTCTCCGTGTCCACTAAACGGAGCTTTGGTCATTTTGCCTTTGAGACATGAATGGCAAGTATCATAAGATGATAATTCGAATGGATTCAAATATCCATTCTTATGTAATTTAGCTAATCGTGTCGCATTGATATGACCAAGTCTACAATACCACAAGAAGGATTCGTTCATTTCTGAACTCTTCCTCTTGTGTGTGTTTTGTATATTGAGGACTGTATTTTGATTGAGAATGAATATGCCATTATGTAACGAGCCTGATGCAATCAACTTTTGATCTAGGAATATGTTCATAACATTATCCTTTACTAGAAAAATATATCCTTCTTTACTTAATAAAGAAACTGATATAATGTTGCACATCATGTTCGGTATATAATAGCACTCATTCAGAATCAGTGTATTACGACTTGGTAATACTAGGTGATATTCGCCAACTGCTTTGGCTGCAATACTTGCACCATTCCCTTCTTGAACGGTATGATCACCTTTTCCCAGTTCTCTACCTTTACGTAGCCCATGTAACATTTTACATATATAGGATCCTGATCCGGTATCTAATACCCAGGACGTAGGGTGAACTGAGAAACAGTTCTCAATAACTAACACACCCGAAGAAGGTGCATCAACATGCATGTTCTCCGTTTGGGCGGCATGAGAATCCAGATATTCTCATGTTTCTTGTTCAGTCTTATAACTCTTATAAGAAAGAACGGGTTCAACGATCCCCTGCTCAGTATAATAACTAGGTTCAGTCAATATATCCATTTTATTATCTTGATTAAGTCTTGACATGGTCGCTACCTGGAGAGAGAGAAGGAAACACTTTAACGTATGCTCTTGCAAGATTAGATTTGTTATTATCTTATCTAATTAGGATGTCTCCCACTGTTTTTATCAAATCTTCCTTCAAACCCTAAAAGGCAAGATTAGCCGGGATTAATTACACCCTACAATTTCGTCAATCTTTCAGCAGATCAGTGTCGGTACTTGAGGGAGGTTTCCCGTTCTTTCGCACGGACCTAATTAAAATAAACTTTGTCTTCCCAGAGGCATAACCCCGTTAACACCTTTCTAGACACCTACTTGATCGGCTAATTGTCCTGTGTAAAACTCTCCCAGGAGTAACTCTTACTCGTAGTGGGTATCAGGATCCATCTATCTCATAGAAGGTATGTAATCTCATTGCAAATTTCAACACTTGAAATTCCCGATAATGCTTTTGCCCCTAGCGACTTATGACCTTAACTATGGTCAACAAATCATAAGCACTAGTCAAGTTCTACCCGTCATTTCTTGATTAATTTAGACCCACCCACATGACCCTTAACTATGGTCAACAAAGTCATATGACTGTTCTAATTAATCACATCATATGTTATATAGGAAAACATCACTCAGCCACTGTACACTGCGCCTTAACTATGGTCAACAAACGCAGCACGAATACTAAGTACTCTATTTTCCTAAAATGACGGAGGGCTACGCAGGTTTTTCAGAAAACCATGAGCGTAATGAACTTGATATCGTTGTAGAAACAAGTGATTTTGAAAATGAGTGTTTTTGAGGCTTCTAGTTTCGCTAAAAAGGTCACTCCCGGTGAAGGGATCTCGGCTCTTTCCCCATCGAATAAGGTGCAAGATATATCATATATACCGCTGTGCAAAGCAAGAACTATATAAGCTATCAAAAACTAAACCGCGAGTTTGTAGCATCTGCCAGTTTCGCTAAAGAGGTCACTCCCGGTGAAGGGATCTCGGCTCTTTCCTCATCGAATAAGGTGCAGGGTATATCATATATACCGCTATACAAAGCAAAATTGTAGCTACCCTTTTTTATAAAGTTTTGATTTTACAACATCTTTTAGGTTTCTTTCCTTTTTATTAATCTCATTAATAAATCCCATCAGCTTATGCTTCCTAAGCATCACAGAAGAAACGAAAGCAGTAATATTTATATATCAGCATATATATATAGTATAAGCATTCATCTCAGGCAGTAATATGATCTCATCACAGAATATTGCAGCAGAAGAACATATATGAAATATTGGATATACTAGGCTATCCGTGTTTTTAATACGAGACGGTATAAAACACGGATTCCACGGTCGCGATGAATAGCCAAACCCAAATCCCTAGACCCCAACGAGAGCGGCAAGTAACACTGCCAATTCTAGGGTTAGGACACCCAGTCTCGACTCCTCGAGATGGCCTCCCACTGTACCCTAGAACCTGGTTACTTGTGCTCCCATTCTTGGGTCTACCTAATGCGGAAAAGTAAATAATATACACTGGTGACATCAACCTCATCCCGGAAGTGCCCCAATAAAAGAATATTACATACAAATGAATTTTACATGAATGAAAATAAAAACCCTCATCTCACATAAAACCCTCGGCTATTCAGAACACGACGATCCAATATAACATATCACAGCAACGCATAATATCTCATATCATCAACGTAAGTAAGTATGCATACACCGATCGTCGTTGATGTATAGCAACGAAAACCGGCAATACAACTACATACTACACTTACGGTCACAGAAAAGAAATTGTAAAACTACAACATTTGGAATCCACAATCACTTTAGATATCGTAAATCCGAAATATCACATACTTCGCATTTCATGCCTAACTATATGAATTCCACATATTGTATCACATTCCAGATAAATAGACAGTATTAAACTTTCCGATTGGATAATCAAATACCCAAGATTTCCTAAATAGCTCAACACTCGAGCGGAGTTCAAATAATCCCAGAATATGTCACAATACCAATGGTCCAGCCGTAGAAGGGTCAAGCCAACGCCTCACATGTAGCACGCCGTACTGCCCCAAACCCTAAGGTTTAAAGGCGGTTCAGACGGTCACATAATCGAGTTAAGGCTTGTGTTCTTCTAGAGGGACCGCCGCGTTACTTGCACGTTTTTCCGAAAGATTTAAACCCAAGAAAAATTCAACACTTGAAAGTTTTTCGTGCCGGGGAAAAATGAGTTAATGGTATCCGTTCGAACATTTTAACAGTTTCTAAATATCCGGAAAACATAACGAAATTAAATTTTCCGATAGAGTCAACGAATACAAAATAATCCCCAGAACACTCAACACTTGAGTCAGATTAAAAATACCCAGAAATATACACTAGCAGCTACGGGCATTACTGTGCAAAAAACAATGTTAAACCCAGCTGTACGGCCGCGGATCCGCAGCCCAAGCAAGGTATAGCCGCGGTTCCGCGGCGGTCCGTACGACTTACCATCTCGTTTTCCACAGTGATGCTTATAATTCCCTGCTGATTTTTTAGGTATTTTTAATACAGAAAAAATCACATTTTAAAAATTGTCCAGAGAGGGGTTCAAATCGTCGTTTCGGGGTTCGATCGGAGTTTTAACTTCGTATACACGTCGCCTGATGCTCTAGCTAGGCTCTGATACCACTGTAGGGCTCCTAGGCACTCTTACTGTAAGTCCATATCACACACCCCACGAACTTGCGGGGAGGCGGAATATATGAAAAACGATTATCAAAGCTTCATAACACGGACTTGAGCGCATGAATCGTTTCTAAACCGTTACTAGCAAACTACGAAAGGTTTAACTACTCTGATTCGAACTTATACCTCACGTTACTTGTCCTTCGGGTCTTCATCACTATCATCCACTCCATATAGGCTTTTTGGAACGTCGGCACCTCAACGGCCTCCTCGAGTCAAAGACGATCCACCCGAGAGCTCCTACTCCAAGCTTAATCTCTAGTTTGAGATAACTAGGTTGCTCAAAGTGCTAATCTAAGCTACCTAGGGGATATAGAGTGAGGTTATGGATGTATTAGTCTAGCTAACCCTTGATCTCAACACATGAGAGGTTAGGGTTAGGGTTTCAAGAATGAGAGAGCTTGAGGAGAGAGAAGGTGATGATGAGAAAATGAATTGAAATTGTTTCTCACTTCTAATATATTATGAAGCATAAAGAATTATCAAATGAATAAATCAAATGCTTTATCGTCATGCTTCATTGAATATGTGCAATGAATCATCAAGTGAGTTATTAAGCAATAAATGCTTCATTAACTCACTTGAATGATTCATCTCATGAGTCATAAAATCAATTAATACTAATGCCACCTTACCCTCCAAGTCACCATGCTTCTAGAAGCTTCCCGGAAAATTACGAGAACGCCCCTCCAATCCGTGAAAACACGGAAAAACTTTAGACTGTATAAATCCAATAACCTGATACTAGAAACTGGCTTAAACCAAAGCCTACTAGTAAAAACTGTCTGAACGTCGTACGTGCATAAACACATGTATGCGTCCGAACCCTTGTCGTAAAACCATACGACCTCTATATCGTTTCGCCTGGAGCAGGGAAACTCTCTGTGTGGGACTCTAAAGACTCGACACTACACTGGCAGGGGGTTTAACCACAGACCGCAAGCAGCACTAGCTGTACGTAACGGTCCCCAAGTAGATGTCGATAAGAAGGCCGATGAGGAAAACCATCCGAACTCCTACTGAGCCTGATGTGACAATCTCCATACAATCCGGTCTGTTCGTCTAATACTATCGCATATTGAGCCTAGGGAGCGGCAAGCGTCAGTCCCCTAATAGCTGTATAAGTCGTGTCGGAGCGTAGCCCATTACACCCTGAGAAACTACTGGAACCTACCAGTAAATCTTGCTTACCCTGGCTAGGGACTTTGCGTAATGGCTCTCTGACACAGCGCGATATCAACTCCCAATACCGGGAGAGACGAATCCTATCTAACCGCCACTGCCTCCAAGTGCTCGGGACTGCACCCAACTGCTACCTGTTTGCACGACTCCTTTCAGCCGTGGAAGGGTAGCAATCTGAGAACAGTGGGACACACTCGAGGCGAAGTAGCAGTGTCAAGTCTGCGGACTATGCTGTACTCATGTCACCTGGGAACTGTTAACTGACGACGGGTATAATACCAACCAATCAGTTCCCCTGCGAGTCCTGTCCGGTGTACCCGTAACCTAACGAGCAGCTGTATGCTATCTCCAGTACAACGTACTGATGGTTGTGGGACAGACTATCTCCCCAACTGGGATGAGAAGTGTACACACTTAGTCTACTCCGGAATATCGATGCCCTATCTCGATAATCCAACGATCAGGGACCTATACAGGATGTTGCTTACAGACTACCCAGCCCCCACTAGTGTGACTGCCATCACGACGCTGGTAATCAAGCAAATATCCTATGGGCTCTACTAATACGTATAAGTGATACGTTACAAGAAACATATGCACATATTAAAGTAGACACAAACCAAGTAGCATACTACCATTTTTAGCAAGACTGTTATATACAACTGTAAATATCCCAAGCTTCCATTACGTAATATACAACCTAGTATGATACAATAATGGCCCCTAGGGCATATACACTAACAACCTCCCACTTGCACTAGGGCCATGAGCTGGCATATCATAGACCTATCATCTCGAATAGCCTCTCGAACTGCGTCTGAGGAAGGGCCTTTGTGAGTGGATAAGCAATATTATTCTCCATCTCTACTCTCTTCACCTTGATCTCCCGGCGATCTACAATCTCCCTGATCAGGTGATACCGCCTTAAGATGTGTCTGGACTTCTGATGGGACCTGGGTTCCTTCGCTAAAGCTATAGCGCCGTTGTTGTCACAATGCAGAGGAATTGGATCAACACCGGTAGGAACTACCTGAAGTTCTGTGAGGAACTTCTTCATCCAGACAGCTTCTTTTGCGGCATCGCAAGCAGCTATGTACTCCGCTTCCATTGTCGAGTCAGCAACGGTCTCCTGCTTGGAACTCTTCCACTAGACCGCCCCTCCATTGAGAGTAAAGACATAACCCGACATGGACTTGGAGTCAACTTTGTCACTCTGGAAGCCGGAGTCGGCAAAGGCCTCCATCTGGAGGTCTTTTCCGCCATACACCAAGAACATCTCCTTAGTCCTTCTCAGGTATTTGAGAATGTTCTTTACTGCTATCCAGTGTTTCTCCCCTAGGTTTGCCTGATACCGGCTTACTACACTCAATTCGTATGCTACATCTGGTCTGGTACATAACATTGCATACATTATAGAGCCTACTGCAGAAGCGTAGGGTATAATCGACATGCGATCCCTTTCCAAATCAGTCTTGTGAGACATCTTTTTGGAGAGGGTGATTCCGTGACAAGCCGGTAGGTTACCACACTTAGAATCATCCATACTGAATCTCTTCACTATGGTGTCTATATACCTAGACTGCGAAAGTCCCAACATCCTCTTTGATCTATCACGATAGATCCGGATCCCCAGAATGTAGGTGGCATCACCCAGGTCTTTCATGGAGAATTTATATGACAAGAATCTTTTGACTGACTGTAACATAGGAATATCATTTCCTATTAGGAGAATGTCATCCACGTACAAGACGAGGAACACTACAGCTCTCCCTACAATCTTACTGTATATGCATGGTTCATCTGAATTTTTGATAAAGTCAAATTCTTTGACAGCATCATCAAAACAGATGTTCCAACTCCGCGATGCCTGCTTTAGTCCATAAATGGATTTAAGCAACTTGCATACTTTACCGCTGCTTCCACTCTGAATGAATCCCTCTGGCTGATCCATATAGACGCTTTCTTCCAAATTACCATTTAGAAAGGCCGTCTTTACGTCCATCTGCCAGATCTCATAATCGTGGAAGGCAGCAATAGCAAGAAGGACCCTAATGGATTTGAGCATAGCCACTGGAGAAAAAGTTTCGTCATAGTCCAAACCAGGTCTTTGACGGAAACCCTTTGCAACAAGTCTAGACTTATAGGTTTCAACCTGTCTATCTACACCAATATTCTTTTTGAAGATCCATTTGCATCCTACGGGTTTTACCCCATCTGGAGCAATGTTCAAAGTCCATACTTTGTTAGTTTACATGGACTCCATTTCGGTCCGCATTGCATCCAGCCATTTTACTGAGTCACCGCTCTGAATGGCTTGCTGGAAGCTAGTAGGCTTATCATAGTCAATAGTGCAATCCTCTCTATCCCCGTCTATGAGAAAACCGTAGTATCTCTCGGGCGGATGAGACTGCCTACTATTCCTGCGGAGTGGCGTCGGGATGTCCTGTTCTCCTGAACCTTCTTGTTCTACCAAGGTTTCAGTAATAGCTTGTGGTTCTGGAATTTCTTCCAGTTCTATTTCGCTCCCACTTGTTTCCTTTTCTAAAAACTAATGTTCCAGAAAGTGAGCATGACGAGAAACAAAAACTTTTTGTTCCTCTGCGTAATAGAATAGATACCCCTTGGAGTTCTTTGGATATCCCACAAACTTACAATGTACTGATCGTGCCTCGAGCTTGTCCGCATGCTGCTTTTTAACAAAAGCCGGACATCCCCAAATCTTTAGATACTGAAGATAGGGTTTCTTCCCACTCCACATCTGATATGGTGTGGCAGGCACGGTCTTGGTAGGAACTAGGTTCAAAAGATATGCAGCTGATTCTAGTGCATATCCCCAGAATGATCGCGGTAACTCAGCGTTACTCAACATGGAACGAACCATATCTAATAGGGTTCGATTCCTCCTTTCCGATACACCGTTGTGTTGTGGTGTGTATGGAGGAGTAAGCTGAGAGAGAATTCCATTCTTTTTTAAGTAACCCAAGAACTTGGCACTTAAGTATTCACCACCTCGATCAGATCTCAGTGTTTTTATACTCTTGCCTGTTTGTTTTTCCACTTCATTCTTGTATTCTTGGAATTTCTCAAAGGCCTCGGATTTATGCTTCATCAAGAAGATATATCCATACCTAGAGAAATCATCCGTAAAAGTAATGAAGTAGGAATAACCATCTCGCGCATGTGTAGACATTGGACCGCACACGTCACTGTGTACGAGTCCCAAGAGCTCGCTTACTCTTACCCCGTGACCAGTAAACGGAGTCTTTGTCATCTTTCCTATGAGACAAGATTCACAAGTAGCATAAGATTGATATTCGAACGGATTCAAATATCCTTCTCTATGTAACTTAGTCAACCTTCTCTCATTGATGTGACCTAGTCTACAATGTCATAAGAAAGCCTGATTTAATTCCGGAGACTTTCTTTTAAGTGTATTCTGGATATTGAAAACCTGAGCTTGACTTAATACGTATATACCGTTATCTAATATACCTGACCCAATCAAAACTTGATTTAGGTGGATGTTAACTACATCTCTTACGAATGTGAAATCATATCCCTCTCTTGAAAGTGAGGACACTGATATGATATTGCAAGTCATACTAGGTACATACAGAAAGTTACGTAGAATCAATATCTGCCCACTTGTCAAACCTAGGCGATATTCTCCCACGGATTCAGCGTCCACGCTCATTCCGTTTGCAACTCTGAGAGACAAATCACCTACCTTCATAACTCTACGGTTTCTCAAAGCATGTAATGAATTACAGATATGAGATCCTGCTCCGGTATCTAGTACCCAGGAAGTAGAGTTAATTGACAAACAGTTCTCAATTACAAATACACTAGAGGCTGAAGCCACAACATGCTTCATATCCTGGCTACTGGCTTCTAAAGCCTTTCAATCTTTCAGCCAATGCCCAATCCCATAACAATAGGAACGCCCCTCTTTAACTACTTTCAGTCCTGAAGCTTTTTCCCTTCTCTTTCCTTCTACTTCCCTGGTTTCCTTCAGGGTAGAAAGTAGAGACTGTAGAATCAAGTCAGTATCTGACATGTCTCCCAACGTGGTCTTTAGGTCCTGGAGCTCATCAATATAGCTAGTCATTGTAAGGACGTTGTCCCCTACAGATGACCCGACAGCCAACTTCGCTTGAATTAATTCGGTCGAGGTCTCATATCTTGCGATATGAGACCGCTCTCCATATAAATTTTTGTTATGGAGAAAGATGGAAACTGAGTCCATCTTCTCGTGCTGCTTCTGGTATACACCATCAACTGAAGCTAACACGAGGCATTTGGCTTTCGCTTTATCCTTTTCCTTTGTCTGGTGGATATCCATATCCGTGACGGTGGAAACTGGACCTTGGTTGGCGGGATCTTGAGTAGTAATAGGGTGGTCCAGCTTGTCATAGGCAATGGACATCTGGACAGACCTTTGCCAGTCATATAAGTCAGATTCAGTCAATTTATTATCTAGATGTAACTTATGTGTGGTCACAAGGTCCCTGCAATTAAGAGAGAGAGAAGAAAATACTATTAGCATGATGCTCTTGCAAGTTTAGAATGGTTTTTAATTTATCTAAACAGAATGGCTCCCACTGTTTCTCAAATCCCTCCTCAAACCATAAAAGAAGAATTAGCCAGGACTATTCTCACCGTACAATCCTTGCTTAATCGTTCAGCCAGATCAGTGTCGATACTTTGAGAGAGGTTTTCCAATGCTTTCGCGAAGTTCCATAATTAAATAACCTCTTTTCTCTGGGGGCGTAGTCCCGCTGACACCTTTTTAGGCACCTACTTGGTTTATAGTATTGATCGTTAAGTGACGAATCTCATGATAAGTAGTATATACTCACAGTAGGATTGGGATCCAAAATATCATCGTATGATAATGTTGAAGGAATCCTACCAACATTCATCAAACTCCAAAATGGTATGCTCTCTCTGCAAATTTCAGTTTCTTTAGAAATTCCCGATATAAATTTTTGCCCCATGCTCTTATGACCTTGGCGTTGGTAAAAATATCATAAGTCACATGTCAAGTTCTACCCATCATTATCCTTGTTAATTTGAACCCACCCGTACATATCCTTGACGTTGGCCAAAATGATAATACGACTGTCCCAAACTAACTCATCTATCTATGAAAACAAATGAATATCCAGCAGCTACCAAACACTATGCCTTGGCGTTGGTCAAAATACATAGCTTGAATACTACTGAATACCCAAATGAAATGACGGAGGGCTACGAATGGTTTTGGCAAAAACCGTGAACGTAGTGAACTTGATATAATCGAAGGAACCTGATACTTTCTAAAAGGAGTGGTTAAAGCTCCGCAAAAAAAAATTCTGATCCTTTTTTAAAATAACCGAGTGGTTTCTTTTTAAATTTGTTCCAACGATTAACTTTGGTTTATTTTCTTTGCATTATAATAATGCGTCCCATCATTTATCCTATCATTGCAGAAAACAACGAAAATACCATGTCCTCTTATGCCATCCACATTCGCCACGGGGTCCCGTCATCACCCGTTAGGTTACTTAACTAACGACAGAGCGGGGGCTGGGCTAGTGCGGGTATAAAACATAAGTGACATCTAATAGCTATTATATATAGATATTGTACATTCGTCGGACGCAATAATAAGCATTCCAGATCACAGATGAACTTTATTGGATATACTAGCAATCCGTATTTGCTTTGAGCCTGCAATAAAAGACGGATTACACAGTTGTGATGAATAGTCATTACCCCATCCTAGACCCTTACGGGTACGGCAAACTACCCGCCAAGTACCCGAAGTGAAGCGGTCTCCCTCAACAAAGTGAGTAGGCCACTAAACACTTCAAAGTACCTGGTAGTTTGTGTACCCCGCCTTGGGTCTATCCTAGGAGCAAAAACAGTAAAAAGAAATAATACAACGGTGGCTACAACCGCAACGTGGATGTGCCCCGCAAAAGAATATTACATCATATTACATTTATATCGAATGAATGAATATTAAACCCATCTCAAACCCTGGCTAATCATCACAACACTCCAATCAAGTTCATATACACAAACAGTAAACATTGCAGAAATGTGCAACCCCCTGCCAACCGACATACTAGCAGTTAGGGGAGGTTTACGAACACATTAAACATTACAGATAAAAACCCAATTAGCAATTAGTTTAGAACATCGATCGACTACCTTTATCCGTGTCTACCCCAAAAGCAAACCTGTACTGAAGTAACCTGGGTAGACAAAAGAATATACAGGAAAACAAAACACCAGAAAATATGAATAACAGAGCAAATCCGAGTCAATTCGGAGTTGACACGGCGGCGGATCCGCGGCACAAGCACTCTATTGCCGTGGATCCGCGGCCATAACACCGAGTTGGAACTTCGTATTTTCCCAGTATTCTTTAATTTCCCTGCTGTGAATTTTAAGGCATATCAAATAATTTTTTAGACATGTTTAAAATTAACAGAAACTTAGGGATCCCGGGGTTTCGTTTTCGTGTTTTCCGTCGATCGAACTTCTAATTAGTTTCTAACAAGCTAGTAATGGTTTAGTTGGCTCTGATACCACTGTAAGTCCATGTTACGCACCCCACGAACTTGCGGGGAAGCGGAATATATGAAAAACGATTATCAAAGCTTCGTAACACGGACTTGAGCGCATGAATCGTTTCTAAACCGTTACTAGAAAACTACGAAAGGTTTAACTACTCTGATTCGAAATTATACCTCACGTTACTTGTCCTTCTGGTCTTCATCACTATCCTCCGCTCCTTGTAGGCTCTTTGGAACGTCGGCACCTCAACGGCCTCCTCGAGTCAAAGACGATCCACCCGAGAGCTCCTACTCCAAGCTTAATCTCTAACTTGAGATAACTAGGTTGCTCAAAGTGCTAATCTAAGCTACCTAAGGGATATAGAGTGAGGTTATGGATGTATTAGTCTAGCTAACCCTTGATCTCAACACATGAGAGGTTAGGGTTAGGGTTTCAAGAATGAGAGAGCTTGAGGAGAGAGAAGGTGATGATGAGAAAATGAATTGAAATTGTTTCTCACTTCTAATATATTATGAAGCATAAAGAATTATCAAATGAATAAATCAAATGCATTATCATCATGCTTCATTGAATATGTGCAATGAATCATCAAGTGAGTCATTAAGCAATAAATGCTTCATTAACTCACTTGAATGATTCATCTCATGAGTCACAAAATCAATTAATGCTAATGCCACATTACCCTCCAAATTACCATGCTTCTAGAAGCTTCCCGGAAAATTACGAGAACGCCCCTCCAATCCGTGAAAACACGGAAAAACTTTAGACTGTATAAATCCAATAACCTGATACTAGAAACTGGCTTAAACCAAAGCCTACTAGTAAAAACTGTCCGAACGTCGTACGTGCATAAACACACGTATGCGTCCGAACCCTTGTCGTAAAACCATATGACCTCTATATCGTTTCGCCTGGAGCAGGGAAACTCTCTGTGTGGGACTCTAAAGACTCGACACTACGCTGGCAGTGGGTTTAACCACAGACCGCAAGCGGCACTAGCTGTACGTAACGGTCCCCAGGTAGATGTCGATAAGAAGGCCGATGAGGAAAACCATCCGAACTTCTACTGAGCCTGATGTGACAATCTCCGTACAGTCCGGTCTGTTCGTCTAAGACTATCGCATATCGAGCCTAGGGGGCGGCAAGCGTCAGTCCCCTAATAACTGTATAAGTCGTGTCGGAGCGTAGCCCATTACACCCTGAAAAACTACTGGAACCTACCAGTAAATCTCGCTTGCCCTGGCCAGGGACTTTGTGTAATGGCTCTCTGACACAGCGCGATATCAACTCCCAATACCGGGAGAGATGAATCCTATCTAACCGCCACTGCCTCCAAGTGCTCGGGACTGCACCCAACTGCTACCTGTTTGCACGACTCCTTTGAGCCGTGGTAGGGTAGCAATCTAAGAACAGTGGGACACACTCGAGGCGAAGTAGCAGTGTCAAGTCTGCGGACTATGCTGTACTCATGTCACCTGGGAACTGTTAACTGACGACGGGTATAATACCAACCAATCAGTTCCCCTACGAGTCATGCCGGTGTACCTGTAACCTAACGAGCACCTGTATACTATCTCCAGTACGACGTACTGATGGCTGTGGGACAGACCATCTCCCCAACTGGGATGAGAAGCGTACACACTTAGTCTACTCCGGAATATCGATGCCCTATCTCGATAGTCCAACAACCAGGGACCTGTATAGGATGTTGCTTACAGACTACCCAGCCCAAACTAGTGTGACTGCCATCACGACGCTGGTTATCAAGCAAAGATCTTATGGGCTCTACTAATATGTATAAGTGATACGTTACAAGAACATATGCACATATTAAAGTAGACAAAAACCAAGTAGCATACTATCACTTTTAGCAAGACTGTTATATACAACTGTGAATATCCCAAGCTTCCATTAACTAATATACAACCTAGTATGATACAATAATGGCCCCTAGGGCATATACACTAACACTTACAAGAGTTCATAAGGCATCAACCATGCCCGAATAAAAATTTAGACGTGCCGAACAACCCAAAGCCGGCATCTTTGCTAGATTATTAGGGTTTAACATGCAAGTAAACATCTTTACAACTGAAAGTGAGGGATTACAACCTTTGTAGTCCACTCCTTCGCTTCATAAACTCCGAGTAGATGTCCCTTCGCCGCGATCCACGATCTCCCGGACTCAAGAGAGGCTCCACAACTCGAACGATTCATGCTAGCTTGTACTGTTCCTTTTCTCCGATGATCTACGTCAAAGTTTCTATAACTCAAGCTCTCTCACTCTAATGAGGTGAACACCCTAATCTAATTGGCTAGATTAGATGAGGATGATGGAGTAGTATTTATGTTTTCTTTTTATATCAAATTCTCACATGAAATCATCACAAAATGAAAACCTAGTAAGCTTTCTCAAAGCTCAAGGTTGAAGAAGAAGATGAAAAAATCAATTCCACCTTTTGTGATGAATAATGACATGAATATATGAATAATAATGCAACCATGGTCAAGGATCAGGGTTTAGGGTTTGGTTGGGTTAAACAATGAGTCATAAGAAAATATCAACCATAATATTTTCTTCATGACAAAAGAAAAGCTTCTTGAAGGTGCAAGAAAGAACTAACCCAAATCAAACCCTAACCTTATTTAATCTCCACTAAACAAGTTGCATTAGTAATCATATCATGTTACAATAATATATATCACATATATATTATATATTTGTAACAAAAGAAAATAATACAATTAATATATATCGCATATATATCAATGTATTACCCGGTGAGAAAATGAAATAATAAAGCGATCCAATATTAGATAATGTAATACAATATATCATATATATTATTATACATTAAATTATTGAATCAACACTTGATCCGACAATCCGGCTATATCGAATATAACCGACTAATATATCATGTACCGATTCATCGAATCAACACTTGATCCGATGACCCGGCTCATATCTAAATATCGCGAGAATATAATACGGTATCTCATATCGCATTATCCTCGGTCATGCACATATCACATATGTACCCCTACTCCGTTTTTCCTGAGTCAAGAAACCTCTGTGTAGGACTCTGAAAAATCGTCAATACGCCGGTAGCAGGTGATGATCATATCAAACACCCACAAGCTGCAAGCGGTCAGCTAAACATAACAGCCACCCAGGTATTGAGCGATCAGAAGATCAACAAGCCAGCCTGTACATTCTCCTGTGAATCCAATCAGTAACACTCCTGTACAGTCTGGTCTCTTCGTCTGATATGTTGCATATCTAGTCTAGGGGTGGTATACGTCAGACCCAAGTAACCGATAAGTCTCTCGATGTGAGGCTTATAAAAGGTCGAGAAACTACTGATAACACTTACCAGTAAATCTCCATATCCTCCCTGGCCAGGGACTTCCAGTTATAGCCAATCGAACACAGCACAACATCAACTCGCTATACCGGGAGAGACGAATCCCCTCCTATCGCTCATTGCCTCCATGTGATTCGGGACTGCACCCAAAAGCCACCGTTTTGCATGCCCTCTTAGATGTGGTAAGGTGGAAATCAAAGCATAGTGGGAATCACACAAGACTCTATGACGATCTCGGGTCTACAGACTACCCTGTACCAGTGTCACCGGAGAACTGCCATCTGACGTGTGGTATATCACCATCTGGGAGTTTTCGGCGAGTCCGTCCAGTGTACACAGTCTCCACTGAGCACCCGTACACCATCTCTGATGTCAAAACACCGATGGATATGGGATCATCCATCGCCCATCATATGGGTCAAGATGCGTATACGCTAGTCTACTCTGGTGTATCGATGCCCTGTCTCGATATACCCTCGACTAAGAACAGTTATAGGATGTACTCATCGACTACCGTGGCCCCACTAGTATGATCTCATCATAGTCCCAGTAGTCGAGTACAGATCCTAAGGGCTTTATCAACATGTGAGAGTAAGACAGTAAACCAATACAAGTCAACATGTTAAGATAAAGTGAAACCAAATAGCATACTATCATGACGAGCAAGAAAGGCATCTCTATATATATCCAAGCATCCATTATAATATACATCATATGTACAACAATGGCCTCTAGGGCATATACATAACTAACAGAACCAAGGTTAACCTAGCGTTCTAATACCAACTTTGTCACGACCCGAAATAGCACGTGACTGGCCCTTGAATCATATGAAGTCTATAGGACCCCATCTAATTCAAGTAAGCCAAAAGCCCAGAAATCTAAAACCATTTTAAGGAGTAAATAAGGAAAACTAGTTTTTAAGAAGTAAAGAAAACATGTTTCAAAAGCAAGGTTTTTAAATAAGTAAGCCGAATATGCATTTTTAAAACCTCAAGTCTTTTCTGAAAATTTCGGCAGAGTTTCCTTTGTAAATACTGGCCCCGATCGGGGTACAACATGAATAATATATACATCAATGATAAAAGGCATCCCCAAGCGGGAGCTAGCTCTTCGTCAATCGACGGTCACAACCACGCAAGCAATATAATATACAACGCCGCAGGGCGAGGATCAAAACCCAAAAGGAAACTCAAAATCATCATGAAAACCATAATACTACAACGCGCGACTCTAAGGTCGAAATAATACACAACTGGTTTTCTAAGTCTGAATAAATATACAAGTTTGGTTGATGGGATTACTACATACAACTGAATAAAATAAATATAAGGGTGGTCACGATGTGAGTGGACCCACTTACCAAAGCAATCACCTAGAAAGGAAACAGTGTGCCAGAAAAGCTGCAATGAAAGCTGTACGACAAAACCTGCAAGAACTATGGCACAATGGGGGTGAGTTGCCAACTCGTGAATAGAAAACATCGCAGAGCAGAAATCGTATGTATGACACAATCCTAGGTCAATATGATCAGATATATATATATATAAACCTCAAATGAATAAGTCTGAAGCATGGTAAGGTGGCAAAGGTAAACATCTATACATAGGTGTTGTACCAAGTGCTCGTGCCAGTGCCTCAGGTAACAACATAACATAAATATGTGGTATGATCAATGTAATCAGTGTCAACTATATCATGAAGTCTATGAGTATGTGGATATCATCCAACTATGTAATCAATGTCATCAATGTCAACTATATGTATGTGGATATCGTCCACGTGTCACCCAATGACGTAAAGCATCATGCATGTAAATATCATAAAGCATGTGCATGGAAGTATGAGGATATAAATCATCATGTGTCCCTCGCGACATATCAAAATCATGGAACCAGAGTGTCTAGCATCGACACTCGAAAACATCATGAAATCCGTGCCCAGCATCGGCACGTAAATCCTCATATATCGGGCTCCATCAGTTCGGATCGGCCCACGGGCTCCGTCGGTCCAGATCGGCCCGTATCATCTCTCAAATCCGGTCGGTATCCTCCGGATATCCGCCGAGCTCAAATACAATCACTAGTAGGTAGTGGTCCCTCTGCCAGGCTCACCGTCTACTGCACAGCGATCCGTTCTCATCCCGGGGTACCATACCGGGTCCACCATGTACCCGCAATCGGCCTCATCCAACTCCTCGATTCGGGTTCACATGTCACACGTCTCAGAACCGAGAAAATACATGGAGGACGCACTGAAATATCATATCAAGGGAAACCGGGTTTTTTAAAACAATACATATTCTCTTTTGAAATAACTATGGTTCCCAAATCCAGAAATCTCATGAAAACAAATACCTCAATGCGTATAATCATAAGCATGATGTATGCGACATATAAAGGAAATGTAAGCATATCAGTATATCATGCAACATGGAATAGTAATATGCACGTATTGAGAGAAACCGCTCTTTTAAAATGAATACAGTTTTAAAATATATCTTGCGGTTCCCAAATCTCCAAAATCAAGCCAGAATCATCTATGTATGTGCAAATATGTATGTACAATATGTATGTACGCAAGTATATCATGCAAGGGGTCATATCCTGAATGCAACAGTCCTACAGTGTAGTGACATGGCAATTATCGATGATGAAGTGTGTGAGCCGGCAAGCAGGTGTACGTGGAACATACGCATCATCGATAATGGTGTTGGTGTCCTAACAGCATGGTTTTAATATTACAATAAATACATTTACACATGCAATGCGGTACGAATAGCAAGAATATGCAGAAATCGACTAATAAACACAATAGTGAAGAATCTACATCCAAATAAAAATGTCATACAGTTTTGCCATTTTGAAATAAGACGAATCGGGGTTTTTAGTAAAATAAGGGTTAAGGTGTTTTTAAGAAAAGGTGCATCTTTTGAAAATATCCGTAGAATCCCTTTGCCTGTCTTTAAAATATTCCCGATTCGTTAGTTTTTGAAATAGGTATGACTCGGGTCTAGTCTAACATCTACTCTGCAAACTACAGATCTAACTAACAAGCTAATCGGGAGGGGTATTGAAACCACCTAAATCTGAGTCTATATATATATAATAGTTGGTAATCCTGCCTGAAAGGTACCGCGTACGATACAATATCATATGACATCCTCGAGTCATGAGTGCGGATCTTATCATCAAATAAAGCTCGTACGGTAAATCATCGTACGGCATCCCAAATCTGGGTACGGGTCAGTATCACATTCATCTCATCAATTATCTGGTATCATTATCATCATATCTCATGAACTGGGGTACTGATCTAAGTCTAGTACAAACCAATACCATCTATATAGATATATGTGCGTGTATGAAAACACGCCCAAACCCCGCTAAAATCTCATATCGTATCCCAAATACGAACCATATCATATCACCGATCTCACGGCACTATGCCCAAACTCATCGACTCATCTCCAGATATCATCCACTATCCTCATCATCCAGGTATAAGTATAACAAATAACCATGTGTGTACGTGTGGATGTAAACCTATCCTAGGGTTCGCAACTAGGAAACTATACTAATTTACTCCTAAACCGTAATCTAACCATAGTACACCTAGACACATCTTGTAACTCCATGTCACACATAACCCTATCATATATATATATATATATATATATATATATATATTATACTAAACATCGAACTGTGGGGGTGCTATACGCCATCCACCCGACTTCCCCCGTAGATATAATCTACTCACCTCGCATCTTCGTTTGCCGGTGCCGACGTCGCCACCATCTTCTTCATCGTCTCGAATCCTCTTGGGGGTACCTACATATCACACGCATCGTATCGCATTAAAACCAAATCAAAAATGAAACGACACACAAAAACCAAAACGACCCGCTCCAAAGCCTATAGGTTAGAACCTATGGTTAGCTCTCGCAAATCAACCCGATATTACTCGATATAGACGTACAAACGTCACGTGATCGAGATAAAGCACAAACACCAAAATTCAGGATTTAAAAAACGGAAAACTATAACTCAAATCAAAACAGCAAATTAAGTTTTTAGTCCCAGATTTTGTATAAGGTGAAAACTAGGAAGCAAACAAGTCTAGGGTGTAATACAGGGAGTGTGTGACCTACTGAAGCAACATGGGAACCCAACACATCAAGGTGGCCGGCCCCGTAAATGGAAATTCCGGCCAGGCCGGTTTTTCAGTGGAGTGGGGATCTCGTTTTAGTAGGGCAGTCTCCTGGTGGTCTAACTAAGTCCCTAGTATTGTTTGTTTGTCTCAGAATTTTCCCGGATCATCCCAGATTTCCCTGCACGCCTTATACACTCACAAAACTGACATGCAAAGTTTCTGTTTTCAGTTCCAGGTTTTTGTATGGTGTTTGGTCTGGGTTTTTATCATTATAGGGGGTCTAAGGTTATCTCTAAGGCCCAATTACACCATCTCTACTCAAATCAAACCCTAATTCCAAACTTGAGATTTCAAAGTTCACTAAATTTGGCCAAAACGATTTTAAACTTGAAATGAGGCTTAAGCATATGAAACACTACACTAATTGTGAAAGAATTACCTCATTTAGGACCCAAGAATCTCCTACAGCACCAAAATGTGATTTTTCTTGGTTCAAAGTGTAGCTTGTGAGCTTGTGCACCTTTTTAATGAAATGGGGTTTGAATTTTGAGATGTTTTTCATGGAGTTTTAGGGGGTTTTGTGGTGGAGGAAGAGAGGGGCAGCAGCAGCAGCAGCTAGATGAGGAGAGGGGAGAGGAATGAGGGAAGAATGAAGAGGGAATGGCCAAGTCAAAGTAACTCTCACATCTCTCTTTCACCCATACCTAATATTCTTTTCTTTTCTTTTCCTTTTCTTTTCTTTTGTTCTCTCCTCAATAATAAACCCAAAACAAATGCCCATACACCCTAAATCATGTAGGAAAATGTAGCAAGTGAAAAAAAAGACATGGTGCATGTTTTGCACAAAACGAGCTTAAAGCGCGATTAGCGATTTTTAATCGCGATTAGCACTAAATTAGCGTATAATTAATTATAAAACTTAAAAATTGCATAATTCACATAAAACACTCTCTTTTAGTAATTTCTATAATTTTCCAAAAAAAAAAAAAATTTTCCGATTTATCGGTATTTAATTATACCGCCTTATTAAAATATTCAATATAATATTATTTAATTATAAAAATTCCCAAAAATAATATTTTATTTTTTGAAATGTTACATTATCTCAACTATATTTGTACACGGAGAACCAGCGGAAAGATACTGACGAAACTCATTTCGAAACGAATGAAAAGCATAAGTATGTAGGGAAGTGTATACGTTATACATTCTTAACTTGTCCAAAACGAGACAAATTTATCGGTTATAGTGCGACTAGTATTCTCGTCGCATAAATTACGAGATTGTTGCCAATGAAGAACGATTAACGTTCGAGATTGACAGCGCACGCATAGTTTTATATCACGAAAATAACCGTACGCATATAAGTGATAGACGAGTTCTAAGTCGTGATATTTTTTTAATGTGGGATAATCGATGACGATATGTATCATTTTACTTTCTTTCATCATTGAGTATCATGCACTTAATTAGATTGGTTTTGATGGTTATCGTTTCACACTACTAAAATAGGGGTTGCCCCTACGGATAACAACATCCGTAGGGGCAGATTTTGTTTGGCCCTACGGATTAATCCGTAGGGCCAAACGGTTGCCCCTATGATCCTTACATATTTATTTAAAAATTATTAAATCTTAAATTGTTGTTTGCCCCTACGGAGCCGCAAACCAAGAACCTACGGACGTATCCGTAGGGGCATCTAAATAGAGATTTAAGTGATCGATCCCTATGCTGATTATCTCTTATTCTCTCACATCACTTGCACGCGAACCCAAATCCTCAAACCCTCGTTCCCGCCGATCGCCGTTCTCGTCGTCACCGTTCTCGTCGTCGCCGACCGATTCGTCGTTGCCACCGCCTGCTTCTTCCTCATCTCTGTGCGTCGTCGCCACCGCCTGCTTCTTCCCCATCTCTGTTCGTCGTCGCCACCGATTCGTCGTCGCCACCGCCTGCACAGGTTAGGAAATCTTCAATTAAACAATTTTTTGATTGTTTTAGGTCTATGGTTCATGGTTTGGGTAAGCATCGGTTGGGGTTAGCGTTAGGGTTAGGGGTAGGGCTGGGGGCTGCTGTTGCGGTTGGGGTTCGGGTTCGGCAAGGCGTAGCGGTTGGGGTTGGGGTTGGGGTTAGGGTTGTGTGTCCCTGAGCACCTCTTGATTGGGGCTGGGGCTGGGGCTGGGGCTGCGGGCTTGGGCTGGGGCTGGGGATAGGGTTAAGGCTGGGGCTCGGGCTGCAGCTAGGGCTGTGGTTGGGGTTGGGGCTCTGGCTCAGGCTGCGGTTAGCGTTAGGGCTGGGGCTGGGGCTGGGGCTGCGGTTGGGGTTGGGGTTTGGCAGGAGGTTGCTGTTGGGGTTGGGGTTGGGGTTGGGGTTTTGGATTTCAGGGTCTAAGTTAATTTCCATTCTAATTAGTATTAAGCTCGTTAATTGAAATGTTGATGATGATCATAAGAGGAAAATGTGTCTAGTTTGAGAAGGTGTTGGAAACTGGACTAATAATTGTAGGGTTTCTAGGCACACAAATGAGGTCTCACAAGGCATCAAACATGCCAATTTCAAATTTTACGGGTGCCGAGAAACCCTAATACGGATCGTTGGCTAGATGTTTAGGCGACAAAAGCAACTAGTTTACAACTAAACTATAAGAACGGAAATACAACCTTTGTAGATCCGTTTCTCCACCTCCATAGCTCCATGATGAAGTCCTCTCCGCTGTCCAAATCGAACCATGACTCTGGCATCGGCTTCATCGGAGAAAAAGTGGGCTAGGTCATCGACGACGATGCCGAAGATGATCTACGTCGAGGCATCACTAGATCAAGCTCCACCTTCACCAAGCCATGAAAACTTGTGAAGGAAACACCATATACTACTTGGCAAGAGGTAGAGGATGAAGAAATAGGAAGTGGGTAGACTTTAGAATTGGATTTCTCACTCATTTCGTCAATCCACCATTGATGAAGTCAAGCTTCTTCATCTTGAAGAAGAAGAAGAAGAAGAAGATAATGTTATGATAAGTATTTTGAAAAGAATAATAAAATCATTCTTATCATAAAATTAATCATGGTAATGTGTAGAGAAATAACTAAGGTTAAATGAATGGTTAGGGTTTTGGAGATGAAGGCAAAAGAGTCACTTTGGTCAAAGCTTCATGAAGCTTCAACAAGCTTCATGTTGAAAGCAACCCTTTTGTTTTTCTTTTCTCATTTCTTTTAATCCAAATTAAAAGATAAATGAATGAATAAATATATAAAAACCCTAACCATTTACTTAACTAAGGTTTAACTCTTTACACAAACCCTAGCTATCATGTATCATCAAACATAATACAATCAAGTGCACAAAAATATATCACATATACAATGTGCACATGCGAGTGAGAAAATCCATTTAAAGTGAACCAATACTAGTTAATGCAAAGCAATATATCAAATATATAATTATGCATTAGATCATTAAATCAACACTTGATTCAATGATCCGGTCATATCGCATATAACCGACCAGTATCTGATGTATCGGCTTATCGAATCAATCCTCGATTCGATAACTAGGTTATATCGTATACAACCATTCGACACATTCATCGCTAGAATGAAATACGGTATCACATACACGCATTATTCTCGGTCCCGCACATATCTCATATGCGCTCCTATTTCGTTTCGCTTGAGCCAGGAAACCTCTGTGTAGGACTCTAAAGACTCGTTAATACGCCGGCAGCAGGTAATGATCATATCAAACACCCACAAGCCGCAAGCGTTCTGCTAAACGTAACGGCCACCCGGGTATTGAGCGATCAGAAGATCGACGAGCAATCCCGCTCATACTCCTGTGAATCCAACCAGTAACACTTACCGTACAGTCCGGTCTCGTCGTCTGATATGTCGCATATCTTGCCTAGGGGTGGTAAACGTCAGACCCCAGTAGCTCGATAAGTCGTATCGATATGAGGTCTATAACAATTTGAGAAACTACTGGTAACACTTACCAGTAAATCTCAGCAACCCTGGCCAGGGATTTCCGGTTATAGCCAATCGAACACAGCGCAACATCAACTCCCTATATCGGGAGAGACGAATCCCCTCCTATCGCTCATTGCCTCCATGTGATTCGGGACTATACCCAAAAACCACCGTTTTGCACGCCCTCTTGGACGTGGTAAGGTGGAAATCAAAGCACAGTGGGAACCACACAAGACTCTATGACGATCTCGGGTCAACAGACTACTCTGTACCAGTGTCACCAGAGAACTGCCATATGACGTGAGGTATAATACCATCTGGGAGTTCTCGGCGAGTCCGTCCAGTGTACCCAGTCTCCACTGAGCACCCGTATATCATCTCTGATGTCAAACACCAATGGATATGGGATCATCCATCGCCTATCTGTATGGGTCGAGAAGGTATACGCTAGTCTACTCTGGTATATCGATGCCCTGTCTCGATATACCCACGACTAGGGACCTTGAAGGATGTACTTATGGACTACCATGTCCCCACTAGTATGATCCGCATCATAGTCCAAGTAGTCAAGTACACATCCTAAGGGCTTTACCAACATGTAACAGAGAGACAATCAGTGTACACGTTAAGGTAAAGAGCAACCAGATAGCATACTATCATGTCGAGCAAGAAAGTCCTCCCTATATATGTCCAAGCATCCACTACAATAAACATCCTATGTATAGTAATGGCCTCTAGGGCATACATATAACTAACAATCTCCCACTTGCACTAGGGCCATCTGATAGCAGTGGTTGCAGTATCTCATACTCAACCATCCCATAAAAGTCTCTCTCTGGGGAAAGGCCTTTGTGAGTGGATCCGCCGTGTTGTCCTCTGAGTCTACTCTCCTAACCTTGATCCCCTGGAGATCAACCATCTCCATGATCAGGTGACACTGCCTTAGAATATGTCTGGATCACTGATGGGACCGGCGTTCCTTGGCATAAGCCACAACTCCATTGTCTCACAATGGTTGGAACGTAGTTCATCTCATGAACCAATATACACCCAAACATCCTCCTTGGTAGCATCTTAAGTAGCGATGTATCCAGCCTTAATCGTCTAGTATGCCACGGTATCTAGCTTGGAACTCTTCCAACATACCGTCCCTTTACTGAGGGTAAAGACAATGCCTGCGACTGACATTCAGTCGTATTTATCACCCTGGAACCTTTCCAGTGATTCTCCCCAGGATCGGTTGATACCATCTCACTACATCTAGTGAGAATCCTAACATCCAATTAGATCTATCTCATAGATCCAAAACCCAGGATTTAGGAGGTATCACTTTGATCCTATGTGGAGAATGCTTGTGATAAGCGGAGATTGACCGAGCGTAGCATAGGAAACTCCTTCCCCATCAAGAGTATGTTATCCACGTACTCTACGAGGATCATCACTATACTCTCTACTATCTTTTTGTATATACAAGGTTCATCTACCATTTTGATGATGTCAAACTCTTTGACTAACTCATCAAAACAGATGTTCCAACTCCGCGATACCTGCTTTATCCTATAAAGCATCTTGTACACGTTTCCGCTGCTCCCACTGTCTACGAAGCCCTCTGGCTGTGTACTTATAGACGTTCTCTTCTAAAACATCATTTAGAAAAGCAGTCATGGCACCCAACCGCCAGATATCGTAGTCATGGTATGTAGCAGTGGCAAGTAGGATCTGGATAGACTTAAGCATAGCCACTTAAAAAGGTTTCATCATTTTCCATGCCTGGTCGATAACGAAAAGCTTTAATAAGTCTAACTTTGAAACTCTCAATTTTTCCATCTACACCAAGTAATCTTCTCAAGATATACTTGCTCCTGATGGGGATTTAACCCTTCAGATATAGCAACCAAAGTCCATACTTTGTTGGTGTACATGGATTCCATCTCAGATCACTAAGCATCCAGCCATTCTTACAGAGTCCTACTCCTGATGGCCAGCTCGAAACTAGTTGGGTCATCATCTCATGATGCAATCCTCGCTCCCACTGTCATAGAGTAACCGAAGTATCTCTCAGGCGGGTGAGGAACCTTACTAGATCGGCGGAGAGGCTGAGGTTCGTTGGTAACTATTGAATCCTTTAGTTCTTTCAAATCATCAGCTGCAGTTTGTATAGCTGGAACCTTTCCAGTTCTACATTACAGACCTTGCCTCGAGCTTGTCCGGATTTTGCTTTTCAGACATAGGCTGGACAACCCCAAATCTTAACTAACTTAAGAGATGGGCTCTTCCCTTATCATATCAAATATGAAGTGGTAGGCAACTGATTTGATTTGAACCCTATTCAATAGGTATGCAGCTTCTCAAGTGCATAACTCCCAAAAGGAAATAGGTAACTCAGTAGTACTCATCATAGAGCACACCTTATCACATAGGGTGCTATTGCTCCGCCCCGATATACCATCGTGCTATGGTGTATACGAAGGAGTAATGCTGAGGGAGAAACTCATTCTCCTTTAGAATAATCCAGGATTTCCGTGCTCAAGTATTCTCCTCCTCGATCTCATCAAAGGACATAATACTTATACCCGTGTTGGTTCTCTACTTCTAACTTATATTCTGTGAATATCTCAAAAGGTTCGGACTTGTGTTTCAACAGGAACATAGGTCTGAATCTCGAAAGATCATCAGAGAATGTAATGAAGTACAAGGAACCAGTCTTGGCATATGTAGACAGGGGACCTTACATACATCAACATGTATCAATCCCAAGAGTTCACTAACTCTTTCTCTGTTTCCAATAAACAGAGCTGGTGTCATTATATCTTTGTGACATGAATGGCAAGTTTCATAAGATGTAAATTCAAACAGATTTAAATATGCATCTAAATGTAACTTCAACTAGTCAGGTCGCATTGATATGACCTAGTCTACAATACCTCAAGAAGGATTTGTTCATTTCTGAACTCATCCTCCTGTGTGTGTTCTGTATACTAAGAACTGTAGTTTGATTTAGAACATCAATGCTTTTAGATAACGTGCCTGAACCGATCAACTTTTGATATAGGAAATGTTCAAAACATTATCCAACTATACAAAATTTTATCATTTCTTTACAAATAAAGAGATATATATGATTTTGTATATCAGGTTCGATATCTAATAACATTCGTTCAAAATCAATGTATTTGGAATACAGGGTGATAGTGACCAACAGACTTGGCTGCAACACTTGCCCCGTTTTCTGCCTCATGAAACTTATCACCCGTTCTCAGTTCTCTACCTATCTGTAGCCCTATGTAACAGTTTACATATCTGGGATCCTGATCCGGTATCATATACCCAGGATGCGGAGGATACTGAGAAACAGTTCTTTGTAACGAACACACCCGAAGATGATGCATCAGCATGCACTCTCTTCGTTTGGGCGGCACGGGAATTCTGGTAATCCCCAATTTCCTGCTCTGTCTTATAACAATTATAAGTTGGAGCGGGACCAACGTTCCCCGGCTCAGTATAACAAGCGGGTTCGGTCAATAATCCGTATTATTATCTTGATTAAGGCGTGATATGGTCGCTACCTGGAGAGAGAGAGAAGAAAACACTCAGCGTATGCTCTTGCAAGATCAGATTGGTTATTATTTTATCTAATCAGGATGGCTCCCACTGCTTTTTATCAAATCTTCCTTCAAACCCTAAAAGGAAAGACTAGCCGGGATTAATTACACACTACAAGTTCGCCAATCTTTCAGCCAGGCCAGTGTCGGTACTTTGAGGGAGGTCCCCCGTGCTTTCGCACGAACCTAATTAATGTAAACCTCGTTTTCCCAGAGGCGTAACCTCGTTGACACCTTTCTAGACACCTACTTGATCGGCTAATTGTAATGTGTAAAACTCTCCCAGGAGTAACTCTTACTCGCAGCGGGTATCGAGATCCAACTATCTCATAGAAGGTATGCAATCTCATTGCAAATTTCAACACTTGAAATTCCCGATAGTTTTGCCCTTAGCACCCTATGACCTTGACGGAGGTCAACAAACCATAGGCTACTAGTCAAGTTCAACCCGTCATTTCTTGATCGAATTAAACCCATCCGCACGACCCTTGACGGAGGTCAACAAGGCCGCACGACTACCCTAATCCAATCTGCATCATATGCTTAAGCAGATAAATACTAGTAAGCTACCGCACACTACACCTTGACGGAGGTCAACAAACGTAGCACGAATACTAAATAGGACTTATCTGAAATGACGGAGGGCTACGACAGGTTTTTCTGAAAACCTATTGCGTAATGAACTTGATATCGTTGTCGAATCAAATGATTTTAAAATGGAGTGTTTTTGAAGATTTTCTAGTTTTGCTAAAGGAGTCACTCCCGGTGAAGGGATCGACGGTCCTTTCCTCGTCGAATGAGGTGCGGGATATATCACATATATCACGGTGCAAAGCAAAAACTCCTAAAAGCAATCAAAAGACAAACCGAGTGTGTAGCATCTGCCAGTTATTGCTAAAGGAGTCACTCCCGGTGAAGGGATCTCGGTCCTTTCCTCATCGAATAAGGTGCAGGATATATCACATATACCTCTGTGCAAAGCAAGAACTGTAGCTACCTGTTTTATTTTGAAATTCGATTCTACAACATGTTTAGGTTTCTTTTATTTCATTAATCACATTAATGAAGTCCCATCATTTAAATACCTAATCATCACAGATAAATACGACATACACTTATGCCATCCGCATTCGCCTCGATGTCCCCTCGTGCACCGTTAGGTTAGGTAACTAACGGCAGAGCGGGGCAGGGCTAGCGCGGGTATAAAACATAAGTAACGTCTATATAATATATCATATATACTATATACAGTATCCATCACAGAACATATCACATGATCACATCACAGATATCGCAGCAGAAGAAACATATGAAATATTGGATATACTAGGACGTCCGTGTTTTCAATACGAGCCAGTATAAAACACGGATTCCACGGTCGTGATGAATAGCCAAACCCACACCCCTAGAACCTTACGAGAGCGGCAAGCAACCCTACCAATTCTAGAGTTAGGAGACCCGAACTCGACTCCTCGAGTTGGTCTCCCACTGGACCCTAGAACCCGGTTACTTGTGCTCCCCTCCTTGGGTCTATCCTAGTGCAGAAAAGTAAATAATATACAAAGGGTGACATCTTCCGCAACCTGGAAGTGCCCCAATAAAAGAATATTACATACAAGTTTTTACATGAATGAAAATGAAAAACACTCATCTCACATAAAAAAAACCCCGGCTATTCAAACACGACGATCCAATATAACATATCCAGCAACACATAATATCATATGTCATCAACGTAAGTAAACATGCGTATCCCAATTGTCGTTGACATATAGCAACGAAACCGGCGATATCACATATTACACTTACGGTCACAGAAAAGAAAGTGTAAAACTACAACAGTTGGAATCCGCAACATCCTCAGACATCGCATGCCTAATCAAATGAATTCCTTAGACATCGCATGCCTAACAATTATAAACCCCGCATTTTAGTCTCATTATCGAAAACACTTTTCAATATCAAGTCGGGCAATTCAACAAGATTCCCGACATCCTGATCGAATGCTCGTCGCAAACTTTAGTAGGCGGCCGCACCCCCGACGCCGTCGACGAAGTGCACCAAGGCGGAACACCGCTGCCGCGAGCACCCGAACGGATGCTTTCGGCAACGGGGTTCTCCTACAGTCACTTGGTCGGGGCTATGGAGTGAGGCTGTCTATTAAGTTTACCCGGCGAGAATCCGCGTACGCTACGTGATTGCGACGGACTTTTGATCACATCAAAATTCCGTGGCAACCGATCAAGTGAGACTAAACTGCTATGTTTATAACATTCATTCAGTTATCTCATAACTACTTGTGAATTCCAATTGTTGTATCCCATTCCGGATAAATAGAAAATATTAAACTTTCCGATCGAACATTCGAACACCCAAGTTTTCCCGAAACCGTTCAACACATGAAATAGGTTCAAAAACATTCAGTTCGTGCCTCGGTACCAACGGTCCAGCCGTAGAAGGGTCAAGCCAACGCCTCACATGTGGCACGCCGTACTGCCCTAAACCCGAAGGTTCAAAGGGCAGTTCTAGACGGTCACATAATCGAGTTAAGGTTTGTTGTCTTCTAGAGGGACCATCGCGTTACTTGCACTACTCAGAACGTCCTTAAACCACAGAAAAATCCAACACTTGGATATTTTCCGGCAGGGGAAAGATTGGGTATTTACATCCGGTCGAACTTTTTAACATATTCCAAAATATCCGGAAAGCCACATAGACAAAGTCTGATAATCCGATCGAATCTGTGAACTCCCAAAACATCCCAGAAAATTCAACTCTTGAATAAATATTAAAAATTCCCATAAAACTCAGCATTTAAATAAAGAAGTTACTGTGCAAAAATGGTTGACTGAAGAGACTAAATGGGAGCGGAACCGCCGCAATAGGCGGCTAATGCCGCGGATCCGCCGCGCTTTAGACAGATCATTAGGTAATTTTTGCACCGTACTTCTTAGAATTTCCTGCTGAATTTTTTAAGGATTTTTAATTTGGAAAAAACCACTTTTTCAGAAAAAGTCCAGAGAGGGTTAAAAGTTAGGGTTTCGGGGTTCGATCGGGTTTCTAACATCGTCTACGCATCGCCTAAGGCTCTAGCTAGGCTCTGATACCACTGTAGGGTTCCTAGGCACACAAATGAGGTCTCACAAGGCATCAAACATGCCAATTTCAAATTTTACGGGTGCCGAGAAACCCTAATACGGATCGTTGGCTAGATGTTTAGGCGACAAAAGCAACTAGTTTACAACTAAACTATAAGAACGGAAATACAACCTTTGTAGATCCATTTCTCCACCTCCATAGCTCCATGATGAAGTCCTCTCCACTGTCCAAATCGAACCATGACTCTGGCATCGGCTTCATCGGAGAAAAAATGGGCTAGGTCATCGACGACGATGCCGAAGATGATCTACGTCGAGGCATCACTAGATCAAGCTCCACCTTCACCAAGCCATAAAAACTTGTGAAGGAAACACCATATACTACTTGGCAAGAGGTAGAGGATGAAGAAATAGGAAGTGGGTAGACTTTAGAATTGGATTTCTCACTCATTTCATCAATCCACCATTGATGAAGTCAAGCTTCTTCATCTTGAAGAAGAAGAAGAAGAAGAAGATAATGTTATGATAAGTATTTTGAAAAGAATAATAAAATCATTCTTATCATAAAATTAACCATGGTAATGTGTAGAGAAATAACTAAGGTTAAATGAATGGTTAGGGTTTTGGAGATGAAGACAAAAGAGTCACTTTGGTCAAAGCTTCATGAAGCTTCAACAAGCTTCATGTTGAAAGCAACCCTTTTGTTTTTCTTTTCTCATTTCTTCAATCCAAATTAAAAGATAAATGAATGAATAAATATATAAAAACCCTAACCATTTACTTAACTAAGGTTTAACTCTTTACACAAACCCTAGCTATCATGTATCATCAAACATGATACAATCAAGTGCACAAAAATATATCACATATACAATGTGCATATGCGAGTGAGAAAATCCATTTAAAGTGAACCAATACTAGTTAATGCAAAGCAATATATCAAATATATAATTATGCATTAGATCCTTAAATCAACACTTGATTCAATGATCCGGTCATATCGCATATAACCGACCAGTATCTGATGTATCGGCTTATCGAATCAATCCTCGATTCGATAACTAGATTATATCGTATACAACCATTCGACACATTCATCGCGAGAATGAAATACGGTATCACATACACGCATTATTCTCGGTCCCGCACATATCTCATATGCGCTCCTATTTCATTTCGCTTGAGCCAGGAAACCTCTGTGTAGGACTCTAAAGACTCGTCAATACGCCGGCAGCAGGTAATGATCATATCAAACACCCACAAGCCGCAAGCGGTCTGCTAAACGTAACGGCCACCCGGGTATTGAGCGATCAGAAGATCGACGAGCAAGCCCGCTCATACTCCTGTGAATCCAACCAGTAACACTTACCGTACAGTCCGGTCTCGTCGTCTGATATGTCGCATATCTTGCCTAGGGGTGGTAAACGTCAGACCCCAGTAGCTCGATAAGTCGTATCGATATGAGGTCTATAACAATTCGAGAAACTACTGGTAACACTTACCAGTAAATCTCAGCAACCCTGGCCAGGGATTTCCGGTTATAGCCAATCGAACACAGCGCAACATCAACTCCCTATACCGGGAGAGAAGAATCCCCTCCTATCGCTCATTGCCTCCATGTGATTCGGGACTGTACCCAAAAACCACCGTTTTGCACGCCCTCTTGGACGTGGTAAGGTGGAAATCAAAGCACAGTGGGAACCACACAAGACTCTATGACGATCTCGGGTCAACAGACTACTCTGTACCAGTGTCACCAGAGAACTGCCATCTGACGTGAGGTATAATACCATCTGGGAGTTCTCGGCGAGTCCGTCCAGTGTACCCAGTCTCCACTGAGCACCCGTATATCATCTCTGATGTCAAACACCAATGGATATGGGATCATCCATCGCCTATCTGTATGGGTCGAGAAGGTATACGCTAGTCTACTCTGGTATATCGATGCCCTGTCTCGATATACCCACGACTAGGGACCTTGAAGGATGTACTTATAGACTACCATGTCCCCACTAGTATGATCCGCATCATAGTCCAAGTAGTCAAGTACACATCCTAAGGGCTTTACCAACATGTAACAGAGAGACAATCAGTGTACACGTTAAGGTAAAGAGCAACCAGATAGCATACTATCATGTCGAGCAAGAAAGTCCTCCCTATATATGTCCAAGCATCCACTACAATATACATCCTATGTATAGTAATGGCCTCTAGGGCATACATATAACTAACAATAATGTGGGTAAAGCCCAGTTTAACTAATAATTTTATTTGTCGTTCTCAAATTTTCTTGGAAACGGAGACTGTTTTGTGGAACTTTTAGCCGTTGGGCATGTTGGGTTGAATATGTTTGCTAATTGCATAAGATGCTCATAAGATTCTGGATTTTAAGGAAGGGCAAGATAGGGATTTAGTTATGGATTTTACTTGGGCGTCTTCTCTTTTAATACATGTCTATCTTTACAAGAATATCGTGTCATATATTCGGTTTTAGCATCTGTACGCAACTGCTTTGATTATCATCATGTTATTAACATCTTTAACTTCTATCCTTTTTCTAATATGTTTCATAGTTAATATAATAATCATTTGTCTATATTTGTTGACAGTGACCTTTCTTTTGGATGAACATGTTTTATGATGCATGTTTCAGTCATGTGAATTCATATGTTGCGTATAACACTTTATGATATCAGTATCCTACATTTGTAGTTTTAATTGTTGATTGTTATAGATGAATGCCATTGCAATAATAGTTTTTGGTAGATGAATGTCATTGCAATGTAGGATGATCAGTTCTATCAATCTTGATCTCAATAGTTTAAAATCATGTTACACATACAACACGAATGCACAACAAACGCATCATTAGAGAGTGGTTCGAGATGTTCAAGTTAAAACCAATATATGTACTCGATGATAATATGAAACCTTCATATTCTCATCGATACTCATATATGAAACTAAAAGCGCCACTTAGCCCCCGTCTATCGGTTAACATACGTGCGATGTTCGTTGTGACATAGAACTATACAAAGGTTGTTAAATATCGGACGATATAGCTCGATACTAACAACCGTCGTATAGTCTATGCGACGAGAAAATTCAATCGTATGGTAACCGATAGATTTGTCCCGTGTGGACAAGTTAAGAATGTATAAAGCAAATACCTTCATTCACTTGTGTTTTCATCCGTTTCGAGATATTTCGCCGGTACCTTTCCGCTGGTTCTCCGTGTACAAAGATAGATTAGATGTTCATTTCAACGTTGTTTCACAGCTTTGAAATGATTATCTATTCTATTACAGTGTACTCCGAGAACAGCGGGGAGTTGCTGCCGAAATTTACTCGAAACGGTTTAAAGCACAAGTGGTGGGTGTTCGCTCTATACATTCTTAATAGGATAGAAGCCTTACCCCCAACAGCCGGAACACACATACAACAAGAATACACAACAAACGCATCATTAGAAAGTGATTCGAGATGTTCAAGTTAAAACCAATATATGATACTCGATAATAATATGAAACCTTCATATTCTCATCGATACTCATATATGAAACTAAAAGCGCCACTTAGTCCCTGTCTATCGGTTAACATGCGTGCGATGTTCGTCGTGACATAGAACTATACGAATGTTGTTAAATATCGGACGATATAGCTCGATACTAACAACCGTCGTATAGTCTATGTGACGAGAAAATTCAATCGTATGGTAACCGATAGATTTGTCCCGTGTGGACAAGTTAAGAATGTACAAAGCAAACACCTTCATTCACTTGTGTTTTCATCCATTTCGAGATATTTCGTCGGTACCTTTCTGTTGGTTCTCCGTGTACCAAGATAGATTAGATGTTCATTTCAACGTTGTTTCACAGCGTTGAAATGATTATCTATTCTATTACAGTGTACTCGGAGAACGGCGGGGAGGTGCTGCCGAAATTTACTCGAAACGGTTGAAAGCACAAGTGATGGGTGTTCGCTCTATACATTCTTAATGGGATAGAAGCTTTACCCCCGACAGCCGGAACACACACATACAACAAGAATACACAACAAACGTATAATTAGATAGTGATTCGAGATGTTCAAGTTAAAACCAATATATGATACTCGATGATAATATGAAACCTTCATATTCTCATCGATACTCATATATGAAACTAAAAGCACCACTTAGTCCCCGTCTATCGGTTAACATACGTGCGATGTTCGTCGTGACATAGAACTATACAAAAGTTGTTAAATATCGGACGATATAGCTCGATACTAACAACAGTCGTATAGTCTATGCGACGAGAAAATTCAATCGTATGGAACCGATAGATTTGTCCCGTGTGGACAAGTTAAGAATGTATAAAGCAAACACCTTCATTCACTTGTGTTTTTATCTGTTTCGAGATATTTCGTCGGTACCTTTCTGCTGGTTTTCCATGTACAAAGATAGATTAGATGTTCATTTCAACGTTGTTTCACAGCGTTGAAATGATTATCTATTCTTTTACAGTGTAATCGGAGAACAGCGGGGAGGTGCTGCCGAAATTTACTCGAAACGGTTGAAAGCACAAGTGATGGGTGTTTGCTTTATACATTCTTAATAGGATAGAAGCCTTACCCCCGACAGCCGGAACACACACATACAACAAGAATATACAACAAACGCATAATTAGAGAGTGATTCGAGATATTCAAGTTAAAACCAATATATGATACTCGATGATAATATGAAACCTGCATATTCTCATCGATACTCATATATGAAACAAAAAGCGCCACTTAGTCCCTGTCTATCGGTTAACATACGTGCGATAATTTATTCTTTTCAACGACAAACGCACACACAAAGCATATACACGGATTTTCTCCTTTGTCAGTAACTATCCCGTTCTTATATTTCTCAATATAGTCACCATAACCTACAATTTATATATTATACAGTCTAACATGGCACATGAGTACGTCAGAGTTAAGGACTGGTTGTATGTGGATTGGCAACAACGTATGCAACCTAAGTTTGTCGCAGGAGTTGCTGCTTTCATTGAATTTGCATGCGCACATAATAAGATCATAATAGAGAAGATTCTCCGTCCGTGCGATAGATTTGGCAATAAGTACTGACAGAAGGTAGAATTGGCAGAGCTTCATATTGTAAAATGGGGGACGAGAGCCGGCTCGTAAAGAACTATCCACTTCACGTTGAGTGGGGCGAACAGCACCGGCGCTCATTCGCCCTCTTCTTTGATCAGGTTCGGGTACGTATTAATATATATTTTCATTTGATTTATCCAATATATTTATTATTAACACTTGCAATCTAATAACAATGTTTTTTTTGGTATTTTCAGTCGGATTACGATTTTCAGCCTGTACCCGACCCTGATCACCGTAGGAGGGTGCTCGACCTTCATGCTCTGTACAATGGCCTGATGAAGAACATGCAGACCAAGGTCCGATACAACAGGAATGAGCTGAAGGCCGACTGCTACTCCCTGTGCATGGCGACTCCCGAGGCAGAGAGAGCACCCTCCTATCTACTCTGGCGTTTGCGAGAGTCGGCGTAGAGACATGGCCTCTAGTGTGCGAATATTTCGACTCCCAACGCAAACAGGTATGTATTTTAAATGTAATTCATTGTTTAGGATATAATTTATTTTTTTGTGTTCCTTAATTAGAAAACTAAATGTTAATGCGTTGTGCAGAAACAGGCCGCTCAGAATACAGAGAACAGGAAGTCAGCAAAGAGGGGTCGCCCCACTTACACAGGTGGCTCGAGGAATATTACTCGAGCCATGGAGTTATCGGTAAATTACAATAGACCGACCTTTGTGATATTCTGCAATATTAAGAGTTATTTTCTAATATTTCTAATATTAAGAGTTATTTTCTAATATTGCAGACAGCTCAGACCGTGGCGCAAGGTGGTACACCGAGCGTGCTGTCCGCATATCTTGCCGTCTACGGCACCTCGACAGATCCCGCCACGGACGAGCTTCGATGTCCCGACGTCCCTACCTAGGAGTATTGCGTAAGTATTAATATTTATTCTAACCATATTTGAAATTTTAGTTTTGGAAGGTTCAAATTTAAATTTTATACTTATACTTTACTGCTTAATGTGGGTGTAGGAGCGGGTGGTTGAGCAGGCCGAGGCCTCGGGGATCGATTTTACCGGACAGAGCGATCCGAGGCTGCGGACCCCAGTCCTGGATGCCGCACACGGAGGGCACCACGGAGGTTGGGAGAAAGGCCGGGGACTGGGCCGTAGCAGGGCCCATATGAGGTTGGACTCCACCCCGGCGGTTACTTCCGCTGTCTCCAGTGAGCGACGTGTCCAGCAGGAACTGGAGAGCTTGAGGGTCACCGTTCAGGAGTTGAAGGAGATGCTGGTATGTATACTACTTTATAGTAAAATATCATGTCATATTATAGATATCAACATATCCATAATTAGTACGTAGCCTGAGCTTATTTGGTTGTAGACTTAGGTTTGATTAATCATACATACATATTTAATTAAAATAAACAACGGTTTTCCAAACTAGATATCCAAATGGGGTTTCGAAATAACTTGATAATGATATGGATTCGAATAATACACAGTTCTTACACGCTTATTACACAGGTTAGGTCCAGACGCGACAGGGTATATCGGCCGAGCCTCCACATGCATCTCCTTCGGCTGTGGATCCGCAAGCCACTATATCGGCTGCGGTTCCTTAGACAGCTCCTATAGCTCCACCGCCCGCTCAGATCCCGCAGCCGCGGTTCTGCAAGCTACTATCTCGACGGCGGCTGCGCAGACCACATCGCCAGCTCCACAGGCCGCTCAGACTTCCGCATGCGCCGAATTGCATGGTTTATTGACCGAGGAGCAGGTGCGCCAGATTCTAGCGTTTATCAGAGGTGGAGGTGGACCGAGCTAGGGTAGCTTTTTTATTCTTATTTTTTGAAACATGTATTTATTTATATAATACATATTGTACTACATTTTGAAACGATATTGATATTGATATTGATTTATATGTATATCATATTCAGTTTTTTGGTTTCTTTTGTATATTATATGCGTGAGATGTGATTATGAATACTGTGATATATGTTGTGTGATGATTAATTTTATATTTGATTGATGTATATATTATTGTGCACAGGGCGAGAAAAAATCAGGCATCCTTTTTTTATAAAAAAAAGATAATATGTACCTACGGATTAATCCGTAGGTACCCATGTTGCCCCTACGGCTTAAACCGTAGGGGCAAAATATCAGCATTAACTGATATTTTCCCTCTGATCTCAGTATCACGGGGTTGGGAGTGCGCCTACGGATATATCCGTAGGGGCAAACCAAAGCCCCTACGGATAGTACCTACGCATGTATCCTTAGGGGCTATGACTTAGACCTACGGATTCATCTGTAAGTAAAAGTAATATATTTAAAAAAACTGTAAATAAAATAATTTTTTTGCCCCTACGGTCTACTCCGTAGGGGATAAAGGACCAACAGTGAAATCCGTAGGGGCAAGTTTTTGTCCGTAGGGGCAAGTTCAGGGCTTCAACTTGCACTTACGGCGTTTGCACCTACAGGTTGTTTTCTTGTCCCTACGGTTATGTCCGTAGGGGCAGTGGTTTGCCTCTACGGGTTAATCCGTAGGGGCAACCCCTATTTGTAGTAGTGTCAGTATCGTTGGTTATTTAACTATTTTGTTTAAGGTTTTGGAATTTTCAGTTTGAATGGTAAGTTTTCAAACAATTGATATTATTAACGAAATATCACATTCATTAAAATAAACTTGTATCCATACAACGAAAATTATATAAAGGTAAGTCTCACACACACTCTTTCACACAACTACATTTCCATAAAAAAAAATATATTACACACACGGTACACACATACCCACGTTAGATCCTGACATTGATTATTTGTTTAAGGAATGATGATTAATTGATTTTAAACTCGTGAAAAAAAACATGTATACAACTAATTGGTTTATGGCATGTCAAGTATCTATTTTTTCGGTTTAATTAATATTTAATTGGTGACTTAATCTAGGTATGATGATTTAGGCTAATTTTAGTACTTAGAAATTAAAAGTGATAAAATTGTGTACCGAAAACTGACGTATATAGAAAGTGAAGAAACATGAGCAATCATGCCCACGTCAACCCTACAATCACACAAATTTTTAGTTATATATGTTTCTATTCTCTATCAATAACAACAACAATACACACACACACCCCTAACTATAATTAACTAAAATTAACAACCTAATTCAAGCCCTAAACCTAAAATTTTCAACAAATAAACTAATTTCACCCTAACCCCAAAATTAACCCTTAATCCTAACCCCAAAATTACCTAACCCTAACCCCAAAATTATTAATGTAGCGTCTTGAAAAGTCGTTTTGGTGTTTTCCTGAAATTCGGTGAAAATTCGGTATTTTTCCGAAAACCGTCTTTCTCGATATTTTGCAGTTTAGGGCTAATTATACCTTAAATGGATAGGTAATTACTTGTTTTTAGTGACTAATGAGTTAATTATGAAATTTTGGTCATTTAAAAAATTTTCCCTATTTTTCATTTTTTTAATATTATTTTAAGCCGGTAAGAAAATACATTAAATAAGCGATAAATACAAATTTTTCCGGGCTAATTTTAATCTCTAAAATTATGATAATTATAATCTAGTGATAACATGAATTTTTAGTAATTTATTTTGATTTTTAACAAATTTTTATGAATTGAAACGAATTTATTGAATTTTGGGCTAAAACTTGCAATTTTTGAGTTGTAGGGGGCCTTTTTGCATAAAATTTCTTTTGTAAAACCCCTCTATCTTTTTCCTCAGCCCTAGGACAGCCCCACCTTGTGTGAGACCAGAAATTTCTGGCCTCTCTCTTCTTGGTTTCTTTCTTGAGTTAATTTGATAGTTTATGGTATTATTTTAATTAAAATGGATAATGTATGATACATTGACTTTTGTGGACTTGACCATGACTTTCCCCACTTGCCCACACCCTCCCCCATACCTCATTCTGGCCGAAATTCCTGCACACCCTCTTCTTCCTCTCTTTTCTTTTCATTTTTCTTCAATTTCTTCAAGAAATACATCAAAATCCATGATTTAATTCAAAAATCCAAACAAAAATCCTTATGCTATCATTATCCTTAGCCATTCTTGCTTGGACCTTGGTGTTGAGGCCATCAATTGGAGCAAATTTTCTTGCTCGATCCATAGATCAAGAGGTATAATTCTCATCAAGTTGCTTTCTTTTGCTAAAAATGCCTTTAATTGTATGGTTAGTGTTAAAAGTTAGCTTATTTCTAATCTAGTTTAAAAAGAGTAGTTTGTTTAAATTAGGGTTTTGAAGCCATGATAATTAATTAAGTTGTTTTGTAGTTAATCTAGTTGTTAATTAACTAATTTATATGGTTAACTTGTTTATGTAGTCTTCAATTTTGCTAATTTGGTTAAATTTAGAAGTGTGAAATTGCTTTTTTAGGATTTTCAAGAAAAGGTTTTTGTATGGAAATGGTATTTGAAACATGATTAGTGAGTTGATTAAGTTTTAGAAACCATTATTTAGTTGATTAAACCTAATTTGTTATCTAGTATTTTGCTAACCTAAATCTAAGAGGTGAACTTGCTAATTGGGGTTGAAATTAGTGTTAATTAAGTTTTTCAAGTATGGATTTTGATTTGCAATTGCTATTTATAAAAATCAAGAAAGGGTTTGGTTGTGGAATATAGGTTTTGGAGCATGGTTAATGTGTTGTAATTAGTGTGTGTGGATTGCTTGTAGTGTGCTTGGGTGAGTATGCTAGATTGTAGTCGTTTTGTCGCAAATCGGCGACGTTGCACCGATTTTTTGGTATGTATATGCTTACTAGATTTTTATATAAATTATGTGATGGACTATTTTTGATATCTTGATGATTGTAATGGCTTGTCCTACGACTTTTAGGATGCGTGAGTGCGGTTCTTTGGGTAGTCGGGTTTTAGTTTTGCCGGGCGACCCAAATCGGCGTTTTTCGGCAGTTTTTGCGATTTTCGCGTGTGTCCGCGCACTTTGTGCACGTTGTACATAGCTAGCGAACCTTAGTAGTTTCGTTGGGGTTTTGCGTCGTTCTTGATATGTAACCTTATAATTGGTAATGATGTAAATTCCAGGTTCGGTCGCGGAAACGTCAGACGCGGCGCGAAAGGGAAAGGCGGTTATTGGACACAGCTAGCCAGGGATCCCGGTGAGTAGATTTAACATCTACGGGGGACAATCGTTTGGATGGCGCAAGTCGCCCGATAGATTTAGTAAACTGAAAATAAAATAGTAAACTGGATAACCACTTGTGACATTAGAATAATAATACTGGCATGATAATTGCTGCAATTAGATCAATATGTTATACCCATATACGCAAACTCAATTGTAGGACACATGCACCATTACCAGGTTTTTATATGCAGCACGAGCACTATTCATGTTTACACACACACCCTGGTAATTGCCATGCCACCACACTAGATAACATTTAAATTTAAACCTTTTACTAATTGATACTTAAACTGGTGCTATTGCCTTTAATTCCTTAAAATGAAACCGTAGAATTGCTATTCATGTGCATGTACTTCATCATATTAATTGTTCATGCTTAATCCATTAATCACACATCGCAACTTGATTATTGATATCATATGCATTCATTATCACTGATATATGCACTTATGAGGATTTCTTGAGATTTTATGATATTGCTGGATTTCGGGGGAAAGCCGCAAATTTCCAAACTTATGATATTTTTAAAACATGTAAATTGCGGTTTTCTAGTGATGTAAGTGTCGTCCACCATGAGTTTGCTGTGGCTTTGGAAATCCGTGTCGAGGAGTGGAGGAACCGGCACGGGTACATGGTGGGCCCGGTAAGGTACCCCGGGGCAAGAGGAATGTGGTGATGACGTTGAGCCTGGCAGGGGACGGATTACCTACCGGTGACTGTTTGGGACGGCGGATATCCAGAGGATACCGACCGTGGCCGCTAGATGATGAGATATTGATATTTGAGATGGGTCAGCCGGACGGCTGAGGCCAGCGATACATTTATGAGATTTGAGACAGCTTTTGGGGTGTCGTTGCTGGACACCGGTTTTCGTCGATTCATTGACATTTGCTGGCATTCTAAAAGAGTTTCAAAAACAACATCTGATAAAATATTTTTATATATAAACCTATTGAGACCTCAGATATTCATGTTGCATACATATTCGTACACTGATGTTGTATACACACCTGCTAGTATATCCATATTGCATACATACTCGCCATTATGTCCTGCCTTACCTGTATATAGATGCTAGGATGCTTGTGTGCATGCATTCGATAGCCTGTGTAAATGTTATTTATTACTCACGAGTTGGCAACTCACCCCCGTTGTGCCATAGCCTGTTGCAGGTCCGCTCCGTCAGTTCAGTAGCGGCGGGTGCGCTTGCTTCTTTTGCCTCTTTTGCCTGGACTCGAGATTTGCTCATAGGTGGGTTATGTTAATATTTTTGTACCACCTTGTATATTCTTTGCATCTAGTGTACTCCATCTACTGTTTCTACCAGATTATTGTATATTGACCTAGAGATGAGACTGTGAGGTTTGTGGATTTTATGCTGTATTTTGGGGGTCGAGCTCACTTGAGCCGACATGCTACTTTTTCATGCTTCCTTATGCTTTATTATGATTATTATGCTTGCTGTCATTTACATTGCGAGGGATTTGTGACCGCCTTGTGGCGAAGAGCTAGCTCCCGCTTGGGGATGCCCTATTGTATTGGATTCATGCATATTTTTGTTGTACCCATTTTGGGGGCCAGTATTTACAAAGGAGACTCTACCGAAATTTTCGGAAAAATTAGTATTGTTTTTAAAAAGGGTTTTACATGACTTATTTGATAAACTTGCTTTCAAATGTTTGGGTTTTCTTCACTCTTTTGCTTAATTGGTTTTGTTTTCTGGGCTTTGGCTTACTTATTTTACGGACGCCTTTAGACGTTTCGTAAACTTAAGTGCCAGTCACGTTCCGTACCCTGCGGGTCGTGACAAAGTTGGTATCAGAGCGATAGGTTTTACCTTTGTGAGTGTAGGATGACCCTTGGTAGATGGAGTAAGTGACTTAAGCAGCGTAACGTAGCGTGCGTATGTCCGCGGCATACTTACGATACGGTACTCCGCCTAAGTGACTTTAGGATATACTTGCTTGAAAAATTCCTTCTTCAACTCCGTGTATCCTATGATCCTATTGCACTGTCCTTATTATCCTTTTCCTGTACCAGCCACTATGCCGCCGAAGGCTACGAGGGCACAGAGGGCTGCCGTCAGAGACGAGATTCGAGCTGGCTCGTCTGAGACTAGGACTGAGCAGGGTGGTATGCCTACGCCGCAGGGACAGACTGATCCGCATTCCCGAGGTCGCATGGATAGGCTTGAGTCCGGTATGGAGGAGCTGCGACAGATGATGGGAGGCATGCAGGAGTTACGACAGATGGTGGAATCGTTAGTAGAGGTCAATCGAGCACAGAGATCGGATATTACTCCCCCTGCAGTCGTTTCGAGACCGAGTCGGATTCGCACTGATATGTTAGCACCTAGGAGGGTTCGCAGAGGCTGTGGTGGATTCTTTAGGGGCCAGTTATATCGCCTTCACCCATATGGTCAGCAGCCATGGTTAGGATGTTTTTGGTGTGGTAGCCTGCATCATCATATCAGAGACTGTCCGGTGAGACGACAGGGAGCAGCGACAGTTCCGCATGTGACCCTACCACCATCACCACCCCCTCCTCAGAGAGCCCTACTTTCTACCCCAGGCGATGCTCCACGCCAGTTAGGTGCACCGAGAGGCCGAGGACGTGGCGGTCCTGTTCAGAGAGGACGAGGAGGCAGAGGCCGAGGTCGAGGTCAGCCCGCTATCGGTGGAGGACAGGCCCGAGTATTTGCTTTGACACCGCAGGATGCGCAGGCATCCAATGCCGTTGTGACAGGTACTTTGCCAGTTTGTTCTTTCGACGCGCGGGTATTATTCGACCCAGGTTCCACACATTCGTACGTCTCTACACACTTTGCACCGATGTTGGGCCGTGAGTCGTCGTCGTTGGATCAGCCGCTTGTTGTTGTTACTCCGGTAGGCGAGTCGTTTGTCGCTCGGTTTGTATTTCGTTTGTGTTCCGTTCGTATCGGGGAGAGGGATTCATCAGTTGATTTGATACTCCTCGATATGTTGGACTTTGATGTGCTTCTGGGCATGGATTGGCTAGCCACTTGTTATGCTTCGGTGGACTGCCGTGAGAAGGCGGTCAGATTTAGCTTTCCGGGAGAGCCAGTCCTTGTTATTCAGGGAGACCGCAGTGTCGCCCTTCCCAGCTTAATTTCTTCTCTTCGTGCTGGTCAGCTCTTGCGGAAGGGATGTCAGGGATTCTTAGCGTTTGTTTGTGTTACTCGAGCTGCAGAGGTTCCGTTGGACCGGGTCCCGGTAGTTGTGAGTTCCCTGATGTTTTCCCTGATGAGCTACCTGGGCTACCGCCTGAGCGCGATGTGGAGTTCTGCATTGATTTGATTCCCGGTTCGGGGCCTATTTCTATACCGCCTTATCGGATGGCCCCGGCAGAGCTTCGAGAGCTGAAGGATCAGTTGCAGGATTTGTTGGACAAGGGGCTTATTCGACCGAGTGTTTCTCCGTGGGGTGCTCCGGTCCTGTTTGTCAAGAAGAAGGATGGAAGTTTGCGCTTATGTATCGACTACCGCCAGCTGAACAAAGTTACCGTTCGGAACAGATATCCGTTGCCGCGCATTGATGATTTGTTCGACCAGCTTCAGGGTGCGGGGTATTTTTTTTCGTGGATCGACTTGCGATCAGGATACCATCAGCTGCGAGTTCGACAGGAGGATATACCGAGGACAGCTTTCCGCACGCGCTACGGCCACTACGAGTTTTTGGTGATGTCGTTCGGACTCACCAACGCCCCAGCAGCATTCATGGATTTGATGAACCGTACATTCAGGCCGTATCTTGACTTGTTCATCATCGTGTTTATCGACGATATCTTGGTGTACTCCCGGAGCAGAGAGGAGCACGAGCAGCACTTGCGGATTACGTTACAGACTCTGAGGGAGCACCGGCTGTTCGCGAAGTTCTCCAAGTGTGCATTCTGGCTGGACAGCGTCGGATTCTTGGGTCACGTGGTTACGAGAGACGGCATTTGTGTGGACCCGAAGAAGATTGAGGCTGTTCAGCAGTGGCCCCGACCTACATCGGTTACTGAGATCCGTAGTTTTCTAGGCTTGGCGGGCTACTACAGGCGTTTTGTTCAGGACTTCTCCCGTATAGCTGCACCGTTGACCAGTTTGACCCGGAAGGGAGTTCCTTTCGTTTGGACAGAGGAGTGCGAGCGCAGTTTTCAGCAGCTGCGGACATGTTTGACTACGGCGCCGGTATTATCTTTACCTTCGGGATCAGGCGGATTTGTTGTCTACTGTGATGCTTCGCGAGTGGGATTAGGATGCGTATTGATGCAGCATGGCCGGGTGATCGCTTATGCTTCTCGGCAGTTGAAGAAGCATGAACAGAACTACTCCACTCATGATTTGGAGATGGCTGCAGTGGTCTTTGCACTGAAGATTTAGCGACATTACCTATACGGCGAGTCGCGTCAGATATTCACCGATCACCAGAGCTTAAAGTACATATTTCAGCAGCGAGACCTGAACCTCAGACAGCGTCGTTGGATGGAGTTGGTGAAAGACTACGACTGCGAGATCTTATATCACCCCGGCAAGGCAAATGTGGTGGCAGATGCGTTGAGTAGGAGGCCCGGGGGTAGTCTATCCTTTTTGCGCGCAGTTCAGAGGCAGTCGTCAGCAGATTGGCAGATGTTATGCGACAGCCGAGTTGAGTTCGAGTTCACTCAGACAGGGGGACAGCTCGCGCATGTTCGTGCACGCCCACAGTTGCTTGACCGTATATATGAGGCACAGCGCAGTGACGACCGTTGCTCAGAGATCATGGCACAGATGGGACAGGGCAGATTTTCCGAGTTCGTGGTTGACGATCAGGGGATTTTACGATATGGATCTAGACTGTGCGTACCAGATGCTGATGGATTGCGGCGCGACATTCTTGAGGAGGCACACCGATCAGTGTATAGTGTCCACCCCGGTTCCACCAAGATGTATCATGATATGAGAGAGACCTACTGGTGGGACGGGATGAAGAGGGACATTGCGGAGCTCGTTTCGAGATGCCTGACTTGTCAGCAAGTCAAGGCCGAGCACCAGAGGCCCGCAGGAGAGCTACAGCCGTTACCCATTCCAGAGTGGAAATGGAAACAGATTTCGATGGATTTCGTTGTGGGTCTACCCAGGACCAGTCGAGGGTACGACTCCATCTGGGTGATCGTGGATAGATTGACGAAAGCGGCTCACTTCCTTGCAGTGAAGACGACTTTCAGCTTCGCTCAGTATGCTCAGCTCTATATTGACGAGATCGTGCGACTACACGGCATACCGACTTGTATCGTGTCAGATCGAGGCACTCAGTTCACCAGCCGACTTTGGCAGAGACTCCAGGAGGCTTTGGGCACTCGTTTGAGCTTCAGCACAGCGTTTCATCCGCAGACCGACGGACAGTCAGAGCGGACCATTCAGACTCTCGAGGACATGCTCAGAGCGTGCGTTTTAGACTTTGGTGGTAGCTGGGATCGTCATTTACCTCTAGTGGAGTTCTCCTATAACAACAGCTTCCAGGATACGATTCAGATGGCACCTTTCGAGGCATTGTATGGGAGGAGATGCAGATCGCCCGTTTGTTGGACAGAGCTCAGCGGGAGCAGCATTTTGGGGCCGCAGCTTGTTGAGGAGACGACAGCGAAGATACAGTTGATCCGAGACCGGATGAGAGCGGCTCAGAGCAGGCAGAAATCGTATGCTGACAGGCGCCGTCGCAGATTAGAGTTCGCAGTTGGCGACCATGTTTTTCTGAGGGTCTCTCCGATGAAGGGCGTGATGCGTTTTGGGCGAAAGGGGAAGCTTAGCCCTAGATTCGTAGGTCCCTTCGAGATCCTCGAGCGGGTTGGCGCTGTTGCATATCGTTTGGCTCTTCCTCCCAGCTTTCCCGATGTTCACCCCGTCTTCCATGTTTCGATGCTCCGCAAGTACCTTCACGACCCTTCGCATGCGATTCAGCACCCGACAGTCCAGCTAGAGCGCGACCTTTCCTTTGCAGAGCAGCCGGTGGCCATCCTGGATCGGCAGGTGAAGAAGTTGAGGTCGAAGGTTATACCAACCGTCAAGGTCCTTTGGCGTAGCCCAAGCAGCGAGGAGGTTACCTGGGAGACCGAGGGCGAGATGAGGAAGAAATATCCCCATCTCTTTGAAGGTACGCGTAGTTATATTTTTTTTTAAAATTCGGGGACCGAATTTCTTTTAGGGGGGAAGATTGTAGCGTCTTGAAAAGTCGTTTTGGTGTTTTCCTGAAATTCGGTGAAAATTCGGTATTTTTCCGAAAACCGTCTTTCTCGATATTTTGCAGTTTAGGGCTAATTATACCTTAAATGGATAGGTAATTACTTGTTTTTAGTGACTAATGAGTTAATTATGAAATTTTGGTCATTTAAAATTTTTTCCCTATTTTTCATTTTTTTAATATTATTTTAAGCCGGTAAGAAAATACATTAAATAAGCGATAAATACAAATTTTTCCGGGCTAATTTTAATCTCTAAAATTATGATAATTATAATCTAGTGATAACATGAATTTTTAGTAATTTATTTTGATTTTTAACAAATTTTTATGAATTGAAACGAATTTATTGAATTTTGGGTTAAAACTTGCAATTTTTGAGTTGTAGGGGGCCTTTTTGCATAAAATTTCTTTTGTAAAACCCCTCTATCTTTTTTCTCAGCCCTAGGACAGCCCCACCTTGTGTGAGACCAGAAATTTCTGGCCTCTCTCTTCTTGGTTTCTTTCTTGAGTTAATTTGATAGTTTATGGTATTATTTTAATTAAAATGGATAATGTATGATACATTGACTTTTGTGGACTTGACCATGACTTTCCCCACTTGCCCACACCCTCCCCCATACCTCATTCTGGCCGAAATTCCTGCACACCCTCTTCTTCCTCTCTTTTCTTTTCATTTTTCTTCAATTTCTTCAAGAAATACATCAAAATCCATGATTTAATTCAAAAATCCAAACAAAAATCCTTATGCTATCATTATCCTTAGCCATTCTTGCTTGGACCTTGGTGTTGAGGCCATCAATTGGAGCAAATTTTCTTGCTTGATCCATAGATCAAGAGGTATAATTCTCATCAAGTTGCTTTCTTTTGCTAAAAATGCCTTTAATTGTATGGTTAGTGTTAAAAGTTAGCTTATTTCTAATCTAGTTTAAAAAGAGTAGTTTGTTTAAATTAGGGTTTTGAAGCCATGATAATTAATTAAGTTGTTTTGTAGTTAATCTAGTAGTTAATTAACTAATTTATATGGTTAACTTGTTTATGTAGTCTTCAATTTTGCTAATTTGGTTAAATTTAGAAGTGTGAAATTGCTTTTTTAGGATTTTCAAGAAAAGGTTTTTGTATGGAAATGGTATTTGAAACATGATTAGTGAGTTGATTAAGTTTTAGAAACCATTATTTAGTTGATTAAACCTAATTTGTTATCTAGTATTTTGCTAACCTAAATCTAAGAGGTGAACTTGCTAATTGGGGTTGAAATTAGTGTTAATTAAGTTTTTCAAGTATGGATTTTGATTTGCAATTGCTATTTATAAAAATCAAGAAAGGGTTTGGTTGTGGAATATAGGTTTTGGAGCATGGTTAATGTGTTGTAATTAGTGTGTGTGGATTGCTTGTAGTGTGCTTGGGTGAGTATGCTAGATTGTAATCGTTTTGTCGCAAATCGGCGACGTTGCACCGATTTTTTGGTATGTATATGCTTACTAGATTTTTATATAAATTATGTGATGGACTATTTTTGATATCTTGATGATTGTAATGGCTTGTCCTACGACTTTTAGGATGCGTGAGTGCGGTTCTTTGGGTAGTCGGGTTTTAGTTTTGCCGGGCGACCCAAATCGGCGTTTTTCGGCAGTTTTTGCGATTTTCGCGTGTGTCCGCGCACTTTGTGCACGTTGTACCTAGCTAGCGAACCTTAGTAGTTTCGTTGGGGTTTTGCGTCGTTCTTGATATGTAACCTTATAATTGGTAATGATGTAAATTCCAGGTTCGGTCGCGGAAACGTCAGACGCGGCGCGAAAGGGAAAGGCGGTGATTGGACACAGCTAGCCAGGGATCCCGGTGAGTAGATTTAACATCTACGGGGGACGATCGTTTGGATGGCGCAAGTCGCCCGATAGATTTAGTAAACTGAAAATAAAATAGTAAACTGGATAACCACTTGTGACATTAGAATAATAATACTGGCATGATAATTGCTGCAATTAGATCAATATGTTATACCCATATACGCAAACTCAATTGTAGGACACATGCACCATTACCAGGTTTTTATATGCAGCACGAGCACTATTCATGTTTACACACACACCCTGGTAATTGCCATGCCACCACACTAGATAACATTTAAATTTAAACCTTTTACTAATTGATACTTAAACTGGTGCTATTGCCTTTAATTCCTTAAAATGAAACCGTAGAATTGCTATTCATGTGCATGTACTTCATCATATTAATTGTTCATGCTTAATCCATTAATCACACATCGCAACTTGATTATTGATATCATATGCATTCATTATCACTGATATATGCACTTATGAGGATTTCTTGAGATTTTATGATATTGCTGGATTTCGGGGGAAAGCCGCAAATTTCCAAACTTATGATATTTTTAAAACATGTAAATTGCGGTTTTCTAGTGATGTAAGTGTCGTCCACCATGAGTTTGCTGTGGCTTTGGAAATCCGTGTCGAGGAGTGGAGGAACCGGCACGGGTACATGGTGGGCCCGGTAAGGTACCCCGGGGCAAGAGGAATGTGGTGATGACGTTGAGCCTGGCAGGGGACGGATTACCTACCGGTGACTGTTTGGGACGGCGGATATCCAGAGGATACCGACCGTGGCCGCTAGATGATGAGATATTGATATTTGAGATGGGTCAGCCGGACGGCTGAGGCCAGCGATACATTTATGAGATTTGAGACAGCTTTTGGGGTGTCGTTGCTGGACACCGGTTTTCGTCGATTCATTGACATTTGCTGGCATTCTAAAAGAGTTTCAAAAACAACATCTGATAAAATATTTTTATATATAAACCTATTGAGACCTCAGATATTCATGTTGCATACATATTCGTACACTGATGTTGTATACACACCTGCTAGTATATCCATATTGCATACATACTCGCCATTATGTCCTGCCTTACCTGTATATAGATGCTAGGATGCTTGTGTGCATGCATTCGATAGCCTGTGTAAATGTTATTTATTACTCACGAGTTGGCAACTCACCCCCGTTGTGCCATAGCCTGTTGCAGGTCCGCTCCGTCAGTTCAGTAGCGGCGGGTGCGCTTGCTTCTTTTGCCTCTTTTGCCTGGACTCGAGATTTGCTCATAGATGGGTTATGTTAATATTTTTGTACCACCTTGTATATTCTTTGCATCTAGTGTACTCCATCTACTGTTTCTACCAGATTATTGTATATTGACCTAGAGATGAGACTGTGAGGTTTGTGGATTTTATGCTGTATTTTGGGGGTCGAGCTCACTTGAGCCGACATGCTACTTTTTCATGCTTCCTTATGCTTTATTATGATTATTATGCTTGCTGTCATTTACATTGCGTGGGATTTGTGACCGCCTTGTGGCGAAGAGCTAGCTCCCGCTTGGGGATGCCCTATTGTATTGGATTCATGCATATTTTTGTTGTACCCATTTTGGGGGCCAGTATTTACAAAGGAGACTCTGCCGAAATTTTCGGAAAAATTAGTATTGTTTTTAAAAAGGGTTTTACATGACTTATTTGATAAACTTGCTTTCAAATGTTTGGGTTTTCTTCACTCTTTTGCTTAATTGGTTTTGTTTTCTGGGCTTTGGCTTACTTATTTTACGGACGCCTTTAGACGTTTCGTAAACTTAAGTGCCAGTCACGTTCCGTACCCTGCGGGTCGTGACAATTAACCCTAATACTAACCCTAAAATTAGCCTTAACACTAACCATAAAATTAACTCTAACCCTAACCCTAAAATTAATCCTTATTTTAAACCTATAATTAACCTTAACCCTAAAATTAGTCTTAACACTAATCCTAAAATTACTTAAATTTAATAAAATTTCAAACAACCTAAATAAATTAATAAATCAACCGACTGATTGACGTCGCAGGTGGAGGCCGGAGGTGCTTGGAGAGGAGAAGGCTAAGAGGCGGCCGAGGTTTGGAGCCGGGGGAGAAACGGCCAGGAAGCGTGTTTGGAGAGGAGGAGGCGGTGGAGGCGGGTGAAGACTCGAAGATGGTTTAGATTGGGTAGAGGAGGAAGGGAAAAGGGGTGGAGGCGGGTGAAGACTCGAAGATGGTTTAGATTGGGTGGAGGAGGTGGGAAAAGGGGGGCTGAGATCGGTAGCCAGCAGAGTATAGATAGGCCAGCCGGCGGATTTTTTTTGGTGGTCGGTTGAGGGGCAAAGGAGGAGACTGGGGATTTTTTAAGAGGGAGGGAGGAAAAAAATTGGGGTTGGGGGATGAGGGAAAAATTAACAAAGGAGGAAAGACAGGGAAGGTCACGGGTTTCGACGGAAATTAGCCGTCAAAATAACTGTTAATCGAAATCAATAAAATTTCAATTGTTTTCGATGGGATGTGACTTATTTCGACGGAAATATTCCGTCGAAATATTGCTCAACAAATTTGCCGTCGAAATTGGCCCATTTTCCTGCAGTGAAATAAGCTTCTTAAGAGTATGACATAAACATTAAATTCATAAGTTTCATGAATGAATAAAGCATTCGACAAAGTTTATTAATAATCTGTCCTGATAGAAAAAAGCACAAAAGTAATGAATAATCAGTCACTTATGTTTGTTATTATAAATTTTTTATCGACGGAATTAATTCCAACTACCGATTCATGAAGGCAAGTGAACTGAGTGAACGATTGAGTTTCACGAGGCAAGTGAACGGCCAAGTTTAAGTATAAACAGACTGAGAGGCTTCCCCAGATCCTACCCTCGAAACAAAGTCCATCAAAATTCAATACTTCGTGATTAAGCAATTAGAAAAATGGTGCTTTCCCATTGAAGCTTTTTCAATGAAAAGATGGATTATAGAAGCATGTGATCTATTGGATAGGGATCAAACAAAATTCAACAAAAAGAGATATGCAGGGTACCGATGCCGGAAGAAATGAAAAGAAGAGTCTCCAATGGAAGAAGACAATCACTGTAAGCCATAATTGCAATTTATAAAATGTGAAATTCTAATAATTTTTATCCTAGAATCGAGAGAAATAAATAATTCATACGGGTGTTAGCTTGTTTGTAGATAAGAAAATCCATTACCCATAATTTAAGAGGAAACGGGGTCTGCAAAGACCCTGCAGGCCCAAACTGCAGTGTCCTCTCACATGAGCCGGTGGGGTCTGCTGGATTTTTTGCAGTTAGGCCTCTGAACCCTAGATGAGAGGCCACTGCAGTTTTGGGTTTGCAAGGTCCGTGCAGACCCCGTTTTCTTATAATTTGAAGCTCAATAAAAGTTTTATTAAAATATTAGACTGTACGTATTATGTATATTGAGGATACGTACCATACCATATTGTATGATACAATAGCCGTATCACACAATACATAAATGGTACGATACACTGCTATGATTCATACCGAAATTGTATCGTAAGATATGTATCGCGTATCGTATGATTAGTAATGATAACACTGCACTGAATTCTCTTCCTGCAGACCCCTTGAAGAATGCAGTTGCTTCATCTAGAATCAACACTGGCTTGCAGAATACTTTTATATAGAAAATAATTAATAATCAATTTTCATAACTATTTTATTTTTGCTTATTCTATGCGCTTATTCATAGCATGCATGCTCATTAGTCATGCAGTTCTATGGTGCGTCATTTTCTTTTATATAGAAAACGTAAGAGTTTCATACGATCAGCTTGTCCATAACTCTGCGCAGTCCGAGATGATTCGGTCATATCTTAATTACTCTAAACCTACAGAATTATCTCTACAACTAGCTATTAATTGATGTATTTGGAATTGGGACTGGACTGGACAGGAACTAATCCATTTAAAAAGGCCCTGATTGCATGGGCTTTTAGTTCAGATTCATTAACTTATTTTAGGCTTTTCGCATGAAAGTTATAAAACATTCACTTTAAATTAAATTTGGAAACGCCTTTTCAGACTTTAGAGTGTTTCTTTTGTAGAGCATTATCTTTTACAAAATTATATGCGAACTAGGGGTCCAAGAAATAGTCTGAGTTCAAAACTCATTTTTTTCGTTTTTGTCCTTTTGAAATGAGAGCGATAAATATTTGACTAGGAGAAACCTTATTCTTTTCGGGTTTCATGCACAACAGTTACGCTATCATTGAGTGAACAAATCCACCTATGTTACGATACGTTCAAAAAAGAAAAACAAAACAAAGGCAATTAGCACTAAGCTGTCTACGTTTAAAACGAACAATGCATGCTTGATATATCTTATCTGTAGGATTAGATAGTGCTCAAGTATTTCTACTGATTATCTCTGGCTCAACCTTTAAAATAGCTCGCTATTTTGCGCTATATAGCGTAATTTAATCTATTCGCTACGTGACTTTGGAAAAAAGCTTAAATACAAAGTTGCTTACGTTTTTGCTTCAAATAGCTTACGCTTTTAACAAATAGGTAACGCTACGCTATATGTATGCTATTTTCATATAAGATTTTCTATTGAAGTTTTTATGATTTCAGTATCTAATCCTAAACAATATGAAGACAGTCTCATTAAACTTCTAATCTCTCAATTTGAAATCATATATATTTAGTAGCTATGATTCTCAAATAGACATTATTTAATTGATTTTTGATAACTTTAATACTAGTATGAATCATATATATGAACTAAAGGATTAAAAATTTCGAAAATATTGTTTTTTCCGGGGAATTTTAGGGAGCAGAGAAACCGCAACTGCAAAACATATTGTTATATTACTTATTATTCTATGTTCTCAAGCTAATTTTATATCTTTATAAAAATATAATTTATTGTAAATGAGATGTTCATAGTGATAATTAATAATTCATGCAGTTTATACTATGCGTAAAGCATTTTACGTTTTTTCGTAGAACACTCCATCGCTATATATTTTGAACACTGCTCTAGGTATTGTTCTTAGCCTTCTGTAGCTCTTTGTTATCTCGTCCCATCTAACATAAAAGTCTCTAGCTTCTATAATGGGTGTGACGTAAGCTCGAAGTTCAGAAGCTGTAGTATAAAATTTTGCTTCGTTTTGATAACCGCCGCTATCTATATCAGCTAAAATAACCCTGATAAAGACCTTAGCAGGCCGGCAGAATTAGTTTCCTTAAAAAAATTGTCCTCATTCACATCAATCCTTGGACCAGATGGCATGCATGTGATAAAGGTGTAGGTATGGAGAGAGAGAATAATTGCGGGCACGTCGGTTGAGACAATCGTTGACAGAGTGATGCATGAGAGATATTGCGACGATGGAGACTTGATTGATACTCCATGTCCACCCTTTTCTTAAAACAGTTTCTGTTTTTTCAGGAACCACCCGCACCACATGGTATCATGTGGGCAAGATGAAGGTTGTGGTCTAGACGTAATGAATTGAGGAGGACCACCAAACTCTTTTAGATCGAAAGTCAAATTTAACAACTTGGTTATCTGTATTTGTCTTCCTATCTGACATGGGTTAATCGCTAAACAATACCCCTAATGATTCACCTAGTTTGTACTTATGTATCTTATTGAATTTTTCGCTGTATTTATATACCCTAAATTACAAACTGTTAGCAGTTTGCTCCCTTCAGTTCAACATAAAATTTATCACTATTTTAAATAAAATTCATACGGTTTGTGCTTTAGGAAATTTAAGTGCAGCGAAAAAATCAATAAGATATATAAGTGCAGAGTTGATGAAACATTGGGGAATTATTTAGCAATTAACCCTATCAGACATGGTCACATGAGGAGATTTAAATCACTATTCTTATGGTGCTAACTCCGAGAATGCAGATCTTTGTCATTGAATTAATTGATCGTCTCTCCGGAGTAATCAAAGAGCTAGTTTTAAAAATGAGCGAAATATTACATTATCATGTTGTTCGGTTCAAGCTATACACATCAGCAGAGGTATTTTATTAATCAAATGCTGTCTTTACAATTTCAGAACGAGTCTTTTAATAGACATACAATCGAAATTGAAACTAATTTGCTAACAAAATAAAAACTGCCAAAAATAATCATAAGACTCATGAACGGGAATTTCCCAGATTACGACACGTAGCAGATGACGTGTCGTCACTACTACAAATAAGGGTTGCCCCTACGGATATGACTATAGGGGCGAAAAAATACCCCGTAGGTGCAAAGGCCGCAGGTGCAAGTTGAAACCCTGAACTTGTCCCTACGGGCAAATTGTTGCCCCTATGGATTTCTGTGTAGGTCATGTTGCCCCTACGGAGTAGGCCGTAGGGTAAAAAAAGTTATATTATTTACGGTTTTTTTAATATATTACATGTACCTACGGATAGAACCGTAGGTCCATGTTCTCCCCTCTACGGATAACTGCATAGGTACTTATCCGTAGGGGCAAAATATCAGGAATCCTGAGATGTTGCCCCTACGGATAACACCGTAGGGACGAGGCTGTGGCCCCTACGGATATGTCCGTAGGGGCACTCCCAACCTCCTGAAACTGAGATCAGGGAGGAAAATATCAGTTACTGCTGATATTTTGCCCCTACGCTTATAACCGTAGGGGCAATATGGGTACCTACGGATTAATCCGTAGGTACACATTATCTGTATTTTTTTTTTAAAAAGGGCTGCATGATTTTTTCCCGCCCTGTGCACAATAATATATAAAACAATAAAATATAAAATTAATTATCACATAACATATATCGCAGTATTCATAATCACATCTCACGCATATAATATACAAAAGAAACCAAAAAACTGAATATGATATAAATATAAACCAATATCAATATCGCCTAAAATGTTTCAAAATGTAGTACAATATGTATCATATAAATAAATACATGTTTCAAAAAATAAGAATCAAAAACCTAGCCTAGCTCGGTCCAGCTCCACCTCTGATAAACGCTAGAATCTGGCGCCCCTGCTCCTCGGTCAATAAACCATGCAATTCGGCGCGTGCGGAAGTCTGAACGGGCTGTGGAGCTGGCGATGTGGTCTGCGCAGCCGCCGTCGAGGTAGTGGCTTGCGGAGCCGCGACTGCGGGAGTCTGAGCGGGCGATGGAGCTATAGGAGCTGTCTGCGGAACCACAGCCGATGTAGTGGCTTGCGAAACCGCAGCCGAAGGAGATGCATGTGGAGACTCGGCCGATATACCCCGTCGCGTCTGGACCTAACGTGTGCAATAAGCGTGTAAGAACTGTGTATTATTCGAATTCTTATCATTATCGAGTTATTTTGAAACCCCATTTGGATATCTAGTTTGGAAAACCGTAGTTTATTTTAATTAGATATGTACATGTATGATTAATCAAACCTAAGTCTACAACCAAATAAGCTCAGGCTACGTACTGATATTGGATATGTTGATATCTATAATATGACATGATATTTTACTATTAAATAGTATACATACCAGCATCTCCTTCAACTCTTGAACGGTGGCCTTCAAGCTCTCCAGTTCCTGCTGGATACGTCGCTCACTGGAGACGGAGGAAGTAACCGCCGGGGTGGAGTCCAACCTCATATGGGCCCTGCTAGGGCCCAGTCCTCGGCCTCTCTCCCAACCTCCGTGGTGTCGTCCGTGTGCGGCGTCAAGGACTGGGGTCAGCAGCCTCGAATGCTGCCTTCCCCCTAACAACTGTCAGAATATTATATTTAGCACATACTGGTCTATAAAATTGACAAGAAATACCAAAATCAACAAATTCAAAGCCTTACCCACAGAGATAGAAGATGTGCTCCTCTGGTATCTGCATGTATCAAAATTTGAATAATATTAATTAATTTCAGTACATACATATTAACAAGGTAAACTCGCAAATAACGCTGCTTACACATAAGACAGGGAGTGAACAAGCTCTTGTAAATCATCAGGCGCAAATCTAATCTCATCAAGCAGCCCATGATAATGAGTTGGACGACTAAACAAGGTCCACGACTTACAATCATTCCCGCATGCGAGCACATATAAAAATCATAGTTTCTAGGATGACAAATTTTATTGTCAACTACTGTTACCACCTACAGCTAAACAATAATAAAAATTACTATCTAAGCAAGAGCAAAAGGAATGTGTGTATATTTATGATATAGCATTCTAAATCAATATACATGCACTATATGATATATAAACATACCTGGAGGAACGGGAGTGGCCTTTGTCCCTGATATGGACGCATCACTAACAACTAGACAATCAAACATTGACAATATAAGTAATTTTGATATAAACAGGCATGGATATCTATAATATTACATTCAAAATGGATATTAGAGAGCGCACAAATCTGACCTGCACAAATCTGATGTATGCTTTTCATTGGACACTAAGAAGTCTCTAAAGGGAAAAGCCAATGTGAAAGCCATCATTAGTTCATATCAGAAGATTGATACTGAAACAGAGAACAATGAATGTCATTTTCTTCTTCTTCTGCCACATTACTGTCTTCTCCTTCTGCCACATTACTGTCTTCTCCTTCTTATTATGTGCGCGTGTAAATTCAATGAAAGCAGAAACTCCAATGACAAACTTAGGTTGCATACGTTGTTGCCAATTCACATGCATCCAGTCCTTAACCCTGACGTACTCATGGGCCATGTTAGACTGTATCATATAAATTGTAGGTTATGATGACTATATTGAGAATATGGATTAATAGTGGGTAGGAAAAGTATTTCTCAAATGGATTTTGCATCTAAAAACCATAAACTACTAAGTAATAACATATATAATTTTTTTAGTATAAAGGTTGTTATTTTAAGTTTTCCCTTATAGTGATATGATCTAACTGCCTTTATAAACTACAAGTGTACAGAAAATTATGATAAGAAACCATAAGAAAGGGTCGTAGCCATGCATAACCTTGAATCTACATACCAAATCATGCACAAGCATGCAATTATTGTCACCTTGCCTTGGAATATAAAATATCTTGGAAGACTATAAGCGAGCATTTAAATCTTGATAACTTTTGACTTCAACATATATTTTTCTAAAGTACCATGAAATATACTTCCTCCGTATAAACCGTTTTCAGGAAGATGGATTAACAATGACAAATTATCCATTGTGGCTCACTAGGTTAGCCTTTTCTCTTCTATTGACCATCTTACTAATCTGCTTGGTAAATTTATTCGGAACCGGCTGCGAATCATTAAAAGACATGCATAAGAAAGGAATCTAAAATACAGATATATAGCATACCGATACATCGAAACTTGAAAGTTGCGATGATAACCAAGAGATATTTATTTCTACACACGTGGTGTGCGTGCGAATGCGTCAGGCATCATGGACAAATATTTGAGAACATGGAAAGTATTATTAGTATAATGTAATTAAAGCTTTTAAACACCTTGGGTAGATATTTTCTTAGTTGATGCAATCATATCATGAGGACTAAATTTAAGCTATTATACATATGCATATGTATTTTTCTAATCTAATATATCACACACACACACACACACACACACACACAGAAAGAGAGAACGCCAGTTTGGTAGAGAAATCAGGTAGCAGGACCCTCAAGAAATGGAGTCCATAGCATTGCTCATCATCATCATCCATGATCCCTTTTGATAATATTTCTTCAAAGGGATCATGGATGATGATGATGAGCAATGCTATGGACTCCATTTCTTCAGGGTCCTGCTACCTGATTTCTCTACCAAACTGGTGTTCTCTCTCTCTCTCTCTCTCGGTGTGTGTGTGTGTGTGTGTGTGATATATTAGATTAGAAAAATACATATGCATATGTATAATAGCTTAAATTTAGTCCTCATGATATGATTGCATCAACTAAGAAAATATCTACCCAAGGTGTTTAAAAGCTTTAATTACTTTATACTAATAATACTTTCCATGTTCTCAAATATTTGTCCATGATGCCTGACGCATTCGCACGTGCACCACGTGTGTAGAAATAAATATCTCTGGGTTATCATCGCAACTTTGAAGTTTCGATGTATCGGTATGCTATATATCTGTATTTTAGCTTTCTTTCTTATTGCAGGGTTAATTTCTAGCATTATTTCACTTCTACATGCATTGTAGTTTGTAAAACGGCATGGAGAGTATGAAAAAAGTGATTTAGACTGTTTATAGTAGACTACAGTGATGTCGATTCTAAAAAGGATAACATTAATTTTCAGTTTAATATCCATACATGATAAACTAAGTTGAAGGGAATAAGAATGGTATAGAACACACCTTACGATCTTTGTAGCCAACTTCACAATCAACCTAGAATACGTTGACACTTTTATGCGTGAGTATTACATTTCATACCTGTTGCGCCACGGCAGCGCCCCGGCCTCGTACTCGAGGCCAAAATGCGGAATCAAAAATTTTCCTTACTCGGAAACCGGCGCTACCGCGGACAATGAAAACCCGGATCGTTTACCATTAACCTAATGCTAGCAATCAAGAGATAGGGTGAGAAGTATACCGAGTGATCCGAGTCCTCCGGTCTTCTCGTCATCGTCCCGATCTCCCGCGGAAAGTCTTGCATCCACATCGTCGCCTCCTCGCCGGAAAGGGCACCACAACGCCTGCGTCTTTTACGGGCTCCCGCCTCAATACCGAGGCAACTCGAGCATGAAGCCGGCAACTCGACATGCTCAAGATATACTGTAGAATGTGTAGTGTAGTGTCTCACTTGGGGTTTGTTGCCATTTGAAGATGATGGAGGAAATGAGATAAGAAAAATGGTGCTTGCATTTTTCTAGCATGAATGAGATCAAGAAATGAAACTCTCAAGAAGAAGATCTCTTCTTCTTCTTCTCTCTTTCTTTTTTTCTTCTTCTCTCTTTTCTAATGAAAAACTTATATCCAAAATGAGAATGGTGGAGGAGGTAATATGAAGCAAGAAGGGAGGTGAGTGTAGGAGAAAGCAAGTGGTAACCATATCAAAAGCCATCATAATAAACTCACATCAACTCTAATCAAAGATCAAATCCTTTCTCATCACATCTAATCTTCATAAAGCATGAAAAGAAGAATGAAAGGAATGGAATCTAAAAAGGTTATCATAATAAATCATCTTACAAATAAAACCTCCACCAAATGTAATTTGCAAAACTGCAAATTACCCCCTCCATCAGAAAAGTCCGGCCGGGAAAGAACAAAGGAAAACCGGCCGGAACGGAATACAAACTGGCAACTCCAGAAAACTGGTCCCATAATAAATTACAGGAAAACCCCGATACTGTGCATACACACCCGCATCTGTATTCCGACCGGATATAAATGCAATGAGACAAAATCTACACTGTACTAAACTAGGACCGGCTTAAACCAAAACCGGCTAGTAAAATCCGTTCGATCCTGATCCGTGCAATACCGCACGTATCAGATCGAACCCTGCCATATAACTATACGGCTATTAGTACAAAACTGTCCGATCCTGATCCGTGCAATACCGCACGTATCTGATCGGACCCTGCCATATCTCCATACGGCCTCTACAGCGTTTCGCCCGAAAGCTTGAGTAACTGTAAGTGTGGTGGACTCTAAAGACTCGTCAATACTATGGCTGTGGATTTAACCACTGGCACGTCAGAGGTATAAGCCAATACGTGACGGGCCACCAGCTATTGACCAAAAGGGACGTCGATGAGGAAGCTCACCCCGACACCCAACTGAGCCTGTCAGTGACAATATCCGTACAGTCCGGTCCATTCGTCTATAAGCATCGCATGTCGGGCTTAGGGGGTTGGTAAAAGTCAGACCCCCAAAAGCGGTACAAGTCGTGTCGGAGTGTAGCCCAGAACGCCCTGAGATACTACTGGAATACCTACCAGTAAATCTCCTGCCTCGGCCGAGGGCTTTGCGTAATGGCTCTCCTAGACACAGCGCGACCTCACCCCCAATACCGGGAGAGACGAACCCCTGAAGATCCGCTCACTGCCTCCATGTGGCTCGGGACTGTACCCAACTAAAACCTGTTTGCACGACTCCTTTGAGCCGTGGTAGGGTAGTAATCAAAGCACAGTGGGAACTCACACGAGACAAATGACGATCCTCAGGTCGATGAACTAACCTGTACACATGTCACCAGGGAACTGCTATCTGACGTCTGGTATAAGACCAACTAGCAGGTTCCCGGCGAGTCCTGTCCGGTGTACTCATAACCCAATGAGCACCTGTATACATCTTAGGTGAACCAACTGACACCAGTGGCTTGTGAGACCGGCCACCGCCCCTCGTCGGGGTCTCGACTGTATACACTAGTCTACTAATGGAGTATCGATGCCCTGTCTCGAAACTCCTACGACTAGGGACGTTTTAAGGATGTGCTTATAGACTACCAGCTCCCACGTATATGATCGCCATCATACTGCTGGTGGTCAAGCAAGAATCCTAGGGGTTCTATCAACGTGTAATAGCGACATGTCAGGTCACCTAAAGCAGTACACGATGATAAAGATAAACCAGATAGCATACTATCATCTCGAGTAAGACTGTCCTACCGGGATAGGTCCTCCCTCAATCATTGCAATCACGTGCCTGTGATCCAATAATTGACTCTGAGGGCACTATCTCCAACAATACCAACGGCCAACCCGTGAGTTTCCATATAGGCTGTGATTCAATACACAGATAGGGTAGTTTTGGGGATTGAATCCTACCCCCGTCTTTTGATCAATCACCAACCTGGTAACAGACGTGGAATCTACCGGGTTGGTAGGTTAAGCATTTGTCTTTCTGCATATACAGCATTAAAGCGTTCTGTGCACTGCCAGGCCCAAAGTGCACAAGGTCTATTTAAAGGATTCATTGGATTTTCTTTTCATCAGGGAAAAAAAATTGTAACCGATTCAAGTTCATCAAAATGGAAACTTAGGGTTTTGCTCTTTTGACCATGAAGCATAACATTGATACCACTAAGGTAGTGGATTTCTCCACCTTCGAAGATTAATTTATTTAATAACTAATGGGAATAAAGGTTCTTAGGCTTTAAAACACCATATAATTCCAATGTGTGATGTAAGTCCTATCCTAAGTGGCTGATTATGTTTCAAGTTCTAAAATGCCGCACTTTTCTGAGCTTAATTATCATAAATTTATCTATCTATTTTCTTCCAAAAAGAAAAATTGAAGATATCTATCTATATGACTACACCATTATAGCTTATAATTTATAGCCATGTGTGATTATCATGCATTTCCAACATTAATTTCAGATGAAAAGGCAAATGTTGCTATAGCCTCTGCTTGCACATAAAAAATAAAGGGTAAACTAGCAATGGGGGCCATCATGTAACATATGGTAATAGTTTACCTAGTTGAATCATTATACATGAAGAATTTAGCCAAGATATGAAACTACTAAAGTGGATTTTGTTCTCTCAGGCCACTGAACAAACACATTGTGTGCCTGCAAATGTAGCACACTAATATTAATAACAGCCAAACCAAGAAAGCTGATTTTGCTCTTCATTTTGATAACCAAAAACTAATATAATTTTCATTACATGCAAGAAGCGATTTATCAAACTGCCGAGTTAAGAAAAGTTCTTACCTTGGCTGGGTTACGGTTTCCGAAACCCTCGTTTTGTCGAGTTTCAATGCCAGACTCTGAAAATTGAAACTATGGTTTATGAAAACCAAAATGGAGTTTCCAAACCGTGGTTTCAAAAAGTTTGAAGGGCTCGAACCATATATTTTTGAACTCCAAAAAAAGTTCAATCTCGCAAAGTTTCATGTTGTCTCTCTCTTTATTCTCTTTATCCCGCACTTAAAATAAATTAAGTGAAATGAAACTATGGTTTAAATTCTGATTTCTCAACAATTGGATTAGGGTTTTAGTAAGATTAAAATAGAATATCTAGCATAGATTATTGACCAAAAATGCAGACTAGTGCCCACTGATCCCAGAACTGTCCAAACTCGTTAACAAAGTAAAAGAAATCTCATGAAAGCCCCGTATGAGACACAGAATGAAAATAAAATCTATATGTTACATTGCACACGAACCCTAATCCCAACCCCAACCGACCCCTAACCCTAACCCTAAACGTAACCCTAACTGAAACTGACCCGATGCCTAATCCTAACCCTCACCTATACCCTTACCCTGCCCTCAACCTAACATCATCAAAAGAGGGAAATAAAAGCATTAAATTAGAAGTAGAAATTGGAGATTTACTAACCTTTTTCGCGGTGGAAGAGACGACGGAGGAGGCGACGAGGCTCGGGATCGAGGCGCTGGAGGAAGTCGACGAGGTTGTTATGAGGAGGCGACGGAGGAGGCGACGAGGAAGTCGACGAGCCGGCACGGGAGGAAATCAATCACGAGGCGCAGGAAGATGTAGCTCTAATATGAAACCATTTGATTCGTGTCTCGATAATTATGTCCTCCACAACCTTTGCTATGGTCGACTTCCAAGTTAATGCGACAAGCACTTAAAGAAGTATCACCATCTACTATATATCAAAAAATGTAGCAAACTAGGACGAGAAATTTATAACCAACATGCCACGAATATTGATATTGTAAATATATATATATATATATATATATATATATATATATATATATATATATATATATATAAGTAGACATTTGAATCTAGACAAATAGAAAACAAAACTTTATTGCTCCCTTGTCTCTTATCAAAATCATTAGAAATGTTCATTTTTAGGGGGCTCAAAATTTCCTTCACAAGCTTTAAAAGAAACCTAGAAAAATTCTCACCCCCTGCCGCAACCCCCTGCCCCAACCCTAACCCTAACCCTAACCCTAACCCCAACCCCAACCGCAACCCCCTGCCGAACCCCAACCCCAACCGCAGCCCCAGCCCCAGCCCCAACCGCAACCGCAACTCCAACCCCAGCCCCAACCGCAACCCTAACGCTAACCCAAATGGATGCCTCATCGGTACCCAAACCATGAACCCTAGCCCTAAAATAATCAAAAATTTGTTTAATTTAAGATTTCCTAACCTGTGCAGTGGAGGCGTCGACGATCGATCGGAGCCGACGATGAAAGCAGGCGACGACGAAATCGGAGATGAGGAAGAACCAGACGGTGGCGACGAGGAATCGGCCTGTGCTGGCGACGACGAGAAGGGCGACGAAACACAGGCGATCGGCGGGAACGAGGGTTTAGCGATTTTGGGTTCGCGGGCGATGGAAATATAAATTTTAGGTAATGAGCGTAGGGATCGATCCGTGCCTTTTTAATTAAATCTCTATTTAGATGCCCCTACGGATAAGTCCGTAGGTACTTGGTTTGCGGCTCCGTAGGGGCAAACAACAATTTACGATTTAATATTTTTTAAATTAATATGTAAGGACCGTAGGTGCAACCTTTTAGCCCTAAGGAGTAATCCGTAGGGCCAAACTAAATCTGCCCCTACGGATGTTGTTATCCGTAGGGGCAACCACCTATTCTAGTAGTGCGTCTACGCAAGCCCATTATGCTCATGGAGACTGCGGAGGTGGAATCAGTGTGGTGCCCCAGGGACTTTCCTCATGGCCTCATCTCCAGGCTTACGCCCCCACCTCTCCTCCTCCAAGCCATCCAGCAGCCGAACTTACACCTCCTTTGCTCGTCTCTGAGTTGTTGCAAGGGCTGAGCTTTCTCGGCCTCCTGGCTCATCTTCGAGCCATCCGACAAGCTGAGCTTCATCGGCTTCCCCGATCAACCGAGAGCGCGGAGCCCAAGCGCACTTGCAACGGCTCCGTGTATCTCGCCAAAACGAGATATCCGCCGCCCCACGTACCGCGTTCCACGCGTGTGCGTTCCTCCATTAATGAGCTGATCATGCCATCAAAGCGGGCGTAACGAGGGGACGTAACTGACGGCAAGGATGTCGCGCCGGTTCGCTCCATGCGACCACTATATAAACCCCTCTTTCTGACGGCTCATGTAACTTGAACTCATTCTAATACGCCGCTACCTTGGTCTTATTCTATGGTACTAACTTGATCGTCAAAAGGTCCTACGATGGTATCCCACCACGGAACTTCCCTTGCAAGTAGCTCGATGTCAACAACATCCAACAAACCATTAAGATCCACACAACCATTCCTATACCCAATCTCTACTGCTCAAAACCACTCACAGCCAGATCGATGGAGGACAACATCTGAAAGAGATTTTCATCGCCATCAGTTGGCGCCGTCTGTGGGAAACCAAGCTAGAAGTTCCTCTACCCATAAAGTTGATCTTCCGCCCTCGATCCGATGGCGGGCGACAACCGCTACGATCCCAATGCGAGCTGCCCCACCCTCCATAACGGAGGCGGGAGCGGTTCTACTCCCCCTCCTAACATCATCAACGCCTTTTCCGCTCAGATCGACAGACTCAAGCGATGGTAGATGCGCTCGTCCGCGTTCAAACGGCGGGCCCTACCCGCCAGACCGCAGTTCCCCCTCTTCGGGATGACGACGCTTGCAGGAGGACAGATGGACATGCTCAAGCCCTCGATCTCACTCACGCTCATACAACATTTCAGAAATATAAAATATTATTTTGGAAATTTAATATTAAAATAATATATTTCGCGAAAACTATTCGAATTGCGAATAGGGATTTTTCGTAAAGTGGTATAAGTATATACTAATATTTGGAAATTTATCGGAAATTAAAATGATTTATTTATTTTAATGATATTTAACGGATTTTTGATAAAATCGTGTTTTTGTATTTTTCCGTGACTTGTGCACCGTGTCATGTGCATATTGGGTTGTGACTTGTGAGTTTTGAGAGAAAGAGAAAGGAAAAGAAAATCAAAGAAAAGAAAGAGTGTAGTATGAATAGAATAAAATAGATGCCATGGACAAATTAGATATTTGTGAGAGAGAGTGAGTGTAGCGGAGCTATTATGGTGAGAGAGTGAGCCTAAGGACTAACTTGGCTGCCCCAATCCTTCATCTCCTCCAATTTGTTATCCATTATTCTTCAACTCCTTCAATACCCTCACTACATCCATACACCATCTCATTTTCCTTGCGAAAACCCCATGCACCCTTCACATAAAACATACACCAAGCCACTCTAAGACCTTAGAACCATCCAAGTCTTGGGCAACTCAAGAAAGTTCTTTGGTTGCTATTAAGGTAATCGATTCACTTTAGTTTAGAAATTTCGTTAAATATCATATTTTTAGTTAGAAATTGAGTTAATTAGATTTTTGATTTTAGAAAATTGAAAGTTGCTGTCTAGTGGCCATTTGAGATGTAGTTAGTGTTTACAAGACCTTAGAGGTTGATTTATCTGGAATTGAGTTTAGAACCCGATACACGAAGTTAGAATTGTTCCATGTCGGTTTTGTGAAACCTTAAGGCCTACAGGGAATCTGGAGCAACCCGGGATATTTTTGAGAAAAACTAGCAACTCCGGAGACCTATTTAAGACACTAGGAGACCACCCTGAGAAGACGGACCCAAACGGAGCACCCCGGGCCGAGCTCGCCGGATTTCTGGGCATTGTGGACGGTCTCATTTTGGGTAGTAGGGTCAAGATTGCTTCTGTAGCTCACATATGTTAGTGTATATGCCCTAGAGGCCATTACTGTATCATACTAGTTTGTATATTACTTAATGGAAGCTTGGGATATTCACCTTGTATTGACAATCTTGCTCAAAATGGTAGTATGCTACTTGGTTTATTTTTACTTTAATATGTGCATGTGTTTCTTTTAGCATATTGCTTATACATATTAGTAGAGCCCTTAGGATCTTTGCTTGATTACCAGCGTTGTGATGGCAGTCACACTCGTGGGGGCTGGGTAATCCACAAGCACATCCTTATACAGGTCCCTAGTCGTAGGACTATCGAGACAGGGCATCGATATTCCGAAGTAGACTAGCGTATGCGCTTCTCATCCCAGTAGAGGAGACAGTCTGTCCCACAGCCGTCAGTACGTCGTACTTGAGATAGTATGCGGGTGCTCGTTAGGTTACAAGTACACTGGACAGGACTCGTCGGGAACTGATTGGTTGGTACTATACCTATCGTCAGTTATCAGTTCCCAGGTGACATGAGTACAGCTTAGTCCGCTGACTTGACACTGTCACTTTGCTTCGAGTGTGTTCCCACTGTACTTTAATTACTACCCTACCACGGCTCAAAGGAGTCATGCAAACAGGTAGTAGTTGGGTGCAGTCCCGAAGCACTTGGAGGCAGTGACGGTTAGACAAGATTCGTTTGTCCCGGTATTGGGGGTTGACATCGCGCTGTGTCTAGGAGAGCCATTACACAAGTAGTCCCTGGCCAGGGCAAGCGAGATATACTGGTAGGTTTCCAGTGTTATCTCAGGGTGTTCTGGGTTACACTCCGACACGACTTGTACCGCTATTAGGGGACTGACGTTTACCGCCCCCTATGCCCGCCATGCGATGTATCAGACGAACAGACCAGATTGTACGGAGATTGTCACATTCAGGCTTAGTAGGAGTTCAGATGGGTTTCACCTCGTCCGTCTTCTTATCGGCATCTACCTGGGGGTCGTTACGCACAGCTAGTGCCGCTTGCGGTCTGTCGTTAAACCCACTGCCAGCGTAGTGTCGAGTCTTTAGAGTCCCACACAGAGAGCTATTCACCTTTAGGCAAAAGAGTAGAGGTCGCATGGTTTTGCGACAGGTCGCATGGTTTTGCGACAGGGTTCGGTCACATCCGCGTACTTGTGCACGTTTACTTACCGGGCAGTTATTACTAGTGGGCTTTGGTTTAAGCCAGATCCTAGTATACGTTTTGGGATTGGTTTTATCTCGTTTGTATTCGTGTTCCCCGGAACGCGGATACGGGTGTGTATGCACAGTTGACAGAGACAGAGGCAGAGGATTCTCATTAGGGTTGCTTACTGTTGACTTTTGTCAAACCCTAATGAGATTAAGAAATATGATTAACAATAATATTAATTGAGTATTATAGTGACATGGTTAGGGTTGAAAGGTTAACCTAGTTGACTTGTTGACTTTTGTTGACCGGTTGACTAGGTTGGACTTGTTGACCACCATCATGACAATGGCCATCATTTGGTTGCATTGACTTATGCTTGCTTGTTTTGTTCACCATTTGCATTTAATGCAAGAAATGATAGTGTCATTTGTCATGATAATAACCATTACAATATACTCAATTATCAGTACTTGTTATGATGATTTTGGATTATGAGAGCAAGGATGGCAAAAGGTTCACTCATTCTCTCATTTCATTTCTCTCTCTTGCCATCACTTGTTCAAGCTCTCCCTCTTCCTCTTGCTCTCTCTAGCTCAAGGCAAACCCTTCTCATGTGTTGAGATTCATTGCCTTAGAGATAAAAGCACCAAAACAATCCTTTACTCATCCTAGTTCACAAGGCCTAGCAAGCCAAGTGTTCTAGTTTCTTCAAAGTTCGAAAAAGAAGCCAAAGGTAGAAGCTTTCGGGTGGATCCGTCTTCGGCGTGAGAAGACGACGAGGAGAGGCCGGTCCGTACACCACAAGAGTTGAAGACGAAGGAGTTCAAGAAAGGTATAACCCCCTAAAAGAGTAGGTAAAACTCCTAGTTAGGTTGTTAGATAGATTGTTTAACAAAGATCTGTATTTGTAGTCCATGTTACCAGCTCTAGAAAAATCGTTTTACATCATTTCCGTAAGCCCGTAAGTACCGGGAGAGGTAGCATGGACTTACAGTGGTATCAGAGCCTAGTTAAACACTATTTAACATGTTAGCAATGTAAGTAGAAATTCGATCGGAGAAAAAGTCGCGAAACACGCCCGGTTTGCACACTTTCTGTCGAATTTTTCCTCTGTTCTAAAATTAATAAATCATGGCTTATAATTCGACTCAGGGTTTTTACATCTCACTGTAGAAAAATGGTCCAGAGAGCCCATCAACGCGCCGCGGAACCGCGGCAGGAGCTTGCTCCCGCCGCGGATCCGCGGCCGAGTTGACTCGGCCGTGGACGATTTTTCTTGCAGTGAGGTCACAAGGGTGTTTTGGGATTTTTAAAATATGTTTTTTCTGCCCAGATTTTCCAGAAAGAAAAATTTGTGTTTGGAGCCTAAAAATCCGTATTTTGATCGAACTTCTAAAGACTAAAGCTAATGGGTTTATATCTGTGATGTGTTATATGTATTGAACGTCTGCTAATCGCTATACGTCGATTAGTGGGGGTTATACATATCTGTGATCTGTAATGTTGATGGTATGTGTATATGAACTCATTGGATTGTCGCGGGTGAATAGCCGGGGGGTTGTGAGACGAGAGTTTTTTTTTTCTTTCAATTCATGTAACATGTAAATTAATGTAATATTATTTGTATGGCCGCACAACCGGGTTGGGGTTGTAGTCGTCATTGTATAATTTCTTTTTACTGTTTTTGCTCCTAGGATAGACCCAAGGTGGAGTGTACAAACTACCGGGTATCTCGAAGTGCCGAGTGGCCTACTTACGTCGTTGAGGGAGGTTGCTCCGCTTCGGATATTTGGCGGGTAGTTTGCCTCACCTGTAGGGGTCTTGGGTGGGGTATTGGCTATTCACTGCGACCTTGTAATCCGCTTTTCGTTACAGGCTCGTACGAATTGTGGATTCCTAGTATATCCAATGTGTTCATCTGTGATCTGAAAGGCTATCATTGCAATATATCTATATATGATATTATTTAGGCGTTGCTTATGTTTTGCATCCGCGCTAGTCCAGCCCCCGCTCTGTCGTTAGTTAAGTAACCTAACGGGTAATGACGGGGCCCCGTGACGAATGTAGATGGCATAAGCGTACGTCATATTTTGGTTGTTTTCTGCAATGGTAGGATTAAATGATGGGACACATTAAAATTAATGCAAGAAAATAAACCAAAGTAAAGTCGTTGGAACACTTTCAAAACCACTCGGTTCTTTTCAAAAACCAACTTTTAAATGCGGAGTTTGAGCCACTCCTTTTAAAAGCTATCTCGTTCCATCGATTATATCAAATTCACTATGTTAACGGTTTCGCCAAAACAATTCGTAACCCTCCATCATTTCAGTTAAATATTCGGTAGTATTCAAGCTATGTATTTTGACCTCACGCCAAGGCATAGTGATTGGTAGCTGTCGGATATTTATCTGTTGCATAGATAGAATGCGTTGGTTTGAGACAGTCGTACTGCCATTTTGGCCCACGTCAAGGGTAGGTACGGGTGGGTTCAAATCAACCTGGATAATGATGGGTAGAACTTGACATGTGACTTATGACATTTTGACCTCACGCCAAGGTCATAAGAGCATGGGGAAAAAATCCACATCGGGAGTTTCAAAAGAACTGAAACTTGCTAGTGCTGCATACCATTTGGAGTGTGATGATTCTGGTAGGATTCCTTCAGTTTTTTCACGCGATGATATTTGGATCCCGATCCTACTGTGAGTATATGCTACTCCTCGGGAAATTTCTCACTTAACGATCAATGCTATAAACCAAGTAGGTGTCTAGAAAGGTGTTAGCGGGGCTACGCCCCCAGGGAAAAGACGTTATTTAATTAAGGAAATTCACGAAAGCGTTGGAAAACCTCCCTCGAAGTACCAACACTGGCCTGGCTGAACGGTTAATAAAGTATTGTACGGTGAGATTGATTCCGACTAATTCTTCCTTTTTGGTTTGAGGAGGAATTCGAGATACAGTGGGAGCCATCCTGTTTAGACAAACTAAAAACCACTCTAAACTTGCAAGAGTATCATGCTGAGTGTTTCTTCTCTCTCTCCTAATTGCAGCGACCAATCGACATGACCGGACTTAAGTTACTTCTAGATAAAAACATACTGACAGGGCCAAACTACAAAGATTGGCTCAGGAATGTCAAAATGGCAATCACTTACGACAAGCTGGGGTATCTTCTTACCACCAAAGCTCCCCCTGTCCCAGGTCCCACCTCCAGCTTCGCGGATAGGGAAATCCGTAAGACTTGGGAGATCGATTGCGCGAAGGCCAAGTGCCTCGTGCTTGCTTCTATGGACAATGAACATTAGAGGAGGCACGAGAATATGGACCTCGAATCCATATTTCTCCATACAAAAGAACTGTATGGAGAGCAATCTCGTATCACAAGATACGAAGTGTCGAAGAAGCTATTTTCGGCAAGGTTGGCCGTCAGATCATCGGTAGCGGAACACGTACTTAAGATGATTGGCTTCATTGAGGAGCTCGCGGACCTTGGGACTGTTAGTGTATATGCCCTAGAGGCCATTACTGTATCATACTAGTTTGTATATTACTTAATGGATGCTTGGGATATTCACCTTGTATGTACAATCTTGCTCAAAATAGTAGTATGCTACTTGGTTTGTTTTCTACTTCAATGTGTACATGTGTTTATTTTTGTATATCGCCTATACACATTAGTAGAGCCCTTAGGATCTTTGCTTGATTACCAGCGATGTGATGGCCGTCACACTAGTGGGGCTGGGTAATCTATAAGCACATCCTTATGCAGGTCCCTGGTCGCAGGACTATCGAGACAGGGCATCGATACTCCGGAGTAGACCAGCGCATGCGCTTCTCATCCCAGTGTGGGAGACGGTCTGTCCCACAGTCGTCTGTTCCCCTCCGAACGGCGGCCGGGACGTCGGGACGTCTGAGGCGTTAGGTTCGGGGCAGATGCTAGTTGGTGCTATCCGTCCACCTCTCCGAAGATGCCAAGTTGATTTATGGCATCATATATCGAAGGTTTAAACGGATGCGACCGATGTAGCAGACTTCGTCAGATTCCCCCTCGTTTGAGGGGTTTTTGATTGTGGGGACGCTCTTCCCTGCAGGCGCAAGCCCCTGCAGTTAATTACGCTACCGCATTGCGGTAACAACTTTCTCCTTCTCCAGATGGTCACTTCGTGTCGTGGGTGTTTGTTTTATTGCCCGTGGATTGTTTACGGAGACTGAGTTATGTCGTCGCCCGTAGGGCGTGGACTAGCCCAAATCCGCATTATCTTAAATTTGGTTTTGGGGGGCGGTTTTGGTTTGAGGATACGTCAGCCCTACTCGAGGCTAAGATCAACTCAAACGTTTGTTAAGGATACGTTAGTCCAGTTTGAGACTAAGATCAACTTAACGGGATCGTTTAGATCCGACAAAAGAGCGTTTGGAGGCTCGATTGTTCCAGTTTAGGGACATGGTGGTCCATTAAATGTATGGCCGTCGGGACCCATCACCTCTCTGACGACGTTGAAGGATTACAACGACAGATGTCAGAGGAGTTCAGAGATGTACCCTTGAGCCAGAGTTGATTTGGGGGATTCGTAGTCCAGTACGTTTGAGGGTTTAAGGACGCGTTAGCCATCTTCAAGGCTAAGATCAACTTAAACGGGACCGTTTAGGTCCAACAAAAGAGCATAGGAAAGGGCTCTATTGTTCTAGTTTAGGGACGTTGCGGTCCATGGGTAGCTTAAGGACATTGCGGTCCGTGGGTAGTTTAAGGACATTGCGGTCCGTAGGTAGTTTAAGGACATTGCGGTCCGTTGTTAGTTTTAAGACATCTCGGTCAAGGTTAAGGACGTCGTAGTCCATGGGTTTAAGGACCCCACAGTCCGGTATGTGCTCTGGATGCATCACACGGGTTCACTGCCGTGCTTAGCGAGGACCAGGCTCCGCTCTGGACGTTTTCCGTGGGGTCAAAGAGTGACGTTATCCACGTTCCGCGTGACCAGGAATTTGTATGAGTTTAAGGACCCCACAGTCCATATCATGGGTGGTCGTCGGGACCCGTCACCTCTTTGAAGACATTGAGGGATTACAATGCCAAGTATCAAAGGAGTGAAGAGATGTACCCTAGAACCGGAGTGGCTTGAGCAGTCCGTGGCCCAATTTGAGGTCATGACTGATTAATTATGTTATGAGCCCATTGGCCCAATTAGTCACGAATTGAGGACTTATGGCCAGCTTGGGCTAAGTCCCATCATGTCTGAAATATTGATTCCTTGTGAGTCCATCGAGGGAGAAGCTTTGCCTCCATCCCTTTAGCCAATTGGGCTATAGACTAGTGTTAAACACTTCAAAGCAATCAGTGTTGAACACTGGGAATGAGTTTGACAAGTTAGTGTTTAACACTAGAAGAATAATTGGTATTAAACACCAGCAACAAGGTCTTGGTATGATCATAAGCACTAAAACAGCTCAGTGTTGAACACTGGCAATGGGGATCTTAAATTAGTGCTGAATATTAAAACAATTAATATTGAACACTACGAACAAAATTCTTTAATTAGTGTTGAACACTAAGGCCCGATAGCATTTCAATACTGGATTCGAGGGTTTTAATTTAGTGTTAAACACTACAGCAAGAACGGTCACGTGGCCCCACGTGAGAGTGCCTTCCCTTCAATGATTCTGCCGAAATTACTGTGTCTTTGATAGCGTCACGTGTTAGCATGTGACGGGCATTCAAATGCCTATGTGTTAAGGCTTCTGCTGAAAGTCACGTGGGTCACGTGGGGTGTTGCCTCCAAGGGGCTCTCTGTAGGGCTTTTGGGGGGGGGTCACGTGGTGACACGTGACCCTGCCTTAATGTTGTTTTTGGAGGATTTGTTACTCCTTTTTCAGGAATTAAATTCCAGAAACTTTTAATTTCAGAGGAATTAAATTCCTATCTCCTTTTGAAGGCTTATATTCTGGAATAGAGTTTAAATCTGAGTTTTCCGTGGGAATTAAATTCCTTGTTTATGCGAAAAACCGAATAGGGTTAAACCCTAACAAAAGCTTTTAAGGAATTAAACTCCCCTTTTCTGAGGATTATGATTAAAGGAATTAAATTCCCACTGTTTCGACAGAACTATGTTCTTGATTAGGGTTCAACCCTGCTTCTTTTGTTTTGAAGGAATTAAATTCCCATAATACAGGGTTGAACCCTAACTTTATTTTGGAGGAATTAAATTCCTATAGTTCTATGAGAGTTAAATTCTCATACTTGCATTCCTTCTCTATGTTTTGGATCTGCATGGCAGGATCTCGACCCATTGAGAATTAAATTCTCAACCTTAAGGGGAGATGTGCACTTTGCAGATCCTCTATCAAAGAGGGAGGAGATATGCTCTCTCGTTTTATGCCTCAGAGTTAAACTCTGTTGAGAATTAAATTCTCTTTCTTTCCAAAAGGCTTTCCCTTTCTTACCTAGGGTTTTTGCAGAAGATCTGAGTCTTTTTCAAGTATCAAAGCTCTTCTCCTTTTCTCTTTTCTTCTCTGCGTATGTCTATCCCTTTTTTGTGTCCCTTGGCTCCTATTTATAGGAGAAGCAGCCGAATCAATCAGTTTTTGACGAATCTTCATTGAGATTTGATTTGCATTCATCATTCATTTTGGACCTTTGGATGATTAGGTGAATTTTATTCCCCATTGGATTTTAAATCCAGAGATTCTCCCTTGTTATTTTGGTTAGATTTAAAGGGGAAATCTTTCCAAACCCGAGATTTTCCATAGATAGATGATATTCTATCACCTCTGAATCTTTAATTTGATCGGCCCCAGATAATCACTCTCCTTTGGAAAGATTTAAATCTCCTTCAGAATTTAATTCTGTTAACACAATGGGCTTTGAAAGATGGTCACGTGTGACCACGTGACCCATGGTCACGTGTGAGCACGTGACCCCCTTTGGAATGAGCCTTTTCCTTTCCTTTGCGCTCTGTCTTCTGATCGCTGCCTAAGCGTCACGTGCTACCACGTGACCCCCGGTCACGTGTGAGCACGTGACCCTTGTTTGAACTCTCTTTCTTCGGTTCTTCTGGAGAACGAGTCTGCTGTCTTGAACGTCACGTGCCAACACGTGACCCTGGTCACGTGGGAACACGTGACCTCTTCTGAAGCCTTTTCTTGACTTGATCAGAGAACTTGTGTGCCTTTGACGCTTGCATTTAAATGTCACGTGTCGCCACGTGACCCTGGTCACGTGGGAACACGTGACTCTTTCTGAAGTCCATTTTCTTCAGCGTATTCAGGAAACTGAACTTGACTTGATGATCCCTTTTAGGTGTCACGTGCTAACACGTGACCCCCTTTTTGAAGCTTTTCCCAGAAGCTTTCCTGATTTTAAATCAGGAAACACCGTCAGTACGTCGTACTTGAGATAGTATGCGGGTGCTCGTTAGGTTACGGGTACACTGGACAGGACTCGTCGGGAACTGACTAGTTGGTATTATACCTATCGTCAGTTATCAGTTCCCAGGTGACATGAGTACAGCTTAGTCCGCTGACTTGACACTGTCACTTCGCCTCGGGTGTGTTCCCACTGTACTTTGATCACTACCCTACCACGGCTCAAAGGAGTCGTGCAAACAGGTGGTGGTTGGGTGCAGTCCCGAAGCACTTGGAGGCAGTGACGGTTAGACAGGATTCGTCTCTCCCGGTATTGGGGGTTGACATCGCGCTGTGTCTAGGAGAGCCATTACACGAGTAGTCCCTGGCCAGGGCAAACGAGATATACTGGTAGGTTTCCAGTGTTATCTCAGGGTGTTTTGGGCTTCGCTCCGGCACGACTTGTACCGCTATTGGCGGACTGACGTTTACCGCCCCCTAGGCCCGCCATGCGATGTATCAGACGAACAGACCGGACTGTACGGAGAATGTCACACTCAGGCTCAGTAGGAGTTCAGATGGGTTTCGCCTCGTCGGTCTTCTTGTCGGCACTACCTGGGGACCGTTACGCACAGCTAGTGCCGCTTGCGGTCTGTGGTTAAACCCACTGCCAGCGTAGTGTCGAGTCTTTAGAGTCCCACACAGAAAGCTTTTCGCCTTTAGGCAAAAGAGTAGAGGTCGCATGGTATTGCGACAGGTCGCATGGTTTTGCGACAGGGTTCGGTCACATCCGTGCACTTGTGCACGTACAGTGTCCGGACAGTTTACACTAGCGGGCTTTGGTTTAAGCCAGATCCTAGTGTACCTTATGGGATTGGATTTATCCAGTTTGCATTCGTGTTCCTCGGAACGCGGATGCGGGTGTGTATGCACAGTTGACAGGGAGGCAGAGGCAGCGGATTCTCATTAGGGTTGTTGACAGTTGACCGTTGACTATTTGACTTTATGCTCAACCCTAATGAGAATATGATATGTGATTAACTATTATATTAATTAAGTATTATGGTGATATAGTTGTTGACTTGTTGACTTTTGTTGACTTGTTGACTTTGTTGACTTGTTGACTTTTGTTGACTTGTTGACCGGTTGACTAGGCTTGACTAGTTGACCATCATGATAACCATAGCCATCATTTCATGGCAAAGACTTTTGTTTACTTGCTCATTTGTGTAAAATGAGTGCATGAAATGATATGGTTGTGGTTGCTTCTAACCATCACATAAGACTTTTGTTAATATGATGAGTTATCATTGCTTTGGATTATGAGAGGGTGAGAGACAAAATACTTGCTCATTCTTTCTTGCTCATTCTCTCTCTTGTTCTTGAGCTCTCCTCTTGCTCTCACCCTCAACCTCTTGCTCCCTCTCTTGATCTATGGTTCTCTTGTCTCATGAGTTGAGAATCAAGAACCATAGATAAAATCCCATTCTATTTCCTCTCTACTCATTCTAGTTCACTAGGTTTAGCAAACCAAGTGAACTAGTTTCTTCAAAGAACGAAGAAGGAGCTAAAGGTTGGAGCTTTCAAGTGGATCTATCTTCGGCGTACGGAGACGACGAGAAGGAGCCATCGGACCACCATCGGAGCTTGAAGAGAAGGAGTTCAAGACAAGCAAGGTATAACCATCTCCATCCGAGTAGCTAACTCTCTTTAGCTAAGTATGCTAGTTTTAGTTTAGGTAAAGATCCCGACTTTGCTTAGTCCATGTTGCCCCTTGCGCTAAAAATTTGATTTTTATACCGTTTCCGCCTCCCCGTAAGAACCGGGGGTCGCAACGTGGACTTACAGTGGTATCAGAGCCTAACTAAACTTAAACTAGCTTGGTAGTGAAGTGTAACGAAGTTCGGAACCGGAAAAATCCAAAAACCAAACTTTTACAAAATCTGAGTTTCTGTTGAATTTTTTTTGGCTCAAAATGAAATAATTTATATATCTAAATTCGGCTCAGGGTTTTGTGTGAACACCCAAGAAAAACGTTGCACTAATTCGTTCAAACCGCCGCGCTTCCGCCGCACGAGGTAGGTATGTGCCGCGGAAGCGCCGCAGTTTGTCGTCTTCTCTGCATCGTTTTTCGTGCAGTGTGTGTCTGTGTTGGTTTTAGGATTTTTGAAAGATATTATATGTGCCCAGATTTTCCAGAAAAGAAATTTCCTTTTGGGGTCCTATAATTCCGTATTTTTTCCGAACTTCACTGCACTTTGACTATGATGGTTATATCTGTGATGTTTGCTTGTATTGAACGTCGGCTAATCGCTATAAGTCGATTGGTCGGGGTTATACATGATCTGTAATGTGCTGGAATGTGTATATAAATATGTTGGATTGTCGCGGGTGAATAGCCGGGGGTTGTGAGACGAGAGTTTTCTTTTCTTGCAATTCATGTAAATTTGTAAATTGATGTAATAATTATTTGTATGGCCGCACAACCGGGTCGGGGTTGTAGCCGTCATTGTATAATTTCTTTTTACTGTTTTTGCTCCTAGGATAGACCCATGGAGGGGTGCACAAACTACCGGGTATGCCGAAGTGTCGAGTGGCCTACTCATGGAGATGAGGGAGGTTACTACGCTTCGGGTACTTGGCGGGTAGTTTGCCGCACCCGTAGGGGTCTTGGGTGGGGTTTTGGCTATTCACCGCGACCGTGTAATCTGTTTTTGTTACAGGCTCATACAAATTACAGATTCCTAGTATATCCAATGTATTTATCTGTGATCTGAAATGTTTATCATTGCAGTATATCTATATATGATATTATTTAGGCGTTGCTTATGTTTTACAGACGCGCTAGCCCAGCCCCCGCTCTGTCGTTAGTTAAGTAACCTAACGGGTAATGACGGGGCCCCGTGGCGAATGCGAATGGCATAAGCGTACGTCATATTTTGGTTGTTTTCTGCAATGGTAGGATTAAATGATGGGACGCATTAAAAGAACTAATGCAAGAATATCACGCATTAAAAGAACTAATGCAAGATAATAAACCAAGTTAAAGTCGTTGGAACACTTTCGAAAAACCACTCGGTTCTTTTCAAAACAAACTTTTAAAATACGGAGTTTGAGCCACTCCATTTAAAAGCTATCTCGTTCCATCGACCAAATCAAGTTCACTACATTCACGGTTTTGCCAAAACCATCCGTAGCCCTCCGTCGTTTCACATGAATAGTCAATAGTATTCAAGCTGTGTTTGTTGGCCAAAGTCAAGGCACAGTGATTGGTAGCTATTGGGTATTCATGTGCAGCATAGATAGATGCGTTGGTTTGGAACAGTCGTACTGCCTTGTTGGCCAAAGTCAAGGGTAGGTGCGGGTGGATTCAAATTAACCTGGAGAACGACGGGCAGAACTTGACATGTGACTTATGATTTGTTGGCCAAAGTCAAGGTCATAAGAGCATGGGGCAAAAATCCACATCGGGAGTTTCATAAGTACTGAAACTTGCTAGATTTGCATACCATTTGGAGTGTGATGATTCTGGTAGGATTCCTTCAGTTTCGTCACGCAATGATATTTGGATCCCGATCCTACTGTGAGTATATGCTACTCCTCGGGAAATTTCTCACTAATCGATCAATGCTATAAACCTAGTAGGTGCCTAGAAAGGTGTTAGCGGGGCTACGCCCCCAGGGAAAAGAGGTTCTTTAATTAAGGAACTTCGCGAAAGCGTTGGAAAACCTCCCTCGAAGTACCGACACCGGCCTGGCTGAACGGTTAAGCAAGTATTATGCGGTGGGATTGATCCCGGCTAATTCTTCCTTTATGGTTTGAGGAGGGATTCGAGAAACAGTGGGAGCCATCCTGTTTAGACAAACTAAAAACCACTCTAAACTTGCAAGAGCATCATGCTGAGTGTTTCTTCTTCTCTCTCCTAATTGCAGCGACCAAATCAACATGACTGGACTTAAGTTACTCCTAGATAAAAACAAACTGACAGGGCCAAACTACAAAGATTGGCTCAGGAATGTCAAGATAGCAATCACTTATGACAAGCTGGGGTATCTTCTTACCACCAAAGCTCCCCCTGTCCCTGGTCCAACTTCCAGCGTCGCGGATAAGGAAATCTGCAAGACTTGGGAGATTGATAGCGCGAAGGCCAAATGCCTCCTGCTTGCCTCGATGGACAACGAACATCAGAGGAGGCATGAGAATATGGACATGGAATCCATATTGCTTCATACAAAAGAACTGTATGGAGAGCAATCACGTATCGCAAGGTACGAAGCGTCGAAAAAGTTATTTTCGACAAGAATGGCCGTCGGATCATCAGTAGCCGAGCACGTGCTAAAGATGATCGGCTATATTGAGGAGCTCGCTGACCTAGGGATCACATTGGAGAGTGAGCTATATACGGATATAGTTCTCCAGTCCCTTCCTTCCACTTACGCCCAGTTTATACCGAACTTCAACTTACAAGAAAAAGAGGTTGAACTTTCAGAGCTCTTCAACATGCTGAGGAGCGCAGAGGGCACCCTACAGAAAGGTAGGGAAACATCCACTTTGTTTGTAGGAGGAACATCTTCTTCTAGGTCCAAGGCGAAAGCCAAGGGAAAGAAGAAGAAGGCCCCCGCCAAACTAAGGGGCGGTGTTAGTAAAGTGGATACGAAGGGAAAAGGAAAAGCAACAAAGATAGCGGGGAAGCTTGTGGATAAGGAAGAATGCTTCTATTGTCATAAGAAAGGACACTGGAAGAATGATTGCAGGGCCTGGAAGGCCAGAACACAGGAATTGAAGCAGGTTGCAGCTTCAGCTTCAGGTGTGTATGTTATTGAAAACTGTCTTTCAATAAACTCTACTTCCTGGGTATTGGATACCGGATCAGGATCTCATATCTGTAATTCTTTGCAGGCGTTGAGAAACCGTAGGGTTTTGAAGGCAGGTGACATGACCCTCAGAGTTGCGAACGGAGCTAGCATGGATGCTAAAGCCGTGGGGGACTATCACCTGGGAATGTCAGATGGACATGTTTTGGTTTTGCGTAATTGCTTTTTTGTACCCAACGCAACTTGTAATATCATTTCTGTATCTTTAGTTTCTAAAGAAGGTTATGAATTTGCGTTTGTAAGTAATGTTGTAAACATTCACCTTAATCAAGTTTTGATTGGGTCAGGTACATTGAGTAATGGTATATACGTGTTAAACCAACCACAGATTTTCAATGTCCAGAATACACACAAAAGAAAGTCTCCGGAAATGAATCAGACTTTCTTATGGCATTGTAAATTGGGTCACATCAATGAGAGAAGGTTGACTAAGTTACATACAGAAGGATATTTGAATGCGTTCGAATATCAATCGTATGCCACTTGTCAATCTTGTCTTAAAGGAAAGATGACAAAGACTCCGTTTACTGGACAAGGAGTAAGAGCGAGCGAGCTCTTGGGACTCGTACACAGTGACGTGTGCGGTCCAATGTCTACACATGCCCGAAGCGGACATTCTTACTTCATTACTTTTACGGATGACTTCTCAAGGTACGGCTATGTCTTCTTAATGAAACATAAGTCCGAGGCCTTTGGAAAATTCCAGGAGTATAAGAATGAAGTAGAGAAACAGACCGGCAAAAGTATTAAGATTCTAAGATCGGATCGAGGTGGAGAATACTTAAGTGCCGAGTTCCTGGACTACTTAAAAGAGAACGGAATTCTCTCTCAGCTCACTCCTCCGTACACCCCGCAACATAACGGTGTATCGGAGAGACGGAACCGCACCCTATTGGATATGGTGCGGTCCATGATGAGTAACGCTGAGTTGCCGCGATCATTCTGGGGATATGCGCTAGAATCAGCAGCATACCTTTTGAACCGAGTTCCTACTAAGACCGTGCCTACTACACCATATGAGATGTGGTGTGGGAAGAGACCCTATCTTAAGCACATTAAGACATGGGGATGTCCGGCTTTTGTCAAAAAGCAGCATACGGACAAACTCGAGGCACGCTCAGTACAGTGCAAGTTTGTGGGATATCCAAAGAATTCCAAAGGATATTTCTTCTACTGTGAAGAGGAACAAAAAGTCCTTGTTTCTCGTCATGCCTACTTCTTGGAAACTGAGTTTTTGGAAACCCAGATAAGTGGGAGCACAATAGAACTGGAAGAAGTTCCAGAACCACAGACTGTTACTGAAAGCTTAGTGGAACCAGAGGGTTCAACAGAACAGGACATTCCTACGCCACTCCGCAGGAGTAGTAGGCAGTCTCATCCGCCCGAGAGATACTACGGTTTTCTCATAGACGGGGATAGAGAGGATTGCATCATAGATTATGATGAGCCTACTAGCTTCCAGCAGGCCGTTCAGAGCGTTGACTCAGTGAAATGGCTGGATGCAATGCGGACCGAAATGGAGTCCATGTACACCAACAAGGTATGGACGTTGGACATTGCTCCAGACGGGGTAAAACCCGTAGGATGCAAGTGGATCTTCAAAAGGAAGATTGGTGTAGATGGACAGGTTGAGACCTATAAAGCTAGGCTGGTAGCAAAGGGTTTCCGTCAAAGACCTGGCTTGGACTATGACGAAACCTTTTCTCCAGTAGCCATGCTGAAATCCATTCGGATCCTTCTTGCCATTGCTGCCTTCCACGATTATGAGATCTGGCAAATGGACGTAAAGACAGCTTTTCTAAATGGAAATTTAGAGGAGTGTGTCTATATGGACCAACCAGAGGGTTTCATTCAGAGTGGGAGCAGCGGAAAGGTGTGCAAGTTACTTAAGTCCATCTATGGACTAAAGCAGGCATCGCGGAGTTGGAACATCTGCTTTGATGAGACGGTCAAAGAATTTGGCTTTATCAAAAATCCAGATGAACCATGTATCTATAGTAGATTTGTAGCGAGAACTGTAGTATTCCTCGTTTTATACGTGGATGACATTCTCTTAATAGGAAATGACATTCCTATACTACAATCTGTCAAGGGGTTCTTGTCACACAGGTTCTCCATGAAAGACCTGGGTGATGCCTCATACATTCTGGGTATCCGGATCTACCGTGACAGATCCAAGAGGATATTAGGACTTTCACAGTCCAGGTACATCGACACCATACTGAAGAGGTTCGGTATGGAAGATTCCAAGCGCGGTAACCTACCGGCTTGTCACGGGATCACCCTCTCTAAAGAGATGTCTCCCAAAACTGATTTGGAGAAGGATCGCATGTCTATTATAACCTACGCTTCTGCGGTAGGCTCTATAATGTATGCGATGTTGTGTACCAGACCGGATGTAGCTTATGCACTGAGTGTGGTAAGCCGGTATCAGTCTAACCCTGGGGAGAAACACTGGATAGCGGTAAAGAACATTCTCAAGTACCTGAGAAGGACTAAGGAGATGTTCTTGGTGTATGGCGGAAAAGACCTCCAGATCGAGGCCTTTGCTGACTCCAGCTTCCAGAGTGACAAGGATGATTCCAAGTCCATGTCGGGTTTTGTCTTTACCCTCAATGGAGGGGCGGTGTGTTGGAAGAGTTCCAAACAAGAAACCGTTGCAGACTCGACGATGGAAGCGGAATACATCGCTGCATCTGATGCCGCAAAAGAAGCTGTCTGGATGAGGAAGTTCTTGAAAGAACTTCAGGTGGTTCCGTCCATTGTTGATCCAATACCTCTGTATTGCGACAACAACGGGGCTATAGCTTTAGCGAAGGAACCAAGGTCCCATCAGAAATCCAGGCACATCTTGAGGCGGTATCACTTGATCAGGGAGATCGTAGATCGCCAGGAGATCGAGGTTCGGAGAGTCGCTTCAGAAGATAACACTGCAGATCCATTCACCAAGGCCCTGCCCCAGACTCAGTTCGAGCGGCTGATCGAGATGATAGGTCTTCGATACGCCAGTACATGGCCTTAGTGCAAATGGGAGATTGTTAGTGTATATGCCCTAGAGGCCATTACTGTATCATACTAGTTTGTATATTACTTAATGGATGCTTGGGATATTCACCTTGTATGTACAATCTTGCTCAAAATAGTAGTATGCTACTTGGTTTGTTTTCTACTTCAATGTGTACATGTGTTTATTTTTGTATATCGCCTATACACATTAGTAGAGCCCTTAGGATCTTTGCTTGATTACCAGCGATGTGATGGCCGTCACACTAGTGGGGCTGGGTAATCTATAAGCACATCCTTATGCAGGTCCCTGGTCGTAGGACTATCGAGACAGGGCATCGATACTCCGGAGTAGACCAGCGCATGCGCTTCTCATCCCAGTGTGGGAGACGGTCTGTCCCACAGCCGTCAGTACGTCGTACTTGAGATAGTATGCGGGTTCTCGTTAGGTTACGGGTACACTGGACAGGACTCGTCGGGAACTGACTAGTTGGTATTATACCTATCGTCAGTTATCAGTTCCCAGGTGACATGAGTACAGCTTAGTCCGCTGACTTGACACTGTCACTTCGCCTCGGGTGTGTTCCCACTGTACTTTGATCACTACCCTACCACGGCTCAAAGGAGTCGTGCAAACAGGTGGTGGTTGGGTGCAGTCCCGAAGCACTTGGAGGCAGTGACGGTTAGACAGGATTCGTCTCTCCCGGTATTGGGGGTTGACATCGCGCTGTGTCTAGGAGAGCCATTACACGAGTAGTCCCTGGCCATGGCAAACGAGATATACTGGTAGGTTTCCAGTGTTATCTCAGGGTGTTTTGGGCTTCGCTCCGGCACGACTTGTACCGCTATTGGGGGACTAACGTTTACCGCCCCCTAGGCCCGCCATGCGATGTATCAGACGAACAGACCGGACTGTACGGAGAATGTCACACTCAGGCTCAGTAGGAGTTCAGATGGGTTTCGCCTCGTCGGTCTTCTTGTCGGCACTACCTGGGGACCGTTACGCACAGCTAGTGCCGCTTGCGGTCTGTGGTTAAACCCACTGCCAGCGTAGTGTCGAGTCTTTAGAGTCCCACACAGAAAGCTTTTCGCCTTTAGGCAAAAGAGTAGAGGTCGCATGGTATTGCGACAGGTCGCATGGTTTTGCGACAGGGTTCGGTCACATCCGTGCACTTGTGCACGTACAGTGTCCGGACAGTTTACACTAGCGGGCTTTGGTTTAAGCCAGATCCTAGTGTACCTTATGGGATTGGATTTATCCAGTTTGCATTCGTGTTCCTCGGAACGCGGATGCGGGTGTGTATGCACAGTTGACAGGGAGGCAGAGGCAGCGGATTCTCATTAGGGTTGTTGACAGTTGACCGTTGACTATTTGACTTTATGCTCAACCCTAATGAGAATATGATATGTGATTAACTATTATATTAATTAAGTATTATGGTGATATGGTTGTTGACTTGTTGACTTTTGTTGACTTGTTGACTTTGTTGACTTGTTGACTTTTGTTGACTTGTTGACCGGTTGACTAGGCTTGACTAGTTGACCATCATGATAACCATAGCCATCATTTCATGGCAAAGACTTTTGTTTACTTTCTCATTTGTGTAAAATGAGTACATGAAATGATATGGTTGTGGTTGCTTCTAACCATCACATAAGACTTTTGTTAATATGATGAGTTATCATTGCTTTGGATTATGAGAGGGTGAGAGACAAAATACTTGCTCATTCTTTCTTGCTCATTCTCTCTCTTGTTCTTGAGCTCTCCTCTTGCTCTCACCCTCAACCTCTTGCTCCCTCTCTTGATCTATGGTTCTCTTGTCTCATGAGTTGAGAATCAAGAACCATAGATAAAATCCCATTCTATTTCCTCTCTACTCATTCTAGTTCACTAGGTTTAGCAAACCAAGTGAACTAGTTTCTTCAAAGAACGAAGAAGGAGCTAAAGGTTGGAGCTTTCAAGTGGATCTATCTTCGGCGTACGGAGACGACGAGAAGGAGCCATCGGACCACCATCGGAGCTTGAAGAGAAGGAGTTCAAGACAAGCAAGGTATAACCATCTCCATCCGAGTAGCTAACTCTCTTTAGCTAAGTATGCTAGTTTTAGTTTAGGTAAAGATCCCGACTTTGCTTAGTCCATGTTGCCCCTTGCGCTAAAAATTTGATTTTTATACCGTTTCCGCCTCCCCGTAAGAACCGGGGGTCGCAACGTGGACTTACAGGGACCACGTTAGAGAACGAGCTCTGTACGGACTTGATTCTCCAGTCCCTTCCTTCCACTTACGCCCAGTTTATCATGAACTTCAACTTACAAGGAAAAGAAGTTGAACTTCCGGAGCTCCTCAACATGCTGAGGAGTGCAGAGGGCACCCTACAGAAAAGTAGGGATACATCCACTTTGTTTGTAGGAGGATCTTCCTCTTCTAAATCCAAGGCAAAAGCCAAGGGAAAGAAGAAGAAAGCCCCCACCATACCAAGGGGCGGTGTTAGTAAAGTGGATACGAAGGGAAAAGCAAAGGCAACAAAGATAGCGGGGCAGCTTATGGGAAAGGAAGAATGCTTCTATTGTCATAAGAAGGGACACTGGAAGAAAGATTGCAGGGCTTGGAAGGCCAGAACACAGGATCTGAAGCAAGTTGCGGCTTCAGCTTCAGGTGTGTATGTTATTGAAAACTGTCTTTCAATAAACTCTACTTCCTGGGTATTGGATACCGGATCAGGATCTCATATCTGTAATTCTTTGCAGGCACTGAGAAAGCGTAGGGTTTTGAAGGCAGGTGATATGACCCTCAGAGTTGCAAATGGAGTTGGCATGGATGCTGAGTCCGTGGGGGACTATCACCTGGGCTTGACAGATGGACACGTTTTAGTTTTGCGTAATTGCTATTTTGTACCCAACGCAACTTGTAATATCATTTCTGTATCTTTATTATCTAAAGAAGGTTATGAATTTGCATTTGTAAGTAATGTTGTGAACATTCACCTTAATCAAGTTCTGATTGGGTCAGGTACATTAAGCAATGGTATATACGTATTAAACCAACCACAGATTTTCAATGTCCAGAATACACACAAAAGAAAGTCTCCGGAAATAAATCAGGCTTTCTTATGGCATTGTAGACTGGGTCACATCAATGAGAGAAAATTGACTAAGTTACATACAGAAGGATATTTGGATCCATTCCAATATCAATCATATGCAACTTGTCAATCCTGTCTCAAAAGAAAGATGACAAAGACTCCGTTCACTGGACACGGAGGAAGAGCGAGCGAGCTCTTGGGACTCGTACACAGCGACGTGTGCGGTCCAATGTCTACACATGCGCGAAGCGGTTTTTCTTACTTCATAACTTTTACGGATGACTTTTCAAGGTACGGATATGTCTTCTTAATGAAAGATAAATCCAAAGCCTTTGGAAAATTCCAGGAATATAAGAATGAAGTAGAAAAACAAACCGGCAAAAGTATCAAGACACTGAGATCTGATCGAGGTGGAGAATACTTGAGTGCCGAGTTCCTGGATTACCTAAAAGAGAATGGTATTCTCTCTCAGCTTACTCCTCCATACACTCCGCAACATAACGGTGTATCGGAGAGACGGAACAGGACCCTATTGGATATGGTACGTTCCATGATGAGGAACGCTGAGTTACCGCGATCATTTTGGGGATATGCGCTAGAATCAGCTGCATATCTTTTGAACCGAGTTCCAACTAAGACTGTGCCTACCACACCATATCAGATGTGGTGTGGGAAGAAATCCTATCTTAAGCACATTAAGACATGGGGAGTCCAGCTTTTGTTAAAAAGCAGCATGCGGACAAATTAGAGGCACGCTCAGTACAGTGCAAGTTTGTGGGATATCCAAAGAACTCCAAGGGATATTTCTTCTATTGTGAAGAGGAACAAAAAGATTTTGTTTCTCGTCATGCCCACTTCTTGGAACACCAGTTCTTAGAAAAAGAAATAAGTGGGAGCGCAATAGAACTGGAAGAAATTCCAGAACCACAGACTATTACTGAAAGCTTAGTAGAACCAGAGGGTTCAAAAGAACATGACATTCCTACGCCGCTCCGCAGGAGTAGTAGGCAGTCTCATCCGCCCGAGAGATACTACGGTTTTCTCATAGACGGGGATAGAGAGGATTGCATCATTGATTATGATGAGCCTACTAGCTTCCAGCAGGCCGTTCAGAGCGTTGACTCGGTAAAATGGCTGGATGCAATGCGGACCGAAATGGAGTCCATGTACACCAACAAAGTATGGACGTTAGACGTTGCTCCAGATGGGGTAAACCCGTAGGATGCAAGTGGATCTTCAAAAGGAAGATTGGTGTAGATGGACAGGTTGGGACCTATAAAGCTAGACTGGTTGCAAAGGGTTTTCGTCAAAGACCTGGTTTGGACTATGACGAGACCTTTTCTCCAGTAGCTATGCTGAAATCCATTCGGATCCTTCTTGCCGTTGCTGCCTTCCACGATTATGAGATTTGGCAGATGGACGTAAAGACCGCTATTCTAAATGGAAATTTAGAGGAGTGTGTCTATATGGACCAGCCAGAGGGTTTCATTCAGAGTGGGAGCAGCGGAAAGGTGTGCAAGTTGCTTAAGTCCATCTATGGACTAAAGCAGGCATCGCGGAGTTGGAACATCTGCTTTGATGAGACAGTCAAAGAATTTGGCTTTATCAAAAATCCAGATGAACCATGCATCTATAGTAGATTTTGTTGGAGATAGTGCCCTCAGAGTCAATTATTAGGTCACAGGTACGTGATTGTAATGATTGAGGGAGGACCTATCCCGGTAGGACAGTCTTACTCGAGATGATAGTATGCTATCTGGTTTACCTTTATCATCGTGTACTGTTTTAGGTGACTTGACACGTCGCTATTACACGTTGATAGAGCCCCTAGGATTCTTGCTTGACCACCAGCAGTATGAGGGCGATCATATAAGTGGGAGCTGGGGGTCTACAAGCATATCCTTAAAAGGTCCCTAGTCGTGGGAGTTTCGAGACCGGGCATCGATACTCCATTAGTAGACTAGTGTATACAGTCGAGACCCCGACGAGGGGCGGTGGCCGGTCTCACAAGCCACTGGTGTCAGTTGGATCACCTAAGATGTATACAGGTGCTCATTGGGTTATGAGTACACCGGACAGGACTCGCCGGGAACATGCTAGTTGGTCATATACCAGACGTCAGATGGCAGTTCCCTGGTGACATGTGTGCAGGTTAGTTCATCGACCTGGGGATCGTCATTTGTCTCGTGTGAGTTCCCACTGTACTTTGATTACTACCCTACCACGGCTCAAAGGAGTCGTGCAAACAGGTTTTAGTTGGGTACAGTCCCGAGCCACATGGAGGCAGTGAGCGTATCTTCAGGGGTTCGTCTCTCCCGGTATTGGGGGTGAGGTCGTGCTGTGTCTAGGAGAGCCATTACACAAAGTCCTTGGCCAAGGCAAGGAGATTTACTGGTAGGTATTCCAGTAGTATCTCAGGGTGTTCTGGGCTACACTCCGACACGACTTGTACCGCTTTTGGGGGTCTGACTTTTACCAACCCCCTAGGCCCGCCATGCGATACTCATAGACGAACGGACCGGACTGCACGGATATTGTCACTGTCAGGCTCAGTAGGGTGTCAGGATGAGTTCGCTCATCGACGTCCCTTTTGGTCAATAGCTGGTGGCCCGTCACGTATTGGCTTATACCTCTGACGTGCTAGTGGTTAAATCCACAGCCATAGTATTGACGAGTCTTTAGAGTCCACCACACTTCCAGTTACTCAAGCTTTCGGGCGAAACGCTGTAGAGGCCGTATGGAGATATGGCAGGGTCCGATCAGATACGTGCGGTATTGCACGGATCAGGATCGGACAGTTTGTACTAGTGGCCGTATGGTTATATGGCAGGGTTCGATCAGATACGTGCGGTATTGCACGGATCAGGATCGAACGGATTTAACTAGCCGGCTTTGGCTTAAGCCGGTCCTAGTTTAGTACAGTGTAGATTTTGTCTCATTGCATTTGTATCCGGACGGAATACAGATGCGGGTGTGTATGCACAGTATGGGGGTTTTCCTGTAATTTATTACGGGACCAGTTTTCTGGAGTTGCCAGTTTGCTTTCCGTTCCGGCCGGTTTTCCTTTGTTCTTTCCCGGCCGGACTTTTCTGATGGAGGGGGTAATTTGCAGTTTTGCAAATTACACTTTGTGGAGGACTTTTTTGCATAAAGTGTGATATGATAAGCATCTTTGCTTTTCATGCTTTATTGTGATAAGAAAGGATTAGGATTGATGTGTAGTTTTATGATGATTATGTTTGGATGTGGTCACCCTCCTCCTTTTACTACGATCACCTCCCTTCATGCTTCTTATTCTTTCTCCACCATTTCTAAGTTGATCAAGTTTTTCATAAGAAGAAAATGAGAAGTTTTTCTTTCCATGGTTGAGTGAGAAGATAATGAGAGCTTCATCTTTGAGAGGAGAAAAATGAGAGTGATTCATTTTGTGTATATCATTCTTCATCTCATTCCATTGCTAGAAAATTGAAAGCACCAATTTTCTATACACCATTCCTCCATCTATGGCAACAAACCCTAAAGTGAGACATGCACTCTACACTACACTTCCTACAGAAAATCTTGGACGCGTCGATTCGCCAGCTTCGCGCCCGAGTTGCCTCGGCATTGAGGTGGGAGCCCGTAAACAAAGTAGGCGATGTGGTGCACTTCCGGCGACGAGGAGGAGACGGGACTTTTCCGCAGGAGATCGGGACCATGACGAGAAGACCGGAGGACTTGGATCGTCGGTATATCTCTATTCCCTTTCTTGTAGTTAGCTTAGACTAGTTAATGGTTCGATCCGGGTGTTTAGTGCGCGGTGGTGCCGGTTGCTAAGTCCGCAAAAATTTAAGTTTACCACCGTTTCCGCATTTGGCCGTCGGATTGACGGCCAGGGCGCCGCCGTGCACTTACAGTGGTATCAGAGCCTCGCCATTAACTTAGTCTAGCTTTGTGTAATGTGTTTGCATTTCCGATCGATCAAAAAGTTCCAAAACTGCATTTTAGTTCGCATCAGTTTCTGTTGAAAATTTTTGGTCTCAAAAATTTTTCAGGTTATAAAATATTGATGTACTGGAAAATATAAGAGTTCTGTAAAAATTTGACGAAGTAACTCCACAGTTGGAGCGCGGAACCGCCGCGAAAACCCCATTTGTGCGGCCCTTCCGCCGCTCACTATTCACATCACTTCACCAATTTTTTACAGAGGCCTTCTGGGCTTAAAATATGGGCTTTGGAATATTAAAGTTGGGCCAATTGTTTCTGTGAGTGCTACAGTTTTCTTTGGGGCCCACTTGTTAATTGTTTGATCAATCGGAAATTTTTTAAACACATTTTTCACAGTATTTACATTATATATGCGACCGTGAATGTCACTCGATCGGTAAATCCGGTCTAACTGCTATAGCCCGGTTAGACGGATTTGCGAACGTGACTTTCACGTTGATGTTCTATGTATTTGCTGTGATGTTGCGGATCGGTCGTGGGGGATAGCCTGGATGCAATGCTAGTACAGTTTTGTTGTATTATGTACCCGTTGTATGTATATTTTACTTTCTGTACTAGGATTGCCCCGCGGAGGGGTGCACGGATAGCCGGGTTCTGGAGGGCAACAAGCCCGCATCTCATGGCATTGAGACGGAGGGGGCTTCACTCTAGGATTGGCGGGCTATTCGCCGCACTCGTAGGGGGTACAGGTTGACCCAGGAGGGGTGCCCAAGTTGCCGGATTCCGTGAAGTGCTGGGTGGTCCATTCACGGGGCTGAAGGGGGCTGCCTCGCTTCAGGTTTTGGCGGGTGACTTGCCGCGCCCGTAGGGGTCTAGGATTTCATTGCACAGGCTATCCACACGACCAGGGGAACGTCGGGTTTCAGTAGTGGCTCTGTGAAACCCGGGGATCCCAGATATCTGTATTGTTTCTGTGATGCTGTTCATTCTCTGTGATGTTGCATTTTATTCACGCCTTGAGCGAAATATAATATATTGGTATATATATTAGTAGATGTTGTATATGTTTTGCATCCGCGCTAGTCCAGTCCCCGCTCTGTCGTTAGTAAGCTAACCTAACGGGTAATGACGGGACCCAGTGGCGAATGCGGATGGCATATACGTACATCAGTATATTTTCGTTCTTTTTGGTGTGATCAATTGATGGGACTGCGTTGATTCGGATCAATGCAAGTTAAAAACAAACCTAATCTGATGTTGTTGGAACACTTTTCAAAAAGCTGTTATTGCAAGGACGTTCACTTTTGTTTTGCATCGTGATATTCAGTTGGAATATCCTGCTCCTCAGTCGACGAGGCAAGAGCCGAGATCCCTTCACCGGGAGTGACCCCTTGGACAAAAGTTTGCGTCAGAGCAATAACTTCACTATAGCCGATCACTTTTGCTTTGCATCGCGGTATTCATTTGGAATATCCTACACCCCATTCTACGGGGAAAGAGCCGAGATCCCTTCACCGGGAGTGACCTCTTTAGCAACGGTTTTCGTCACTATATTTTTAAAAGCTATCCGTTCCTTCGACGATATCAAGTTCTTTACGTTAAAGGTTTTCGCCAGAAACCATTCGTAGCCCTCCGTCGTTTCATATGGGTGGTCAATAGTATTCAAGCTGTGTATGTTGGCCAAAGTCAAGGCACAGTGATTGGTAGCTATTGGGGTATTCATATGCAGCATAGATAGATGCGTTGGTTTTGGACAGTCGTACTGCCATTTTGGCCAAAGTCAAGGGTATGTACGGGTGGATTCAAATTAACCTGGAGAATGACGGGTAGAACTTGACATGTGACTTATGATATGTTGGCCAAAGTCAAGGTCATAAGAGCATGGGGCAGAAATCACATCGGGAGTTTCAAAAGTACTGAAACTTGCCAGATATGCGCATACCTTCTGGAGTGTGATACCGTGAACGGATTCCGTCACGTTGTCATGCGATGAGAGTTGGATCCCGATTCCCACTGATGAGTTAGTTTACTCCTCGGGTAACCCCGACTAATTCTTCTTTCAGGTTTGGAGGAGAATTTGAGGTACAGTGGGAGGTTTCCAGATTAGATAAATTGGTAACCATTCTGATCTAGGTTAGAGTGCACGCTGAGTGTTTCTTCTCTCTCTCTCTCTGGCAGCGACCATTGACCCGACCCTAGACTATGACTCCGTGACCAAGTTGACCGAACTTACTTAACACTGGCTTTTGGATTGTCAGAGTTGCAGACCTCATTGCCACTCCTACTTTTACCCTTTTCTCCAGGACACCCCGTATTACTACGAACGTCCACTTCCATTGGACAAAACCATCGTATGGTTAGATACGAACTCGAAAGAATTATTCGAGGATGGTTTCCGGTTCTGGAGAAAACGGATAGGATTATTCAGTTGTCTTTTCCTTTTACCCTCTCTCAGGTTACGAGTACTCCTTGGTTTAGGGGTAGTACACCTATTACGCAAATTGGATTGTCTTCTTCCAAACCTTAGGCTGGTGCCGACCGGTAGGGAATGAAGAAAACCAATTAGCATAACGATGGTGTGCAGAAGGTATTAAGTTCAGACAAAGCAAGGGATTAGTAGGAGGGCAAAGTAAATTGCAACAGATATTCACGACCAAACCAAATATTTCGTTACCACTCCCACATCACCTTTGTATTTCTCCAGGACACTCCGTATCACTACGAAGATCCACAGTTTATTTGGATATTCCATCGTATGGTTATATACGAACTTGAAAGGAACTTGTTCCAGTTCGGGGATGGATCCTGGTTCAGGAGAAATAGGAATAAAGTACATTCAGGTGTCTTTTATCTTCACCTTCTCTCGTGTTGCGAGTGTTCCTAGGATTGGGACAGTACACCCATTATGCTTATTGGATAGTCTTCTTCCAAACCATAGGCTGGTGCCGAACGGTAGGGAAGGAAGAAAACCATTTGGCCTAAAGGGGTGTGCAGAAGGTAAAGACTAAAGACATATGAAGGGATTTGGAGAGGTGGCAAAGAACTATACGGTTACAGTCGTGAATCTGGAAGAGGCATTACTAGGAATACCAGGATACCCCATCGAAACATTTCAATGTTTCAGTTTCACTGTGTACTGTTAATAGAAAACTGATTTCCCGATTAGATACTTACTCCAGGGTATGTATTTACCAGATACGATTCTCACATCTGTATGGTTTTACAGATGATGAGTGGGAGTAAGTTATTGGGAATTGGGTGATTATCCTCATTATATCGGGATTCGTTGTAATCGGTGATATTTGAGGAATTCACCTGGGCTGTTTGCCGGTCGGCAAGTATTTGGTTTTGAATATCCGCTGTTATGCACCAATTTCAAATTGATATATCTGTATGTCTATTTTCATAGAGTGAGATATACCTTTCTGAAATTATGTCTACGACATTTACCTATATCAGTGGATGGTTAGGTAAGGAGCATTAAACAGCGGTGTAATTCTTCTTAACCATAACTACAGTTTTCAACCTACGGCACACAGTGAATGAGTTATCAGACTCAAGGGACTTGTACAGAGTATTGTATGTTGTCCAGGGTCCATCAGGACAGAGGGGATGGTCCTCGTACTATATTCAGTTTACTTATGACTCCTCTATTTTTTAGACAGGTGTTTCGTGGAAACACAGGGTCCGAATTTGGAGAAGTTATAGGTATTTGAATAGAGTAGAGAACCAGGTATAGCAAGTATCGGGATTCTTCAAGGTGATCGAAGATGTAGATACTTGTGGTATTCAGTTGAAAGTGATGATTAAGAGAAATTACTTCTCTTTCAGGTTACTCATAATTGGAAGCATTCCTAAGTTGAGTAACGCTGATCGGCCTCCTTCCATTTAGTTGACATGCGCTGGGGACAGCTGCATGATTTGAATCTGGTTCAATTAAATCAGTGCCTCTGTTTTTATATTGGATATAGAACAGTTCATATCTTAACGATGTTAAGGTACGGGGAGTTGTCCGGTTTATGATTAAAACCAGACACTGGATAACTCAAGGCACATTTCTGTAATGGCTGTTTGTGGGTTGACCCAGGCTATGACGCGGGTTGACTTTCTACCATCTGGATGAACAATAGCAATATTGTTCTAGACTCGCCACAGTTTTATTAAAAATGGATTTTTTCAGAAAACAGTAGTGGGAGTATGGTAGAACTGGAAGTGATTCCAGAACCACAAACGATTACTGAAGATTTGATAAGGAACCTAAAGATTCAATCTGGATTGACATTCCATTGGCCACTCCGCAGATTAGGTGGGTAACTTCAGGCACCCGAGAGGTACTACAGTAGCCTCAAGGACGGTTACAGGGAAGTTCTTGTTTACCCACAATTACCATTACTGTTGTTCCAGGCTGCGAGACCCGGCAGGAGGATGAGTATAGCGTCATTCTAAACTTGCTTTAGAAGTGTACGTCTATATGACTCTGCCAGAGGGTTGTCGTAGTCAGTAGGAGCAGCGGAAGCATTGGTGGACAGGTAGCTTATGTCTATTTATAGCCTAGAGCAGATGTAGCGGAGATAGATCATCTATTTCTGACGTAACAGTCATGGGTTTGACTTCATCAGAATAGGGGATGGATCTGTTGAGAAGGTAGTAGGGTGTAATGTCATGGTATTTGGATGACATACACAAAGTAGGAAAGGAAACTCCTATACTACGATCGGTTATACTTTGGTCGTCACACAGTTGTTTCTCCACATAGGAATTGGGTATTATATCAGACATACTGGTTACTAGATCTATGGTTTTAGATCTAGATTTGGGTGGTTTCCCAATCAGGGTACTTGACAGCATTCTAAGAGTATTTAGGATGGACGACTCCTGGCACGGTAGTGTACCTGCAGGTAATGGAGTCACCCTCTCCAAAGGTGTCTTACAGACTAAAGGGGAGAGGGACGTGCATGATTGGCAGATCACTTGCTTAGGCAATTGAGTCAATCATGAGATGTCAAGTACCACACCAGATGTTGTTCTTGCACTAGATGCAATAAGTTGACATTAATCCAATCATGGAGAAACAGTCGGAAGCAGTTTTAGAACATAAGTGAATGTTCTAGGGATATGATAACGACAGCCTCATTCAGGAAACAGTTATCATTCCAGGCTTCCAAGGTGACATGGACGACAAGGAGGTTGTCAGAGTTATAGTTTTCCTTCTGATGAGGGGCAGTATTTTGGACAGGTGGTCCAAGGCAATACTGAGGGAGGCATGGCGCGCAGGATACTGATTAAGTTCAGTTGACGATACAGTCTAAGAAGTTTGGATTTGGAGTTCATTTATGAGCTAGGTCCCATCAGACATCCAGACACGTTCTAAGACATGTATTGCTCATTTCGGGAGATGGCTTTCTCCGCGAACTTGAGATATAGAGAGACATGAAAAGAAACAACAAAGCGGATCCACTCACTGAGGCTATTCCTCGAACGCAATAGTTTCGCAAACGAGCTTTGTGAGACTGACTAGTAGAGGAGTTGGGTGTTCGGTATCACACGGGCTGTGAGTATGCGACATCGCAATAATTAGCCTTGAGTGCAAGTGGGAGATTGTTGGAGATAGTGCCCTCAGAGTCAATTATTAGGTCACAGGTACGTGATTGTAATGATTGAGGGAGGACCTATCCCGGTAGGACAGTCTTACTCGAGATGATAGTATGCTATCTGGTTTACCTTTATCATCGTGTACTGTTTTAGGTGACCTGACACGTCGCTATTACACGTTGATAGAGCCCCTAGGATTCTTGCTTGACCACCAGCAGTATGAGGGCGATCATATAAGTGGGAGCTGGGGGTCTACAAGCATATCCTTAAAAGGTCCCTAGTCGTGGGAGTTTCGAGACCGGGCATCGATACTCCATTAGTAGACTAGTGTATACAGTCGAGACCCCGACGAGGGGCGGTGGCCGGTCTCACAAGCCACTGGTGTCAGTTGGATCACCTAAGATGTATACAGGTGCTCATTGGGTTATGAGTACACCGGACAGGACTCGCCGGGAACATGCTAGTTGGTCATATACCAGACGTCAGATGGCAGTTCCCTGGTGACATGTGTGCAGGTTAGTTCATCGACCTGGGGATCGTCATTTGTCTCGTGTGAGTTCCCACTGTACTTTGATTACTACCCTACCACGGCTCAAAGGAGTCGTGCAAACAGGTTTTAGTTGGGTACAGTCCCGAGCCACATGGAGGCAGTGAGCGTATCTTCAGGGGTTCGTCTCTCCCGGTATTGGGGGTGAGGTCGTGCTGTGTCTAGGAGAGCCATTACACAAAGTCCTTGGCCAAGGCAAGGAGATTTACTGGTAGGTATTCCAGTAGTATCTCAGGGTGTTCTGGGCTACACTCCGACACGACTTGTACCGCTTTTGGGGGTCTGACTTTTACCAACCCCCTAGGCCCGCCATGCGATACTCATAGACGAACGGACCGGACTGCACGGATATTGTCACTGTCAGGCTCAGTAGGGTGTCAGGATGAGTTCGCTCATCGACGTCCCTTTTGGTCAATAGCTGGTGGCCCGTCACGTATTGGCTTATACCTCTGACGTGCTAGTGGTTAAATCCACAGCCATAGTATTGACGAGTCTTTAGAGTCCACCACACTTCCAGTTACTCAAGCTTTCGGGCGAAACGCTGTAGAGGCCGTATGGAGATATGGCAGGGTCCGATCAGATACGTGCGGTATTGCACGGATCAGGATCGGACAGTTTGTACTAGTGGCCGTATGGTTATATGGCAGGGTTCGATCAGATACGTGCGGTATTGCACGGATCAGGATCGAACGGATTTAACTAGCCGGCTTTGGCTTAAGCCGGTCCTAGTTTAGTACAGTGTAGATTTTGTCTCATTGCATTTGTATCCGGACGGAATACAGATGCGGGTGTGTATGCACAGTATGGGGGTTTTCCTGTAATTTATTACGGGACCAGTTTTCTGGAGTTGCCAGTTTGCTTTCCGTTCCGGCCGGTTTTCCTTTGTTCTTTCCCGGCCGGACTTTTCTGATGGAGGGGGTAATTTGCAGTTTTGCAAATTACACTTTGTGGAGGACTTTTTTGCATAAAGTGTGATATGATAAGCATCTTTGCTTTTCATGCTTTATTGTGATAAGAAAGGATTAGGATTGATGTGTAGTTTTATGATGATTATGTTTGGATGTGGTCACCCTCCTCCTTTTACTACGATCACCTCCCTTCATGCTTCTTATTCTTTCTCCACCATTTCTAAGTTGATCAAGTTTTTCATAAGAAGAAAATGAGAAGTTTTTCTTTCCATGGTTGAGTGAGAAGATAATGAGAGCTTCATCTTTGAGAGGAGAAAAATGAGAGTGATTCATTTTGTGTATATCATTCTTCATCTCATTCCATTGCTAGAAAATTGAAAGCACCAATTTTCTATACACCATTCCTCCATCTATGGCAACAAACCCCAAAGTGAGACATGCACTCTACACTACACTTCCTACAGCAAATCTTGGACGCGTCGATTCGCCAGCTTCGCGCCCGAGTTGCCTCGGCATTGAGGTGGGAGCCCGTAAACAAAGTAGGCGATGTGGTGCACTTCCGGCGACGAGGAGGAGACGGGACTTTTCCGCAGGAGATCGGGACCATGATGAGAAGACCGGAGGACTTGGATCGTCGGTATATCTCTATTCCCTTTCTTGTAGTTAGCTTAGACTAGTTAATGGTTCGATCCGGGTGTTTAGTGCGCGGTGGTGCCGGTTGCTAAGTCCGCAAAAATTTAAGTTTACCACCGTTTCCGCATTTGGCCGTCGGATTGACGGCCAGGGCGCCGCCGTGCACTTACAGATTTGTAGCAAGAACTGTCGTGTTCCTCGTTTTATACATGGATGACATTCTTCTGATAGGAAATGACATTCCTATGCTACAATCTGTCAAAGGGTTCTTGTCACACAGGTTCTCCATGAAGGACCTAGGCGATGCCAACTACATTCTGGGGATCCAGATCTATCGTGATAGATCTAAAAGGATGTTGGGACTTTCACAGTCAAGGTACATCGACACCATACTGAAACGATTCAGTAGGGAAGATTCCAAACGCGGTAATCTGCCGGCTTGTCACGGAATCACCCTCTCCAAAGAGATGTCTCCCAAGACTGATTTGGAAAGGGTTCGCATGTCGTCAATACCCTACGCATCTGCGGTAGGCTCTATTATGTATGCGATGTTGTGGACCAGACTAGATGTAGCATACGCATTGAGCGTTGTAAGCCGGTATCAGTCGGACCCAGGGAAGAAGCACTGGATAGCGGTAAAGAACATTCTCAAGTACCTGAGAAGGACTAAGGAGATGTTCTTGGTGTATGGTGGAAAGGACCTCCAGATCAAGACCTTTGCTGACTCCAGCTTCCAGAGTGACAAGGATGATTCCAAGTCCATGTCGGGTTTTATGTTTACCCTCAATGGAAGGGCGGTGTGTTGGAAGAGTTCCAAACAGGAAACCGTTGCTGACTCGACGATGGAAGCGGAATACATCACTGCAGCTGATGCCGCAAAAGAAGCCATCTGGATGAGGAAGTTCTTGAAAGAACTTCAGGTGGTTCCGCCCATTGTTGATCCAATACCTCTGTATTGCGACAACAACGGGGCTATAACTTTAGCGAAGGAACCCAGGTCCCATCAGAAATCCAGATACATCTTGAGGCGGTATCACCTGATCAGGGAGATCGTGGATCGCCAGGAGATCGAGGTTCGGAGGGTTGCTTCAGAAGATAACACTGCAAATCCATTCACCGAGGCCTTTCCCCAGACTCAGTTCGAGCGGCTGATCGAGATGATAGGTCTTCGATACGCCAGTACATGGCCTTAGTGCAAGTGGGAGATTGTTAGTGTATATGCCCTAGAGGCCATTACTGTATCATACTAGTTTGTATATTACTTAATGGAAGCTTGGGATATTCACCTTGTATTGATAATCTTGCTCAAAATGGTAGTATGCTACTTGGTTTGTTTCTACTTTAATATGTGCATGTGTTTCTTTTAGCATATTGCTTATACATATTAGTAGAGCCCTTAGGATCTTTGCTTGATTACCAGCGTTGTGATGGCAGTCACACTCGTGAGGGCTGGGTAATCCATAAGCACATCCTTATACAGGTCCCTAGTCATAGGGCTATCGAGACAGGGCATCGATACTCTGGAGTAGACTAGCGTATGCGCTTCTCATCCCAGCAGGGGAGACGGTCTGTCCCACAGCCGTCAGTACATCGTACTTGAGATAGTATGCGGGTGCTCGTTAGGTTATGAGTATACTGGACAGGACTTGTCGGGAACTGATTGGTTGATACTATACCTTTCGTCAGTTATCAGTTCCCAGGTGACATGAGTACAGCTTAGTCCGCTGACTTGACACTGTCACTTCGCCTCGAGTGTGTTCCCACTGTACTTTGATTACTACCCTACCACGGCTCAAAGGAGTCGTGCAAACAGGTAGTAGTTGGGTGCAGTCCCGAAGCACTTGGAGGCAGTGACGGTTAGACAGGATTCGTCTCTCCCGGTATTGGGGGTTGACATCGCGCTGTGTCTAGGAGAGCCATTACACAAGTAGTCCCTGGCCAGGGCAAGCGAGATATACTGGTAGGTTTCCAGTGTTATCTCAGGGTGTTCTGGGCTACACTCCGACACGACTTGTACCACTATTAAGGGACTGACGTTTACCGCCCCCTAGGCCCGCCATGCAATGTATCAGACGAACAGACCGGATTGTACGGAGATTGTCACATTCAGGCTCAGTAGGAGTTCAGATGGGTTTCACCTCGTCCGTCTTCTTTTCGGCATCTACCTGGGGCCGTTACGCACAGCTAGTGCCGCTTGCGGTCTGTGGTTAAACCCACTGCCAGCGTAGTGTCGAGTCTTTAAAGTCCCACACAGAGAGCTATTCGCCTTTAGGCAAAAGAGTAGAGGTCGCATGGTTTTGCGACAGGGTTCGGTCACATCCGCGCACTTGTGCACGTTTATTGACCGAGCAGTTATTACTAGCGGGCTTTGGTTTAAGCCAGATCCTAGTATACGTTTTGGGATTGGTTTTATCTCGTTTGTATTCGTGTTCCCCGGAACGCGGATACGGGTGTGTATGCACAGTTGACAGAGACAGAGGCAGAGGATTCTCATTAGGGTTGCTGACTGTTGACTTTTGTCAAACCCTAATGAGATTAAGAAATATGATTAACAATAATATTAATTTAGTATTATAGTGACATGGTTAGGGTTGAAAGGTTGACCTAGTTGACTTGTTGACTTTTGTTGACTGGTTGACTAGGTTGGACTTGTTGACCACCATCATGACAATGTCCATCATTTGGTTGCATTGACTTATGCTTGCTTGTTTTGTTCACCATTTGCATTTAATGCAAGAAATGATAGTGTCATTTGTCATGATAATAACCATTACAATATACTCAATTATCATTACTTGTTATGATGATTTTGGATTATGAGAGCAAGGATGGCAAAAGGTTCACTCATTCTCTCATTTCATTTCTTTCTCTTGTCGTCATTTGCTCAAGCTCTCCCTCTTCCTCTTTCTCTCTCTAGCTCAAGGCAAACCCTTCTCATGTGTTGAGATTCATTGCCATAGAGATAAAAGCACCAAAACAATCCTCTACTCATCCTAGTTCACAAGGCCTAGCAAGCCAAGTGTTCCAGTTTCTTCAAAGTTCAAAGAAGAAGCCAAAGGTAGAAGCTTTCGGGTGGATCCGTCTTCGGCGCGCGAAGAAGACGAGGAGAGGCCGGTCCGTACACCACAAGAGTTGAAGACGAAGGAGTTCAAGAAAGGTATAACCCCCTAACAGAGTAGGTAAAACTCCTAGTTAGGTTGTTAGGTAGATTGTTTAACAAAGATCCGTATTTGTAGTCCATATTAGCACCTCTAGAAAAATCGTTTTTACATCATTTCCGCAAGCCCGTAAGTACCGGGAGAGGTAGCATGGACTTACAACATACTCCATATACAACACCCTATACTTGTTTGTTTAGTCCCAGTTTACCTGAACCAAAATTTGGGAGCACATTGGGGTGTTTTTGGTTATGTTTTCCGTATTTTGGAATTTTTGGTTTTAGTATTTGATATTGTATTGGGTCGTTGGATATTTGTACGTCAACGACGGGGGTTGTTTGGTTGGTTTTGAATGCGTAGGCTATAGGTTCTAACCTATAGGCAATCCATGTGCCGTATCGGTTTTCGGATATTGATTGTGTTTGCATTTCGATTGTGTATTGATTGTAGGTACTTCGCGTAGACTTCCGAGACGACGAAGCACATCGATTGCAGCTAAGCGAGGAGTTTAGCAGGTGAGTAGATTTATATCTACGGGGGAAGTCGGGTGGATGGCGTATAGCAGCCCCGCAAATTATTATGGAAACCGATATATATAGAATATGGTTAAGAAAACCATGTTAGAAACTTATGGATAGGGTTTAAGAATGTAATATGTAAGATGACTTGACGTGAGATATTAATGTGATGAACGAGTATATGATATGATATGATATGATGACTTGGTGTGATATGTCGTTAAATGGATGCGAGTCGATATGAGATAGTTGATACCTTTGTCGGTCCCACAATATGAGATTGATACGGATGTGACCTGGGATATTGGTATATAGATATATATAATGTCATGAATCTTGAGTGATATGCCGTGCGAGACTTTAGGTCCGAACCCTCAGCATCATATAGGTTGATAGTTTCCCTAATGGTTTAATGCCTCCATACGATAATTTACCGTACGTGATGAGTTTTATGATGATTGATCCATACTCTTGACTAGAGGATACCGTACGATGGATTATACCGTACGTGATGTTGTGAGGCTGGATGCCGATTGATAGATTCACCGACTCGGATATATTATAGACACGTATACCTTGTAGCGTTTCGCTTACGATGTACTTTATGCTACGTTCATGATATTCGCATTGCATTGCATATACCTGTGCTAGTACACCTACACCATTATCGATGATGCGTATGCTACACTTACACAGATTGGCCGGCTCACACACCTTCATCATCAATAATTGATATGTCACTTACAAAGTAGAATTGCCACATCATTATTCTAGGTTGCATGATATACTTGCTATGCTCACATCATTATGATATGTCACATCACTGTTCCATGTTACATGATATACTTTCTATGCTCACATCATTATGATATGTCACATCACTGTTCCATGTTGCATGATATACGGATAAACTCACATTTCTTTTATATGTTCGCATACATCATGCTTTACGATTATATGCACTGAGATGCTGTTTTCATGAGATTTCTGGATTTAAGAACCGTGGTTATTTCAAAGGAATGTATGTATTGTTTTAAAAACCCGGTTTCTCATGATATGATATTTCGAGACATCCACCATGTGTTTTCTCGGATCTGAGATTGGCATATGGAACCTGATTCGACGAGCGGTAGGCACCGTCTGCGGGTACATGGTGGACCCGATATGGTACCCCGGAGCGAGATATGATTTTCGTGGTGTAGACGATGAGCCTGGCAGAGGGACCACTACCTACCGGTGATAGTATTTGGACTCGTCGGTTATCCGGAGGATACCGACCGCAGTCATGAGATGGATAAGGGCCGATCAGAGTATGCAGCACCTGAGATGAGATAGATATCAGGGACGATCTGAGGATACGGTGCCTGAGATATATGAGGATTTACGTGTCGGTGTTGGACACGGGTTTCATGATGTTTCGAGTGTCGATGTTGGACACTCAGGTTCCATGATTTTGATGTGTCGCGAGGGACACGCGTTGATTTATATCCTCATACTTTCATGCATATGCTTTTATGATATTTACATGCATGACATTGTTGTGTCATTGATGGACACGTGGATGAGATCCACATGCATACAGGCATTGATTATACGGTTGGATGATATCCACATGTAGATAAGCATTGATTATATTATTGGCATATATGCAGATATGGTCACCCTAGATATCATAGTATTGCCTTTATGATATAGTTGACCTAGGAATCGTTGTTTTATTCGATTTCAACCTGATGATATTTTCTACTCACTGTAGGGTTGGCTTAGCACCTTGTGAAGGTTTTGTCAAGCATCAATCATGCTGCTTTAAAATTTTGGGGTGCTAAACAAACCCTAACCAAGATCTTAACTAGAGACTTAGGGTAAAACATGATATGTAAAAACTTTACATCTAAGTGAACAAGGAATACAACCTTTGTAGACCGGTCCTTCACTTCAATAGCTCCGTGTAGAAGTCCCTTCGCTGCGATCACGATCGTCCGGACTCTAGAGAGGCTCCTATGAAGAAACGAACAAACTTGCTTCGAAGTCTTCGAGGCCGAAGATGATCTACGTCGAGGAGACACTAGCCCATGCTATCTCTTCACTAATTGTGTAGATTAGTGAAGCAAACACCTTAAACTAAATGGCTAATAGTATAGGATGATGAAGTAGGACGTGGGCTCACTTTAGATATATTTTTCTCACAAGTTTCCATCACTTTTCAAAAAGCTAATAAGCTTTTCTCACTTGATGATGAAGAAGAAGAAGATGAATGAACTCAATGCAACAATGGTTCATGATAAATGTCATGGCTAACCATTGTAGAGACTTAACCATTGCCTATGGTTAAGGGTTGGGTTAGAAATATCTTAAGCAAGACAAACAAGTGGACTAAGTCAAAGTTATCCACAAGCTTCTACAAGCTTTGAACCATGACTCATTATCAAAATGTTTTAATTGATTAAAACAAATAAAACCCTAATTTAACCCTAGTATGGTGTAAGTCTCATACATACATGTTGCATGTGTAACCTAGTATGACACAACAATATATATCACTTATATATTTTGTGCAAAAAGAAAACAATACATATAACATATATCACATATATATCAATGTATCATAAAGTGAGAAATGAAAACTTTAAATGAGCTAATATTAGTTAATGTAATTTAATATATCAAATATATAATTATACATCAAATCATTAAATCAACTCTTGATTTAATAATCCGGCTATAGATCATATAACCGACTAATATCAAATGAATCATCTTATCGAATCAACATTTGATCCGATAACCCAGCTATATCACATATAACCGACCGATATCTCATATCGCGAGAATAGAATACGGTATCACATACTCACATTAATATGGGTCCTGCACATATCACATATGTGCTCCTACTCCGTTTCGCATGAACCAGGAAACCTCTGTCTAGGACTCTAAAGACACGTCAATACGCCGGCAGTAGGTGATGATCATATCAAACACCCACAAGCCTCAAGCGGTCTGCTAAACGTAACGGCCACCCGGGTATTGAACGATCAAAAGATCAACAAGCAAGCCTGCTATAACTCCTGCGAATCAAATCAGTAACACTACCGTACAGTCCGGTCTCTTCGTCTGATATGTCGCATATCACAGCCTGGGGGTGGTATAATGTCAGACCCCAATAGCCTAATAAGTCATACCGATGCAAGGTTCATAACGGTTCGAGAAACTACTGATAACACTTACCAGTAAATCTCAGCAACCCTGGCCAGGGATTTACTGTTATGGCCAATCGAGCAAAGCGCAACATCAACTCCCTATACCGGAAGAGACGAAACCCCTCCTATCGCTCATTGCCTCCATGTGACTCGGGACTGTACCCAAAAGCCATTGTTTTGCACGATATCTTGACCGTGGTATGGTGGAAATCAAAGCACAGTAGGAATCATACAAGACTCTATGATGATCTGGGGTTTACAGACTAACCTGTACCAGTGTCACCAGAGAATTGCTATCCGACGATAGGTATAATACCATCTAGGAGTTCTCGGCTAGTCCGTCCAGTGTACCCAGTCTCCACTGAGCACCCGTATACCTTCTCTGATGTCAAGCACCAATGGATATGGGATCATCCATCGCACATCACATAGGTCAAGAAGCGCATACGCTAGTCTACTCTGGAGTATCGATGCCCTGTCTCGATACTCGCATGACTAGGAACATTTGAAGGATGTACTTATCGACTACCCAGTCTCCACTGGTATGATCTACATCATAGTCCTGGTAGTTAAGTACTCATCCTTAAGGCTTTATCAATATGTGATCACAAAACAGTATTTGTTTACTTGTTAAAATAAAGTGCAATCAGATAGCATACTATCATGTCGAGCAAGAAAGCCCTTCCTATATATGTCCAAGCATCCACTACAATATACATGGCATGTACAGTAATGGCCTCTAGGGCATACATATAACTAACAATCTCCCACTTGCACTAAGGACATCTGTTGTAGTATCCAATACCCAACAATATAGCAGAGCTTGTAGTATCCCATACTCAACCATTGTAAAGAAGTATCTCTAGGGGTATGGCCTTTGTGAGTGGATCCGTTGTGTCAACCTTCTGGTCTACTCTCCTAACCTCGATCCCTTGGAGATCAACTATCTCCCTGATCAGGTAATACTTGCCTCAGAATATGTCTGGAACGCTGATGGGACCTGCGTTCCTAGGCATAAACCACAACTCCATTGTTGTCACAATAACAGTTATTGGACGCTCAATGGTAGAAACCTTGTTCATCTTATGAACAAGAAATGTCCAGACAGCCACTTTGATAGTATCGTTGGTAGCAATGTTGTAACGCATTGAAATTCGTTTAGGATATTTTCGCGTTAATTAGTAATTATGCGTGTTTTTCATAAAAACCCGTAAAACTTATTTCTTTTGTAACTAGTGCAAATTGTGATGAGAGGTCTTCTTATATATATAGGGTTTATTAATTATAATTTTAGTTGTGTTTACCTTAATTGGAAATTTTTAGGTTTGTGTACACATGCACACTTATCATTTTTGTAGCTTAGGTTAGTGTAACCATTTCTTTTTGTGAGGTTCCTAGGCACTCTAATGGAGTCTCACAAGTGATCAAACATGCAAATTTCTAAAAAATACGGTGCCGAGAAACCCTAGAACGGATCGTTAATTAGATAAATAGGCGAAGCAAGCAAGTAAACGGAAATATAGCTAAAGGAAAGGGGCTACAACCTTTGTAGATCCGGCCCACCACTTCCTAAGCTCCACGATGATCTCCCTCTGCTGTCCAAATCGAACCCTTGACTCTAGCATTGGCATCATCGAAGAATGGGCGGGCTTGATCGTCGGTTCGATGCCGAAGATGATCTACGTTGAGGCATCACAAGAACAAGCTCCAACTTCACCAAGCCTTGAAAACTTGTGAAGGAAACACCCTATACTACTTGGCAAGAGGTAGAGGATGAAGAAATAGGAATTGGGTAGACTTTAGATTTGGATTTCCCACACTTTTTCATCAATCACCATTGATGTAGCAAGCTTTTTTCTCATGTTGAAGAAGAAGAAGATGATGAAAAAGAATATGATAAGTATTATGTAAATGATAAATAAATCAATACTTATCATTTACTAACCCTTGGTTAGTTGTAGAGAATGGACCATGGTTAACTAGAATGGTTAGGGTTAAGTATAAGACAAGGATGGTGGACTAATTCAAAGCTTCAAGAATGTTCAACTAGCAAACAAAAAAAAAGCAACCATTCTTTTCTCATCTTTTTCCAAAATAAATAAATAAATAAATAAGAAAAAAGAAAACCCTAATCATAATCTTAACCATGGTCTAATTCTTTACACTAACCCTAGCTTGCATGTATCATCAAACATGATACAATCATGTGCACAAAATATATCACATATGCAATGTGCACAAAACAAGTGAGTAAATCCATTTAAAGTGAACCAATACTAGTTAATACAAAGTAATATATCAAATATATAATTATACATTAAATCATTAAATCAACACTTGATTTAACGATCCGGTCATATCGTATATAACCGACCAGTATCCAATGTATCGGCTTATCGAATCAATCCTTGATTCGATAACTAGGTTATATCGCATATAACCAATCGATACATTCATCGCGAGAATAGAATGCGGTATCACATACACGCATTATTCTCGGTCCCGCACATATCTCATATGCGCTCCTATTTCGTTTCGCTTGAGCCAGGAAACCTCTGTGTAGGACTCTAAAGACTCGTCAATACGCCGGCAGCAGATGATGATCATATCAAACACCCACAAGCCGCAAGCGGTCTGCTAAACGTAACGGCCACCCGGGTATTGAGCGATCAGAAGATCGACGAGCAAGCCCGCTCACACTCCTGTGAATCCAACCAGTAACACTTACCGTACAGTCCGGTCTGTTCGTCTGATATGTCGCATATCTCGCCTAGGGGTGGTAAACGTCGGACCCCAGTAGCTCGATAAGTCATGCCGACTTGAGGTCCATAACATTCGTGAAACTACTGATAACTCTTACCAGTATATCACTGCAACCCTGGCCAGGGATTTCCTGTTATGGCCAGCTGAGCATAGCACAACATCAACCCCCAATACCGGGAGAGACGAATCCCCTCCTATCGCTCATTGCCTCTATGTGAATCGGGACTGTACCCAAAAACCACCTGTTTGCACGACTCAGTAGAGCCGTGGTAGGGTGGAAATCAAAGCACAGTGGGAGACACACAAGACTCTATGACGATCTCGGGTCAACAGACTAAGCTGTACCAGTGTCACCAGAGAACTGCCATCTGACGTGAGGTATAATACCATCTGGGAGTTCTCGGCGAGTCCGTTCAATGTATCCAGTCTCCACTGAGCACCCGTATACCATCTCCGATGTCAAACACAAATGGATATGGGATCATCCATCGCCCATCGCATGGGTCGAGAAGATATACGCTAGTCTACTCTGGAATATCGATGCCCCGTCTCGATATTCCCTCGACTAGGAACATTTCAAGGATGTACTCATGGACTACCCAGGCCCCACTAGTATGATCTACATCATAGTCCTGGAAGTCGAGTACACATCCTATGGGCTTTATCAACATGTAATCAGAGAGACAGAAAGTATACATGTTAAGATAAAGTGCAACCAGATAGCGTACTATCATGTCGAGCAAGAAAGTCTTACCTATATATGTCCCAGCATCCACTACAATATACATCCAATGTACAGTAATGGCCTCTAGGGCATACATATAACTAACAATCTCCCACTTTCACTAGGGCCATCTGTAGCAGTGGTTGCAGTATCACATACTCAACCATCCCCTAAATTGTCTCTCTTCGGGAAAAGGCCTTCGTGTGTGGATCCGCCGTGTTGTCCTCTGAGTCTACTCTCCTAACCTCGATCACCCTGGAGATCAACTATCTCCATGATCAGGTGATGCTGCCTCAGAATTTGTCTGGGTCACTGATGGGACCAGGGTTCCAGGGCCGAAGCCACACTTCCATTGTCATACAATGGCAGGAACCTAGTTCATCTTATGAACCAATATACACCCAAACTGCCTCTTTGGTAGTATCTTTAATAGCGATGTTACCAGCCTTTATCGTCTAGTTTGTCACGGTATCTAGCTTGGAAATCTTCCAACATACCGTCCTTTTACTGAGGGTAAAGACAATGCCTGTGACTGACATTCGGTCGTCTTTATCACTCTGGAACCTTTCTAGTGATTCTCCCCAGGATCGATTGATACCATCTCACTTCAACTAGTGAGTATCCTAACATCCAATTAAATCTATCTCATAGATCCAAAGCTTAGGATTTAGTAGGTATCACTTTGATCCTATATGGAAAATCATTGTGATAAGAGGAGATTGATCGAGCGTAGCATAGGAAACTCCTTCCCTAACAAGAGTATGTCATCCACGTATTCTACGAGGATCGTCACCATACTCCCTACTATCCTTTTGTTTATACAAGGTTCATCTACCATTTTGATGATGTCAACTTATTTGACTAATCCATCAAAAACAGATGTTCCAACTCCGCGATGCCTGCTTTATCCTATAAAGCATCTTTCACACGTTTCCGCTGCTCCCACTGTGTACGAGGCCCTCTGGCTGTGTTCTTATAGACGTTCTCTTCTAAATCAGTATTTAGAAAAGCAGTCAGGGTACCCAACCACCAGATATCGTAGTCATGGTATGTAGCAATGTTAAGTAGGATCCGGATGGACTTAAGCATAGTCACTTGGAAAAGGTTTCATCATTATCCATGCCTGGTTGATGACTAAAACCTTTAATAAGCCTAGCTTTGAAAGTCTCAACTTTTCCATCTACACCAAGTAATCTTCTCAAGATATACTTGCTCCTGATGGGGATTTAACCCTTCAGATATCGCAACCAAAGTCCATACTTTGTTGGTGTATATGGATTCCATCTCAGATGGCTAAGCATCCAGCCATTCTTACAGAGTCCCTACTCTTGATGGCCTGCTCGAATCTAGTTGGGTCATCATCTCATGATGCAATCCTCGCTCCCACTGTCATCGAGAAACCGAGGTATCTTTCAGGCGGATGAGGAACCCTACTAGATCGGCGGAGAGGCTGAGGTTCGTCGGGAACTATAGAATCTTATGGTTCTGTCAAATCATCAACTGCAGTTTTGTATAGCTGGAACCTTTCCAGTTCTACAGAACTGATCTTGCCTCGATCTTGTCCGGATTTTGCTTTAAACATAGGCCGGACAACCCCAAATCTTAACTCGCTTAAGAGATGGGTTCTTCCCATACCATATCTTATATGGAGTGGTAGGCAGTGATTTGATTCAAACCTAATTCAATAGGTATGCAGCTTCTCAAGTGCATAACCCCAAAAGGAAATAGGTAACTCAGTAATACTCATCATAGAGCACACCATATCTAATATTGTGCAATTGCTCCGCCCTGATACACCGTTGTGCTGTGGTGTATTCAGAGGAGTAGCACTCAGAGAGAATCTCATTCTCCTTTAGAATAGTCCAGGAATTCTATGCACAAGTATTCTCCTCCCTGATCTTATCATAGGACATAATACTTATACCCGTATTTTGGTTCTCTACTTCTAACTTATATTCTGTGAATATCTCAAAAGGTTCGGACTTATGTTTCAACAGGAACATATGACTGAATCTTGAGAGATTATCAGAGAATATAATGAAGTATAAAGAACCAGTCCTGGCATGTGTAGACAGGAGACTTTACATACATCATTATGTATCAGTCCCAAGAGTTTACTAACTCTTTCTCTGTTTCTAACAAACAGAGCTATGGTCATTTTATCTTTGTGACATGACTGGCAAGTTTCACAAGATGTAAATTCAAACTGATTTAAATATGCATCTAAAATGTAACTTCAGCCAGTCGGGTCACATTGATGTGACCTAGTCTACAATGCCCCAAGAAGGATTTGTTCATTTCTGAACTCTTCCTCTTGTGTGTGTTCTGTATACTAGTAACTGGAGTTTGATTTAGAACTTCAATGCTTTTAGATAACGTGCCTGAACCGATCAACTTTTGATATAGGAAATGTTCAAAACATTATCCATCAATACAAAATTATATCCTTTCTTTACCAATAAAGAGACTGATATGATTTTGTATATCAGGTTCGGTATCTAATAGCATTTGTTCAGAATCAATGTATTCGTAATACAGGGTGACAGTGACCGACAGACTTGGCTGCAACACTTGCCCCGTTTTCTGTCTCATGAAACTTATCACCCGTTCTCAGTTTTTCTACCTTTTTGTAGCCCTATGTAACAGATTACATATCCGGGATCCTGATCCGGTATCAAATACCCAGGATGCAGAGGATGCTGAGAAACAGTTCTTTGTAATGAACACACCCGAAGGAGATGCATCATATGCACTTTCTTCGTTTGGGCGGCATAGGAATTCTGGTATTCCCTATTTCCTGCTCTGTCTTATAACAATTATAAGTTGGAGCGGGACCAACGTTCCCCAGCTCAGTATAACAAGCGGGTTCGGTCAATACATCCATTTTATTATCTTGATTAAGGCGTGATATGGTCGCTACCTGGAGAGAGAGAGAAGAAAACACTCTGCGTGCGCTCTTGCAAGATCAGATTGGTTATATATTTTATCTAATCAGGATGGCTCCCACTGTTTTTATCAAATCTTCCTTCAAACCTTAAAAGGAAAGACTAGCCGGGATTAATTACACTCTACAAGTTCGCCAATCTTTCAGCCAGGCCAGTGTCGGTACTTTGAGGGAGGTTCCCCGTGCTTTCGCACGGACCTAATTACAGTAAACCTCGTTTTCCCAGAGGCGTAACCCCGTTGACACCTTTCTAGACACCTACTTGATCGGCTAATTGCAAAGTGCAAAACTCTCCCAGGAGTAACAATTACTCGCAGTGGGTATCGGGATCCAACTATCACATAGAAGGTATGCAATCTCATTGCAAATTTCAACACTTGAAACTCCCGATAATGGTTTTTACCCCTAGCACCTATGACCTTGGCTAAGGTCAACAAATCATAGGTACTAGTCAAGTTCTACCCGTCATTTCGTGATTAATTAGACCCACCCACATGACCCTTGGCTAAGGTCAACAAAGCCACATGACTGTCCTAACTAATCGCATCATATGCTGTGTAGGAAGACATCACTTAGCTACCGTACACTGTGCCTTGACTATGGTCAACAAACACAGCACGAATACTAAGTACTCTACTTCCTAAAATGACGGAGGGTTGCGAATGGTTTTTGTAAAAACCTTTAACGCTTTGAACTTGATCTCGTTGCGGAATCAAATGGTTTTTAAATAGAATGTTTTTGAAGCTTTTCTAGTTTTGCTAAAAGGGTCACTCCCGGTGAAGGGATCGTCGGCCCTTTCCTCGTCGAATGAGGTGCGGGATATATCATATATATCACTGTGCAAAGCGAAAACTATAGAAGCGATCAAAGACAAACTGAGTGTGTAGCATCTGCCAGTTATTGCTAAAGGAGTCACTCCCGGTGAAGGGATCTCGGTCCTTTCCTCATCGAATAAGGTGCAGGATGTTCTATAATGAACACCGCGATGCAAAGCAAGAACTGTAGCTACCTGTTTTTATTTTAAAATTCGATTCCACAACATCAATTAGGTTTATTTTCTTTCATTAATCACATTAATGAATATCCCATCATTTAAGTCCACCTAAACATCACAGATAAATATAACGTATGCTTATGCCATCCGCATTCGCCTCGATGTCCCGTCTGCACCGTTAGGTTAGGTAACTAACGGCAGAGCGGGGCAGGGCTAGCGCGGGTGTAAAACATAAGCAACGTTTATATAATATCTGTCACAGAACATCACATGATCACAGATAAATCACAGCAGAAGAAACATATGAAATATTGGATATACTAGGACGTCCGTGTTTTCAATACGAGCCAGTATAAAACACGGATTCTACGATCGTGATGAATAGCCAATCCCACACCCCTAGACCCCTACGAGAGCGGCAAGCAACCCTACCAATTCTAGGGTTAGGAGACCCGGACTCGACTCCTCGAGTTGGTCTCCCACTGGACCCCAGAACCCGGTTACTTGTGCTCCCCTCCTTGGGTCTATCCTAATGCGGAAAAGTAAATAATATACATCAACGGTGACATCTTCCGCAACCTGGAAGTGCCCCAATAAAAGAATATTACATACAAGTTTTTACATGAATGAAAATGAAAAACACTCATCTCACATAAAAACCCCCCGGCTATTCAAACACGACGATCCAATATAACATATCCAGCAACACATAACATCACATGTCATCAACGTAAGTAAATATGCGCATCCCAATTGTCGTTGACATATAGCAACGAAACCGGCGATATCACATATTACACTTACGGTCACAGAAAAGAAAGTGTAAAACTACAACAGTTGGAATCCGCAACTACCTCAGACATCGCATGCCTGATCAAATGAATTACTTAGACATCGCATGCCTAACAATTATAAAACCCGCATTTTAGTCTCATTATCGAAAACTCTTTTCAATATCAAGTCGGGCAATTCAACAGGATTCCCGACATTCTGATCGAATGCTCGTCGCAAACTTTTAGTAGGCGGCCGCACCCCCGACGCCGTCGACAAAGTGCACCAAGGCGGAACACCGCTGCCGCGAGCACCCGAACGGATGCTTTCGGCGACGGGGTTCTCCTACAGTCACTTGGTCGGGGCTATGGAGTGAGGCTGTCTATTAAGTTTACCCGGCGAGTATCCGCATACGCTACGTGATTGCGACGGACTCTTGATCACATCAAAACTCCGTGGCAACCGATCAAGTGAGACTAAACTGCTACGTTTATAATATTCATTCCGTTGTCTCATAACAATTTGCGAATTCCAAGTATTGTATCACATTCCGGATAAATAGAAAATGTTAAACTTTCCGATCGAACAATCGAACACCCAAGTTTTCCCGATACAGCTCAACACATGAAATAAGTCTAACAACATTCAGTTCGTGCCTCAGTACCAACGGTCCAGCCGTAGAAGGATCAAGCCAACGCCTCACATGTGGCACGCCGTACTGCCCCAAACCCGAAGGTTCAAAGGGCAGTTCAAGACGGTCACATAATCGAGTTAAGGTTTGTCGTCTTCTAGAGGGTCCATCGCGTTACTTGCACTACTTAGAACGTCGTTAAACTACGGAAAAATCCAACAATTGGAAATTTCCCGGCAGGGGAAAAAGTGGGTATTTATATCCGGTCGAACTTTTTAACATATTCTAAAATTTATCCGGAAGAACACACTGACAAAATTAGATAATCCGATCGATACACCGAGTTCCCAATACAACCCAGAAAATGCAACTCTGGAAAAAATTATTAAAACTCCCCAGGAAAACCAGCACAGACAACTAAGAATTACTGTGCAAAATTGGATGCACAAAACGACGAAATGGCCGCGGATCCGCCGCATGAGCATTCTCATGCCGCGGATCCGCGGCACCTTTATGGAATCACACCCTCGAATTTTACAGTAACCCTTATATCTTCCTGCTGATTTTTCTGAATATTTTTAATCTACAAAAAACCACGTTTTTCAAAAAAGTCCAGAGAGCATTTTTCAAGTCGGGTTTTGGGTCGATCGGACTTCTGATTCCGTCGGGACTTCGCCTAAGGCTCTAGCTAGGCTCTGATACCACTGTAAGGTTCCTAGGCACTCTAATGGAGTCTCACAAGTGATCAAACAAGCAAATTTCTAAAAAATACGGTGCCGAGAAACCCTAGAACTGATCGTTAATTAGATAAATAGGCGAAGCAAGCAAGTAAACGGAAATATACCTAAAGGAAAGGGGCTACAACCTTTGTAGATCCGGTCCACCACTTCCTAAGCTCCACGATGATCTCCCTCCGCTGTCCAAATCGAACCCTTGACTCTAGCATTGGCATCATCGAAGAATGGGCGGGCTTGATCGTCGGTTCGATGCCGAAGATAATCTACGTCGAGGCATCACAAGAACAAGCTCCAACTTCACCAAGCCTTGAAAACTTGTGAAGGAAACACCCTATACTACTTGGCAAGAGGTAGAGGATGAAGAAATAGGAATTGGGTAGACTTTAGTTTTGGATTTCCCACACTTTTTCATCAATCACCATTGATGTAGCAAGCTTTTTTTCTCATGTTGAAGAAGAAGAAGATGATGAAAAAGAATATGATAAGTATTATGTAAATGATAAATAAATCAATACTTATCATTTACTAACCCTTGGTTAGTTGTAGAGAATGGACCATGGTTAACTAGAATGGTTAGGGTTAAGTATAAGACAAGGATGGTGGACTAATTCAAAGCTTCAAGAATGTTCAACTAGCAAACAAAAAAAAAGCAACCATTCTTTTCTCATCTTTTTCCAAAATAAATAAATAAATAAATAAGAAAAAAGAAAACCTTAATCATAATCTTAACCATGGTCTAATTCTTTACACTAACCCTAGCTTGCATGTATCATCAAACATGATACAATCATGTGCACAAAATATATCACATATGCAATATGCACAAAACAAGTGAGTAAATCCATTTAAAGTGAACCAATACTAGTTAATGCAAAGTAATATATCAAATATATAATTATACATTAAATCATTAAATCAACACTTGATTTAACGATCCGGTCATATCGTATATAACCGACCAGTATCCAATGTATCGGCTTATCGAATCAATCCTTGATTCGATAACTAGGTTATATCGCATATAACAAATCGATACATTCATCGCGAGAATAGAATGCGGTATCACATACACGAATTATTCTCGGTCCCGTACATATCTCATATGCGCTCCTATTTCGTTTCGCTTGAGCCAGGAAACCTCTGTGTAGGACTCTAAAGACTCGTCAATACGCCGGCAGCAGATGATGATCATATCAAACACCCACAAGCCGCAAGCGGTCTGCCAAACGTAACGGCCACCTGGGTATTGAGCGATCAGAAGATCGACGAGCAAGCCCGCTCACACTCCTGTGAATCCAACCAGTAACACTTACCGTACAGTCCGGTCTGTTCGTCTGATATGTCGCATATCTCGCCTAGGGTGGTAAACGTCAGACCCCAGTAGCTCGATAAGTCATGCCGACTTGAGGTCCATAACATTCGTGAAACTACTGATAACTCTTACCAGTATATCACTGCAACCCTGGCCAGGGATTTCCTGTTATGGCCAGTTGAGCATAGCACAACATCAACCCCCAATACCGGGAGAGACGAATCCCCTCCTATCGCTCATTGCCTCCATGTGAGTCGGGACTGTACCCAAAAACCACCTGTTTGCACGACTCAGTAGAGCCGTGGTAGGGTGGAAATCAAAGCACAGTGGGAGACACACAAGACTCTATGACGATCTCGGGTCAACAGACTAAGCTGTACCAGTGTCACCAGAGAACTGCCATCTGACGTGAGGTATAATACCATCTGGGAGTTCTCGGCGAGTCCGTTCAGTGTACCCAGTCTCCACTGAGCACCCGTATACCATCTCCGATGTCAAACACCAATGGATATGGGATCATCCATCGCCTATCGCATGGGTCGAGAAGATATACGCTAGTCTACTCTGGAATATCGATGCCCCGTCTCGATATTCCCTCGACTAGGAACATTTCAAGGATGTACTCATGGACTACCCAGGCCCCACTAGTATGATCTACATCATAGTCCTGGAAGTCGAGTACCCATCCTATGGGCTTTATCAACATGTAATCAGAGAGACAGAAAGTATACATGTTAAGATAAAGTGCAACCAGATAGCGTACTATCATGTCGAGCAAGAAAGTCCTACCTATATATGTCCCAGCATCCACTACAATATACATCCAATGTACAGTAATGGCCTCTAGGGCATACATATAACTAACGCTTTTCCTTCTCGCATGGCTTATTTTCCCCACTAAATCATTTAAAACCCCTTTAAAATTAAACTTTAAAATAGAAAATGTAAGGTATGGCGGTTGGGTGAGAGATTTGACCTTGTTTTGACCATTTCCTTCTTTCATCTCTCTCTCCCCCTCACCTTTTCTGCATTCTCAGCAGAATACAGTAGCAACAACAGCAACATTATCATCATTTTCTTCTTTTTTCACTTCTCTTTTGATTTCTATACAAACCCCACACCAAAAATCCTTTTTCCCTTCACAAAACCCTTGGAAATGTGGCTCTTTTGAGGAGTTTAGTGGCAAGTCAGTGCACTTGAAGGCTAAAGCTGAAACTTTAGGTTTTTCTAAGGTTTTTGGAATGTATTAATCTCACACTTAGAACCCTAAGCCACAACTTGTAGTTTTGATAGCTAAAAACCGTATTTTTAGTGCTTTTTGTGATATTAAAGGGGAAATGGTGAAGTTTATGTTAAATTGGTATTTTTATGACTTGATTAGCTTAGTTATGTGCTTATAGTGTTGTTTCAACCTAGAGTTTGTTTCAGGTTTCACTAAAATACCTTAAAGTATCAATTTAGTGTTAAAATGGCATTTTTAACTAGGTTTTTGGTTCTGTGTAATCTGCTTGTACCCCGTTAGCTTCAGAATAAAACTGTATTTACTGGAGCATGTACACTAGAATTAGAGAACACACACGAAGCACGGGAGCCAAACTCCCTACCCCGGCTGCCGAAAAAATCATTCTAGCCGCAATTTGCGGCCAGATGGGGGATCTGGGTGCTGGGGTCTTTTCTGTAGGTGTCTGCTGCTATTTGAAGATTTGTGGTATATACAATTTTGTTTAATTCTTTCTGTAGAAAAATCTGGGATCAATTACCCTATTTCTCGTATTTTTAAACCTTCGCGACACGTGTGATACGTGTGTGGGTTTGGTGTTTTCTGCGTATCGCGACGTGTCGGGGTAGCTTCAGGAGCGTAATCACACGTTTTAGCGTATCGCGCATACACGCGCTTGGTTCGCGACGCGGGTTACTAGTTTGGCTTTAATGTCGCGTTTTTGTGGATTTGAGCTTATGTGTGATATTTTGTGAAATTCTAGGTTCGCAGGAGAGTACGACGGACGCCGCGAAGAAGGGGAAACAAGTCGTTGGCTACACTTAGCGCGAGACTACGGTGAGTAGATTTAACATCTACGGGGAAATCGCCCGCATGGCGTTATACGTCAGGGCTGATAGGACCTTGTAGCCGCATATTGCATTTACATACATTGACTGTTCATGGATACTGTTTGTTGCATACCGCATTCCCTGCTATATGTATAGGAACTTAGAACTGGTAAAAACACCGCACTGTTACTAACGGTTCATGTTGCACGAGCACTAATCTGCATGTTACACACACACCATTAGTAACTGCCATGACACTCACACTGTAGAATTGCCATGATCATTATACTGTAGCTCACCTTACATATGATTCGATATGATTATGATACTTATGCATGTACTCCTTTACATGTTCATACCTGTGCATATTCAAACTGTACCTATCTGGATAAGCTGATTTTGGTAGAAACTGGGAGCCGCATGACGCCTTTTGAAAAACTGAACTATTTTAAAGTGTGGTTTCTCCTTTTTACTTATAGTATGACTTGATGCACATATCACATCACATTGACTTACACATTGGTTTTGGATTTCATGTGATTTCTGGTTTTGAGGACCGTGGAGTTATTTAAGAAAAAAATCCACTATTTGGAAACCCGGTTCCTCTTGATATGATATTTTGGTGCGTCCACCACGCGTTTTCTCGGTTCTGAGATGTGAGCTTGAAACCCGATTCGAGGAGTGTACGAGGCCGATTGCGGGTACGTGGTGGACCCGGTATGGTACCCCGGGGCGAGAACGGATCTGCTGTGTAACTAGACGGTGAGTCTGGCAGTAGGACTACTACCTACCGGTGATTGGTTGGACCTGGCGGTTATCCGGAGGATACTGACCAGAGTCGATAGATGGATACAGGACGACTCGTACTGCCGGGGCCGAGGGACTATACCGCAGACGGAGCCCGTGGGCCGACCCGGACTGACGGAGCCCGATATATAAGGATTTGCGTGTCGATGCTAGACATGATTGTTTCATGATATTTTGAGTGCCGATGTTGGGCATTCGCGATTCTCAGAGATTTACAGGATTTGAGGACCGATGAGGATTACGGCGCCTGAGTTTTATTGGGATTTGGGTGCATTGATGGCACCGATTATTTTTCCACTTTGACATTCCGTGTAGATGTTATTTCATCCCATGCTCAGCATTCATTATTATGCATCTCATCCTGTAGTTATTATACCTGATAGAGCACTTGCATGATTATTGTACATATTGCTTATCGCATATAGATATCATCTGCTGGCATATGATAGAGTAACGCAGTATGTGCATGCTCACGATTACCTTTATATGTTATCTTTTATTCACGAGTTGGCAACGCACCCCCGTTGTGCCACAGTGTTTGCAGGTTGCCCCTCAGAGTAGTCGCGGCAGGCTGCCTTCTTGCATCTTTTTGGATATAGATACCACTTCAGTTGGAGCGTGAACTTTTTTGCCGTTAGGTGGGTTGTGGTATCTGGTTATTTCCATTGTACACACTTGTATCTAGTATTCTACATCTACCTTTATATGTATTGACATAGAGACCAGTGTAAGGACGATGATGTATATTATTTGTATTCTGGTGTCGAGCTCGTGTGGGCCGACCTTACTTATGCAGTTTATCATTCTGTGATGTTTTTTCACTTATTGCTCATTTCTTCGCTACGGCGTCGTATATTACTCTTGTGGTGTTTGTTTCCGCCGTTGGGCGTGATTGCTCCCGTTTGGGATGCCTTATTTCACTGTATATCATTTTTACTCATATTTTGTCTTGTACCCGGATTCAGGGTTAGTTTTACAAAGGAAATGCTGCCAAAATTTTTAAGATAATAACTTAAACTTTAAAGAATATTATTAAACAACTTAAGGTTTTCCAAATGTCTTTAAACAAATGTTTTCAACACTCACTACTTTTAATGGTTTTGATTTCTGGGTTTTTCGGCTTACTTAATCACGTTACGCTTGTAGACGTTACGTGGTTAAGTGCCGGTTGATAATAACTTAAACTTAAGGTTTTCCAAATGCCTATTGTACCTACTGTTGCTCCGCTCCAGTTTCATACACAGAGAGGTCATGGTCACGGAGGATTTGCTCATAGAGGACGAGGTGACCGAGGTAGAGGGCAGCCAGCTGCCGACAGGGGACAGTCAGTCGCAGGTGGAGGACAGGCACGGGTTTTTGCTTTGACGCATCAGGACGCGCAGGCGTCCAATGCGGTAGTCTCAGGTATCCTTCCAGTATGTTCTATTGATGCACACGTGTTGTTCGATCCCGGATCCACGCACTCGTACGTATCCACACACTTTGTGCCGAGTTTGGTTAGAGAGTCCGGTTTGCTTGATCAGCCGCTTGTTGTAACCACTCCTGTAGGAGAATCGTTTGTTTCTAGGCACGTGTTCCAATCCTGTACCGTCCGTATTGGCGAGAGAGAGCTGCCTGTCGACTTGATTCTTCTTGAGATGTTGGACTTCGACGTTCTTTTGGGCATGGATTGGTTAGCCACGTGCTATGCGTCTGTGGACTGCCGCGAGAAGACAGTTAGATTTTGTTATCCCGGCGAGTCGGTTTTTGTTGTACTGGGGGACCATGGTGCCGCCCCTCACAGTTTGATTTCTTCTTTTCGCTCTGGACAGCTTTTGAGGAAGGGATGTTAGGGATTTCTCGCCTATGTTTGCGATACTAGAGCTACAGAGGTTCCGTTGGATCAGGTTCCGGTTGTTAGCGAGTTCCCTGATGTGTTCCCTGACGAGCTTCCTGGGCTACCGCCCGAGCGCGACATTTCTTTCTGTATTGATTTGATTCCTGGCACGGGGCCTATTTCTATACCGCCTTATCGGATGGCCCCGGCGGAACTTAGAGAATTGAAGGGTCAGTTGCATGATTTGCTGGATAAGGGACTTATTCGACCCAGTGTTTCTCTTTGGGGTGCTCCGGTCCTGTTTGTTAAGAAGAAGGACAGCAGTTTGCGTCTGTCTATCGATTACCACCAGATGAACAGGGTTATTGTGCGGAACAGGTATCCTTTGCCACGCATCGATGACTTGTTCGAACAGCTTCAGGGGGCAGGGTACTTTTGGAGGATCGATTTGCGATCAGGCTACCATCAGCTGCGGGTTCGACAGGAGGACATTCCGAGGACAGCTTTCCGTACGTGCTACGACCATTATGAGTTTTTGGTGATGTCGTTCGGACTCACCAATGCGCCAGCAGCATTCATGGACTTGATGAACCGTATTTTCCGGCCGTATCTTGATCTGTTCATCATTGTATTTATTGACGATATTCTGGTGTATTCCCGGAGCAGAGAGGAGCACGAGCAGCACCTGCGGATTACACTGCAGACCTTGAGGGAGCACCAGCTTTTCGCAAAATTCTCCAAGTGTACATTCTGGCTGGACAGCGTAGACTTCTTGGGTCACGTGATTACATGAGATGGTATATGTGTAGACCCGAGGAAGATCGAGGCCGTTCAGCATTGGCCCAGACCCACATCAGTTACGGAGATTCGCAGCTTTTTAGGGTTGGCCGTTTACTACAGGCGATTCGTGCAGGACTTCTCCCTTATTGCTACACCTTTGACCAGGTTGACCCGGAAGGGAGTTCCTTTCGATTGGACGGAGGAGTGCGAGCACAGTTTTCAGCAGCTACGGACTCGACTGACTACGGCGCCGGTGTTATCATTACCTTCAGGATCGGGCGGATTTGTGGTCTATTGTGATGCTTCTCGAGTGGGGCTAGGGTGCGTATTGATGTAGCATGACAGGGTGATCGCGTATGCTTCACGGCAATTGAAGAAACATGAATAGAATTACCCCACTCACGATTTGGAGATGGCTGCAGTGGTCTTTGCACTCAAGATCTGGCGATATTACCTATACGGCGAGTCGTGCCAGATATTCACTGATCACAAGAGCTTAAAGTATATATTTCAGCAGCGAGACCTGAATCTCAGACAACGCCGTTGGATGGAGTTAGTGAAGGACTACGATTGCAAGATCTTGTATCACCCGGGCAAGGCAAATGTAGTAGCGGATGCTTTGAGCAGGAGGCCCGGGGTAGTCTATCTTGTTTGAGCGTAGTACAGAGGCAGTCGTCAGCAGATTGGCAGATTTTATGCGACAGCCGAGTGCAGTTCGAGTTCACGCCGATCGGGGGACAGCTTGTGCATGTTCGTGCACGCCCACAGTTGCTTGACTGTATACATGAGGCACAGTACAGTGATGACCGTTGTTCAGAGATCAGGGCACAGATTGGACAGGGCAGATTTTCCGAGTTCGTAATCGATGATCAGGGGATACTGCGATTTGGGACTAGACTGTGCGTACCAGATTCTGAGGGACTGCGGCGTGAGATTCTTTAGGAGGCACATCGATCGGTGTACAGTGTTCATCCAGGTTCCACCAAGATGTACCATAATATGAGAGATGTTTACTGGTAGGATGGAATGAAGAGGGACATCGCAGATTTCGTGTCGAGATGCCTGACTTGTCAGCAAGTCAAGGCCGAGCACCAGAGGCCCGCGGGAGAGCTACAGCCGTTACCTATTCCGGAGTGGAAATGAGAGCAGATTTCTATGGACTTCATTGTGGGTCTACCCAGGACTAGTCGAGGGTATGACTCCATCTGGGTGATCGTGGATCGTTTGACGAAAGCGGCTCACTTCCTGCCAGTGAAGACGACTTTCGGTTTTGCTCAGTATGCCTAGATTTACATCGACGAGATTGTACGACTGCATGGAGTCCCGACGTGTATCGTGTCCGACAGAGGCACCCAGTTTACCAGCCGACTATGGCAGAGACTTCAGGAGGCTTTGGGCACCAGCTTGAGTTTCAGCACAGTATTTCATCCGCAGACCGACGGACAGTCAGAGCGGACTATTCAGACTCTCGAGGACATGCTCCGAGCGTGCGTATTAGATTTTGGAGGTAGCTGAGATCATCATTTACCCTTAGTAGAGTTCTCCTACGACAACAGCTACTAGGAGACCATTCAGATGGTACCATTCGAGGCTCTATATGGTAGGAGATGCAGATTGCCCGCCTGTTGGACAGAGCTCAGCGAGAGCAGTATCTTAGGGCCGCAGATTGTTGAGGAGACAACTGCGAAGATCCAGTTGATTCATGATAGGATGAGGGCAGCCCAGAGTAGGCAGAGATCTTATGCGGACCGTCGTCGGCGCAGACTTGAGTTTTCTGTAGGTGATCATGTTTTCTTGAGGGTCTCCCCAATGAAAGGTGTGATGAGATTTGGGAAGAAGGGGAAGCTTAGTCCCAGATACGTAGGCCCCTTCGAGATCCTCGAGCATGTTGGTGCGGTTGCGTATCGGTTAGCCCTTCCGCCCAGTTTTCTAGAAGTGCACCCCGTATTTCACGTTTCGATGCTCCGCAAGTATCTTCACGATCCTTCGCATGCGATTCAGCACCCGGCGATCCAGCTTGAGCGCGACCTTTCCTATGCAGAGCAGCCGGTGGTCATCTTGGATCGACAAGTGAAGAAATTGAGATCGAAAGATATACCGTCCGTCAAGGTACATTGGCGTGGTCCGAGTAGCGAGGAGGTCACTTGGGAGACCGAAAGTGAGATGAGGAAGAAATATCCCCATCTCTTTGAAGGTACGCGTAGCTAGATTTTTAAATTCGGGGACCGAATTTCTTTAAGGGGGGTAGATTATAACGCTTTGAAATTCGTTTAGGATATTTTCGCGTTAATTAGTAATTATGCGTGTTTTTCATAAAAACCCGTAAAACTTATTTCTTTTGTAACTAGTGCAAATTGTGATGAGAGGTGTTTTTATATATATATAGGGTTTATTAATTATAATTTTAGTTGTGTTTACCTTAATTGGAAATTTTTAGGTTTGTGTACACATGCACACTTATCATTTTTGTAGCTTAGGTTAGTGTAACCATTTCTTTTCCTTCTTGCATGGCTTATTTTCCCCACTAAATCATTTAAAACCCCTTTAAAATTAAATTTTCAAATAGAAAATGTAAAGTATGGTGGTTAGGTGAGAGATTTGACCTTTTTTTGACCATTTCCTTCTCTCATCTTTCTCCCCCCTCACCTTTTCTGCATTCTCAGCAGAATACAGCAGCAACAACAGCAACATTATCATCATTTTCTTCTTCTTTCACTTCTCTTTTGATTTCTATACAAACCCTACACTAAAAATCCCTTTTCCTTTCACAAAACCCTTGGAAATGTGGCTCTTTTGAGGAGTTTAGTGGCAAGTCAGTGCACTTGAGGGCTAAAGCTGAAATTTTGGGTTTATCAAAGGTTTTTGGAAGGTATTAATCTCACACTTAGCACCCTAAGCCATTACTTATAGTTTCGATAGCTAAAAACCGTATTTTTAGTGCTTTTTGTGATATTGAAGGGGAAATGGTGAAGTTTATGTTAAATTGGTATTTTTATGACTTGATTAGCATAGTTATGTGCTTATAGTGTTGTTTCAACCTAGAGTTTGTTTCAGGTTTCACTAAAATACCTTAAAGTATCGATTTAGTATTAAAATGGCATTTTTAACTAGGTTTTTGGTTCTGTGTAATCTGCTTGTACCCCGCTAGCTTCAGAATAAAACTGTATTTACTGGAGCATGTACACTAGGATTAGAGAACACACACGAAGTACGGGAGCCAAACTCCCTACCTCGCCGGCCGAAAAAATCATTCTGGCCGCAATTTGCGGCCAGATGGGGGACCTCGGTGCTGGGGTCTTTTCTGTAGGTGTCTGCTGCTATTTGAAGATTTGTGGTATATGCAATTTTGTTTAATTCTTTCTGTAGAAAAATATGGGATCAATTACCCTATTTCTCGTATTTTAAAACCTTCGCGACACGTGTGATACGTGTGTGGGTTTGGGGTTTTCTGCGTATCGCGATGTGTCGGGGTAGCTTCAGGCGCGTAATCACACGTTTTAGCGTATCGCGCACACACGCGCTTGGTTCGCGACGCGGGTTACTAGTTTGGCTTTAATGTCGCGTTTTTGTGGATTTGAGCTTTTGTGTGATATTTTGTGAAATTCTAGGTTCGCAGGCGAGTACGAAGGACGCCGCGAAGAAGGGGAAACAAGTCGTTGGCTACACTTAGCGCGAGACTACAGTGAGTAGATTTAACATCTACGGGGAAATCGCCCGCATGGCGTTATGTGTCAGGGCTGATAGGACCTTGTAGCCGCATATTGCATTTACATACAATGACTGTTCATGGATACTGTTTGTTGCATACCGCATTCCCTGCTATGTGTATAGGAACTTAGAACTGGTAAAAACACCGCACTGTTACTAACGGTTCATGTTGCACAAGCACTAATCTGCATGTTACACACACACCGTTAGTAACTGCCATGACACTCACACTGTAGAATTGCCATGATCATTATACTGTAGCTCATCTCACATATGATTCGATATGATTATAATACTTGTGCATGTACTCCTTTACATGTTCATACCTATGCATATTCAAACTGTACCTACCTGGATAAGCTGATTTTGGTAGAAACTGGGAGCCGCATGACGCTTTTTGAAAAACTGAACTATTTTAAAGAGCGGTTTCTCCCTTTTACTTATAGTATGACTTGATGCACATATCACATCGCATTGAATTACACATTGGTTTTGGATTTCATGTGATTTCTGGTTTTGAGGACCGTGGAGTTATTTAAGAAAAAAATGCACTATTTGAAAACCCGGTTTCTCTTGATATGATATTTTGGTGCGTCCACCACGCGTTTTCTAGGTTCTGAGACGTGAGCTTGAAACCCGATTCGAGGAGTGGACGAGGCCGATTGTGGGTACGTGGTGGACCCGGTATGGTACCTCGGGGCGAGAACGGATCTGCTGTATAGCTAGACGGTGAGCCTGGCAGTGGGACTACTACCTACCGGTGATTGGTTGAACCTGGCGGTTATCCGGAGGATACTGACCAGAGTCGATAGATGGATACGGAACGACTCGTACTACCGGGGCCGAGGGCCGATACCGCAGACGGAGCCCGTGGGCCGACCCGCACTGACGGAGCCCGATATATGAGGATTTGCGTGTCGATGCTAGACACGATTGTTTCTTGATATTTTGAGTGCCGATGTTGGGCATTCGCGATTCTCAGAGATTTACAGGATTTGAGGGCCGATGAGGATTACGGCGCCTGAGTTTTATTTGTAAGTTCACGGTGGCGCCCCGGCAGTCTGAACGAGGCCAAAATGTGGAAACAAAAACTTTTCTTTAACTAGAAACTGGCGCTACCGCGGACTATAAACCCGGATCGAACTATTAACCTACTACTAGATAACTAGAGAAAGGGTAGAGAGCTATACCGAGCGATCCGTGTACTTCGGTCTTCGGCCACCATCCCGATCTCCCCGCGGCATCTCCGGTCTCGATCTCCTCGTCGGAAAGGGCACCACATCACCGAGTCTTTTTACGGGCTCCCATTTCTGAACCGAGGCAACTCGAACACAAAGTTGGCAAGCCGACGTGTCCAAGATTGCTGTAGACTGAGTGTAGAACGCTATGTCTCAACGGTTAATGAAGTTGCCATTTGTAGTGAGGAGAAGAAGATATGAACCTTTGTGATGGCTAAGAAATTTTGTTGCAAGAAAAAATGAGATGAATAATTTTCCCCACCAAAATGAATCCCCTCCCATTCCGTTGAGTGGCCGGCCATGTAATTGGAGGAGGGAGAAAAATTAATGCAAAAGAGAAAAATGATGAACCATAATGAAGAATGTCACACCAATCTCCTTTCCTAATCCAATCACCAAAAAAGGAAAGTAATGATGAAACAAAAGAAGTCAAAGGATGCTAGAGCCATCATGAACCCTCCACCACAAAAAACACCCTCCACTTTGCTAATTTGCACATTTGCAAGTAAGCCCCTCCCATCAAAGGAATTTCAGCCAAGAAGGAACAAAAGAAAAATGGCCGAAACAGAATGCAAACTGGCAACTTCAAAAAGCGATCCGGCAACAAGTTACGGGATAACCCCACGTCTGTATATACATACCCGCATTTGTATTCCGACCGAATACAAATGCAATGAGACAAAATCTACACTGTATAATACTAGGATCCGGCTTAAACCAAAGCCCGCTAGTATTATCCGTCCGATCATGATCCATGCAATACCGCACGTATATATCGAACCCTTCCATATATCCATACGGCCTCTACAGCGTTTTTCCCGAAACTTGAGAAACTGTCTGTGGGGGATTCTAAAGACTCGTCAATACTTTGGCTGTGGATTTAACCACTAGCACTTCAGAGGTATTAGCCGTACGTGACGGGCTACCATGTATTGACCAAAAAGGAGGTCGATGAGTGAACTCATCCTGACACCCTACTGAGCCTGTCAGTGACAATATCCGTACAGTTCGGTCCGTTCGTCTATGAGCATCGCATGGCGGGCCTAGGGGGTTGGTAAAAGTCAGACCCCCAAAAGCGGTACAAGTTGTGTCGGAGTATAGCCCAGAACACCCTGAGATACTACTGGAATACCTACCAGTAAATGTCCTGCCTTGGCCAAGGACTTCGTGTAATGGCTCTCTTAGACACAGCGCGATCTCGCCCCCAATACCGGGAGAGACGAAACCCCTGCCGATCCGCTCACTGCCTCCATGTGGCTCGGGACTGTACCCAACTAAAACCTGTTTGCACGACTCCTTTGAGCCATGGTAGGGTAGTAATCAAAGCACAATGGGAACTTACACGAGACAAATGATGATCTCAGATCGATGAACTAACCTGTACACATGTCACCAGGGAACTGCTATCTGACGTCAGGTATAATACCAACTAGCATGTTCCCGGCGAGTCATGTCCGGTGTACTCATAACCCAATGAGCACCTGTATACATCTTAGGTGAACCAACTTACACCAATGGCTTGTGAGACCGGCCACCGCCCCTCGTCGGGGTCTCGACTGTATACACTAGTCTACTAATGGAGTATCGATGCCCAGTCTCGAAACTCCCACGACTAGCGACCACTTAAGGATGTGCTTATAGACCCCAGCTCCCACGTATATGATCGCCATCATACTGCTGGTAGTGAAGCAAGAATCCTAAGGGCTCTTATCAATGCGCAATAGTGATATGTAAGGTCACCTGAAGCAGTACACGATGGTAAAGGTAAACCAGATAGCATACTATCATCTCGAGTAAGACTGTCCTACCGGCATAGGTCCTCCCTCAATCATTGCAATCACGTGCCTGTGATCCAATAATTGACTCTGAGGGCACTATATCCATCAATCTCCCACTTGCACTCAAGGCTAATTATTGTGATGTCGCATACTCACAGCCCGTGTGATACCGAACACCCAACTCCTCTACTAATCAGTCTCACAAAGTCCGTTTGCGAAACTATTGCGTTCGAGGAATAGACTCAGTGAGTGGATCCGCCCTGATGTTTCTTTCTATGTCTCTCTTTATCTCAAGTTCGCGGAGAAAGCCATCTCCCGAAATGAGCAATACCTGTCTTAGAATATGTTTGGATGTCTGATGGGACCTAGTTCATAAATGAACTCCAAATCCAAACTTCTTAGACTGTATCGTCAACTGAACTTAATCAGTATCCTGGGCCATGCCTCCCTCAGTATCCGCTTGGACCACCTGTCCAAAATACTGTCCCTCGTCAGAGGGAAAACTATAACTCTGACAGTCACTCTGTCATCCGGTCACCTTGGAAGCCTGGAATGATAACCGTCCCCCGAAAGAGGCTATCATTATCATACCCCTAGAACATCCACTTATGTTCTAAAACTGCTTCCGAATGTTTCTCCAGGATAGGATCAATATCAACTTATTGCATCTTCGGCAAAAACAACATCTGGTGTGGTACTTGACATCTCATGATTGACTCAATTGCCTAAGCAAGTGATCTGCCAATCATGCACATCCCTCTCCCCTTTAGTCTGGAAGACACCTTTAGAGAAGGTGACTCCATCACCTGCAGGTACACTACCGTGCCAGGAGTCGTCCATTCTAAATACCTTTAGAATGCTGTCTAAGTACCCTGATTGGGACACTTCCTAAATCTAGATCTAAAACTATAGATCTAGTAACCAGAATGTATGATATTATATCCAAGCTTTATGTGGAGAAACCACTGTGTGACAACCACAGTATAACCGATCGTAGTATAGGAATTTCACTTCCCACTCTATTTATGTCATCCAAATACCAAGACATCACACCCTACTACCTTCTTAACAGATCCATCCCCTATTCTGATGAAGTCAAACCTATGACTGTCACATCAGAAATAGATGATCTATCTCCGCTATATCTGCTTTAGTCTATAAATAGACATAAGCTTCTTGTCCACTATGCTTCCGCTGCTCCCACTGACTACGACAACCCTCCGGCAGAGTCATATACACGTACACTTCTGAAGCTAGTTTAGAACGATGCTATACTCATTCTCCTGCCGGGTCTCACAGTCTGGAACAACAGCATCGGCAAGTCTGGGTAAACAAGAACCTCCCTGTCACCGTCTTTGAGCATACCGAAGTACCTCTCGAGTGCCTGAGGTTACCCACCATATCTGCGGAGTGGCTAATGGAATGTCAATCCTGATTGAATCTTTAAGTTCTTATCAAATTTTCAGTAATCGTTTGCGGTTCTGGAATCACTTCCAGTTCTACCATACTCCCGCTACTGTTTTCTGAAAAAATCCATTTTCCTAAAACTGTGGCGAGTTAAGAACAATATCACTATTGATCTTGCAGATGGTAGAAATTCAACCCTCGTCATAGCCCGGGTCAACCCACAAACAGCCATTACAGAAAATGTGCCTTGAGTTATCTAGAGTCTGGTTTTAAGCAAAGGCCGGACAACTCCCCATACCTTAACATTGTTAAGATATGAACTATTGTATATCCAATATAAAAACAGAGGCACTGATTTAATTGGAACCAGATTCAAAACATGCAGCCGTCTCCAGTGCATGTCAACTAAATGGAGAGAGGCCGATCAGCATTACTCAACTTAGGAGTGCATCCAATTATGAGTAACTTGAAAGAGAAGAAAGTTCTCTTAATCATTACTATCAACCGAATACCATACACAAGTATCTACATCTTCAATCACCTTGAAGAATCCTGATACTTGCAACGCCTGGTTCTCTACTTTATTCTTATACCTATAACTTCTCAAAACTTAGACCTTGCATCTCTACGAAACTGTTAGTTATATGTATGCCCTAGAGGCCATTACTGTACATACGATGTATATTGTAGTGGATGCTAGGACATATATAGGGAGGACTTTCTTGCTCGACATGATAGTATGCTATCTGGTTGTACTTTATCTTAACATGTACTCTTATTATCTCTATATTACATGTTGATAAAGCCCTTAGGATATGTACTCGACTACTGGGACTATGATGAGATCATACTAGTGGGGCCACGGTAGTCGACGAGTACATCCTATAACTGTTCCTAGTCGAGGGTGTATCGAGACAGGGCATCGATGCACCAGAGTAGACTAGCGTATACGCATCTTAACCCATATGATGGGCGATGGATGATCTCATATCCATCGGTGTTTGACATCAAGGATGGTGTAAGGGTGCTCAGTGGAGACTGGGTACACTGGACGGACTCGCCGAGAACACCCAGATGGTATTATACCTCACGTCAGATGGCAGTTCTCCGGTGACACTGGTACCGAGTAGTCTGTTGACCCGAGATCGTCATAGAGTCTTGTGTGATTCCCACTGTGCTTTGATTTCCATCATACCACGTCCAAGAGGGAATGCAAAAAGGTGGCTTTTGGGTACAGTCCCGAATCACATGGAGGCAATGAGCGATAGGAGGGGATTCGTCTCTCCCGGTATAGGGAGTTGATGTTGTGCCGTGTTCAATTGGCTGTAACCGGAAATCCCTGGCCAGGGTTGCTGAGATTTATTTGTAAGTGTTATCAGTAGTTTCTCGAACTGTTATAGACCTCATATCGACACGACTTATCGAGCTACTGGGGTCTGACGTTTACCACCCCTAGGCGAGATATGCGACATATCAGACGACGAGACCGTACTGTACGGGAGTGTTACTGTTTGGATTCACAGGAGAATGTACAGGCTTGCTTGTTGATCTTCTGAGCGCTCAATACCTGGGTAGCTGTTACGTTTAGCTGACCGCTTGCAGCTTGTGGGTGTTTGATATGATCATCACCTACTGCCGGCGTATTGACGATTCTTTAGAGTCCTACACAGAGGTTTCTTGACTCAGGCAAAACGGAGTAGGAGCACATATGTGATATGCGCGGGACCGAGGATAATGCAGTATGTGATATCGTATTGTATTCTCGCGATATTTGATATCAGCCGGGTCATCGGATCAAGTGTTGATTCGATGAATCAGTACGGATAAATATTAGTCGGTTATATGCGATATAGCCGGATTGTCGGATCAAGTGTTGATTCGATAATTTAATGTATAATAATATATGTGATATATTAAATTACATTAACTAATATTTGCTCACTAAAAGATTCTTTTTCTCACCGGATTAATACATTGATATATATGCGATATATGTTAATTGTATTATTTTCTTTTGTTGCAAATATATAATATATATGTGATATATATTATTGTGACATGATATGATTTATTATAAAACATGTTTAAGGATGATAACAAGGGATTAAGGTTTGATTAGGGTTAGCTCCTTCTTGTTCATTCTAGAAGGATTCTATTTTGTCATGATAAAGATATTTTGTTATGACTCATGCTTTGACCTAACCAAACCCTAACTCTAGTTTATTCTCTACATAGGTTTAGCCTCTCATCCTTGACCGTGGTTTGATAATCAATCATATATTCATGATTACTATTCATAACAAAAGAAATTCTATCATCATTCTTCATCTTCTTCCTTCTTCTTTCTTCATGGAAAAAGCTTACTAGCTTTTTTCCAAGTGATGAATAAATGTGAGAAAAAGATAAATAAAGAGAGCAAAAATCCTACTTCATCATCCCCATCTTCCCCTGCCCTTTAGATGAGAGTGTTCACTCAATTTTAGTGAGTGTTAGCTTGTGTTAATGAAACTTCAGGGTAGATTATCTTTGTATCGAAGATCGGAAGCAAGACTGCATCTTTCTCTTCGTGGAACCTCTCGAGAGTCCAGAACCCGATGATCGAAGCGAAGGGACCACAACACGGAGCTTATGAAGTGAAGGACCATATCTACAAATGTTATAATCCCTCTCACTTAGTGTTAAACTGTTTAACATACTTGTTTTCGCCTAAACTCTAGTTTAAAGATCCGGCTTCGGGTTGTTCGGCACGGCTAATTTTTTAATCGGGCATGGTTGATGCCTCGTAGAACCTTGTACGCGTGTATAGCAACCCTACAGTGGTATCAGAGCCAAGCTAGAGCTTTAGGCGAAGTCTAGACGAAGTTTAAAGTCCGATCGAACGCCGAAACCCCGACACGGAACCCTCTTTGTACATTTTTCAAAAATGTGGTTTTTTCTTAATTAAAAATGCTCAGAAAAACAAGCAGGAAAAACTAAGATTTAATGTGAAGTACGGTCCCCTAAGTCAACTATTGGACCGTGGAACCGCGGCGAAACCATGGGTTTGGCGGCGGTTCCGCGGCCAAAATTTGGACTTAGTCCCTGAAATTTCACTTAATTATTCTTAGGTCCTTTCTTGTTATTTTTTTCTGAGAATATTTTAATTCCACTCAAGTGTTGAGTTTTCTAGGGTTGTATTGGGGAATCGTTGATTCGATCAGATAATTTAATTTTGTTTAGTTTTGTTCGGATAATTTTTAGAAACTGTTAAAAAGTTCGAACGGATATCAATAACTCACTTTTTCCCCTGTCGGAAATTTTTTCAAAAGTTGGATTTTTTCTCGTGTTTAAGAACGTTCTAAGTCGTGCAAGTAACGCGGTGGACCCTCTAGAAGACAACAAACCTTAACTCGATTATATGACCGTCTTGAACTGCCTTTTGAACCTTTGGGTTTGGGGCAGTACAGCGTGCCACATGTGAGGCGTTGGCTTGACCCTTCTACGGCTGGACCATCGGTACTGTGGCATGTGATGGATGTTTTTAAACTGATTTCAAGTGTTGAGATAAATTGGGGAAATCTTGGGTGTTTGGTTATTCTATCGGAAAGTTTAACTTTGTCTATTTATCTGGAATGTGATACAATATTTGGAATCCACATATAGTTATGAGATAACTAATTTGAATGTTGTAAATCTAGCAGTTTAGTCTCAAATGATCGGTTGCCACGAAATTTTGATGTGATCAAAAGTCCGTCGCAATCACGTAGCGTACGCAGATACTCGCCGGGTAAACTTAACAGACAGCCATGCCCCATAGCCCCGACCAAGTGACTGTAGGAGAACCCCGTCGCTAAAAGCATCCGTTCGGGTGCTCGCGGCAGCGGTGTTCCTCCTTAGTGCACTTCGTCGACGGCATTCGGGGGTGCGGCCGTCTACTAAAGTTTGCGACGAGCATTCGATCAGGATGTCGGGAATCTTGTTGAATTGACCGACTAGATATTGAAAAGAGTTTTCGATAATGAGACTAAAATGCGGGGTTTATAATTATTAGGCATGCGATGTAAAAGGAATTCATTTGGTTAGGCATGCGATGTCTAAAAAGGTTGCGGATTCCAACTGTTGTAGTTTTACACTTTCTTTTCTGTGACCGTAAGCATAGTATGTGGTGTATCGCCGGCTTCGTTGCTATACATCAATGACAATCGGGATACACATACTTGCTTACTTTGATGATATGAGATATTATGTGTTGCTGTGATATGTTATATTGGATCGTCGCGTTTTGAATAGCCGGGGTTTTTATGTGAGATGAGAGTTTTTTTCTTTTTCATTCATGTAAAATTCATTTGTATGTAATATTCTTTTATTGGGGCACTTCCAGGTTGCGGAAGATGTCACCATTGATGTATATTATTTACTTTTCCGCATTAGGTAGACCAAAGACGGGGAGCACAAGTAACCGGGTTCTAGGGTCCAGTGAGAGACCATCTCGAGGAGTCGAGACCGGGTCTCCTAACCCTAGAATTGGCAGTGTTACTTGCCGCTCTTGTAGGGGTCTAAGGATGTGGGTTTGGCTATTCATCGCGATCGTGGAATCCATGTTTTATACAGGCTCATACTAAAACACGGACGTTCTAGTATATCCAATATTTCATATATGTTCTTCTGCTGCAATGTTCTGTGATGAGATCATATTACTTCCTGAGACGAATGCTTATATTGTATATATGAGATATATGTTATATTGCAGATTTTGTTTCAAATGTGATGCTTGTGAAGCATAATAAAATGGGACTTCATTAATGAGATTAATGAAATAAAAGAAACCTAAGATGTTGTAGAAACTTGTTTAAAAACTGGTAGCTCTAGTTCTTGCTTTACATAGTGGTGTTCCTTGTAGAACATCCAGCACCTTATTCGATAAGGAAAGGGCCGAGATCCCTTTACCGGGAGTGACCCCTTTAGCAATAACTGGCAGATGCTACAACCCTCGGTTTGTTTTCTGATTGCTTGTATAGTTTTTGCTTTGCACAGCGGTATATATTGTTGGAGATAGTTCCCTCAGAGTCAATTATTGGATCACAGGCACGTGATTGCAATGATTGAGGGAGGACTTATCCCGGTAGGACAGTCTTACTCGAGATGATAGTATGCTATCTGGTTTACTTTTATCATCGTGTACTGCTTTAGGTGACCTGACATGTCGCTATTACACGTTGATAGAGCCCCTAGGATTCTTGCTTGACTGCCAGCAGAATGAGGGCGATCATATACGTGAGAGCTGGCGGTCTATAAGCACATCCTTAAAAGGTCCCTAGTCGTGGGAGTTTCGAGACAGGGCATCGATACTCCAGAGTAGACTAGTGTATACAGTCGAGACCCCGACGAGGGGCGGTGGCCGGTCTCACAAGCCATTGGTGTCAGTTGGATCACCTAAGATGTATACAGGTGCTCATTGGGTTATGAGTACACCGGACAGGACTCGCCGGGAACATGCTAGTTGGTCTTATACCTGACGTCAGATAGCAGTTCCCTGGTGACATGTGTACAGGTTAGTTCATCGACCTGGGGATCATCATTTTTCTCGTGTGAGTTCCCACTGTACTTTGATTACTACCCTACCATGCTCAAAGGAGACGTGCAAACAGGTTTTAGTTGGGTACAGTCCCGAGTCACATGGAGGCAGTGAGCGGATCTTCAGGGGTTCGTCTCTCCCGGTATTGGGGGTGAGGTCGCGCTGTGTCTAGGAGAGCCATTACACGAAGCCCTCGGCCGAGGCAGGAGATTTACTGGTAGGTATTCCAGTATTATCTCAGGGTGTTCTGGGCTACACTCCGACACGACTTGTACCGCTTTTGGGGGTCTGACTTTTACCAACCCCCTAGGCCCGCCATGCGATGCTCATAGATGAACGGACCGGACTGTACGGATATTGTCACTGACAGGCTCAGTAGGGTATCAGGATGAGTTCGCTCATCGACGTCCCTTTTGGTCAATACCTGGTAGCCCGTTACGTATTGGCTAATACCTCTGACGTGCTAGTGGTTAAATCCACAACCAAGGTGTTGACGAGTCTTTAGAGTCCCCCACATTCAGTTACTCAAGTTTCGGGCGAAACGCTGTAGAGGCCGTATGGAGATATAGGGCAGGGTTCGATCAGATACATGCGGTATTGCACAGATCAAGATCGAACGGATAATACTAGCTGGCTTTGGTTTAAGCCGGATCCTAGTATAGTACAGTGTAGATTTTGTCTCATTGCATTTGTATTTCGGTCGGAATACAAATGCGGGTGTGTATACACAGTATCGGGGTTTTCCTGTAATTTATTACGGGACCAGTTTTCTGGAGTTGCCAGTTTGCTTTCCGTTTCGGCCATATTTCTTTGTATCTTTCATTGGCTGAAGATTGGTGGAGGAGGGCTTATTTGCATTTGTGCAAATAAGCATTAGTGGAGGGGGTTCTTTGCATTTTGTTGCTTCATGATAGCTCTTGTTGACCTTGACTTGTTCACTTCATCATTGCTTGACTTTTGGAGTCATCATGTTTGATGATGGTTGTGGTTGAGTGTGGATGTGTTTGTGATCATGTTCTTTCATGCTTTCTTTTGATTCCCTCATGCATTATTGTGTGGCCTCTCTGATTTTTGATACACTCTCTCATTTCTCTCCACTCCATCATGCATGGCCGGCCACATGAAAGGTGGGCTGTCCAATTTTTGGGTGTGGTTCTTTGTTGATATCATATCAATTTTCCTCACCAAAATTCCCAAGAAAAACTCCATGGTTCATACCTCCACCATATGGCAATTCCACAAACCCTAAAGTGAGACACATGTTTCACACTACATTCTACAGCAAATCTTGGGCACGTCGACTCGCCAGCTTCGTGCCCGAGCTGCCTCGGTATTGAGGTGGGAGCCCGTAAAAGAAGCAGGCGACGTGGTGCCCTTCCGGCGAGGAGATATAGACCGGACATTCCGCGGGAGATCGGGACGACGACGAGAAGACCGGAGGACACGGATCACTCGGTATATCTCTCTTCCCATCTTGTAGATAGCTAGGACTAGCTTAATGGCACGATCCGGGTTTATAGTGCGCGGTGGTGCCGATTTGAAAATTAAAGTTAGCCATCGCTTCCGCATTTGGCCTCGGGATGGAGGCCGAGGCGCCGCCGTGCACTTACATATATGATATATCCTGCACTTCATTCGATGAGGAAAGGGCCGACGATCCCTTCACCGGGAGTGACCCCTTTAGCAAAACTAGAAAAGCCTAAAAAACACTCCATTTAAAAATCACTCGTTTCTACAACGATATCAAGTTCATTACGCGAAGGGTTTTCATAAAAACCTGTCGTAGCCCTCCGTCATTTCAGATAAGTCCTACTTAGTATTCGTGCTACGTTTGTTGGCCTGCGTCAAGGCGTAGTGTGCGGTAGCTAACTAGTATTTATCTGTTTATACATATGATGCAGATTGGATTAGGGTAGTCGTGCGACTTTGTTGGCCTGCGTCAAGGGTCGTGCGTGTGGGTTTAATTCAATCAAGAAATGACGGGTTGAACTTGACTAGCGGACTATGGTTTGTTGGCCTGCGTCAAGGTCATAGGACGCTAGGGGTAAAATATTATTGGGAATTTCAAGTGTTGAGATTTGCAATGAGATTGCATACCTTCTATGAGATAGTTGGATCCCGATACCCGCTGCGAGTAAGAGTTACTCCTGGGAGAGTTTTAAACATTACAATTAGCCGATCAAGTAGGTATCTAGAAAGGTGTTAACGGGGTTACGCCTCTGGGAAAATGAGGTTTACTTTAATTAGGTTCGTGCGAAAGCACGGGGGACCTCCCTCAAAGTACCGACACTGGCCTGGCTGAAAGATTGGCGAACTTGTAGCGTGTAATTAATCCCGGCTAGTCTTTCCTTTTAGGGTTTGAAGGAAGATTTGATTAAAACAGTGGGAGACATCCTGATTAGATATATTAGATAACCAATCTAATCTTGCAAAAGCATACGCAGAGTGTTTTCTTCTCTCTCTCTCTCCAGGTAGCGACCATATCACGCCTTAATCAAGATAATAAAACGGATGTATTGACCGAACCCACTTGTTATACTGAGCTGGGAAACGTTGGTACCGCTCCAACTTATAATTGTTATAATATAGAGCAGGAAATTAGGGAATACCAGATTTCCCGTACTGCCCAAACGAAGAAAGTGCATGCTGATGCATCTTCTTCGGGTGTGTTCATTACAGAGAACTGTTTCTCAGTATTCTTTACGCCCTGGGTATGTGATACCAGATCAGGATCCCGCATATGTAATCTGTTACATGGGCTACAGATAGGTAGAGAACTGAGAACGGGTGATAAGTTTCATGAGACAGAAAACGGTGCAAGTGTTGCAACCAAGTCTGTTGGTCACTATCACCCTGTATTACTAGAATACATTGATTCTGAACGAATGTTATTAGATACCGACCTGATATACAACATCATATCAGTCTCTTTATTAGTAAAGAAAGGATATAATGTTGTATTGTTGGATAATGTTTTGACCAGTTCCTATATCAAGAGTTGATCGGTTCAGGCACGTTATCTAAAAGCATTGACGTTCTAAATCAAACTACAGTTTTTACTATACAGAACACACACAAGAGGAATAGTTCAGAAATGAATAAATCCTTCTTGAGGTATTGTAGACTAGGTCATATCAATGCGACCAGACTAGCTGAAGTTACATTTAGATGTATATTTAAATTAGTTTGAATTTACATCTTGTGAAACTTGACGGTCATGTTACAAAGATAAGATGACCATAGCTCTGTTTATTGGAAACAGAGAAAGAGTTAGTGAACTCTTGGGATTGATACATGCTGATGTATGAAAGTCTCCTGTGTACACATGCCAAGACCGGTTCTTTGTACTTCATTACATTCTCTGATGATCTCTCAAGATTCAGACATATGTTCCTACTGAAACACAAGTCCGAACCTTTTGAGATATTCACAGAACTTAAGTTAGAAGTAGAGAACCAAAATACGGGTATAAGTATTATGTCCTTTGATGAGATCAAGGAGGAGAATACTTGAGCACGGAAATCCTGGACTAATTCTAAAGGAGAATGAGATTCTCTCTCAGCATTACTCCTCCATATACACCATAGCACGATGGTATATCGGGGCGGAGCAATAGCACCCTATATGATGTGGTGTGCTCTATGATGAGTACTACTGAGTTTCCTATTTCCTTTTGGGAGTTATGCACTTGTGAAGCTGCATACCTATTGAATGTGGATTCAATAATTTCTAACGAACCTCAGCCTCTCCGCCGATCTAGTAGGGATCCTCACCCACCTGAGAGATACTTCGGTGTAGCGTTTTGAAAATCGTTTCGGTGAAATTTCGAAAAAATCGGTAAAATAAGGGGGTTTTCTGTAAAAAGTCAAAATGCAAATATCTTATTATAAAAATTAAATATACATATTCTAGCTATGTAATTGCTATTATTTGGTGCTTATTGAGCCGCTGGTGAAATTTCAAATTTTCTGAAAAAAATATTATTTTATTATTATTTAAGCCGTCACTAATACATTTAATTAGGGAAAATTATAAATTGGAATGAGTTGAAAAAAATTTTGTGCATCATAAAACATTAAATAAAATTTTAACATGTGGTTTTTGGAACGAAATCATTTGCCAAAACGGTTTAGAAATTATTGAAGAAAAAAGGCTTTTTTTAGCGTAAATGGATGTTTGGGGTATTGTATTTATCATTTTTCACCACCCCACACCCGTGTCCACACCCACACACCCCCACTTACCCCTCCCCATGGCTGAATTCAGCACCCACCATATCTTTTCCCCACTTGATTTTCAAGGAAAAAGAAATGAAAGAAAAGGAAAGAAAATGAGTGAAGTAGTTAGACTTTTGACTTTGTTTGACCTTGACTTTGCCCCACTTTCTCTACCTCCCTCTCTCTCCTCCCCCACTCCCATTTCTGGTCGAAATCCCTTCTCCATACAGCAGCAGCCCCCCTCCATTTTCCCCTCTCCTTTCTCTTCAAAACTTCATCAAAAATTGCTCAAAATCCATCAAAAAAAATCCCAAAACCCAAATCCGACTCCTACCCATTTTAGCTTAGCCCGTATAGCATGGATCCTTGTGAAAAGAGAGCATTTTGGGAGGCCATGGAGTCTTGTGGACCTTCATATATTTTTGGGTATAATTCTAAAACTTTTTGCTTAAATTGTTACTTGTTTCTTAAAGCTAATTTAAATTAAGTGTTAACTTGGATATGTGAGTTTAATTGCAAGTTTTGGATTTCAAGTTAGGGTTTGTTGTGGAAATGAGTTGTGTTTGATTGTGCATGGTTTAGTGAAGTGGTTTAACATAATTAGTTTTGTAGAAAACTAATCTAGTTGTTAATTACAAGTTGTTACTTGAAAAATTGTGTTAATTTGCTAATTGCTTACTAGGTTTTTGAAATTTGTTAAATTCTTGGGATTAAAAATGTGATTAGGGTTTTCTTGACTTCATTAACTTTATTAAGTGTGGTTTAATGCTTTGGATCATGCAAATCTAAGCTAGATTGTAGTTTGTGCATTTTTGCTTTGAAATTGTTAAAAAAGGGTATTTTTGTAAACTAGAATATTAGGATTTTTGGAATTTAATGAGATTAAATTCCGGAAATTGTTTATACGACTTATTTAAGATATTTAATAAGTATATTGGCCGCTACTTTCATTTAAACATCATGTTTTGTACAAAAACGGCGAATTGTGCTTGCTAGATTTTCGGAAAAATGACTTTTTAAGTGAAAATGGGGTTTTTGTGAGTTTTAACCTAGTTTATATTAAAATTAGTGTTCGTGAATGTGCAAATGAGTGTGATTGGATTTTTCTCGATGGTTTGACGTTTGTACATCGACATCGAGGGTTGGTTTTACTATTCTTGCATGCGTGGGCGATAGGTTTGGACCTATGCGTGATACGCGTGCCGATTTGATTTTCGTATGCCGTTTCGATCTCGAATTTAGTTTTAATGCGATATGGTGCGTTATGATATGTAGGTACCCCCACGTGGACTTCGAGACGACAAGAAAGCGCGTGGCGACGTCGGCACCGGCGAGCAAGGATCAGGTGAGTAGATTTATATCTACGGGGAGAAGTCGGGTGGATGGCGTATAGCACCCCCGCAGTCCGTGGTGGTGTATACGGATGCGTATACACACCAACAATTATTATATGTTATTTGGGATTAATAACGATGCTTAGGATGGATATTGGTGTATTGGATTACTTTAGTGTTGCGAACCCTAGGGTAGTGTTACACACACACATACACACATACATACTTGCATACATTCCTATTGATATGTGCTCATGGGATTCTTTATAGTTATGTGTTCACATGGGTATGGGACTATGTGTTCACATACGGATTGAGGATGATACTTGGGATTGAGCTGAGTCGATGAGATTTGATTTGAGGCCGTGAGATCGGTGATATAGCAGGGTTCGTATCTTAGATACGACATGACGTTTTAGCGGGTCCTTGACGTAGTGTTTCACACACGTCCATGCATACGTAGGCGGTATCAGTATGGTACTAGACGTAGATCAGTACCCCGATCATGATATTTGATAAAGAGGATACCAGGTGAATAGTATGATGAATTTGATATTGACCCGTACCCAGATTGGGATGCCGTACGACGGATTTACGTACGAGCTATATTGATGATTGATCCGCACTCTTGACTTGGGATGCCTGATTATAGATATGGTATCGGATATGATATTATTGAGGCGAGATCACCGACTATACATATACAGGTATGTATATGTATCGACTCAGATGATAGGCGGTTTCCTTACCTGTAGTTCAGCTTGTAGTTCAGCCGTATAGTTTAGTGTAGTTGTCAGATTAGATTAGACTTCTTACCTATTTCAAAAACTAACGAATCGTGGGCATTTTTAAAGACAGCTCAAGGGAATCTACGGATATTTCAAAAACAACGTATCTTTTCATAAAAAACACCGTAGCCCCTATTTTCAAAACCCCATGATTAAGGCACAATTTGTAGGACTTATATTAGATTATTGCAGATTAGTTATCGTTGTGTCTAGTATTCAGCTCCCGCACATTATTGCTGTTCGCTCTGCCTCGCATATTTATTTTGCTGCATATTCCATTATTGATATCATGCTGTTAGGACACCAGCACCATTACCGATGATGCGTATGTACCACGTACACCTACTTGCCGGCTCACACACATCTTCATCGGTAATTGCCATGTCACGTACACTTTAGAGAATATAATTGCTTCACTTAGATTGTTAGCTAGTAGTGTTGACATGATATTAGTGTACTTCCCTTATATGCCATATTAGACATTGTAGTTATTACCTACCACTTCATGCATACTGTTATTCAGTTGTTCATGCCTAATTCATTATCATTGACATATGCACTTGTGATGATTTCTTGAGATTTATGATATTTCTGGATTTCGGGGAAAGCCGCAAAATTTACAACTTATGATCTTTTAAAATATAAAATGTTGCGGTTTTCTAGTGATGTAAAGTGTCGTCCACCATGAGTTTACTGTGGTTTTGGAGATCCGTGTCGAGGAGTGGAGGAACCGTCACGGGTACATGGTGGGCCCGGTATGGTACCCCGGGGCAAGAGGAATGTGGTGTTGACGTTGAGCCTGGCTGGGGAGCACTACCTACCGGTGATATTACCCGACGCGTCGGATATCTGGAGGATACCGTCGTGGTCTTGAGATGGAGGGTAGGGGCCGGTCTGGACTGACGGCGCCCTAGATATTGAGATTGAGACATTGATATTTCGAGACAGTGAGATTTATGTTTTGTGTCGATGCTAGACACTGTTGATACTGATTTTAATTATGATACCTCAGTTTAAAATACGAAGGAAATCTCACTAATTTATGAAAACAGTTTCTTCATTTACATGTATTCTGTTTTCATGCATTCATACCTCATTCATATGATATATTGCTACCTGAGGCACTGACACGGGCACATGAGTTTACACTCGGGTTAGATATTTACCCTAGCCATTGTTATAGGCTGCATGTTATATATATTTAAGGATATATTATGATCATTGACCTAGGATTGCGTTATTTATGCGATTTCTGTGCGTAGATGTTTTTCTATTCACGAGTTGGCAACTCACCCCCGTTGTGCCCCAGTTTCTTGCATGTTGCCGTACAGGTTCATTACGGCTTTGCGGGCTCAGTTTCATTCGGGTGACTTGCTAGTAGGTGGGTTTTTCTTGTATCGTACCCATCATATTACCTTGTATAATATTATTCCGTTGTATCTAGTAAATTCCATCAACCAAACATGTATCTATTGAGATAGAGACCAGTGTTGTTTATTCTTTCGACCTTAGAGTCGCTCGTTATATTTCTGGTGGTTTTGAGTTCCCTTTTAAGTTTTTGATCCTTGCCGTTGGCGTTGTATATTATATTGCTTGTGTGGTTGTGACCGTCGATTGACGAAGAGCTAGCTCCCGCTTGGGGATGCCTTTTTCTTGATTTCATATACTATTCATGTTGTATCCCATTTGGGAGCCAGTATTTACAAAGGAGACTCTGCCGAAATTTTCAGTAAATTTTTGATGTTTTTAAAAACCGCATAATTCGGCTTATGCTATTGAACTACTTGTTTTAAGTTGGTTTTTCCTGCACTCTACTACTTTTCTTGGTTTGGATTTCTGGGTTTTCGGTTTACTTAGATTACGTACGCCTCGAGACGTTCGTAGTTTAAGTGCCGGTCATGTTCCGTACTTTCGGGTCGTGACATTCGGTTTCTTTATGACAGTGGGAGCGAGGATTGCATCATGAGATAATGACCCAACTAGTTTCGAGCTGGCCATCAGGAGTGAGACTCTGTAAGAATGGCTGGATGCTTATCGATCTGAGATGGAATCCTTATACACCAACAAAGTATGGACTTTGGTTGCTTTATCTGAAGGGTTAAATCCCCATCAGGAGCAAGTATATCTTAAGAAGATTACTTGGTGTACATGGAAAGGTTGAGACTTTCAAAGCTATGCTTAAGTCTATCCAGATCCTACTTGCCACGGCTACATACCATGACTACGATATCTGGTGGTTGGGTGTGTTAGGTCCACGTTACCTCTCCCGGTACTTTCGGGGTTGCGGAAACGGTAAAACAAAATTTTTTCTAGACTTGGCAACATGGACCGTAAAAGCCGGATCTTTGCTAAACTACACACTAGCATCCTAACTAGAGGTTTATCTACTCGGTTTGGGGTTATACCTCAACTTGAACTCCTTCTCTTCTTGTTGTTCTTCTCTTTGCTTGCTCCGAGGGTTGATCCGAACTTTGGTCACCTCCACGGCCTCCTTGAGTCGAAGACGATCCACCCGAGAGATGTACACCGAGCTCCACCTCGAGCCGAGGTAACTAGGGCAAAGAGATTGCTAATCTAGAAGCCCTAGGTTGTGTAGAAGTGATAGATGAATGTTTTTGTCTTTGTGGGATCTTTATCTCTCAACACATGAGATCAAAAGATGAATCAAGAGGAGGAAGAAAGAGGAGCTAGCTAACAACCATGGAGCTTCTCATTTCAAGAGAGAGAATGAGAATGAGCAAATGAAAAACTTAACCAAGAGAAAACACAACCATGGTTGCAATAATGCAAAACATTATCATTACTAATCCCATCAAGATAAAGTTGATGGTTACAAATGACATGACCATTATCATAACAAAAAGAAAAAGAAAACCAAAGAATACTTTAGATCTTTCAAGAAGATCCTAGTCAACTTTGGTCAAATGGTCAACAAAGTCAAGATGGTCAAATGGTCAATGTAATTAGCCATAACATAATTATCAATGAAAGGATTAGTAAATAATGTCCCCGGCTCATAATGGTTTTGACCAAACGAACTGTCAAAACCCTAATGAGCCTGCCATATAACGGTTTTGGCCGAACCAACTGCCAAAACCCTGATGAGGCACCTCCTCCTTCATCGCTCCGGAAAACTGTGCATACACACCTGCATCCGCATCCCGTAGAATGCGGATGCACAGAAGAAAAAACAAATCCATCCGTGCAATACTAGGATCCGGCTTAAACCAAAGCCCACTAGTACTGCCTGCCCGAACACCATACGCACACAAGTGTACGTAAGTGATCACAGCCCTGCCGTAAAACCATACGGCCTTTACACGTTTTGCTCAGTGCAGGGAAACTCTCTATGTGGGACTCTAAAGACTCGACACTACGCTGGCAGTGGGTTTAACCACAGACCGCAAGCGGCACTAGCTGTACGTAACGGTCCCCAGGTAGATGTCGATAAGAAGGCCGATGAGGTAAACCCATCTGAACTCGTACTGAGCCTGTATGTGACAATCTCCGTACAGTCCGGTCTGTTCGTCTGATACATCGCATGGCGGGCCTAGGGGGCGGTAAATGTCAGTCCCCTAATAGCGGTACAAGTCGTGTCGGAGTGAAGCCCAGAACACCCTGAGATAACACTGGAAACCTACCAGTATATCTCGCTTGCCTTGGCCAGGGACTACTCGTGTAATGGCTCTCCTAGACACAGCGCGATGTCAACCCCCAATACCGGGAGAGACGAATCCTGTCTAACCGTCACTGCCTCCAAGTGCTTCAGGACTGCTCCCAACTACTACCTGTTTTCACGACTCAGTAGAGCCGTGGTAGGGTAGTAATCAAAGAACAGTGGGAACACACTTGAGGTGAATTGACAGTGTCAAGTCAGCAGACTAAGCTGTACTCATGTCACCTGGAAACTGATAACTGACGATAGGTATAATACCAACCATCAGTTCCTGACGAGTCCTGTCCAGTGTACTCGTAACCAAACGAGCACCCGCATACTATCTCAAGTACGACGTACTGACGGCTGTGGGACAGACCGTCTCCCGTGCTGGGATGAGAAGCGCATACGCTAGTCTACTCCGGAGTATCGATGCCCTATCTCGATACTCCCACGACTAGGACGCGTATAAGGATGTGCTTGTGGATTACCTAGCCCCCACGAGTGTGATCGCCATCACAACGTCGGTAATCAAGCAAAGATCCTAAGGGCTCTACTAATGCGTATAGGTGATATAATAAATAAACACACATGTACACATTAAAGCAGAGACAAACCAAGTAGCATACTACTATATTGAGCAAGATTGTCTGTACAACTGTGAATATCCCAAGCTTCCATCAAGTAATATACATACTAGTATGATACAGTAATGGCCTCTAGGGCATATACACTAACAATCTCCCACTTGCACTAAGGCAATGTACTGGCGTATCGAAGACCTATTATCTCGATCAGCCGCTCGAACTGAGTCTGGGGTAAGGCCTTCGTGAATGGGTCCGCTGTGTTGTCCTTTGTGTCCACTCTCCGCACCTCGATCTCCTGGCAATCAATGATGTCCCTGATCAGGTGATACCGCCTTAAGATGTGCCTGGATTTTTGATGGGACCTTGGTTCCTTCGCTAAAGCTATAGCCCCATTGTTATCGCAATACAAAGGTATTGGGTCAACAATGGACGGAACCACCTGAAGTTCACTAATGAACTTCTTCATCCAGACCGCCTCTTTTGCGGCATCGCTTGCAGCAATGTATTCAGCCTCTATCGTCGAGTCTGCGACGGTATCCTGCTTGGAACTCCTCCAACATACCGCCCCTCCGTTGAGGGTAAACACAAAACCCGAGACAGACTTGCTGTCATCTTTGTCACTCTGGAAGCTTGAATCGGTAAAGGACTCGACCCTGAGGTCTCCATTACCGTAAACCAGGAACATCTCCTTAGTCCTTCTCAGGTACTTGAGAATGTTCTTCACTGCTGTCCAGTGGTCCTTCCCTGGGTCTGACTGATACCGGCTTACCGCGCTCAGCGCGTAAGCTACATCTGGTCTTGTACATAGCATCGCATACATTATAGATCCTACCGCCGAAGCGTAGGGTATAGTGCTCATGCAAACCCTCTCCTCGTCAGTCTTAGGAGACATCTTCTTGGAGAGGGTAATTCCGTGCAATGCGGGTATGTTACCGCGCTTGGAATCCTTCATACTAAATCTCTTTAGTACGGTCTCTATGTACCTGGACTGCGAAAGTCCCAGTAGTTTCTTGGATCTATCTCTATAGATCTTGATCCCCAGAATGTACGAGGCATCACCCAGGTCCTTCATGGAGAACCTTTGTGACAAAAATAGCTTGACCGATTGTAGCATAGGAATGTCATTTCCTATCAAAAGAATGTCGTCCACGTACAAGACTAGGAATACGACAGTTCATCCTACAATCTTCTTATAGACACAAGGTTTATCTTCGTTCTTGATGAAATCAAATTCCTTGATTGCCTCATCAAAACAGATGTTCCAGCTCCGTGATGCCTGCTTTAATCCATAAATGGATTTAAGCAACTTGCACATCTTCCCGCTGCTCCCACTGTCTACGAAACCTTCTGGCTGATCCATGTAAACGCACTCTTCTAAACAACCGTTTAGGAAAGCCGTTTTAACATCCATCTGCCAGATTTCATAGTCATGGAAGACAGCAATGGCAAGTAGGATCCGAATGGATTTGAGCATAGCCACCGGAGAAAAAGTTTCGTCATAGTCCAAACCAGGTCTTTAACGAAAACCTTTTGCAACGAGTCTAGCTTTATAGGTTTCCACCTGCCCATCCACACCAAGTTTCCGTTTGTAGATCCATTTGCATCCAACGGGTTTTACCCCAGGTGGAGCAATATCCAAGGTCCACACTTTATTGGCGTACATGGACTCCATTTCGGATTGCATTGCTTCCTGCCACTTATCAGAGTCCCTACTGATAATGGCCTGCCTGAAATTGGTAGGGTCATGTTCTTCTAAGATGCAATCCTCTCGATCCCCGTCTATGAGAAAACCGTAGTATCTCTCGGGCGGACGAGAAATCCTACCAGATCTGCGGAGTGGCTGAGGTTCGTCTGGGGTTATTGAATTTTCTGGTTCTGCTAAATCCTCAGTTTGAGTTTGTGGATCAGATATTTCATCCAGTTCTACCGTGCTCCCACTTATTTCTTTTGCAAGAAATTTCCACTCTAAAATGGTAGCGCGACGAGCAACGAACACCTTCTGTTCCTCAGTGTGGTAGAACAGATATCCCAGAGAATTTCTAGGATATCCCACAAACTTACATAAAACTGACCGTGCCTCAAGCTTGTCCGGTTTTTGTACTTTTACATAGGCCGGACAACCCCATATCTTAATTCGTTCAAGATATGTTTTCTTACCACTCCATATTTCATATGGAGTCTTAGGCACGGATTTAGACGGAACCTGATTCAGTAAGTATGCTGCTGTATCTAGCGCAAGTCCCCAGAATGAAAGAGGTAACTCAGCATTACTCATCATGGATCGAACCATATCCAATAGGGTACGATTCCTTCTCTCCGAAACACCGTTGTGCTGTGGTGTGTAAGGAGGAGTAAGCTGAGAGAGAATACCATTCTCTTTTAAGTAATCTCGGAATTCCGTGCTTAAGTACTCCCCTCCCCTATCAGACCGGAGGATCCTTATACTTTTGCCTGTCTGGTTCTCTACTTCGTTTCTGAATTCCTTGAATTTCTCAAAAGTTTCAGATTTGTGTTTCATCAGATACACATATCCGAACCTAGAGAGATCGTCAGTGAATGTGATGAAGTACGAGAACCCACCCCTTGCATGTATAGACATCGGACCACATACATCACTGTGTATGAGTCCCAAGAGCTCTGTTTCTCTTTCTCCATGTCCGGTGAACGGAGATTTGGTTATCTTCCCTTTGAGACAAGACTGACAAGTTTCATAAGATGAAAACTCGAACGCATTCAAGAGTCCATCTTTATGCAACTTACTCAGTCTTTTCTCTCCGATATGACCAAGTCTACAATGCCACAAGTAAGATTCATTCGTATCTGAATTCTTCCTCTTGCGTGTGTTTTGTATATTGAGAACTGTATTCCGATTTAGAACGTAGATACCATTACACAGTGTACCCTCTGCAACCAGCACCTTATGAAGGTAAATGTTCATGATATTTCTATCAAGAACAAAGTTATATCCATCTTTATCGAGTAAAGAAACTGATATGATGTTGCAAACCATGGAGGGTACATAGTAGCAATCGTTCAAAATCATAGTCTTGCCATTTGGCAATACTAGGTGATATTCACCGACGGCTGCCGCATTAACTTGTGCTCCGTTCGCTACTCTGAGCGACATATCACCCGGTGCAACTTTCCTACTTTTTCTCAGTCCCTGCAATAAATTACAGATATAAGATCCTGATCCGGTATCAAGTACCCAGGAGGTAGGGCTGACCGTAAAACAGTTCTCAATTACAGGAACACCTGAAGTAGATGCAAAACCATGCTTCTTCTTCAACTGGGTATCCTGGAAATCCATACAATCCCCTTTCCCTTGCTCATACTTATGACTGTTGTCACAAGTTAGAGCTGAACCAACGTTCCCCAGCCCCGAATAAGAATTCGGATTGGTCAAGCGATACATTTTATTATCTTGATTAGGGCGTGAAAAAGTTGCTACCTGGAGAGAGAGAGAAAAGAAACACTCAGCGTGCGCTCTTGCAAGATTAGATTGGTTTATTAGTTTATCTAACCAGGATGTCTCCCACTGTTTCCTCAAATTCTTCTTAAAACCTTTTAAAAGAAGAACTAGCCGGGATTTAATTCACGTCACAATACTTGCTTAACCTTTCATCCAGGCTAGTGTCGGTACTTCGAGGGAGGTTTTCCAACGATTTCGCGAAGTTCCTTAATTTAAGAACCTCTTTTCCCTGGGGGCGTAACCCCGCTAACACCTTTCTAGACACCTACTAGGTTTATAGCATTGATTGTTAAGTGAAATAATCTCCCGAGAGTAATCCAACTCATCAGCGGGATCGGGATCCAACTATCACTGTGTGATGACCTAGATGGAATCCACTCTAGTCACCACACTCCAGAAGGTATGCTAAATCTGCAAGTTTCAGTACTTTTGAAACTCCCGATGTGGTTTTTGCCCCTAACGGTTTATGACCTTGACAATGCCAACATATCATGAACCGCTAGTCAAGTTCGGCCCGTCATTATCTTGATTAACTTAGACCCACCCGCATAACTCTTGACAACGCCAACATAGCTATGCGACTGTCCTAAATAATTCGAAAAATAAGGCTGCAAACAAGCAATACTTAGCTACCGATCACTACGCCTTAACAATGCCAAAATACGTAGCTTGAATACTAAGTAGTACTTGTAGGAAATGACGGAGGGCTACGGCTGGGTTTTTGGAGAAAAACCCGTTAACGTAATGAACTTGATATCGTTGAAGGAACATGGTTGCCCTTTTTGAAAATATAGTGGCGAAAACTTTTGCTAAAGAGGTCACTCCCTGTGACGGGATCTCGGCTCTTTCCTCGTCGAATGAGGTGCAGGATATTTCAAACTGAATACCTTGATGCAAAGCAAGAATAATCGACTATAGTGAAGTTATTACCCTGACGCAAACTTTTTGTCCAAGGGGTCACTCCCGATGAAGGGATCTCGGCCCTTGCCTCGTCGACTGAGGTGCTGGGCATTCATAACCGAATACCTCGATGCTAAAGAAAAATTGAACGTCCTTGCAATAACACCTTTTTGAAAAACTTGTTCCAACAACGTCTTTTAGGTTTATTTTCTTGCATTAGTTCTTTTAATGCATCCCATCATTTAAATCCTACCATTGCAGAAAACAACCAAAATATGACGTACGCTTATGCCATTCGCATTCGCCACGGGGCCCCGTCATCACCCGTTAGGTTACTTAACTAACGACAGAGCGGGGGCTGGGCTAGCACGGTTGTAAAACATAAGCAACGTCTAAATAGTTATTATATATAGATATATAGCAATGATAGCCAATCCAGATCACAGATGAACACTTTGGATATGTTAGGAACCCGCGATTCGTTCGAGCCTGCAACGAAAAGCGGATTACACGGTCGCGATGAATAGCCAATACCCCACCCAAGACCCCTACGGGTGCGGCAAACTACCCGCCAAGTACCCGAAGCGAAGCAACCTCCCTCAACACCATGAGTAGGCCACTCGGCACTTCGAGATACCCGGTAGTTTGTGCACCCCCTCTATGGGTCTATCCTAGGAGCAGAAACAGTAAAAAGAATTATACAATGACGGCTACAACCCCGAGCCGGTTGTGCGGCCATACAAATAATATTACATCAATTTACAAATTTATTATATGAATGAAAGAAAAAGAAACTCTCATCTCACATCCATCCCGGCTATTCATCCGCGACAATCCAACGAGTTCATATACACAAACCATCAGCATTACAGATCACAGATATGTATAACCCCCACTAATTGACGTATAGCGATTAGTAGACGTTCAATACACATATAACATTACAGATATAACCATTAGCCAAAGTCTACAGAACATCGACCAAAAATACGGATTTTTAAGCCCCAAAAATTAATTTTTCTTTCTGGAAAATCTGGGCAGAAAAATCATATTGTAAAAATCCCAAAATACCCATATAAGAACACTGCAGCAAACAGGATTCCCAACCGAGTTAACTCGGCCGCGGTTCCGCGGCATAAGCAAGCTTATGCCGCGGAACCGCGGTGCTTTAGTCGAGTTGGGTGATCATTTTTCTTCAGTATTCTAACAAAAGCCTGAGCCGATTTTTAGTGCACGATTTATTGATTTTTGAACAGATCTAAAATCGGCAGAAACTTGAAATT